>OY101429.1:31666429-32866429 GCA_956483605.1 Tuberolachnus salignus
AAATTTCTAGAATATTTCATACTGTTCCAATTAAAACATCTCTGTAATGATTTTACACTTCATTCAGATTTGAAATAAATTCAAAACTTTATATTTCGGTTTACACTCACGCGAATGGGATGTGCACAATTAAAAACGATAAGGCATACAATTACTATATCGAGTGTTTGTATTGGGACAGGTTTTTTTCGTTTTCGTAATTATAAAATCTTTCTATTTATGATTTTTTTTGTGGTGGTCGTAGTACTTTTTACAGTGAACACTATTTAAATAAAGTTGCATGAGTAAAAGAACTAAAACATTTAAAGTATTTTTTAATTTTTGCCATTCGGGGCTCATTTTGTGAGAGTTGGGTCAAGGTGAAATTTATTTTTTTTTCCCAGCGAATGACAAAAAAAATGAAAGAATGACTGTCTTCAAAATTATACCGCATTCAACTGAGTAGTTTTTTTATTATTTCGGTTGAAGAATTACTCATATTACGTATTTTATATGACCATAGATATGCAATTGTGTCATTATTTTGGTATAACTATGCCCGAATTAAACGCCTTTAAGACTCGTATAACTGCCGGAATGAGTTTAAATTTGGCATGCATCACAGAAATGCTTTTTATACCTTAAATTCTATTTCCATATTTGGAGATCAGGAACAAATTTGGGTTTATTCGAAATTTTTTTTTTTTTTTTTTTGCCTTTCCTAGTGAATGATAAACAAAGGCTGTTCCCAAAATTGCGTGGCATTCGGCATAATAGTTTTCTCGCTAAATCGGTTGAAGGGTTTATTTTAAAAAAATATGTCAAATTGACTACTTTTGCACTCTTTGAATTTCGGATGGGATGAACGCAGAATTTCCATTATTGTCTTATTAAATATCAATAAAAAAAACATTGGCAGTTTTATATTCCCTCTGCTCACCTGCTACAAACGTCCTTTATCTCAATTTTATTGTTGATCGGAGAATAATAAGCATGTTTATTATCAGTGACCCGAGTTACATAAAGGTAATAGATGTCTGCTAGAATAGATATATAGATGATGATTAAAAGAAAAAAAAATACATTACAATTTAATTATCTAGATGTTAATAATCTGTAGTAAAAATTCTGAAAGTGTACTGGATACGGTATGTTTCTATATTTCAGAAAAGTTGATGTGATCGACGTGCCAAATTATTATATTGTTGTAAGCTAAATATTTCACGAATTATTTTTAATAAATAATTGCACGTAAACCGTAATGCAAATTTCGTTCTATTAAATATGGTTAAATTAAAGTTAATCTACAGATTGTGTTTCGTGAGTGTATTTCATTCAACGATATTGGAATTTTCAACCCATAAATATTTTATCTATGATTACTATTACTTATTCGGTTATCGGTGACGTTTCATATTTGTACTTATAGTTTAGTAAGAATTCATTATAAGAACTATGTACATTTACGCACAGAATAACAAAATGAGACTTTTTTTTTTTTTTTTTTTTTAAACCCTATCTAATTGCTCCTTTTTACGTGAAAATAAAATTTTAATTAATTTACGAGGTTAAACAGAGCTGCTCAGTGTAGCTTGCGGGTAGACCGACATGATTATTTAATATCCTTAGGCATCTTTGAGAATCGTGTCAAAGTTTTCACTAAAATATTTTTAGACAAATAATATTTAAAAACTGGCGCAAAGTGTTGTTACGTAATTTAATTCTGTAATATGGCGGTGCACATTTCTGCGTCCGCTCTGCAAACGGCCGGGATTCATTTGATATTGAAAATATAATTTATCGTCGTTTTACAATTAATGTTTTTTTTTTTTTTTTTTTTTCATAAAATTTACCGTAAAATTTGATATATTGGTGGTGGGTTTTTTTTGTTTTGCTTGGTTTATTAACGACTTGATATTGTCAATGGTAATTCGATTGTTACAATTTGAAAAAAAAAAAAAAAACCAAAATGTTTTTGCGAAATGAACCGTCATTGGACAAAAAAAGATAACAACGGAGTCTCCGTTCCTTCTTTTGGAATTGGTCCCCAGAAGTCAATACCCAACTTCTCAAGTATAGCAAAAAATCGTCTAACAGCTTCATCATCATATCCAACTTTCACGCGATAATGGAACAAATGCCAATACAAAGACCACACACTGATTTACAAAGACGCATCCAAAAACACAACCGGAACGGGTATTGCATTAGTAGTGGAGCCTATAGTGAATACCTATCAACTCCCTCCGTTTACCAGCATCTACACAGCGGAAACATATGCATTATATAAGGCAGCGCAATACTCTACCTCACCTAACAATGTGCCTACACTAATAATCAGTGACTCTCTCAGTGTCCTAACCGCACTCCACGCCCAACACCCGGAAAGTGAACTGGTGCAACGCACACAATAAACCATCATCTCTTCCAGAAATCAAATAAAATTTATGTGGGTCCCATCACGTGTTGGAATTCCAGGGAACGAAACACCAGACGAAATGGCAAACGTAGTAACTACAGGCTCTACAACTAACATCACTTACAATGTAAACAAATTACCAACCGCCGATTTATTACGTGAAGCTAAAAAAAACAAATTATAAAAACAAAGCAATCTCAAAATCAACGGGACTCCATGTCACCTGATGACAGTAAGTTAAGAAACATTAAAAAAAACAATTTCCAGATGGCCTCACCCAAACAACTCTGCCAGGAGAGAACAAGTAGTCATTAACAGAACCGGAACAGGTCACTTCCATCTTACACACTCATATGTAGGAATATACCAAGGAACCCAAGCCTTTGTGTGACCTATGCAAAGTTCCTATCTTAATCACACACATGATCATCGACTGTCCCGAATATTCCTTAGCACGCCACCTTCTCAATAATCCATCATCGACAGAAGAAGACCTCAATCAAAGTAACACTTACAATATTTTCAAATTCTTCAAGCACATAGATTTAGATAAAAACTTGTACATTTTAAACCATGATATATCACATAAAATCAAAATTAGCACTGTATAAATTACGTTTCAATATGTAACCCCTCTTCTCATTAGGCTAATAATCTTTGTAATTGAAGCCTGTATATTTATAAAAAAAAAATACAACAGAGGAGAGAGAGAGCGAGTGAGAGAGAGAAGAATTCAAAGGTATTAATAACCAAAAAAACCTATACCGCGGAGGGAAATTTAGTAATTAGGTTGACTCGCGTCTGGATCGACTGTACCGTAAT
Source organism: Tuberolachnus salignus (assembly GCA_956483605.1). Classification (NCBI taxonomy): domain Eukaryota; kingdom Metazoa; phylum Arthropoda; class Insecta; order Hemiptera; family Aphididae; genus Tuberolachnus; species Tuberolachnus salignus. The sequence continues at coordinate 31,669,650 of OY101429.1, forward strand.
GATTGATTTATTGGGCATTGTGTGCGTCTAAAATATATAAATATATAGCCGATATCGGGACTGGTTATACTCATTGAAAATACTTTTAATAATTTCATACCTTCACATTTTGTTCCGGTATATAAGAAAGTTATGCGTGTTAAATTTGACCGCGATAATACATCCCGTTCGCTTGTCACAAGCGGGTGATCAATTACAAAAGCGGTAGTTTTCTTGATTTTTTTTCAATTTATTTCAAAATTATTTATAATTTATCATAAAAATGTATTGAATACAAATGTCTAACGTGAAAAACGTTCTCGCGTTGTTCTTTTTGTAAATTTATTACATTAAGCGTAAATTAATATAAATTATATTATATTTGATTTGTGATTTGTGTTCTTCAACAACTTGTATTTTCTCGACAGTATATTACTGTAATTTTAAATTAGGGCTACTTCTCTTTGAGCAAAATCATTTATCACTTTCACGTTACGAACCGAATTTGCTCCAAATTGAAAATCTTCTCTGTCTTGTCCGGATCTATTTCAAAAAATTCAACAGGTGTATTTAACATTTAAAAAAAATCAATTAAATTGTTTTTTTTTTTTAGAAAATTAGCAACGGTATTCTCAGTAAAAGATGAATCAAAAATATTTATATGAAAATGTTCTGACCTCACTGAAATTTATTGTCTTATCGAAATTTTGCTTCCACGATTAGTAGAATATACATATACAAGTAATTTTTTTTTTTTTTTATCTCGATTAACTACGAAGATTTTAAGTAAAATCGATTTTGAGTTTTTCTTTTCAGTCATATAGAATCGTTTAATGCAATCTAATTTGCAATATTTTCTTTAATAACATTTAAAGCGTGTTTTAGATCGCGTTTTACGATTGTAAAAGTACTTTTCTTTATAATTCAACAAAAGAGAGAGATAGAGAGAGACTAAATACTTGTCCAGACTGTATCAATATGATCCAGCGAGCTGATAACTATTTAGTAATTATATTTCAGATTAAATATTACGTGTTTCACACAAATTCGTTTTTGTACGAGTTTACTTTTTTAAAATCAAATTTTAATGCTCATTTAAGGATTAAGCGTATAACGCGAAAATAGTGTTAAAATAAATTTAAATCAATTCAAATAATATAACCCAATTAAACGTATCTGCCATATTAAAAAGTTATTGCCCATCAACCGCATTTGTCTGCCCGTCTTTTCGGGATATTGGCTTTACCCTCACCCCTACACTTTGCTCTCTCAAACACATCGGACAAGCTTGTTGCAAATCCCTTAAACTTTTTAGATTATATACCACACCTTTTAACAGATTTCGTTTCCTTTCTCTACACGTAACTCTCTTTTATACACTTGTGTTTATTTTATTCTGGCATATGGTTTTGTCCTCCGGGAACTCCACCCCCCACTTTTCCGGCGGCAGTGCCAGTTCCAAACGACCCCAGAAAAAAGTCTTCGTATTTTCGGCTCCGGCTTCATTATTTCTGATTCTTCTCTTGATTACTCTCCCAATAATTGTGACTCTTGTCAATCCAACCTTATTAATCACAGTCTATAGGCACTTATCTAACCTCCTGTTCTTGTCCAATCTGGCCCGGCAAAATTTATTCTCCGCCTGTCTCAACTTAATTTTTGAACTCCTCTTTATCATACCAACTAGTATCATAACTCTTCTATTTCGCATCATATGCGCGCTGCAACCCGGACTCTTAATTTAATTTTAAAATTGTAATCATTACACTTTTCTATTATTTATCAAATATTTGTTGGGCATTATTAATGGAATAATGATCGAAACAACAGAAATCAAATTTACTTAAGATCGTCTGAAAAAAACTTTGGATCGTGATAAAAAAAAAACAAATCACCCTGTATGTATTATAACGGTGTGATTATAGTCAAGTAAAATTCATTTTTCTAACGATCTCAAGCAAATCTGCCGATGCAGGAAATCCGATCGCGTTTTACAGCCTCAGAACGCCAAACGACAATACAGTACAATACCACGGTTACCACGCTGTCGTATTTTTTGGGAATCTTTGTCAAACCACGTCTTTTCGTACCTAAAAATGCCTACAACTTAGTCCCCGATCTTCGGTGTCGTATTTAGGAATTTTCTCTCAGCCCGGAGTCGCCGGTGGGGGGGAGGGCAACTACTATATTATCACTACAAAATACCACTATAAAAGAAATTCAATTTTTTACAATATTTAAAGACGAGAAAAATGGACGTGGTCTAGGAAATACATCTGTGTGGATATCAATGGGGGTTGTTTATGAGGGGTCCGGACGCCGTGGACTCCACCCATTAATACGCCACTTCCGATCTCATCTTGCTGTTATGTATATTCAACTTTTCCGTCTTACAATAATATACTAAGCACTTTTTAATCGAGAACCCGCACTCGTTGCTCTGTTCGCTATACGGTTCGTGTTAAAATATAATTATTTTACCCGTACAACAATTACATATTCGTGTGGTTTTTTGGTCGTTTTGTATATTCGCCAATCAAACCTTATACCGTCACCTAAAGATTTCGTTTAAATCGTTAACCACCACCATTCATACAACGAATTCAAAATTATATTACTTTTTATAAATACTCAAAACAGTTGATTGAAAAAAAATACACTCGTCTTCGTTATCTTATCTACGTAATATCGTTGGTTTTTTACGTGAATGGCAGTGGAATATTTTACATATCATTTCATCTAGTATAAAAAGTTTATTTTTTTTCATCAGTATTATTAGAATATTTGAATTTAGTCGCTATGTATATACATATTTCGGAGGTAATAATATTCTTTTTGTCGAGTTAAATTGTATATATTACTAGTATTAACTATATTATTACTTAGATTTACGAAACCCGAATACCTCTTGAAAAAAAAAAAAAAAAATCGTTTTACATTTTATTAACGAGATAAAACGATTTCCGTGTTTTAAAAGGATATTGCATTGTGGATTTTTTACGACATAGAAACACCGAGATTATAATATCGCAACAAGCGATATCGCAAAACTTAAATACATAGGTAAACGATAAAAATTTATTATATCGCCAAAGTGGTAATATTAAACGTATAACCCGCAATATAAAAGCTAAAATACGTGTGTACATTGCGAAAACCGTATATAATGGCAATAATGGGTATTTTTTTTTTTTTTTACAATTTTAGTAGGCTAATAGCCGCGGTGTAATCATAGTCTTTATTCAAATAAAAAAAAAAAAAAAAAATATTCTACATTATTTAGGATTTTAAGAGAATATGTATTGGGGGTAATATTAGACTAGTAGGCTATAGTACTATTAGGCGCCTAAGTGAAATAACGTGTAACAATAACGGAAAACACGCCTTTTGCAAATTACGTATAGTGCCGGGGTCGGAATATGCTTTATAGAATATTTAGTTTTGTTTATGTCCAGACGAATTATACAATTTGTACGGGCGAAATATTCCGGTTGAAGTGTAGTTATGAGCGTAAAACAACTATGACCGCGCGTAATTTTGGATAATCCATTGAAATCGATTGTTCTATGCGACTTTGCGTTCAAAATCGATGTTGCCGCTGGCGCGAACGCCATTCGATCGGTATATTTTAACTATTCCAAATTACGCCTATTGTGCAAATTAACTAAATACCGAATTGTTCAGGAGTTCAAACGCTCAGTGGAATTATTTTTATCGGCCTTAAGTTTCAACTGCGATCGTTTATTGGAAATCGGTCGGGGCGGCGGAGAAATGTTTTCAACCGAAAAGTCAAAAACTCATCACATCGTGTTTTCACGCTTGTAGCAATAAGTATTTTACGTTTGAACGAAATCGTGTTATATGACAGAAAAAAAAAAAAAAAAACCCACATCATTTTTAAACGAATACCTTTTATTCCCTCGTTCCGCTCGGAATCTAAAACTAGATCGACAAAAAAAAAAAAAAAAATAATAATAATACATTTAGTAAACGGGAAAGAATAAAAGATAATTATTTTCTTTTAAAACGGACCGTGTTCGTCATCAATACGGGTACGGTATGTTTATATACATTAAAAAAATACTATCCCGAATAATTGCGTTCAGTAAAAAAAAAAAAAAAATTGCTTGAATTCATTATAATGTTAAAACGTCAAGTTGGCAAGTCGAAATTCTATAGAAATCATATTACGTTTGCAAATTTATTGGCGTTTCTTTTACTATTGGCCGTGTTATTTTATGTGTAAAATACTAATTTATCTCAACCGTACGATTGTACACACCGTGGCCTGCGTGCGCGTAATGTAAAAAAAAAAAATTCCCGAAATTCAATAGTATAAAATTATTGCGCCACACGATAATACCGAAAACAATAAACCGATAAATAATAATAACCCGAAGTCGGACAAATTACTGCGCGTATTTAAAAAAAAAAAATAAAAACCGCAACGTGTGCCGAATGCCTTTGCTTGTAAAACATTATCGAATCGAATCGCGGAATTCGTGATGAATATTTTTATCGTTCGCGTGGGTATTAATTACTTTAATATTTACGAATTGAAAATAATCAACACGTTCGTGTACATAATAAATAATAAAAAAAACGTGGTTTTTTTTTTTTTTTTTTTCAAAACGCTGTACACACGGTGATCGTGTTTATTTCGAGTAAAATTGATTTTGGTTTTTTTTTTTTTCAGTCAATTAAATGGAATCGTTTAACGATCTTTTTTAGGAAAAATTTTCGAAATTTGTCTCGTATACCGGCCACCTTACATACATATTGATTTTGTATTTTTTAATGCACCCTCCCACCCCGTCCCTATTTAAACCAGATACGAAAAGTGTTCATTTCTCTAATCATTTTGTTGCGCATAACACAAATATTTATCGGACGATAGTCTAACACTCTCTACACGCGTTGTGTTTATTTATATCGGAAATCGAAATATTTTGGAAAAAAAAAAAATCTCTACGAAACGAACGTAGTTTTTTGAAGACGGTCGCTAATTTAAAAATTCAAAAGTCGACATAATTGTTTATGGTGTACGCAAATAATACGGGCAACATTTCGATAATATTGTCAATTATACGACCGAGAAAGACCCGCTATAATTGTCGTGGATAATCGTTGAACGGCAATAAAAAAAAAACAATAATCCTGTATAACTATATATATAAACCTATATCGTCATGGTTTTTTTTATTTAGTTCGCGAACGAGAAAAAATAATAAAAAACCACAAAGGTCTCGTCATACAAACTTGTGTAATTTGTACATTACTGTTACAATTTATATGCAAATTTAACTTTATTAATTAAAACCTTATTTAAATTGTCCTTTAGACTTCATAATTGAATATAATATATATATATATATATGTTATTTTTTTAACGACTTTAAAGAACTTCGAAACGTTCCTTAATGCGCCTCTATTAAAAACATAATATTTCAAGCATTAGCGGTAATTCCGGAGATTACCGTTTTAAAACGTTCGAATTACAGTTACGAAAAAACCTACCAAACTATGAATAATATTCTATATATTTCTAAAAAAAAAAAACGCCGATACCGCTGATAATCGGTTTGATAACATATACGGTTGTTTTTTTTTTTTTTTTTTTGTGTCAATATAAATTTAATTATTTATCATTATTTGATTTCGCCGTGACGAAATCGCATACCGCAAACGCAAACATCACGAGAGCAATTGAATAGCGCGCCTGTCTGTATAACATTTCAATCGATAATGTTTTGTTCGATTAGAACGCACCGTACGATTAGAAAATATTTATTCCCCCGAACCCGGGGGGTCTCCGGTTTTTTTTTTTTTAACGGGGGCCATAACTCAATTACGCTTCGGCCGATTTTATTAAAGAGGAATAAACGTGTCTGAAAATTATACACAGATGCGAACAACAAAGTTTCATGGTAGATAACCTATGAAGTCAGATCCCGTAAAGGAAAAAAACATAAAATAATTTTTTTTTTGTTTAAGAAATCGTTGCCTGTACACCGTGCACGTGAACTCCCTTTCGAAAAATCTGCCAAACGAATGACATGATTCCTGAACTATTTTTTTAAGAATAAAATAATTTATACATTCTGACATTTTGTAGACTATAAAAGAAAAAAAAAACAAATTTGAGTTTTACACGGAAAAGAAAAAAAAAATATTGAAAAAGTTGCAGTATATAATATTTATTCGAGAATTAATTGTTTTATTTGACAACGGAAATCATTTTTATAACGCCAGTCGACGTTTGGAAGGTGCCGTGAGTTTAAATTCTTAAATTATGTCTCGTCATCATTTAGCACATACAAATTTAAATATTAGATTAATGTTTCATAACTTAAGTGCGAGGTTTTTTAATGTTTAATAGATTACGTGGGGTCAGGGGTTTTAGGCAATGGCGCACTTGAGTGTTCATCTCGGGGGGCGTAGGCGAGGGGGTGTAATTTACACAGATATACACGTATCAAAGTAATAGTTTGGGGCCCAGGAGTCAAGAAACTCGTTGATTTTGAAAACAAATGATAGCGAAATATTAGGAAAATATCATTTAACGAGCAAATCAAATCGTATAATACGCCTACTGAATTATACTCGTTAGGTAATTATGTAGGCAAAATGTCTAATATATTTTTAGATTCTGGGCAGAGCGAGAGGTCTTGCGATTGTCACTGCCAATCGACGTTTGGAAGGCGCTATGAGTTTAAATTCTTAAATTATGTCTCCGTACCACGTTTGTATACGTACTCTACCAGTTAATACTAATCAGTTTGGGTAAAGTGAAATCGCCGTACGATAGTTTAGTAAATTGTTGTCCAATAACCTATAAGTGCCGACGATAAAACAAGTCGACCGCCCTGGAATCTGAATGTAAAAAATTCGACTCGCCGACGCTACGTGATAAATATTTTACTATTTTTACTACCGTGTTATGTTGATAACATTAACTCAAAATTCTGCCAGAAGCTGATATTTCGGTATTTCGAGAGGTAAAAATAATATTATTTTTTTTTTATTTAACCGTAATTTTACCAAGGAGACAATTGTGCTATTGTGATCGGTTACTGTTACTTAATGAAATGCACGGAATTGCTCTGCCTTTTAAATCCCTTTTGGATCAAACTTGGTTGTTCCAACTTTAAGTGCCGTCCGTAAATACACGTTTGTCACTTTAGTCGGTTTCAATAGTTTGATTTGACATATTTAATTTTTAAAAAAGTTTGCTCGCATAGGTAGGCTGAGCTAAATATTGAAACCATTTCACGTGCACATTTTTTTGAGATATGGAAAAGAAGAGTATTTCCCTCTTGTAGTAATCAGGTCAGACCGTGATCACTACTTTGTACATAGTGTGTGCATAGTAATGGATCGAATTCTTTTTATGGTGACAGCGTGTTTAAATATATAATTTTTTACGATTAAGAATTACGATTATTTAGAGAGTAGTTTTAAGTGCTTTAAGCAAACAAATGCTACTTTCGCTGGCTTCTACTTTCGAGTTGGCTATATACACGAACATGGGTTTCACTACGCAATGATGTTTAATAGTTTTTTTTTTCTGTAAATAGAAATTTACAATTTAATCTCATCAATATATTCGTATACTGTTTCCGGTAGCAAACGTTGTCTAGTTGGAACTTGTAAAATGCCATTCTTCAATATGCTCATTAGTTTTTTTTTTTTTTGAACTAGTAAAAAATGAGTGGAAATAACCGGAGAAAAACACGATTTCGTCAAACTCGAGTTTTAATATGTATTTTTTTATTAATGTTGCCTATTGGCAAGGTAACAATGTAATGACATGGATTTCCATAATTTTTTAGACTTAGTTTAGACTCGATGTACGGGCAGACCGTTGGTATCATATCTTACATTTGTGTGAACCACGGGTTGCCCAGTGTCAGTCAATAAAGTAACTTTATTGTTTATATGTGTTTGTTTATTGTCTTCAGACCTTTTTCTTCCATTCAACATCCACTGAGGTAAACGGTGACTTCTCCCATATGTAGTCTTGATTCCGGCTCACTACACTCTGGCAACACGGCGTAACATTTTTGCAATCTGGTTTCCTTGGTACAGTTTTTGGGGCTGTTTGTTTGATTTGAGTTCGATTACGTTTCCAATTCAATGGCGAATGGATTGTCGAAAATTTGACTGCGCTCAGAACACCAGTAAACTTGGCGAGCCGGTTCAAGACACTTGACCGGCCGTAGGTCGGAGATCCCTAAACAAAACGGCGTGCAAGTTAAATCGCATTCGGGCACTCGATATTCGAGGTTCAATGACAATTTTTTTTATCGTCAAACCCCCGAACGTTGACGTTATTTACGTGGGTTTTTCTATTTTTTTTTTTTTTTTTTTGTTACTTCACACATAAAACTATTACCGCGGTTAGGTTGATTTTTGGAAAAAATATTGTTCTAAACGACACGGCGTTACGAGATACTTGTCACGGTGTTGTTGGTATACGCTATAGTATAGTTTACATCTTATGCTTTTTTCGTTTCGTGTAAAAATTCAATCTGCTTGAAAAAAAAAATAATAATAATAATAATAATAACGATTTATTCATGTGCCTCTACCACGCATACGAACTGCGTGTTTAAGAATATTATTTTCCGCCGTATCGTATATCACCGTCATTCGGTTTTTTTTTTCTTTCTTGTTCTTCTAACGATTCTAAAAAAAAAACATTTGTGTTCGGCAAACAATATAATAATATTTCGTAACTACACTGTTCGGGATCTTATTTTTATTCGACTCTTGGCGATTCTCGCATAAGTGAACTTATGCGTAAGTAAGTACACGTTATACAAAATATATTCACCGACCCTTTTACTTTTAAACGGCTTTATATTCCGTTCGTTCTCAGTTAAAATATGCGTCAATAATCTGGGAAAACAACACGGGGTCGGTCACAATCACCATAATTAAACAGCTTGAAAACGATTCATGCACTTGGTTTTGTTTATCGGAAACGTAACGCACCCCAGAACTCCCGGAACGCCAGTTACTATAATGTTGCGCGCCGTTCGAAAATAATTATTAAACGTCCATAATAATAACTGTATTTATTTAAACTTTTTATTTAACACGTAAAACCAAAAAAAACAACTGATACCTACGAATACAAGTTGACCCTGCAGCCGCCGAGCCCGCGGATTTAGACTTGGCGCTTTTTTACAACTGCAACCCGGTGTAAACCTCTGTCCTACAACGACTCTTTTCGCGTTAGCTGCTGATCTTCCTGGTGCCCTGGGGCTATAGACCCCCTTATAGGGTCGGCACCACTAGGTGGTGGACATCAGTCCTTTTACCTTATTATTATTACTGAATCTGGCGTCACCACGACCGTACGCGGACGTCCGCTATTCCGCTTGCCCCCTTCGTTAATGGACCTCGCGCGGTTAATAGTCGCAATTGCACAATGGGTTCATTACTTGCCCCGACTCGATTTTATCGCTTTTCTACGAGTATTCCATTCATAGATTACTCGCGAGGACAGGGTCCGTAACAATAATATCCGACGATTTCTATATTCACCGTAGATAAACGATCGGAGACAGAATTGGCATGCTTCAGTTTTTCTTTTCAAATTACTTAATACTGATATTGATGGTTGTTGTTTTCGAGTAGGCCTTATCAATTTCAAAATAAACTATCACCTATATTCGTAAAACAGAAAAATGTCTGTTCCGAATTTCACCAAAAATTGCACGTCGAGTTCCCTTATCATTATATTAATATTTAATACGTTTTACCAACAGTCAATAACAATTTATTTTAAGTACTCGTTTTTAGTTTCTGAGGGAAGCGAAGAATATATCGTTTTTTTTTCCTTTTCTAACGCTTCTTATCGCTCACATCATTTATTTAAAATGTATGATTAATACAATTGTTATCTTGTTTTATTTTTATTATTTTATATTTTTTTTTCACATTCACCCATGTGTCATGATTATATGTATTTATTATATTATATATTTTTAAATTAATACACTATTCTTCGCATAACACTATTATGTACCGCGACCGGTGAAAAAATATCTCCAGTAAGAAATATCTCCTAAAAAAAATTCTTTAGACATTAAAATTAACATTATTATTTTTTTATATTTACTTTTATTATACATTTTTTTTTAAATATTTGTATTTATTGGCTTTTGAAAAAAACGTATTAAGACGAATCTTCGGTCCATGCGTAGAGAAACAATATCACGGAGGACTGGAGAATTCGACAGAACTCAAGCAGTCGTATCAAATAGCAAAAAAAAAAAACGAGACTCCAACAAGCAGTATATGTGTAGAGAAAAGAGGGAGTTATTCTGAAAATAATAAAAAAAATTATTGCATTCAAAAAATGATTTTGACTAGAGCTCGGTAATCTTGTGAAGTTATAGTATATTATATTCGTATATTAGGTTAGTCGCTGTATCATCGTTTGTTGTGAGTTTTTTTTTCGCTTTTTTGAGAAAAAACGTTTGAGAATCTAGAAACGTGTCTCAAATAGAGTATCACCAGGGGAATAATTTGAATTTTCTAAAGGAGTATATGAACGATTTTAAGCATTTTAAATTCGCAGAAAAAAAAAATGTTTTCAGAGAAAAAAATTGATTTATTACTGTTGATACTTCGATAATATTTAAGTAAAATTCCACCGGGCGGATAATTCGTTTCATTTTATGTACTGCGTAAAAAATTCGGGCCGTTTTATTAACCGAAAATAGTGTTTACTGAGAAGAAGAAAAATATTTAAAAAAAAACATCTCAAAACTAATTGGTTTGTCGTTACACGCACGATTCTTACTACGATAATATTCGAATAGAAAGGTCGGCAAGTATAATGCATATATATATATATATCAAATATTTTACGGTTGACAGATTAAAATTCTTTTTAAAAATTATAGCGCACCAATAGGAAATAACATCTCGTTATAATATTATGGGCAAAATACGAGTAAATGCGATAATAACAAAATCTCTTATTAGTATACGTTATATTTTTTTTTATTAAAGTGGGTGTTATTATTTTTTTTTGGTCGTAAAATCTCTCGAATGGAATTTACAACGTAAATACATTATTTTATATAATAATAATATAAGAATTCATATTATTATGTACAGACTATCTGCTCATATTGTTATTACTGCGGGGCGTGTGCGGATCGTTTTAAAACACCGTGAAATATGGTACGTTATAAAATTATATATCCATTTACATTTATACAGGGCGGTTTTTTTTTTTTTATCGCGATCAACCAGCGATTCCACGTTTTTTTTTTACACCACGCAATCGTTTAAATATGATGTTTATAATATTAACAAAACGTTACACTTATTCCAGCGGGCACAATTCGTACCGTACCAACTATAAACTTGCTACAACTTTATTCGAAGCGCCTTCGAACTACAGCCATGATATTTCTAAGCCCAGATTGTCAATACTTTTCGAGAAAAAAAAAAATTACTTTTGACAAAATGTCCGGGTAATGAGCATTAAATAAGTTTTCACTCGGGTGATCGCACGTGTCGAAATATCTGTTGAACAATGTTTAGGGGAATACTGCACGGAATTAACCGAATTTCAAATATTCAATTTATTATACGTTTAAATGTTATTTATTCGATTTTCCATACTAATATACAAGTATAATGAACACATTATTTTTTATCAACGTATTAACAATAAATTATTTAAATATCGCGTATTTAACCTTTTGTTATGTAGGCCGCTAACAGTCAAATGAAAAATTATCGAAAGTTACCGTGTAAACGGTTTTGAAAAAAAATTAAACCAATTTTGAATTTTACAATACATTTTATAAAATAATTAAGTTTTAGCCTCAGTCACAGCATTAAGGTTGACAGTACGTATTCCTCCCATACTAAATGCTCAATATCAACCCATGACACTTTACATTTGGAAAACGCTCTATTGCTAAAATATATACGACTTTTAATGTCATACAGCTTTATAGGTACTTGTTTTAAATTGAAAAACATCGACTATAGAAAGGCTGTGTTAAAAATGTTATAAATACGAGAAATTCAAAATGACTGTTGCATAAGGAGATGTAAAAATACTGATTTTCAATGATAATAAATGCACGTTTTCTGCGTTCGGAAATGTAACTAAGAATATATAATAATTGTATAATAATTTGCATGTACGATATTCGTACAACAAAATAATTTGCAGCTTCATTTTTATTACTTCCGAATAATTCGGATTGTCCATCAATAGGTTTTAAATAATTATTAATTTTATACTATAGGCCCATTAAAAAAAAAAAAAAAAAACCCAAATACAATTAGAGATAATCATAATTGGATGGAAAAAATCAAAAAGGACACGGAAGTACGATATTAATATCAATTACGTTTAAACGAACTTGTTTCGATATAAACGAATCGAATAAGTTACAGTAACTAAAATTAAAATTAAATTGCGAATAATGTAAATATGAATGGGCATTAACAAAACAGAATTGTATTGAGTTTGAAACATATAAAAAAAAAAAAAAAAAAAAAAATGATACGATTGTAATTGGATATTTTTAGATCACGAGACCAATGATAGGAAGATTGAAATCGTCAATCAAAATAATAATTGAACCCAAGTAGTTATCGACAGAGTTAATACATAATTCGACCAGATTTATCTATAGTTTGCGTAATATAAACTGAATTAATAATAAACCATTGGTTCTTAAGACGAAAATAAACCTAACGTTGCTCAAGCGATAATATTAAAACATATGTAATAAAAACGAATTTATTAAATTATTTACAGCTATTAATGTGCCATTAATTTATAAAATTTCAAAATTTGATACAATTGTATTTTTTTTTTTTCCAATCCATTCGAAAAATTGAATAATTTGTAAATCTTAGCTCGGTATCACAGTGATACTATCATCTAAATGTTTGTTGATCCACGTCTCAGTAAAAATGTTAACATCGAAATTATATACGCAGGATTGTGCTACACTGTAATAGTCACTTTTGGGCCTTATTACATTTTTGCGTTTTAAAATACTAGATTTTCTTTTTACATACCGAATAAATAGATCATGTTTGCTCCTTGACTCCTTTTAGTCGTCTCCCATTCGCAGCACAATATAATGTACACGTTGTTCAGACGTTCGTTCCGACGAAATACGAATTGAATTAAGAATAGAGTAGTATTGAAACTTTTTCTTATGTTTCGACGCCAAAAAAACCGTCTGAGACTACCGGAAGAACTAATTTGATTGGACGTGATTTATTAGATTGATTGCCAAGACGTAAAACGTTGATTGGATTATCCAAACCCATAGTAGATAGTATAATTGTACAGTAAATTACACAATTTACATCATTGGTATTATGATCGGCATCATCAGTTAGATTAGAAAAAAAAGTATATTTTTAGCACGATACTGACGCTCAAGCAGTAAGTCATCGCTCTTCTGTTTTATCCATATCTCATTTCCCATGTTTCAGGACCACAAAGGTCCACCATACGAATACTTTAATTAATCATTTCGAGCGCATGATCATATTTTTGGTGCGTTACAGTTTTTTAGGACTCATAAACGAGGGTTACGGTTTGTACACTCCTGAATTGTATTCCTTTACCACTGAGTTTTTAATATCAAACATTTCAATTTAAATGTCAAATCTGCGTATATGTGGTATTTTTTGACAATTCGTGTAGAATTGCACTATCCTTGCATCACTTCTAGCGCTTCCTCCAAATCTTTATCATTGCCGGATATTATTAAAAATATTATTTAACAGTGGCCATGAGACTCCTTTGCCGGATTGCGACCGTCCGATCGCGGGAATCGAAGATTTCGGTATTTTCACTTCGCCGGGCCATACAATTGTTATAAAGTGTCTTATTCACCGTCCGTTCGGAAAGCACCTAAAAAAAAACCTCACTCTGGGGATGAGTCGGCCGACACGAACCAAATCCCGAAAGCTGTACACTTATGAAATTAAACTATTCAGCACGTGAATCGTTTAGCGGGCACTTTGCAGCGTGATTTTGGAAACGGATTTAAAATTTTTGCGGACCATTCGTTTTTATTTGCGGCATAAACAAACCACTGTCGCTGAGAGCCGGTGATACTGACGAATTAAAAATCCTACCACATTCACGTCCACGAGCAGACTAAATAATTTAGCAAGCGTTTTGTGGACTGATTTTCAATGGGTCAACGGATTTAACATTCTGTATGCCAACAAAAAAAAAAAAAAAAAAACTGCCCGGCGAAACGGTATACATAAAAAACAAACTAAAGTAATTTTTCAACGGAACGCATGTGAAATTTTCATAAACGCGGTTTACTAATATTATGGACCGTACAGCAATGCACAAAGAGCCAGACCGGATACCGGGAGCAAATATTCAGAATCCTCTGTACCAAAAAAACCGGGACACCTAAAAAGAATCAATAATGTTAATATGTTTTCACGTGTTATAATAATAATAATAAAAAAAAACATTATGTGCACCATATATTATTCAATTATGTTTATTATAAACGCATTTTGCTACCATGTATATAATATTAAATAGACCTATATATGTTTTTTACTAGATTCTGAGCGAAGCGAAATATGTATTGGTTTTATTATGATGTTGTTTTTTTTATTTTCTCCGTCCCCGGAAAACATTTCTACCAAACATACTGCTCGGATTCGAGTTTGGTACATTTTCTATACGTATTATGGATCTTGTTGGTGCACAAGGCGGGAAATTGTTTGATTTTCGTTGTAGTTTTCTAAATAATTGAGAAAATCCGGGAAAAAACGCAGGAAAAACCGTAAAATGTACGGCAATAATAGATTCATTATTTTTGATTATTTTCTTTTTGTTGCAATTCGCTTCAAAAAAATTGTAAAGTCCTAAAACTTGCACGGAACATAAATATTAGCCCTTTAAAAAGAGTGGACAATTTGTCAAAATATTCCGGTTATTTTTGAACATTATTTTTATTTTATGTTTTTGTAGATTTAGTTTGGATAAATCGGTCTGGCTGACCGAAAATGCTTTACAATTTTTCACAAGGTTCATCCGCAGTTGTACTTAGTAGTGAAATGAAAAAAAAGTTGAGTGTATTGTAGTAGTTTTCACTATATGTAGGTATTTTAATCTCACCATTCGGGAACGGTGTCAAAAAAAAAAAAACATTATAATGATTTTAAATTGTTATATGATTTTTTTATTTATTTATTTATTTTTTTTGATTTAAGATCGAATAAGATACCTATTTTTCTAGTGAAATTGAAATCAAAATTTCAGACATACTATTTAGTATAACAAATTGGCCATTCCGGCGAGTATCATTTACATTTATAACGTTTACAGTGAGCAATGGCATAGAAAAACAAAAATTCGTTGAAAAATTTAAATAATTTCGTTGTTTAAGTGCAATACTTTTTTTTGTAAAAAAAAAAAAAAAATACGTTTAG
The DNA here is from genome assembly GCA_956483605.1 of Tuberolachnus salignus. Classification (NCBI taxonomy): domain Eukaryota; kingdom Metazoa; phylum Arthropoda; class Insecta; order Hemiptera; family Aphididae; genus Tuberolachnus; species Tuberolachnus salignus. Next base: position 31,685,103 of record OY101429.1, read on the forward strand.
AATACATTAAAAATGACAGGCTTAACGGGCGTACTATAAACGAAACGTACGAAAAATTGAGAGGGCGTCCGTCGTATGTTGTACTTAATGGCGAAAAAAAAAAATAGATTGGACGTTTTCTAATAATTTTTTCCTATAGGCGTTCAAAGTGCATATTTCGTATGGAAATCGTAAACGTTGTGGCATTTAAATACACGATTAACCGAATATCACCGGGAACCGTTTCTCGTCGACAACGGTTTATCAGTTATATTTATGAAATTACCCTCTATTCGCAACCTTCTGCACTTATCGCCGACAACAGTGGCCTATCCGCGGCGGAAAGTATATCCGTCTTGTGCGGGTTCTGCGGCAAATCGAAGGTTGTTTTCGGGTACTTTTCTATCGTCCCGAGGTGAAATTAAATTAACAGGACGACACGTCCGCCGCGAGGATATTATTATTATCGATTCGGACAAGTGTTTTTGAGGGGATGGGGCGGTTGTCTGCAATTTGTTCGATAAATGTACTCGCGTTGCGGCGAAAACCCCCACGGGTGGGACGGGGAACGAAGTTTGATATTCTTAAAACGTAAGTTACGAATTACGTTGTTTTGAGCGATTGCCATTTTTTTTTTTTTTTTTTTTTTTATGCGGTGCCGACCGTCGCTTACGTTCCATATTGCAGTGCTTGAATCGGAAGGCGGTACATATTCAAGTGTACCCTTTATAATTTTTCGGATATCATGGACACGCGTGGATGTAAAAATATTTAAATATTCCGGTACACCGGGTATCTTTTTTTTTTTTCTCTCCACATTTTCGTTCCCCTGCTAATTTTTTCCCGATTCCGAGTACTGTGTCTGAAAATCAACGAACCGTAAAATATTTTATTATAACCATAACCGTAGGTATCAGTGATTTTCTTCAATTTTCGCGGTATACGTAATATTTGACTTCACCTTTAAAGCAAGACGTATTTATTTCATCTTCACTTTCTTCGCCAGCATACATAGATTAATGTTACAGTAGGTTTTTTAAAAAAAAAAAAATCCTCGCGTACATACGTGTATATATAACTGATGTGATATAAATCCGGATTATCCAAAAATAATATAATTCCCGATTTCGGATTTGAATATCCAAATTCTTATCTCAATCCGAATTTCGGTTATTAAAATTGTGATTATATATTCTTAAATTGATTTCTCATAAAACATTCATTATTATTATTATTATTATTATTAATAGCAATAATTGTGTAAAATATTAAATAAGTTTTTACAAAAAAAAAAAAAAAAATCATACATATTACACTTATATAATGTATAAGCCGACCCGGCAAACGCTGGTTTACTCATAAAAATTCTTAATGATAGCAAGTCCTGAAATTAATAAAAATATTTAACTCACTTTTTAATGTAAAAAAAAAAAAAATTACCTTAGGTTTTGCGGTTTAAAATTGGAAATACAAAATTTCAGATTATGGAATTTGAAACATAAATTTGATCCACGGATTTTTCCCCATCACTAGTATGTATTATATTGTACAATGTCAATGTACACATGTACCGTTTTCTTCTCCATTCCCATGAAATTTCTATGCACAATCGTCACGGAGTCGAAAGTTTGGATTGATTAAATACATCAAAACAAAAGATGTTTTATGTTTTTTATACGCATCGAAACAAATATAATTTACTGGCCGGCCGTTATTCTTTTTTTGTTATCGGGCCGGTCTTAAGCGTTGGATCCCCCACCCGCCCCCCTACAACCGAATAAAAAAAGCAAAAGGAAAAAACCTGCGATTCGTATCGCCCGGTCTGAATTATCGGTTGTCGCTATTTCGGCATTTAACCGGTATAGATGGTACGTTATAAAACGGGCTGTTAAAAAGATGTCTGCCGATCGAACGGTGCGTATTAATTCAAATGTGAAAAATGGCATTAGACACACGGCGGTGCCGAATTCGACTGGCCCAGTCGCCATTCGGGTCGATTGCACGGCCACGGGCGTTTGCCGTTCGATTTCTTTTATTGTTTTTAATTTTTAATTTTATCCGGCGACTGCGCAACTTAAACGGAAATCAAAACGACGATAAAATACGACCCGTTACGTGTGCGTTTCGCCCGGCCCGAATAGAAACAAAACCGCGTAATAAAAAAAAACGGCTGAACGTTTGGTAAAAAAAAAAAAAAAAAAAAAAAAAAACACTAACGGTTTCGATAATGTCCATTATAATAACCGAACGCCGTTTCATTGTCCGATCGCGATTAATTATTATTATTGTATGGCACACGGCCTGCTCGCCGGATTACAAAACGTATTTATTCGAATATATTATATATATATAATACCATCAATCACGCCGTGTAGTACGTATTTAAAATATTTCCGTTTTAGAGATTCCGATCGTGCTTACACCGTAATTCTAATATTATTACTACGGCCGTTTTCAGTGGCGTATTCACAAATTTTTTTTTGTTATTTATTCATTTTTTTTTTTTTTTTTTTTTTTGCTGCGGTTGGTGTCGTTTTAATAAAATAATTTTTTTTTTTTTTTAAATCAGTATAAAGCGCTTCAACTCGATTATAATCTGTTTTTTTTTTTTTATTAAACTTAATATTTATGAATTCAAATTAAAGAATAACGAAATTATATTATATATATATATATATATATATATAAAAAAAAAAAAAAATCGATATAAAAAATCCGACGATTTTCAAAACTATCACCCGAGTTTAAAATACAACGAAATAATAATAAGAAAACCTTTTTTTTTTTTTTTTCTTTAATATAATCAAAACAATTTATGAAGAAATATGCAAATTATTTACATTGTACATTTTTTACATTTTTTTTGTCCCGATAACTAGTGTTTATCTGTATATAAAGATAAACTTTTTAATGTATCTTTTATCTCTATCGGAATACATTATATTAAATTATCTAGATAAATTTTCAGTTATCTTTGCCTAACAATAAGTCTTCTTGGCCACCATCACCACATTACTCCCGGCGTTCCCTTGAATATCGACACCGTGATATTCGGCCGGGACGGGGATAGAATATCATGGGCTGAAAATCACAAATGAAATTTGAACTCCCGGCCAAATCAATTTATACTTAAACGATATTATTAATTTTTTATTATTATTGTTATTTTTTTGGGGGGGTTATTTCGTTGCCTTTAAATATTGTGACCATATTTTAGGGCATATTTAGACTCGTATACAGAGCCAATGCCCCCCCCCCCCCGATTAAGATATCGAGTGAACATTTAGACGGAAATTTGATATCTTTATGGGAAACTAGAATAATCCAACACAAATAACGTAATCGATAGAAAATTGGCTATGCTCTTGTACTCTTCCCGACATGGTAAATAACAGCAATCTTTACAATCCGACTCGGATGCGCTATAGATTATTGACCAGAGACGGGGGGGGAGGATTCAATTTCACTAGTGTACTTGGACCTGGGGTATAATTTCACTATAGAAATTTAACCCCCACGGTCAAACATCAGAGGGGCCAAATGTTTCTGGTGAAATTTCACCGGTGAGTCGGCAGCGGTGGAGTCAAATATCACGGGGGGAGTAAATTTTCGCGGTATACCGTTCTTGAAACGTTGCATTCCACTCTTGCATTCCTAGAGTTTTAATAACGCCTTCTATTACGTCAAACCGCCACTTGCGTAGCCCTCTTGCCGTCTGGCATCCACTCCAAATCTGCCTTTATGGTATTAATTTTGTTGTACGTCCCCGGGTATGGTTCCAACCGCTGTATTTTTTATAGTTCCGGTGACTGGTGTTACACCAATTTTTTCTTGCAGCTTCTTATTGAACGTTCTTCTTCTCGAGTTCGTCTCGATATCGTAAGCTTACCGCTCATCATCTTCCGTACTTTGTTCTCGAAGGTTTTTAATTTCGTTTTCGAAATTACGGTCAATGTCCATACTTCACATCCATACGTAAGACTAGATCTGATTATTGCTGTGTATAATGTGGATTTTTTTGTTCTTTGACATGGATTGTAATATGAACCATATATGTCCGTATAGTTCTAGCGATTGACGATACTATGGAAATCTATTTTGGAAAAAATCATCCTAAAACATTAAAATTGCCCACGGTCGATGCATTTGTTGTATATTATTAGTCATTATAACCGTTTGTCCGGTGTCTCGTAACAAAAAAAAAAAAAAAAAACAACAAAAAAATGATTATTATTATAACTTATACACGTATTATTTTCAACAAAACATCACACGGACCTTAGTAATTATTTTCGTTTAAAATTAATGTTATAGTCAGCAACAACATTGTAATATTGTGTTTATTTCGCACTGGAATTCCGAATATTATACGTAACGCTTTTGCTCTATACGAACGCGAAAACTTACACGAAAACCCACGAGTATACGACGGAAGATTATGGCGGCGGCGGTGGCGACGAGGCTTCTTCCGCCTGTGAAATATTCCGGAAGATTACGGAGCCGAAATTAAAAACAATTTTTTTTTTTTTTTTTTTTCTAACACGAGTGAATTTCCGACCGGCGATGACGTCTGCTGCTGCTGCTGCTGCTGCTGTAAAAAAAAACGCGTTGTCGTTTATAATAATAATAATAATAATAATAATAATAATAACAATTTCCCGACACATCACAAAACACGAAGTGCAAATTTATAACTCTAGAGGTCGGATGATTATATCGATCCTTTATAATACATTTTTTTTTTTTTTTTTTTGACACTTAAATTGAAAAAGCAATCACAATCCCGAAAAATGGTTTCGGAAATCCTAAAAAAAGCACAATTATTATTACAACGACGGAACGGAACGGCCGGTGTAATACGGTAACCGAATACTTTTAGAATCTTCTAATACAACGCATCATTATTATTCTAATCAAATCGATAAATTACCCATTACAATTATATGAGATCGAAACAAAAATCAATATAAAAATACAAAAAAAAAATAAAAAATAAAAAATTTTAATACATTTTTAAAGCCGGACATACTGCTGACAATGCGTAGGCCACCGTTGAAAATGGAACGTTTTGATATAGGAAAATTTATTTTATATACCACAAAAAACTATAAATCTAATTTAACTTAGAAAAAAAAACCAAGTTGAGCTCGGTAAACGTGTACGGTTATAATATTGTATTATATGCGTATCCTATGCAGCCCAAAAATAAAATCTGGTTTTTTTTTTTTTTAATTTTTTGTAGTAAAATTGTTGGGAATTTTTACATTTTATTCAAGTGAAACAATACTACTGGGCGGAAATTTCGCGTCTTTTGGAGTACGGCATTTTACTAACCGGAAAAGTATTTTCTGAAAGAAAACAAATTAACGCATATCGTTTTAATAAAATATATATATTAAAAAAAAAAAAAAAAAAAAATCAAAACGCGTGAAATACAAATTACGTGTAACAACCCTACGTATAGGTGATAGCTGCGAAACAAATTTATAGCTGACGTGTAAGTTCATATTGGACAAATATAAAAAAAAAAAAAAAAAATAATAAAAAAAAAATAGTCTCTACAATATAACTGGCCCAACCTAACTCTAGCAATTTCATTCACTGAATATTAGGGATGGCCCGATTGCCAGTAAATGGCAGCGACGATCATTTCGCGTGTATTAAGCCTACCGTCCGACGTTTATTTTCATGGTAAATTTCAATAAGGGCATTTCGTTTGAATTAAAAAATCCGAACTAACTCGCGGAGGCCCCGTTGTCGTCGTGGAACAAAAAAGAAGACACCGGGAGAATAATAGTTTTGATTTTTTTTTTTTTTACTTCTAAGCTGAAAACGAAATACATTTCGTCCTGTTTTCTGGTATATTGTGTATAATGTTGTATTAATTAATCGGCTAGCACGCTAACCTGATTATTATAATATGGGCCATGGGGTAATGGTTATTACTCGCGGTTTTTGCGTTCAAAAGGATCGCGATAAAATAAAATATTAGGGTCGAGACACCGGGATGGTTGAAAAAACACCGAATTCCAGCGTACCTAATACCCATATAATACGGAACACGAACACCAAAGATAATTTTAACACACATAATTATATACCAACGTTTTAAAAGTACAAAAAAAAAAAAAAAAAATCAACTACTCGTTTTAAAAAAAAAAAAAAAAATGTCCGAAATAGTATGCACATCGATATTACTCCCACGCGTTCTTTGCCCGTATTTACACACCCTTTGTTACTACAACTAGACATGCGCAACACAATTCAATTTTACAATTTTTTTTTTTTTTTTTTTTAAACGCATAGTATTACAAATATGTTGAATGGACTACGACGTCTGGCAGTATACCGTTTTTTAGATAAAATATAGTGCTGCCGACCTGTAGCCCTCGCTGGAAAACCTTTAAATTTGAATTGTGCCAGTGATATACCCAAAAGAACAAGGGCGTGTGGTATCAATGATGCATTATATGTTTTCTACGTGCGATATACAAAATAAAAAATTCAAACTAAATATCATTTACTTTATATATGACGAATAAAATACAAAAATATATTCATAAAAAGAAAAGAAAAATTTCAGAAAACAACGTTATTTATTTAATTTTTAACGTCGGTGATAAATAATCTTTTATCTCTAGGATTTAAAAAAAAGTTTTGCATTAATCGTTGTCGCAAAATACGTCCTCTTCTCAACGGAGAATTGCAAATACCTTGAAATGTACATTTTTTTTAAACGGTATTTTTTACTAAACAACAGTTAATAACCGAAAAATGTCACAGAAACAATTGCGGACCAGGCAGCAAATTTATAATTCGCACGCGAAATTTTAATACAACTCTTGCAAACAGTGCATAATTCCATAGCTGCAGTTATCGATTATTCCAATGTAAAAGTATAAATAATATAATACTACTGTTAGTTGTCGTAAGTATGTTTAAAAAAACATGACATAGTTCACACCATTATTAGGACGTTTTTGTGGATAAAAAGTTGGGAGGTACAGGATATACAATAATTAAGCGAATACTAAAAGCAAAAATAAACCATTACAATCGCAAAACGATTCTGAGCGAATTACTAATAGTTGTGCTTTATTAACTCATAACCAAGGTAACTTAGAAATCGAAAACAACCGTTGTACCATCATTAAATTTTTAAATTGCTTAGAAAAACTTTTAGAAACCTAGGAAATTGTTTCAAATAAATTACCCATTTAATCTTAAATGAAATTTATCTCTTAAAGTACGGCATTAAAATACGGATCATTTGAAGTGAAATGTAGAGAATATGACGGGTTTTTTTTTTCGAAAAGAAATATTTGGTTATTGGAAAACATATTCGAAAGTTCATTCAAACAACACTCGGAATCTAAAAGAAATGGCTCTCTCATTTAATTGTGTTGTTTAAAAAATTAAATTTGTAGGTATTAGAATTGTTGTTTTCGATATAAAGTTTAGAGCAGTCGGTATTTATGAGCGCGGGTGAATAATTTAAAAACTACAGAATACGAAATGTACACGTGTGTCAGTGGCGTTGGTGTCTTTATATGGACCAATATTTTAAATAATATTTTCACATTCGTTCAAATGGTAAATTTTCCGAAACGAAAAATTCGATCGAAGTAAAAACATTCCGAAATAATACGAGTGTTGTACGTTAAATAAACAATTACTCTGCGGGCCATCTTTGCCCATGTAATACGCACGGTCTACGGGGTCTGTATAAAAAGTACCAGGACAAATGTTATTACGGCTAATCTACACATGATAATGTTTCAAATTGTAAATATACGTATTTCCCGTGAACTAGTGAACTAGTTTTAAACAATAACCCGAAGTCGCTATCTCATCTCGGCTTAATATTACGCGTGGTTAAATCCAGTGGGTTTTTTATCGTTCGCCATTTTCGACGTGTCCGAAATTAACGAACGACGCGCGTGCATCGAGTTTTGTTTGAAACTTGGTAAAAAATGATACAACATAAACGTACGGAAATTACTAAAACCGCTTTTTCATTAAGTGACTTTCAGTGTTTTAAACGTTTCAAGGACATTCGGCGGTCAATTGAAGACGATCCACGTTCTGGATGACCGGCGACGTCATCGTCAGAAGCGATGGTGTGGCGACAATTTGCAAAAAAGAAATGCGAAATGGCCGCCGGTTATGAGTTAACAAAGGGAATCTCAATGGAGTCTTTTCGTGCAAATTTACAGGAAAATGTACAGACGAGAAGTGTCGCACTACCAAATTCGTTCCGCGATTGTTCACCGCGACAATGCACCGGCACATTTAGTGCTGTCGATTCGTGCACATTTGGCTCATAAAAAAATTACTGTAGTCCCGCAGACTCTCCCTGTTCTCCTGATCAGGACCCATGCGATTGTTTTCTATTCCTAAGACTAAAATCTGCGCTAAAAGGACAACGATTTCGAGATGTAGAGGAAATTAAAGCGAACGCGGTAACAGAACTCGTAGCTTTAATTTTGGAATAGTTCCAAAGTACTTTTGAAGAAATGGCCGGGATCGCCGGGATCACTGCAAATCGTCCGGAGGAGAGTATTTCTAAGGAGATATCTTTAAATAGTATATTGCATGGGTTTTGTAATTATTAATAATATAATCCTGGTACTTTTTCAACAGACCTCGTGTATACTGCGAAAACGTTACATCACTCGCCACCACGTAAAATTCCGTACGAGAGGTTATATATAAGTTAGTTATATATTGCCCGCGCCAAATGTTTTAAATAAAAATTATCGTAAATCAATTAAAAACCGGTACGGTGAGAATAGTAGGCAGGGTAAAACGGTAGACACAATTGTACTAGTTTACCTACTCGATATCGAGCTGAAATGAATTTCTATAAGCTACATGAAAAAAAAAAAAATGGAAAAATTGAGGAATAAAATATATTTCATATATTTTGGATTGTGCCGTATGCGTAACGTGACTATAATGTTTGAGAACCACCCGAACAAACGTCGGTCGGTGAATATGGGTAAAAAACCTATATGTCTGTGTTATTCCGCTGTTCGTTATGGGAACGGTTCCATTTGGTCTTCAAATATCCGCTACCCCGAAATAATAATTGCCAGTTACGGCATTGCGTATAAATTAATTACGTTATGCAATTAACATGCGTAGAATGCATTCTCCAAGTCGTCTATATTGTTAACGGTAATAATAATATTATTACTAATAACGCAATAGCGGTATTGGGATACATTCGAATCCGGTACGCGCTCTGATGTGAACAATGTACACTATAATCTATACATCTCGCCGCTCGTCGCGCGCCGGTCGTCAGCATATTTGCAATTCGCCGATTGTCGTACCGCCGATTAAACGCAATCGCCCCTTGGTGATATGATATCCGCAGGACAGAACATTATTTAAACCCGGAGTGTTACCCCGCGGCCAATGGTCCGCGAGCCATACCCAAAAAATTTAATAATAATATTTCCATAATAATTCCTCTGGGGGGTGGGGGGGGCGTGACACGAATACCCACAATCGTCGTGTACATACACGTGGTTTATTTATTAATTTAAATTCGTATCGCCATATTATGTTATTATTTTTACCATATAATCAAATCTTGTTTGTACAGCACGGTTAGATTATCGGTAGAATACAACGCGTTATGTTTTCAACAAGGATTCTCCCCGGGCTGCTCTACATTCAATTATAAACAATGAAATCGGTTGGACGCCATTAAACACATGCGTGTAGATTTCAGCAGTATTCCCCCAAGTATATCTTTGTTTGTAAAGGAAACGCAAGCCCAAAAATCACATTAAATTGTTTTTATAATTGTAATTTACCTTTGATAAATATAATAATACGGTGTACAATTTTTATTTATAATAGCAATTTCCGTTGAATTGCAAATAAATATAAAACTTTTACTTAAAATTCGTCATTGTTCTAAGCCTGCTAATTTCATTGGTTTTTATTTATTCATAATCTAAATTCTACTAAAATGGTGAAAAAAAAAATTGATTCTTGTTTATAAAAAATATAAGGTCTAAAGTTGTGGTGGTCCGTGATGTATCTAATGTTCTCTAAATGGTCCGTAGTGTCAAAAAGGTTGTGAACCACTGATTTAAACACATGCACACCTTAAAATAAAAAATAAAAAAATTACTAATATAGAAAGCATTCGAAAAAAAATTACGTAATTATATCATCGAATTTGGCTATGACAAAAATATATATTATTTGACCATGGGCTAGGGTGACCACACGTCCCGTTTTTCCGGCAAATTTTATACGGGACGCATTTCTTCCAGTTTTTTCTATTCTGTCCCGTATAAATAACCTGGTTCCACCCTTAATTTATAACTTAACTAATATATGAGCAATCGTAAAATATTTTTTGGTGATGCTCGGTACAAATGCTGTAGTAAAACGGATTTTTTCAACCATGTGGACAGACGAATAAAAATCGTTTTTTTCGGTCAAAACTATCAAATCAACTATCATTGTGAAAACTGAGGCACTATCGGTGGATCCTCGTACCATGGATATGCCACTGTTATAGGTGGAATGTTAAAGAGATATTGGGCGTAAGGTTAAATCTGTTTATATACTTAAAACAGTGGATTTATTAAATGCATAAAAAAAAAAAAAAAAAACCGAGCTCGATACACTGGTAAAGTATTGGAATATTTTAGCTTGTGTCCAAGGTAACACAAAAGACAATAAAAAAACAAAACGAACGCATCGTCATTTATCATTTGCTATTTATAATTTTTTTTTTTTTTGAAAAACTCTTGCGAATCTAAAACAATTATTCAAATAAAATATAATTAAGCAACATTCCGTATCTTTCGTATCTTTTGAAATACGGTATGGAAAAAAAAAACCGAGCATTTTTATTAACCGAAACAATATTTACCAATAACAAAACTATCATTGTATAACTAATAGATTTCTGGCTTCGCTCAGAAACTAAAATATACGTAATAAATCGGTTTGTTCAGTCCAGTGAGTTGCCCATAGTGGCACAGTACTTTATTATTATTTTTTTCTTCTAAAATATTGTAACACAAATATTATTACCTCTATTGAAATAGAAATCAAAAACAAACAAATAGTGTTGTTAACTGCCCAACTTTATTGTTTCGCAATATTTTAGAGAATAAAAACATCGTCGTGTACACGAACATATTGAGATTTTAATAATATTTCCCAAAAAAATTGGCGATTATTGGACTATTGGCATTGTATTGTGCCTGGCGATGACGCGTTAGTGTCAAAGATGTGCCTCTTTTGAATTCCAACTATCAAACTCCGCCCCCTACCATTTATATTTGTCTAAATTATCGAATTTCTTTTCTTTTCTTTTCTGTTTTGTAATATAAGCACCGTTTATACGAATAATTATTTCCAACTAAACGCCACGATTTAAATTCTAAACAACGTAATTATGTTGCTATGCTGCCCGCTTATAGCGGTACCGGGACAGCAAATTCTTCTTCTTAAACCAAATGATTTATACGTCGCCGTATAAAGCGAGCCGCCTCTTCGTGCGAGTTGCCCATTAGACACAGAGCATTCCGTTTGGACTCGGTGTTCAGCGTGCACCCCGAACAATAACGACAACTAATGGGTACACATAAATACGATAATATTAATGATATTTCAAATAAATATACGATTATAATAAAACTGCCCGACACGTTACAACCGTATAGGTGTATAACCGATACTTAGCCGAAGAAACCACCGTGCGGATTCTTTAGAATTATTTCAAGACGCCAGTTTATTACGGCAATTTATTGGTGGTTTAATTTTCGTAAACTTTCTTGTTCGTGTAACGGTTTACGATAAGTATATGAATCCATTGCCGAACTCGACAATTCGATTCGTTTCGGGTATGTATCCGATTACCCATTATACCGATGATTTTTTTCATTCTTTCTTTTATACATATTTATGTCCGTTTTCCCACTACCCATATTCAACGGGTTGCTAATTTTTGTTCGAAATGTTTGAGAAAGAAAAAAAAAAAAAATTATATTTGAGCTAACTATAACTAAAAGTTATACGAAATCGCGTTCAAAGACATTTACTACTATACATGTAGTCTCGCGTGCCATTATCACACGAATTTATCGTGTTCGTCGTGAAATAAATAAAACGCGCGACAAAAACACAATTAGGCCTACACGATGTTGCGTAAAGATAACTAAAAATTTATCTAGTTGAAGATAAATGATAATTTAATACAATTTATCTAGATATACAGATAAAAGAGAGTCAAAAATAGCTAATAGTCTAAATTATCCAAATAATGAAAAAGCACTATTTATCCGGATAGAAAACTAGATACAGATTTTCCAATCATTTGCCTATGTATATTTTTTTCATCAATTTAATTATATATTAAAAATAAAAATAAATATGCTCTATACTAATTGTTATTTGGAGTACATTTTTTTTTTTTTTTCATTATTATATTAAAATTGTACAATCTGTAAAGCATTTAATTTAGAATAAATATTTAAACTATTTAATTAAAAATTATTTATTATTAACCACTGTATTTTTTATACGATTTAAAGTTATACGTTTGTTTGATGTTTATTTTTTTTTAGATTGGTTTTACAACGTATAGATTTTATTGAATATGGTATTATTAGATAATTACAAAAAATAATTTAAATACTTTTTTTTTTTTTTTTTTTGTTAAAAAAACCACCCATTGAAACAAAAATTAAACATCTAGTCTATATAATACAGAAAATCTACTTTGATAAAATTAATAAAATGTTTAGTAATATCATTTAAGACGACAAATGCTTGAATTACATATCGAATGATCGCAAACGGTTCGCATATTCGTGTGTGCCTATCACACAAAAATTCGATTTTAGAAAAATAATTACGATTTTTTTTTTAAATTTTTGGTACGTAGTAAGAATATAAAACCGACGTTGCCTAGTGGAAGTTCTATTTTTTTTTATATTTTTTTTTTTTTTTTTTTTTTGTGATAAAAATGTTATTTTTTTAATTACGTTTATAACCCGAGTAATTTTTGCACAAGGAAAACAATTACTACGATCAAATTATGGACTTTAGACACTACGTTTCAATACTAATTATTTTTTTTTGTTATTTAATGTAAAAAAAAAAAAAAAAAAATCCGAATACTGATTTAAACTGTAATATGCAACGTTATTATGCAATATGTGTTTTGCAAGTAAAAAAATATAGAGCGTGCTGTAATAATATTCGTACAAACTTGGTTCATGTGCCAAAAGAAAAATAATAAAAGAGTATTAACAATTTGTGATATTAGTTTTATAAAAATAAAAAAAAAATTAATAAATGATTATAGTGTAAGCAATATGTAATTTATTTGTATTTTCAATCCGTATTTTGTAAGGCCATATTATTTAATATTTTTTATTTATACTATTACAATTATATTTATCGAGAATAATATTGCCCGGAAGTCGAATAAAACAAAAAAAAAAAAAAAAAATATTGCAAAACATAATAGTATTCGTAATAAAAAAAAAAAAAAAAACTTGGCAATATAATATTTATACGCTATCGAGAATTATTATAATTTTTATCTGAAACCCTTATTGAAAACCTATCAAATCCAAATCATATTTTATTATAGAATCCAGTAGAATACTGCGGCAATTCAACAGCATGTGGGAATCGTATTAAAATCGACTTTAATGGAGATAAATCTACAGTTTTAGAATCGAATAAATAAATGTGTTTGAAATTTTCTACTCGTATATTATACGTCATGATTTATTTTCGGAAATAACTTAGGTAAACGATTCACGAATATTTTAGAATAATATAAGGTCCCGTTGGTTTTTTTTTTTTTTAAGGTATTTCTCATTATGGGTTGTATAAATTTGTAATTTTTACATTGCTTCTAAATTGTTCGCGCACAAAATGTACCTAATAAGTACACGCACCATACATTTAATGTCAGTGACTTTTGAAAAGACGATGCATTTTTATATTGAGAGATTATACTTACCTACTTGTAAAATATGAAGAGTTTTTGACCTCTGCCGGTTGATCGAGATTGTGTATTTTGATGACACTCCGACGTACTAGGTTAAGTGGACCTTCCCCGGTGACAGAGTATTTTTTTTTCTTTTCTCTTATGACCACGGTTTTCATGGCAGTATAAACGATCCGGATAGGTCTCGTCACTTTAGATAAACGATTGACGTCGAAAGGTACTATGAAAATTTAGTTTTGTCAAAATGTTCAAAGTCTACATAATTGTGCGGAACACTGAAAAAATACAAGTGTTGCGGAAATAATCAAATTCTACTTAAAACCGTTGAATCTAATACACGTAATACTCAAGAATTTAAATGGACGAAACAAAGTTAAAATATTACTTTGGTTTTTAAAAATTATATTGTCGCGCAATATCCGCAATTAAATATAGATGAACAAAAGATTACTTAAAGATTTAGAATGTAATACATACAATTTCGGTATTTGTTGTATACAGGAAATTTTTTTTTGGCTCTACCGTCGCGCATGCGTGATGAGAAAACTCACATGATTTCATTCATTTAAAATTCCTAAATATTATGTTCTGAAAAAATGTGTTTGTCGCCTTTTATAAGACCGGTATAGGTGTATAGGTGTATTGTATTCTCCCGTCTTGGGGCACTGTGTCAACAAAAATTGCAATTATTGTAAACTGATATATGAATTTTTATTTTTTTTTTTGATTTCAGATTGTGTAAGTTGCCTACTTATCTAGTGGAATTGAAGTTAAAATTTTTAACATACTCTATTTAGCGCGCCAAATTGGCCGTTCTGGTGAGTATTATTTACATTTAAAGTGTTTACAGTGAACGATGACGTAGAAAAATAAAATCGTTTAAAATATTTAAATAACTTCATTGTATAGGTGTAATATAAACTTTCGTGCGAAAATTTCACGCAACGTTCATCGTAAGTTATACTTAGCTGGGAAAAAGAAAAAAAACTTGAACGTATTTTAATAGGTTTTTTCTGGGCGTACAAATTGCAAATTTTGATAAAAATCGTAAAAATTACGGCATTTTAAAACATGATATACCGAATTTCGCTCGTAATTGTTTTTCATTAGCAATAACTTATCGTTGCGAACAGATATAAATTAAATTCTCCTCTACATCTTAGTGGTCCAACATCCCATACACAATAACGATTCAACCATGGAACTGTAAAAATTATTATTATTTGTTTACATGACGGACGGAGTCCAATTAAAAAGTCAACAGTCATAATTTACATAATACAATAATACAATTAGAAAATAGAAAAACGATGGGTCCGTGTTCGCAGGACGAGGGAGACGGACAATGGAAGAATTTAAATGGAAATCAGAAGGACGGTGAGGTTAGTGAATGGCAATAGCAGAACGGGTGCGATGCAAAGGAACACGGAAATATATATCGGTGAGTAAGAAAGGGAAATAAATTTGATTGAACACGTGTTTGGAGAAAAATAGAAGAAGAATCGCCAGATGTCTTTTGTCAGGAGGTAAGGAATGGTGAGACTGGAAGCGACCATCGGAGGTGGTCCTAACAGGATTGAAACCCTACAGTAGTGTGATTCGAGAGGAGTAAAGAGGCGAAAATCATGGGAGATATGGCTAACGAAGCCGAGTACTTTGAGTGATTTATTGTGGGCTACTTCAATATGTAACGATAAACAGTGATTTTTGGCGAGTGTGAATCTTAGGTCACGTACTGGGTTGCCGGCGGATTTAATAGGACCATTATCGTTATTCGTAGACTAGAAAAAAACTGAAGGAGGTTTTAAGGCGGACAAAAAAAAAAATCATCACTGAGCATTTCGGGATGTTGAGGGACAGGCGACCAACCGAATATATGAATATTACGAACAAATATTAGTAATATTGTTATTACCATTCATCGTTATCGTTTTATTGTGCCTTTAATGTTATTCCATTGCAATGGCAATCGGACGTAATATAATTATTAATAAAGATCTTATTGGTATTCAAATAATCTCATATAATGTACGTGATAAATAGCATTTTTTTTTTTTTTTTTTTCGTACTTAATATTTCGTTTTGTTAACAATGAAGACTAAAGATTTATGAGAGAGAGAAAAAAAAAAAAAGTAACTAAAATGACTTAATTAGTTGTTGTTTTGTATCCCATTCATTGTCGCCCGATTGCCATCCCGATAGCATAAGAAATGATAACATTTATTCACGTCCGATGTCGCAATTACAATGGCATGTCGCAATAACGCGGAACTTAGTGATAAAACAACAAATTTCAATGCAAATTAATACATACACAGGCCCAAATTATATTAATATTAATAAGAAAAAAAATATTTTTTTTTTTTTTTTTTATCAAAAACTTTATTGGGCCCGCAACGGTTATTATTGTATTTTAATGCGGACAGTGAACGGAGTTAAAAAGTTGTACTTTACGATTATTACAAAAAAAAAAAAAAAAAAAAAAAATAACAATTAATATTTTAAGTTTTATAATTAAATATATATATATATATATATATAAAATAATAAATAGAACACAAACCATAACGACGTTCGTTAAATTATTAATTTAAAATGTCAAGTCTCTATAATTATTGTATCATTATGTTAATAGGAAAAAAAATAATTATACGACAATATCACGTTGGATGTGTATTTTATTTTTTTTTTATAACTGTTTACAATATTATAGTATAACGGTAAATATGTTTCACGTAATCAAATATCCAATTAAATCATATTCTACGGTGTACTTTAATTGAACCAAAAATATTATTACAGGCGTAACAAATTAATGAGAGTTTACGAAAAACTTTATTTTGAACGATAATTAAAGAGAAACATACATATTATTTTAGATCCCGAGTGTAGCGAAGACGATTTTATGGTTCAACTAAACGTGTACGTGCAGTGATGCGCGAAATCCCTTAAGAACGTTATTTATTAATTTAATATTTTTACTAAATAAATACACGGTAGATTATTTTAGTATTCCAAAGGTTAACTGGATTGTAGACAGTCATGATAAATATCGCTTTCGGCATACAAGCCCGGAGATATCCAATGCAAACATCACTAAATTGGAATTATAATCTTTTATTATCTAAATCTGCACGACAAACGTCAGTCGAGTAACTATTAGTGATGTGACATAAATCCGGATTTTCGGATGTTTCGAATTCTAAAATCCGAAATTTTTGTATTTCCGATTTTAAAATCCCAAATTTTGATTTGTCCGTACAGATTTCTGTTTTTTACATTATTAAAATGAATTGAATATGTGTCGTTAGAAAAATTAATTTTATGAGTTAATTATTTTATTAATTTCAAGGCGCGCTACTATAAACAATTTTTATGAGTAAAACAACGTTTGCCTGGTCAGCTTGTAATATGTCATTTAAATTAGAGTGTAATACATATGATTTTTTTTTTTTTGTATTTTTTTTCAAAATTAAATGTCTATATGTGATATTTTTTAAATTGTAAAAACGTATTTAATGTTTTACACTTTTATTGTCTGTTAACAATAAGATAATTTTAAAGCATAGCATAGTATAGAATAGTTTTAAAATAGTCTTATGAGAATTTAATTACAGAATGTAAAATCATAATTTTAAAAATCGAAATGAGGTTTCAGATAAAAAATACTGTTAATACAATAAATGTCGGATTTGGAATTTCGGAAACCAAAAATCCGGATTGTCGATTGCCAATAACTATTATATCTATTTTACTATTATGACCGGTAATAGGTTTAGCAGCGGTTCTCGAATTGTACAGCGTGGAGCTCTTGGGCGCAATCGAGAGCGATTTAGGGGCTCCGCGGACAGCTTCCGAAAGAAATCTAATTCGAATAACACTTATGTCAACTTGGTCTGATAATAATAATAATAATAAAAATTTTTACGGCGCTGATACCCTATAATCAACACACCGGTATACCCGTATATTATTTTGTTTCATAGTCAGTAATGAGATTACGTAGACGCCTGTTGATACAGTAGCGTATCAAGGATTTTGCCGGGTACACATTTTCTTCGTGCCCCCTCGCGTCCTCCCGGCGGGTCTCGTGGTGTGTATTGTAACGTAAATTCCAAGTTTTAGCAACTTTGTAAATCACACCACCAGGAACCAGTGTTTATATTTCACACCGTATAAACAAATAAGCACGACTACGAGTGGTACCCAAACGATATTATTTTTAATATTTAGAATTTACATAAAAATTAATACATTTCTATTAAAGGTAAAACAAATAAATACACAATGGTTACAGGGCACGGCGTAGACAAGACAATTATCACATGGTCTACACGGTACACGCGTTTGTTTTACCCGCGACAACAAATCGATTTCGATAATATCAAGTCGATTCGGCGGCGGTAAGTTCGTCTTGAAAAATGTAATACGGACAATTTTTTTTTTTTATTTTAAACATTTACAATATGGCTGAAATGCTCCTGCTAAGAGCCCCTTGCTTTCCAAAGTTCACTGTCCTCCCCGTAGCCCTTTAACTATGGCACTGGTGATTGACGCGGACTTATACATCCAGACGGAATATTCAGCCCGATAACGCGGTCCAATGGGTGTAGTTCGAACCGAGAACCGCGCTTCCTAATGCGTAATATTGTAATATTGTCTTGTTGGCTTGGTATAAATAAAAATGTATACTACGGTCGCTGTTCGATATTCGTACTGTAATCGATACGTACGCTTTAAAACAACATGGAAAAATGTTATAGAAAAAATTGAAATGTCCAAATAAAAAAAAAATAACATTACCCGCGTGTTGTGTGTATACGCCCACTTATTGTCACGAACCTAACCTAATATTTAATATTTTATTATATAGACAATTTATTTGTAAATGTTCAATGGAGTACCGTAATGCTAACTTAATTCGAATTCGTTTATAATGAATCGACCGACGATTAATAAATTACTGAAAATAATAAATAATTTTAACTTTATTCGTTATAGAAACACAGGACAAATATCATGAGCTTATACACATACTCTGAGTGTTTCGAATGGTTGTCCTTATAGTAATACGGTTGTTCTATGTCGCAACACAGACTGTAGATCAATCAATTTTGATCTATTTGGACCAATCACGCCTATGCTCCGTCTGTGGGGGCATATGCAGATTTTTCCAAATGGACGTGTTATGAATAGTGACAACCGTAATTGCGAAAACACCATATACCGTATTTGTCGACACTAGTGTTTATATTTTGAATACTGTTTTATTGCAATGTAAAAAAAAAATAACATTGTATGTAAAAAAATAGAAAGTGGTAAATTTATTTATTACATTAAATCTCATACGACGACTTTTTACGTGACACTGTTCACGTATTAACATCTTCTGTTGACGCTTTATACATCACGATGAATGTTCATAAATGCCAAACCATTTAGACGAACACCACCATAATGTTAAACGTCGAAATGTTGAAACGGTCCTCTTTTACTGACAAGCGGTTATGACTGGAAAAATAACCAATCATATTAAAAGTCCTGAAATAATTTGGAATATATATGCATTGCAAGTATTAAATTATTTACTATTGTATTTTTGGGTATCTTATTTGTTGACACCGTACTGTGAATTTACCCATTGCACTTATTTTATCTACTTCAGTATCTGCTGATAAATATGTTTTTATAAGTTCTTCAAATCCGATTTCGTTAAATTCACGGGGATTTACGAAACATGTAAATTTGTTCAGTTACATTATATGATTCATCAATTTTTCATCGATTTGTTTTGAAAAATTGATCTAAAAATGGTGTGTACTCGTATATTGAAATCCTATAGTATATGTCCACAGATGTTGTTACAATATCGGAGCGATTTTTTTTTTTTTTTTTTTTCTTGAGGTATTGTAACTATAAGTATTGAAAGAAAAATTCCTAAGGATTTATATTTCTATTCAATCTCGAAAAAATCGTTTTAAATCGTCTTTCGACTTCTGTTCGATATTGAACTATTGCCATTAAAACTTTTTATAAAATACGAATATTTTTGTCATTTGCATAGTGATAGTTGCGTTTGTCGTTTACGTACAGGGTACGTATGGCCGTATTGTAGAATAATTTTTCTTGCACTATTTTATTACATACACGTACTAAATAAACACGGTCACCTACAACACCCCTCCCTCGCTATGCCACTGGATATAAATCTATGATGATTACCTATTTACGAGAATCTTTAATTTTACATTTTCTACGAAAAGTAAAGAATTTGACGGATTCAAATTTAAATAAAAACAAAAGGATGAAAAAGAAACTACACTACACTATTGCGAGTGAAATTAGAATTAATACGGTGACCAGTAGTATAGTTATTATCTACGTTACGTTTGGTAGGAATCAATTTAATTCGTTAAAATAATTTTTTTTCTTTTCTAAAACTGGTAAAATTCAGCAAATATTCCTTGGAGTCCACCGTGAAGACTCAAGAGGCCGCCGGTGTCGTGATTTGGCTAAATAAACGGATCCACAAAAGAAAAAATATATAAAAGCAAAATGTTAACTCATAATATTCCAATGTTTCCTTGTTCGTTCGTTTCAACATTAAATTGTATTTATTTGTATATTAAATCATACAAATATGGATGATAAACATAATGTGTATTTTAGCCGATAGGAAAGTAGCGAAACGAAGAAAGTATAATAAATAGCACGGCATAATTTGCAGCTATAGGATTTTTAGCGACGTTTCGTGCTTAACAAGGTTATGTTAAACCTTTGAACAAACGTCTCATCTAATATTAGACGAACATAAAAAAAAAAAAAAAAAACAAAAGGGCTTATGAAATATATAAAACGATCTTTTTTCCTTTCAACGTTATATTAAATTCAAAATTATTATTTTGAACTATTAGATTACCGGCGCGTCGTGTGTTGCTTTACACGGGTATTATTTAGGAAATAAAGAGCCGTACGGTTGCGCGTAACGTACGACGTAAAATGCTAATGTAATTTTCAATCAAATTTCTTCTAAATCCTACTGGAAATCTTTAACGGTATAATATTGAATAAAACTTTGTTCGATTGCGCATCGAGTGTTTCAAGATGCAAAAATAACCTACTGTGTCGAATGCATCCGAGTCGCCTTTCATTTGCCATTATTTATACCGTCCGGAAATAAATACATTTTCTCTCGAAATATATCACGATTGTTTTCCATAATAAAGCATTGTATATCGTTTTGTCGAATATTAAACGGAACGTGTGTCGGCGCACGATTGTCTGACGTGCGCGGATTCGTACAATTTGAACAATTCGCACGATTTCTGGAATTCGCGGTGTTACGCCCACGGCGAATCGGTACCCGGATCTGTCGGGGCCGTCTATTATTGGACAACGTTGAAATATGAGATCGTAGAACGAATTTTCGATTTTGTCATCACACTTGCCACCCGTCGGTTTTATCCGTACGCGGTTAGCACGACGCCGAAAATCGTACAGTAGAACTCCGAATTATCCGAACGCCAATCATCCGGACGTCCAATTAACCGGACGAGAAAAATCCGGCACGTGCCGTTATTCATACACGTGTTTCATAATCGTTTTTAGATAAGATAACCAATAGGTACTACATATATATATATTATTCTTAATAATATCCGTCATTCCAACGTCAACTATGAAGCAAACTAAAATATCATCGTTTTTCAAAATAAAATAAATTATGTGCCAAGTCAGCTTTTTTTTTTTGGTTTTAAATTATGTCACGTATGTACTTTAATTAAAGCTTATTTTGTTTCAGTTGAATATCTAATAAAATTACATATTTGTTTATGGTTACGTGCGTATATAACTTTTGATATATCATATGTCAATCATCCGGATATTTGCTTATCCGGACCACCCTTGACGTTAATTAGTCCGGATAATTGGAGTTCTACTGTATTCGTATTCGGTTCGGACGGTTGTCGGCGCGTATCGTGAAAAACGGCGGTTAACCATTCGCATAAACCGACCGCCGGATGTCCCGGCCGTGACGTATTATTATTATTATTTCGAAAATATTATTGTGGCGGTAAAGACGCGAAAACTCAACGCTGGGCCAAAGGATTTACGATTGTGCATTTGCAACGCACGGTTATATTCGTTTCCGACCGAAACGTTTTGGCCCGATTCGTTTGGACGGGAGCTCTTGTTTTCTAACACGTTCAAATCGTTGATTTGCGGACGGCTGTATTTAAACTGCGGGCACGACAGTGCAAATACGATTAATACTGTTGTTCCCGATCACTGACGATTCGGAAATTTGTTGCCCTCCGTAGTTTTACGGCGACTAGCGTTTGAAGATTCACCGTGAATTTGGCCATTTTTACGGAGTCGAGTAAAATAGACATGATCGAGTAAATACCGTAAACTCTCGTCAAAGTTCACCGGTTCGCGGACTATACGGGGACGTTTCGCAGGTCGCGCCCGAGCCAAATCGGTCGGCTCGTAGAATGTTAAAACGACGAAACACCTCGTTATTCGATTGGGAATATGACTCGGGGAATATTATGCCGTTTTAGAACGTATTCCTACGAAGAACAGCTTGACGCGGCTCAGCCGGTGAATTTCGGTTTTAAAATGTTCCGAGCCATGCAGATCGATACGACTGGGTCCGTAGGTTTGGCGAGGAACTCGGAAGTCAAACGCCCGCAATGAAATCGGAAGACTATAACATTCCGGGCGCCGCAGTGCGTCGACGGGGTTTTTCGACAATTCGAAATGATTCAATACATTCAATTCTTTTTCCGACGTAAATATTCCCGCGGGACGTTTTGCCCGTTTTTGAAACAAAGTACAAGGGAAATCCGAAAACGACCTCCTCTCCACGCACCGACTGGAAAACATTTGCCACGCAAGATAACAAAAGGACGCATTATATCAATACGAACAATTTATTTTATGATTATAAATAATATTATTATCTATTGCTTTATACTATAAAAGCAAATTAAAAAAAAAAAAAAAAACCCAAAATTTTCGTTTTTATATTATAATATTATTTCGTAGGTTATTATACCTCGAGTAAACTTCATTACTACTACTACTACTACTACTATAATCGATTATTGTGATATTCTAATTAAACATAACGTGTAGAACATGAAAATTAAATTTTTGGTATTCTAAAATCATCGCTGCGGCCGTCGGTATACCGAACCGAAACATCTCAATAATAATTTAATTATTCGAAAACGGAAATTAGACATTTCGTAATATTAGTAATAATTATTTCAGAGTTCGTTTAACTTTGCAGATTACTATATTAGATATATCATTTGTAATTACAACATGTCTAGTGGGTATTTTCGTATGTTTAAAATACATTTTTTTTTAAAAATTTTTATTGGGAGCACACGAATGTACTATATAGAAAACCATAGCCGTAGAGCGATAAAATATTATGTTGGGAGACTGTATAATGTGCAGAATCACGCACACCCCATTTCTAAAAATTCACGTTAAAGGCATGATCCACCCTATAATTATAGACAGATTTAAAAAAAAATTCTCGAACATCGAAATCTGAATAATGCAAATTAAATATTAATTTTTTTAGTGAAAAATGCAAACCAGTAGGTATTACCGGTAGTACTCATTAGTTCAGATATAAATCAACCATCCTACTAAATTGTATAATAACTATTAACGCCCGTGATTCTTTAAATATATATTTCTAAAATATCCTGCGGATTTATACTATTGGATAAATCTCTTGCTATGTGTCAAGAATGGCATGTGAAGAATATTGATCTTTCTTTTTTCATTGTCGCCCGTGGAAATTTATTAATAATGCGTCTACATTGTCAGAAATGATCTACTGCAAAATGCTAAAAAAAAAAAAAAAAATAAACGATTTACTCAGAGCTAGGTCGAGAAGTTCGAATAGATTTAAACAAATTGAAATTTTAAAACGTTTTCGTAGTAAACACGTTCTGGTCCATTATTATCAATTTTAAAGTTTTTGACAACCATCACTTCAGCTTGCACCGGGTTAAAGGTTGCTTCGGTAAACCCTAAAACAATTGTTGATTGTGCAAACGAACCGGGGAAATATTTTAAACATCATGACAATTTTGTAAATTTATAAATATTTTCAAATATAATTATAGCCTAATATTCTAGCGGGGGAGACAAAGCGCCCGTTTCTATGACGTACGGTTTTGAAAATGCTATTTCTACTAGAGGGAATTATTAAAATTAGACCTAACCTGGCAACAACTGCGGTATCTGAAAGTCATTTTTTTCAACATCAACATTTTTTTACTGCCAAAATAACTCGATTTCTGAGCCCATCCCATAGTATATGGGTATACGGTTTAATATTTATGCGTTTTATACGTACGCATAATGCGTATTTTATTCTATACCGTGTTATTAATACGGAAGAGGTGTGTTAATGATCTTTATAACGTAACTACCGGAGCGTTTAATCGAAATTAACGGTATTAATATATTGAAAATCGAGAAAATTAAATACCCGCGTGTACGCGATTCGTGTACATTCTGTCGCATGGCTGTACGAGTCTAGCGAATTTTTGGCGTGATTTTTCGAAAATGTAAATACGCATTGTTACTGCCGGTTAGAATACGACCGTGGTCGATGGTCGGACATGAAGTTTTGCTGTAAAGCGATTTTCTTTTTAATTTTAGATATGGTCCCAAGGTGAGTCGCTTATCAGGGATCAAACCTAAGTATTTTCAAACCGGTATTTCAGTGCCACCGATGAAGAGAGCAGGAGGGGGTCTTTTCTTAAGGAGAATGGTAGCAAAGAGGACTTCTCGGGATTTATCTATGTTAACGTTATTGAATTTGAAATTCGACCACTGGAATAGACCGGAAGTACACTCTAAGTGGACGTGGACGCGGAGCACCTAGGACGGTTAAGAACCATCAATTGAGCGGTCACCAAGACGCT
The DNA here is from genome assembly GCA_956483605.1 of Tuberolachnus salignus. Taxonomy (NCBI): domain Eukaryota; kingdom Metazoa; phylum Arthropoda; class Insecta; order Hemiptera; family Aphididae; genus Tuberolachnus; species Tuberolachnus salignus. The sequence continues at coordinate 31,710,048 of OY101429.1, forward strand.
CTGTCCGGAAGCATACGGCTGTTTTGGGAATGTTGCGATGTTGGAAACTTATCTGCAACATAGGTTGGAGGAAATGGCTAAAGAACATGACTTGGGAGACGTATGATTTTAGCAATACCGGGCTGGAGCGCACACAGCTCGAATTTCGCTTGCTGTTTTGCGACAAACGTTCCCTGGGCGGTTGGACTCTCTGTGGGGTGACGAGTGGGCTGGCCGGCACGGTTTCCCGAGTGATTTTTCAAACATAGCTCCCATACCATAGACGACCTAAAGGAGAGAACCACTGAAGGAATCGCGGCCATACCGATTGAATCGTGCCGAAAATCATACCAAAACTTCATAGATGGCCTACAGAAATTTATTGTTGCTGACAATAGATATATACAATATGTACCCTAGGGCACAATAAGAATATGCGATAAACGAATATAACATGATAAAGCTTAAAGAATGAACCCAATGATGCCGCTACCTGACGAATGATTTAATTAAAGATTTGGATAATATTTTTATTTTTTTTTTTTATTAATTACTAACGAGATCCCTACACCACTTCCTTTTTAGCCGCTTCGGGTGGTTGCCAGGAATCGATAGTGTGCCTCGATTATATATATATATATGAGGATTGGGATGACAAAGGAGTTTTGAATGGTATCATTTATAGAAGGTGCTAGCTTCTTCAGAAACGGTCTTGATTTTCGAATCCGAACGGAGTGGACACATACGGTGGGGCGTTGGAGATTTTGTGTAGACTAATATTTTGTAGAGTTTGGATTCTACTTAGGTTTGACTTTTTTGCATAACCCCAGAGTGGGAGGCCATTGGTCCACATTGGCTTGATCAACGATTTGTAAACTTGAAGTTTCGTGATTAGCGGGGTGTGTTTAATATTTATTTATTAATGTTTTTAGCACGCGGAGTCGCGCGTTCAAGGCGAGTCTCTTAGCTTTGATGCGTGGAGCTCAGGTAAGACAAGAGAGTGAGCCACGACAATTTACGGACTGGGATGGAGGTATTTGCGTGTCAAAGAGGTATACATCAGGACACTCGGATTTTCCGATGGTGTAAGCAATGCGGGAAGATTTCGATTGAATTTTCAAAACATAATTCAAAAAAAAAAAAAAAAATGGATTTCCTAATAGTTTAAAATTAAACAAAATGCGTTTTTCTCTACGTTTTATCGTTCGTTGTTTATAGCTCTCCGAAACCCGTCTATCGGTTCCGCCGCACTCCGTATTACACATATAAACGCAGAATACGGTTTCGCTGTACACTTGAACGTACCCTCTCGTCACAGAACCAATATTACGAGATCCGTGTCACTGCGGTGATTAATCATTTACGGAATATTTAAATATTGTAATTATGTTTGTATACAATATAAACGATATATGGGAGGTGTTTTATGCGCGTTAACGTCGCATTCACGACGGTATAATGTGCCCATTTAAATAAACCCGCCAATATTGTTTTAAAATCAATACTATTTTCCGGCCGTTGTATTGCGCCACCGTCGCCGCGGGTTTTTTGTCTATTGAAAACGGGATCTCGATACGTTAAAAATTATTCCGGATATTTTTAACATAGTTTTTCCGGAAGTAATCATCGAAATGTATTTTATATTGTTTGAAAAAATAGTTTTCGACACACTGCCGTTTTCTTATACACCCAGGTTTTCGGTGTATGATGGGTGTTTACGCGCATATTACGTTAAATATTGCGAATTGCCGCAAAATAAGATAAAACACCGTCCTGCTCTTTTCTTCGGTGGCACTGCAATACCTGTTGTTACTCAAATAAAATACTTAGGTTTGATCCTTGATAAGCGACTCACCTGAAGACCATATCTAAAATGGAAAAGAAAAGCGCTTAACAGCAGACATCATCTCCTCCACCCTTGATTTAAATCAAAACTTTCTTTAAAAAACAAAACTCTTATCTACAAATCAATGCTCAGACCTGTCTGGTCCTATGGTATCCAGCCATGGGGCTGTGCAAAACCCTCTCAAACCCGTCCAATTCAGGCATTCCAATCCATAACACTACTCCGTCTACTAACCTCTGCCCCGTGGTGCGTTTCTAAAAATTCAATTCACAAAGACCTCAACATCGAAACCGTCAATGCAGTTGCTCACTCCTACTACACAAAATTCCACTCCAAATTAGTCGACCGCTCCAGCCCGCTGATTGCCGCTTACGTTAAGAAATATTTTTTTCTAGATTCCCAATAGTTATTCTGTAAAATAAAAGACCGGACGGAAATTACAATAAGCTACACGGTTGAATACATAATAACACCAGATGTTACGTATCATCATATTATATCCAGTTTATTTAAATGGCCAAAACGTAAACTATGCCGATTACCACTTTGTCGCAAACCATTTGGAATACGTATTTCGAAAATACTATTTTTTTTTATTATTGTTGAGTAGTTGAACGGGTATTTCGGAACATTGTAATTTTTTACATATGTACCGTGTACATCGGAATACTTTTCAGCTTTAGCCTATATTCGCGGCGTTCTCGTGTAGGAATCCTCGCTTTATTCCAGTACGTTATGCGTTCTTCGATCACCAATGTTGGAGTGTAGTTTAACAATACGCATGTTTGTAAAACTGTGCTCGCGAGCAATCAACAGTAATTCCATGTCATTTTATTGTAATCGAGTTAAAAAAAAAAAATAAAAAATTACACGACAAATTACAATTAGACAACATGCGGATTACAAACTCGCCAATCGCACGCGGGGAGTCGAGTACTCAGAGTCGCTATAAGACGGACAATGAATATAGATTATAGATTTAATGATCTAACCGTGGTCGGGTTTTAGGTTTTTTCGTCATACTTATAACCGATAATCTTCACCATCAAAATCCAAACAAGGCAAATCTATCGTTCATTTTAAATATTTATCTTAATTTCACAAGGAACGGTTAACAATATACCTAAAATTACGATAATATTTTTAACTTTGGAAATAAACATTGCAATAATGGCACTTGGATGCGGTTCTCGGCGTCTGTACGGTTTTAGCGGATAACCGCAAACCGCGACTACAAACCGTGTAATTTTCATAAATCATAAAAAAAAAAAAAAAAAAATGATCGATTTCCAATGAAACGGGGGGGGGGGGTGGGGGAAATATAAATTTGTTTAGGCGATAAGCAGCGCTACGATAATGGTTCAATACAAGTTGTTCAGGTTTAAAGAAGTATATGCCGAAAATAGACAATTTTCACTTTATCATAAGACTTTCAGGTTGATTCGCGCCCCGTTAATTAGGGGTCGAGGTAAAAATTTTCGGATCCGATTTCCAGTCGTACCGGAACGAATTTCCGGTCGGCGCCCCTTAGATTTTTAACCGCGAAAATCATTTATGTGCTCGCGCGTAATATGTCCCGAATACTTTTAAAATGCACATTTCCCGTTGTCCGCATATTGTGCGCGCAGTTTTATTACGGATCGAATCACCGCGCAGAATGTGGTATTCCGTATAGGTACCCATTACTCAACGGTGCACACAATAGTATGCATAATAAAGTTTGTGTTATGTACTTAGATTTTAATGCAACATGGCCAAATCCTCGGGGTACACTCTGCGTTATTGAATAATAATACCAAAGTTCATATTATAGTGTATTTAATATTACATTATGTGCTCGCGCGTGCGCTTGTTCAACATTAATATATACGAATAGTTGATTTCTATAATATACATAGTTTCCTATATACTGTCGGACAACAAATTCAAATATCGAGGGTTGAAATAATAAAAAAAAAATTTCATCAAAACCTGTGTATCGGTATGAATCAATAGAAAAGTGTATTATTATTATTATTATTATTATTAGGGCCAGGAATCGTATGCACTAAAACCGTACGAGAACTGCGTGCATTCGTGCACTTATTATCATATTTAAATCTGCATTACAAATACGTTCGTGTTTACATTTGAATGTATACGCACGTTTAAAAATGTGTAAAATGAATTATACAATTGATCATCGAAATTAATTTTGAATATGCGCTCGTCTAAATAAAAACCTATAGACGAAAATCAATTTAAGCAAATTGAATAGATTTTTAATAATATTTTTGATATTAAACGTATTACCTAGAGATTTATCGTTGTGGCACCTACAGCAAACATTAATTTATTATATAGACGAGGCTCTATCGATAAACAAATATCAATCCGAGTATTGACAATTGACTAATAAGTGAATATATCGTTAAAAAGGTAATAGTATTATTAACTTGATACTCTATTTTTTTTTTTTTTTTTTTGTTGCAATAAATGAATTATATTTTTGAAATATGCTTAAATATGCATTTTAATTGAAAATGTTCCAAATACGAATAGTCGAATTTTGCATACCAACACAATAGGCTAAGATTCAAATTTGTATCTCACTAAGCAACTTTTTGATTTAATAAATAAAAATATGCAAATGCATAAAATTCTAGGCCCTAATCATTATTATCACTATTATTATTGTTATCTATTCAGGGATTTCTAAGCTCTTAAAAGTATGCAAACGTACACTAAAATATGTTCTTAAAGTAAAGTGATTGGTTTTTTTTCATATCTTCGGGAAATCCATCTATATCTTGAACATGTTAACAATTTTTAAACTATTTGCCGACATTTTTCGGCTTCTTAAAAATACAAGACCATTTGATACACAAAGTAGTAGAAATAGTATTATTCGAATGCGAATGAAAATACATTTCGGTAACAGCGTTTGATTGGAATAAAATAAGATGTCGTTAAATGAGATTATTAAGCGTACTATTAATTTGTCTGATGACATTGCTTTTGGCTATTGCGTTAATGGCGGCAAAAAGATGTATGTATTTGGAAATACAAAAATACAGTAATAACAACGACTGGGATTATAAGTGATAATTTAAAAATAATAATACCATAGGGAAACGGACTGTATAACAAAACGTAAATCACGTGTTTTATTTTTATTTTATAGGCATTTGAAATTCAGATTTGAACTGGAAATTATTTAGTCCGGTAAGTTTTTTATAGCCCCGGTCCACAACGTTTTGTATTTAAATTTTAGATAGACCTTATGAGAGTGGTATACACGTACACAATAGTAAAAAGGGCGCACTTTGCACGGTTGGTTGGTGACTGTATTGGCAAGGCATTGAATATGTTACTCTTAGTGAATATATTAAATCTAAAAGAAATTGTTAAATCATTTCTTTCGATAAAACGATTCTGAGCCGAGCTTCGGTGTAATATATAGGACAATAGTTGTCAATTTCACATAGAGTATGTTTTACACTTTATTTTGCGAAAGAATTCATGAGAATAATATTACAATATTACTTCATAAGTGATTTTCCTATACAATTCGAGTCGTTTATAAATCACAGTTGTATTTCGGCGTAACACTAGTACCTTAAACAAATTATTATATGTATTTATATTGAAATAAATTACAAATATTACACGGCTATAAACGAAAAAAATTGTAAACGTCGATTTGTGAGATTTTACGAACTTATTTAGAATACAGTAACTTAAACCTTTTAAAAAAATTATCAGGTTTCCATATCCAAAATTGCCCACCTTAAGATTTAAAACCTTGAAAAAAAAATATTAAAAATGTCTATAAATAACTTAAAATTGAAATAAATTTTTTGAAATTTTTTCCCTCGCCTTTATACTACAAACTTATATATTATGTGAAAATTTCAATGTCTTTAGTACAATTTATTTCGGAATTACAAAGAAATAATTAAATTCGTGTTTTGGCCGTTATATCTTCGTCATTTTTTCTGCCACGTTAAAAACCTTATAGGAATTTCGAAAAATGACCTGAAAACTAGAAAAAATATACTATCGAAAGCAGTTTAGGAGCTTATAGTTCGGATGAAGTATTCTAGTAGAAAAAGTGTTTAGAGAAAAAATATAAACATCATTGTAAAACTATAAGACTTCTCGCTCCACTCAGAATCTATAATGGTAAATTGAAGACAAACAAAAAAAAAAAAAAAAAAAAGAAGAAAAAATGAAATTGTTAGGTTGTTAAATAGTTAGTTTAATTTTGAACTGAAAAATAATCGTTTACGAGATCATAAACATAGACAATACTTCCAAGAGAGCAAATAAAAATTGATCACCGCGATCTATTTCTTTATTGACTTTGTATGCGAATGCGCCTCGATAAAATTAATAATTGACCTTCGAAATTTTTTCTCCACGATTTATGTACAAGTATATATTTCTCTACGGACAAACAAAAATTAAATATCCACTAATTTTTTATGGGATTCTCCGTGCGCGGGTCGATGGCCAATAATATTTCGATCGTCGTCAACCCGACATCGCGTAGATAAACAAAATGGCGGGAGGGATTATTATTGCAAAAAAACTGTTTACACAGACCAATATTGGACGTTTCGTTACAAGCATTTAAAATGCGGAAGTTTTATTTTTTCATCGTCTCGTCCGTTTGTTTTCATAGAATACATTAGTATTGTTATTAGCCACTCATTCGGTTTTTTTTTATAACTTCCGAACAACAACAAACGGGCGGCCAGCGGTGAGGAGGCAAATCACCATAAGTCGCAGCGTTAATATTATTTTTTTTATTATTCCATTTACATCCGGGAAATGTAATTGCCTTTAAATTTGTATTTGTTTTGTTTGTATACATTTAACAAGCGCACGTAAAGAAAACAAAAAAAAAAAAATGTTTTTATATAGAAACATTATTCACGTAGTATAGAAATTTATGTTTGGCGTGCACGGTACAAATATTACGATTCTTACCACACATACGTAAGAAATATACGAGTATTAAAAAGTCGTCGTGGCGTGAGTAGTATGGCCGTAATACGATATTATTATATTTCACAACTATTTCGACTTCAGTTATCACATGACATACTATTTTTTTTTTATTTTTTATTTTTTATAAAATACTCACTCTTTTGTTTTTTTTTCAATCAGGATTTATATGGTACTCGGTGACGTAGCAAAAGGGAGGGATTAGAGGGCTATCCCCCCAGGGTTTGTCTTTTTCACGAGGCCTACGAGCCTAATTCAGTATTTAATGGCATTGTCACATTGGGAAAACGTGTTAATGTTGAAATAAAAATGCCTTGAATATTGTCAAAGAGTTAATTTTACCTCTGAAAATCCAGAATTATATTTTAAATGTTCCCCCTTTATTCCTTTTCTTGACATTTTAATTGAATCAATAAATACTCGTTTTAATCAAAAGCTTGCTGATTTTCATGCCATTCGAAAGATTTATTCTAGCTCATTTCAATATGTACGACGGTGAAAAAATTATGAAAGCTGACAAAATATATGCCCAATACCACATCACTAAAATATCAGCATACACTAAAATCTGAGCTGTTCATATGGAGGCAACAATGAAATCAAAAATACTTTCTTGAAACCAATAGGCATTGGTTCACGATCTATTGCACAATTATCCAGCCCAATGTTTAAATACTTCTACAATTATTTTCTGCATTGCCAGTTATCTATTCCACTTCAGAATTGACATTTTCAATATTGAATATGTTACTGTTCAGTTGGGTCACCGTGTTTAAATGACAAATTCAGTCGTATGGCAATCACGTTATGTCTTTATTAATGGGTTATGACAGTGAGTGAACATGAATGCCATTTTTTAATATACGAAATAATAGGGGGAGTCGAAAGGAGGTTACCCGGTCTTCTGTCGTGTTCGGGGTGGAACAAGTATCGTGTTGTGATTTCCGTTCCCGTCGTCACGCTCCTGTCAGGGTAGCCTTTCAGGAATAAAATGTGTACATGGCTAGGGACCCACTCTTTCCAACAGTACCACTCCCGAGGCTGTACGATAGACTGGATGGGTGATAAATCGTCCCATTGTAATACGCGCTCCTTATTGGTCAGGACGTTCAAGGGCGACGGCCGATCATGTGTCATTGATAAATTGATCGTTGGTCGTCCGTGCGCCCGACGGTTTGAGGTTCGGGTCGTGAATGGCTGTGATGGTCTTCAATGGGGCCCTATCGGGAAGGCGTGTGCTCCGTTACAAATAATATAAAAACCTATTTAAGGAGCTCCGTGGCTGAAAATAGTTTAAATGGATTAGCTTTGGCTAACATTAATAAAAACTAAGATATTAATGAAAAATAAATAACAATAGTAGTATTTGCTAAAACTTCTCCAAGGATAGAGCATAGGATAGAATGCACTTGACAGAAATAAGCAGATATTATCGTTTTTTAATAAATATTATTGTTATTAAAAACAAATGTTAAATGCATATTGATGAAAGTAGTTTTCTGCGACTTTATGGGGGAGGGATGGGGATTAAACTTAATAAAAAAATGTGTCCAGCACCCCCGCAACCAAAATCAAATATCCCGGCTACGCCACTAATGGTACCGTTGGTATTTATTATTCGCCACAATTACTGACTCACTGTCGTCACCGTTTACGAATCAGGAAACGTTCGAATCCAGGATTGATCTTTGTTCCATTGTATTTATAATTATTACACTCATTGATTTTCTGTCGAACATTTATATTTGTTATATTTCCGCATAGATATTTAAAGACTTTTTTTTTTTGTATCATTCCATTGAAACTCGTCGTGTCTACGATATTATGTAGTTTTAGATAACCATTGCACATCAATACCTAACTTAAAAAAAAAAAAAAAAACTAAATAATAAATCTTTTGTAAATTTTCGAACCGTGACAACTTCAAAGTAATAGGTACCCATAGTGCACAATTTCGGGTTTCATGATGTCCAATCGATAAAAGCGACTACATTATACGAAACCTCTCAGGACATTTTTACTACTCTAAAAATAAAAAATAAAATAAAACAACAAAAACAAAAAAAAAAAAAAAGGAATTGTACCGTTTTCTCCAGAGATCTGAAATGTATAATAATAACGATATATTTTTATTACCGAATATATATATTTTTACGCGGTTATATTTATTACAAAGTTATTGAAGCAATATTGTTTTTGTTATTAATAACATTGTTTTTGTACATTAATGTTTACAATTAATAAACTTATAATGTCCAATTTCATTTGACGCGTAAATTCCATACAACTTATGTTATATATAACTACTTATTGTTCTATATTATAACTTTGTCAAAAGTTCTTTATAACTTCGTAAGGACACTACACGTTCAATTTTTTGGAGGTCGCGTAAAAGCAGTTAAAACGCAATATTCGAACAATTGAACGTAAACAGCTTAAAATTATTCAAATTCAATATCGAAAAAATTTAAAAATGATCCCGTCTCAGTATCACTGAGTATTTATCGTGCAATCGTGGGATCCGAATTTTAACATGCGTGGAAAGTGTTTTACGCTAACATAAAATGCATAGAAATACATAATCGCCTTGTATTGAAGACAAAATTAACCGCGACGGCGTGTTTTTTAATACTTGACTCAACATTATTTTTAACGGATTTTAAAAACACATTAAACCATTGAAGTTCGTGATTTTATAATATCATTAATAGTTTAATCGAAACAAATAAAAACAATTCGGCTCAGATAAAGTTCTCTTCAATGCTTTGTAACAATTTTTTGAAAACACTACCCGTTAATAAAATTCATTTTTAGTTTTAATATGTGTGTGTTGGGATCCTCTTAAGAGGATTGAAAGTGGTGATTTTTCGCTTTTGCCTTACACACGTACAATATAAGAATTGAAACGCGTTTTCATTCCAACGCACCTAGATCGATCGAGTGATACGAACGAATTTCGAAATTATCTTTGAATTTGTCGTCAAATCTACTCGAAGATCGATTTTCCTACTTATTTGATTTTAATTACACCAAAATTTAAAATATTCATTTTTTTTTTTTCAATTACTTTTTATATAGTATTGCTTTTTTTTTTTTTTGACGATTTAAAAAGATAAAATTAAAAAATATGGACAAGTGGAATTCAAGTAGAAAGCACGTGGAAATTTCTATGTTCCTGCGCTTGTGTTAGACAAAGATGAAAAATCACCGCTACCGATCATCATAAGTGAAAAATAATAACGACATTTCATTTGGACCAGTAGAATCGTCTTAGTTACAATATTACTTTTACTTTTTTTTTTTTTTACAAAAAAAATTTTACTTTATTCGTGCGATTTAATTGTAGTCGCGTAGTAATCTTGAGAATTTATTTAGAGTTATTTCTATATTGCTTTTGGCAATATTAATTTACATCGCGATGTTTCCAAAACATTTTTCGTTCACGAGAGAAGACATTTGGAAACAAACAAAAAACCGAAACAAGTTTTCAAACATATATTTTCGCCGTGCGGGTTAATTAATTTAATTTTTGAGTTATTGCGCGGTCCGTGCCAAAGGGTTTTGCCATTTAAACGCGTATATAATAAATTATTCGCATACACATTTGTTTAATACAAATTACTCGAGTATATTATTATAACAAAATCAAATCATACTCAAATGCGTATGGAAAGTGTGTGTGTTTTTTTTTTTTTTTTAATATTAATATACTCGTATTTACTATTTAGTATATATCTAACTACGTGATTTATTAAGGCATAAGAGGGTTCATGCAATGACATAACCGATTCCAATCTACGAATTTATAAAACAAAATATCCATTCGTTTTACGGATGATAAAAGATTTATTTTTTACGTCATAACAAATGTGCATCTTTTTTTGTTGTTTTTCAAACCGAAAAAACATTTCACGCGAATAACAATAATTTAAAAAAAATTTAAAAAAAATGTTATTTTTCATTTTAGAGCCCTTGCAAAATCCGTACTATTTTCGTCAAAAACATCTAAATGCCCGACGGAAATTGAGATCCTTCCTTTGGGTCGATTTTTACAATGTAAAAAATATACGAGTTAACTTTGTTAAGTTTGTTTTGAATAGGTCGAAGCATATTTTTTATATTAATGTTTTTTTATTTAAATATTCACCATTGGAAATTGACAAATATCAAATGTTTTATTTTCGTAAATGATTTGATAAAATTAAAAAAGTATTCCGACCAAAGTAAACCTGTTTATGAATTCAAATATATTTAAATTTAAAAAAATCTAACAACTGTAAGTGCCACTGTAAGTGACATTATTGTCTGGCGTATAGCTACTTTACGTTCATGAATAATGTAAAGACGACTGTAACCGTTTCCACTTAAATATGTATCGGGCTGTGGATTAGTAGAAAAGTCTTATATATTTAAGGTGGTCGTTAAAAAAGGTAAACGATAATTTTTAATTTTTACAAAATTGGAGAAAATTTAGAAAACTGCACGGTCCTTAACAATAATCTATAAATATCGATCTGTTATAGGCTAACTTTTTTTTTTTTTTATAAGGTATTTGCTTTATTAACCGCATCGAACTATACCGATTACGTTGGAGTTAAACAAATGGTTAGGTTCCAGATTTGTACGGTGCAGATCTTAATATCTAGAAAACCTAGAAAGTACAGATCTGGATTCCAGATTATTTGTAAATTCGTGGTTTTTTTTTAGCCAAACTAGCAGGAACGAACAATTCTGTTGCAACTAATTTTCAATAGTTCGATACAAACCAGAGGCGTATCCGAGGAGGGTGTTTAGGGGTTATGAAATTCCCCCCCCCATTGTTGTACCCCGTATCATATCACATTATTACACGGAGTAAACTTTAAAGGAATTCTATTGTTTTTTTTTTTTTATTATTCAATTCTTTAAAATACCAATATGATGAAGACTTTTTTATAGTTACGATCAGCCCAGGTTCTGAATATGCCGATTATCACATGTACTCAAAAATTAAAACGACAACTGGTCTCCTTACCTTATACACAATTTATTATGTGCGACAGTTATGCAATGATCGATTTTTAAACCACAATAATATTACGAGTGGATTTTATTTTCTCATTTCTCTTAAGAATTGCGATCAACAAGTGATCAAAGGTCTAAGTGAATTTTATTCAAAAAAATATTCATCAACAAGTTAGGTTGAAACAGAGGTTAAGTTATGGCATACACATTTAAACAAATTAAGTGTTACATGGTGTTCTTAATAAGTGCAATAAAGACCCGTTAACAAATATTTACAAAACTCTTTCAAATTTTTGCAACGTTGCGAGTCATATCTTGCGGACCCGAACGAAGTTACTCTAAATCAAAACGAATTAAAACGTATGTTAGAAATTCTATTGGTCAATGAAGACCAGACGACCTAGAGTTGGAATTATTTTCCAAACAATAATATCCAGGGTGTTGGTCGATCAGTTCAAAAAACAAAAAAAAAAAAAAAACACATATAATAATTCGAAATCCGGACAAAAGCGTACGGGACGGGATTGGCGGTTACGCATTTTAGTAACAGATTCAATTATGGATTTTATAATGTAAAAAAAAGGATTTGATTTGAAGGCACCAAAAAGCAGATATTTGTACGGTCAAACCCAAATTTTGTACTTTAATATAGGTAATACAAAATTTCGGATTTTCGGATAATACGGATTTATGTCACATCACTAATACATATATATATATATTGTATTTTCATAAAATTAAAAATTTAGTTCAGTTCTAAAGATATAAATTAATCGATAAAATGTATTTTGACTATTTACACACATATATATTTTATTGAACCTTTAAGCTAACCCAACTATATTGTGATAAAGTTATTTTATGATAAGCCAGCCAAATGTCTGTCCGCGGCGAAGCGCCCACGACAGTTTTAGTTGACCAGGTGGATATTTGAAAAACCATAAATAATACCACGCAACCATTACAGTCTATATTTTATGAGGCATGCATATATTTTATAGCGATTATAGCGATAATTTCACTTTGAATAAAGCGATTGTCAGGGATTGCAACACTATTATAGTACAAAACACATGTGGCGTCGTTATGGACACTCTGAATATCGTTAATCGTTTAATAATGGGTAGTAATAATAGTAATATTCTGAATTTACAACCCGAACAATATCAACTTTTCCGGTGTCATAGGATTTCTGTACTCTCAATTATGTCCTCCCCCCTTTGGTAATATATACTAGAATGTGCGAACCTTGTGCTTAGCAATATAGACGTGGTATACTCTTCATAATATTCCGGTGTATTTTTTTTATTTTTATTTTTTGGTTTCATGAGGGGATAAACGTTTTTAAACACTTGTTAAATTATCGAACATTCGGCACAGGGTTTCACATGCATTTTTCTTATGATTATATACAAATAACGAATATTTAACCCGGGGGGGGGGGCATGGGCGTAGACACGATGAGGATATGAGGGTTTAAACTCCCCCCCCCCCGCCATCCATTAACTTTATTATTATAAAATATAATATATTCGATTTACCTTTATTATTATGGATTTTATTACTAAACCAAAGGATAAATAAAAATAAAAAAAAAAATGATTATTAGAAGTATAGATATATCTAAAATTATATAAGTAAAAATGATTATCTTTTGTTATCAATTTGATAGGATAACATGATCCGGAACGTTATTTAATTATTCGACACACTGATAGGAACGGGAATGCTACATTGCCAACCGATAGCTAACGACCTTATCAGATTGTCCGAGAACTCACTAGTCACTATCGTAGGCCTTATACCGGCTGATAGCACAAGGTCTACGGTCACTATAGCCGGCCCGAGAAGGAAACTGGAAACTATTTAATAGAATAAATTAAATTAAATTTTAAAAATAATTTTCAATATATTTAAATCGGGTCATTTTTCCGGGTGCGGGGGCACTACCCCGTTACTTATCTCAAGAATAATGAATAAATATCCTCCCTCCCCCTCCCCCCGATTATTGAAAATTCCCGTCAACGCCCCTGACTGGATGTATCATTTTTTCTACGATAATCCACTCCGGGTACGATAATTCGGAGGTACAATTCGCCTGTTTGCATCGGTATTGTAAACGATATCACTTCCTAGACCGTAGAATATTTATGACATTCTGGTTTTCGTTGACATCCTTCCCGTCCGTCCCGCTCAACAAAAAACGCGCAAGGCAAAAACGCCCATGGATAGTGAAATTATTCTTCCGTGAAACTGAGTAATAATCACTGACAAGTGAAAACAATACCAACGGATTACTGCATCGCGATCTTACTATATCAATAAAAATATTTTTTAAATAGGAAAACATCCAGACGAATCGTATAAATAATAATAATTATGGCAGAGAAGCGGATTTCCTCGCCGAACAGGATGGAATATAAATACAATGTTATCTCTGTTCTTTATTCATGGACTCGAGCCGCTACGTACCCGGCAATATACATACATGTCTTCCTATCCATTATGAACCATCAAGGCCCCAAACGGATTAGTATTCAATTGAATACGGTTTAAATAATCCAATTCGTTCTCATATGCAATGGAAATTGAGCCGTCCGTCATTATCCGACTTTATATTTCAATGTATGAACCGGCCAGATAAATTAAAATAATAATCTCTCTCTCTCTCTATAAAATAATATAAAAAAAAAAAACACGGATCTGTCTGTCTATATACGATTTAGTAGACTCAAAAACTACCGGAGCGATTTTTACGCGGTTTTTCGCAAAATGTTCCGCTTTGACCCGAGAAGGTTTATAGGCATCGAAAACCGCCTCCTAAGACACCCACCGTCCGCTAAAATTTAGTTTTTAAATATTTCCAGTACGACAAATCGGAATTATTCATGTCGATCTATGGGGGTTGCCCTGGTGAAACAGATGAAATAAAAAAATACTATTATTAATTATTGTAGTGCAATCGCTGTGCTGCGGCGGGTATCTATGGTAATAAGTTGAAAACACGTAAAACCATCAACTTTGTTTGTTTACGCGCCAGACCGCACAACAACAAAAAATGTCGTATATCATAAAGCGTTACAATGAACGAAATGATTATGTCACAGTAAAAAAAATAATAAAAAAATAAATAAATATTTGTTTGATATGGAATTTTGACTACCTAATTCAATTATGACATAAATTATTTTCGTTGGTTAGCGGTTGAAATGACAAAGCGGCACACTTTTAGTCTACCGAAGGTGGACTACCCACCTATTTTTTTTTCTTTTTTAAATAGTGTCATGGGCTGAACAATAATACATAATGATGTGGCAAACAGCAAAACATTTTCGGGTCAGCTTGCGTATTATAATATGCAAATGAGAGTACGAATATAGGCACAATAAAAAAAAAAAAAAAATCGAATATATTAAATTGTATTTAATTAATTTATCCATTTTTTTTTTTTTTTTTTTTTTTCGTGAGTTTTAGATAAATAAAATTGATCGTGTGCAAAATATATTACAACACAACGCACATTCAAGAGTTACTTCCACCCTACGGGTTTTTCAACGGTACCACGGAAATAATGATGCGTATAAAAAAAAAAAAAAATAAATAAAAAATGATAACGGTTACCTAGCATAATATAACAAAATTATATTCGTTTTAATATAAAAGATTTAATTAAAATTTAAAGACACTGGCAGTAACGCTGCCGTTCAAATCTCCTTTGAATGTTTCGAGTGTATGTGATTATAATTAATTAGCGTTTCTACGGAACAGAACGTAAGGCGTGGCTCGTGAGAGATGATGAGCTTACGCAGTTTCGATATATATAAGTACGTATAAAAATCGTCCCATTGTTCCTTAATCCAAGGTGATAATAAATTGTTTAAGATTTTCTTAAAGGGGTTAGCACATAAATATATATATATATATATATTGTGTAATTGGAGATCAAATAAGCTTCTCGATTTCGCTGTTCGTATTTAATAGCGTAAAAAGAAAGAAAGAAAAAAAATGATTTTTAGTTCGCTACTTGGGCGTTAATTCGTCGAGAGCATCCGTCGAGGAAAATTCGGATACGGTGCAAAATCAATTTTAAAATCTACGATAATTCACTAAACGCGTGCGTCCAATACCGTATAAGTAATTTATAACGGCGTTGTCTTTATAACAACTAGTGGTCTTGGCGTGGCTTTGGCAAGTCTCAACCGTCAATAGGTAGTTTTTATTCGGATTACGAACACTCAAATCGTCCGGAATATTTGAAGAAATACGATTCTGTCCCAAATCCCAATATATTTTAACACTTTTTTTTTTTTTTTTAGTAGGGTATATACTGTTAGTTATACCCGGATCGCGATAACGGTAATATAGTGCATAACCTTAAACAAAAAAGTACCATTTATTCAAATTTGAATTTATCGCCAGTACGGTTTTAATGTCGACAAATATTTCTCGATGGATCTCATGAATATAGCCTCCGATATTCTCGTCCTCTTCTTCTTATTCTTCTTCTTTTCGACGTGGTGTTTCCATTTCCCTCTCTGCTTGATCTAAATCCTGCGTGGTTTTTCATCGTTTAGATTTTGGACGGACGCCGACTTTCTGGTACTGGGTAGGTTAAATTTGTGTAACTAGTGAGACGAGATTATTATGGTTCAATGTTAGTGTACCTGGATTTCGATATTTTGTCAGTTTCGGTTTTTTCCTTATAATCTGGGGCAGAACATGTATAGTGCCAGTAATTTCCCAGTCAATGTACCCACATGTATATTTTATATTTTTACAATGTAAATTACAATGGGTGTTCATAAAATCATACGAACCAAACAATTTTTTACCTATGTTTCAGTATGAATCAATCAGACACCCACTGCAACTGCAAATTCGTAAATTTAAATTCTACGATTCGTAATTATTATAAAAACAGACTTCACGTGGCTACATCGTACATTAGGTAGGAAATCGTGTTGATCGAGCGTATACAAAGCCAGTGTGTTCTGTTTAGTGAAATTCCATATTTAAGCTTATATATAAATTTTAACACAAAAATTTGATTACGTTTGTTAAATGATTTGGCAGACGAGTTAAAACATTGTAAAAAGTTATTTTAAACGTAAATAAAGCGAAAAAAAAAAATCACCATTACTTAGTACTAATTCATGATTGCATTTATGGAAATAATAATATTTCTATTGTATAAAACTTCGTTATGACACGCAATGATTTAAGAATTTTCCAAATATATCGTAGACCAACGCGGGTGTGAAGTCGGGTTTTCAGATTTCTATTTCTCTACAGGAGTTCTCGCTTGTTTTTGGAATCTGTTTCATTTATTTACGGTTTCTCCCTCCACGGTAGACTAGAATATTGTTTAAATGTTAATAGAACATTTTCGAAGGAGAAATAGAAATATATATCCCTTAAAATCATCGGTTTGGACATACGGTTACGCTATACCTATTTATAAACTCGGAATACGTAATATTCTTCATTTTACAATATAAATGCAAATTACACAAATACGGATTTTAAACCGTGGTATATAAATAGTTTTTCTAGAAATTTTATACCGACTCGTGCAGTGTTTAGGGTCGTAATTTGTATGTATTATTTGTTTGTTTTTTGTCAAATGTATAACAAACCTAATTCCTTGTATTTAAAAAAAAAAAAAAAAAAAAATGTATGTTTATTTTTTAACATACACGATTATTATAAAAATAAAACATTATACCGGGTTAGGCAAAAAAAAAAAAAAAAAAATACGGAATCTAAATGGACACACGACGCTCTCGTCGTGTATATATTGTTAAAATTAATGACAACTCTCTGTTGTGTTGTATAAAAAAAAAAAAAAAACCGATACACCTACGCTTTAACTACAGTATTTTATAAATAATTGAATTTCCCGCGATCAGTTATGTTAAATTAACACATTTCGCTGTTCAAAAGAAAAAAAAAAGTTATTTTTTTTTGTCTAGCTTCTCTCGTCAACATTTTTATCGAAAATTTACAAAAAAAAAAAAAAAAAACAATTTTATTTATAATACAACTACGCATACTATAGTGGAAATAGGTACACAAATGAATGTGTCAAAATTTGACTAAGGTATAGAAACTATGATTTGATTTCGTTTATATCGTATTAAACTTTTAACGGTATCAAACGGGGGAGTTTTTTATTTTCTTCAAAGTGTGACGGCGACAAAAGAATTCATAGAAACGTGTCCGAAAAATTGAACATTTCTGAGTAGCAAAGTTAATTCCGAGTTTGTCGTTTACGTCGAATGTTCAGAACATATAATTATTATAATTTGTCGGGATTTTACCGTTCGACGGCCGGAAATCTTTAAAAAAAAAAAAACCTGGAAATGTCGGAGCTCGTAATTTCATTTGATTGTTCGCTGTTCGGCGTGAACAAACCGCTGGCACGAATTGATCGTGACACCGCAATCGTAACGATTGTCCGAAGTAAAACGGTAAATCGATAATCAACAGAACTTTTGTAAAATTGCCCTACATCCACTAGGCACCGCTATTGTAGCTTTTCTAACGATTTATTGTTGCGATTATGAATTTTTAACTAAATTATTCTATATAGTGGCGCGACTACGGGGGTGCTAGAGGATGCCGAAGCACTCGGAATTTTTTTTTTTTTTTTTACCATCCGTATAATTATGAAGGCAAATCGGTATTGATTAACCGACGAAATAACCGATTTATGCCGCCAAAATTAAGCATGTTACGCCGTCATTTTGTGCGGAATGTTAATCGTAAAAGTTAAATAATTTTTATCATTTCACAGGCACAGCGTTAAAAATAATATATTTAAATGTTGTGCCCGTAACGATCGTTGCAGCATATTCCTTGAGAACAATTTACCCGACAATCAGTTTTGCGAATCCGTTAAAAATATTTAACGAAACGATAAATAACGGAGGATTAAAAAGTGACTTAATTTATCGACGCTCATTTTACATTGCGAATTGTTCGTATTACAAACATAATAATACTGTACACTATTGTATATTTTACGATGTACTTGTATTCTACTAATTAGAAAAATCGTAATGGATCGTATTATCACATTCCCTATACGTTGCCAGGGTTGAAATGTCAAACGAACAACCGTCGAACGTTTATTTTGTGTTTGGTCAGTAGACAAGAAAGATGGGTTCTGGTACCTCAGCAGCACTTGACTCGGTCACCCACCCTATTCCGTTATCACTAAGCTCCGTTCTAATCTGTTATCACTAAGCTCCGCTCTACTCTGTTATCAGCTAATACCACGGGTGGAGTGGGTGAAAAACAGCTCGTCTACGTGGTGGACAATGATACGAACGCCGGTGATAACAGCTGAAAACAGAGCAAGGCGGTAGGCTCTCTTGTCTACTTAGATTATATACGGCTGTTAATTTTTTAGTTGATTGTAAAAAAAAAAAAGAAAAAAGAAAAAACACGTATGGAACATGATTTGCCCCACCCCCCTAAGAAAAAAATAAATAAATAAATAAAGTAACATAAATACGAAATAACTCATACGCCGTTTAATTAACGATAAAGACTTTTAATTGAATTTGAATGGATTCTTTATTTTTTCAAAAACTAAGTCATAAACTTTCTACGGAATCAATTTTAAATAAAAGAACACGGATTGAATAAAAGGATTTCTCGTAAACAAATACAAAACTTAATTTAAATTCAATTTGATAGCCAGGACTTTGTGTTTAATACATTTGCATGTTATTTTTATTTTTACTATTTGGTAGAAGAACACGGATTCGAGAAAAAATTTTTCATGCATCCCTATTAGCCTAAGTCCTGTTAAATTGCATATTTCGGTCGCAAATGTAATTAAAGAAAATAAAATCGAATATTTCAACTATGACCGTACAATACGGTCGCGAAACGGCAGCGTAGCATACGCACTATATATATATAAATATATTTTTTAGTCGTTTTTTACATTCAATCTATGATCGTAATGCGAAAACGAACGGAATTTGTAGTTCTTATATATATATATATATATATATATATATATATATATATATATAAACAGTTATAAATAACGGGAAAAATAACCGTGAGCGAATATTGTTACAATGAGTGCTTTCGCGTTATTGACTTTTGTAATATCCGAAACAATTTAAATTAGTGTTTTAGGTGTATATATATATATTTGTGCGGTGGTCATATTATTATTAATATTTGAATGCCGTGACTAACATAATAATACCGCGGCGCTGTTACAGCAACAGTAATTTGTGCCCGGAAAACGATTTGACGTGTAATAATATTAAATTATTAACATTTAGCCGGTTCGCAGCGGTCTTTGTGTGTGTGTGCACTGCTCTTTTTTTTTTTTTTTTTTTTTTTATTATCGTACACTATAGTAGTGTTGGGTTATGTATATTCGAAAAATGTCGATCGGCGTCATTTTTGGATACGGTCGAATATTATTCTCATAGCCTCGCTAGCCCCGCCGGAATAATCTGAATAAACGGCCGCCGAAGAAAATAAATAACCGTTAAACAAATTTAATTCCGGAACTCTGCTCGGAATAGTTATAGATTTATCATTGATGTTTTCCCGATATTATATTATAATAAAAAAAAAAAAAAAGATCCAGCTCGTCGCCCGACTCCTCTTGCTTCTCGTCCGGCTCCGTTACAAAAAAAAAAAAAAAAAAAAAAAAGACACGTCAAAAACATCGGTCCGTTTATATTATAATAAAAATACGTACCTTCGGTGGCGGGTCGTCATAAATTCGCCGCTGCGTTTTACTTTTCTCCAAAACGATAATATTATATATTCGCCCGTATGATAATTAATAATATATACGTATATAGTTCGCCGATAAATAATCTACCGTTAAAAAATTTGTACACGCGATTTCGACAAGTCTGGTGTTCGTTCGGTTTTTTTTTTTTTTTTTTATTATTATTTCCTTTTCCCCCTACCGTTTCATACAGTCCGCGGTGCCCCGTTCACCAGTGCGATACGTTTTTATTTATTACTATCGATTTCGCGAGAGAACAAAAAAAAAAAAAAACAAAAACAGTTTTTGAGTCTTGTTGAAATGCGTTGGCGGCGGCACTATTCGCGGTGCCCGTCTACCCGCGGTTCACAATCGAATTACAATCGAAATAACAGCCCCGAAAATACAGACGGGAAACCACCACCGGCACCGGCACAACGACCGAACAGTTTCGGCAGGAGATTTTTATTAAATACGACTACGATATAAACGTACCCCACCCACGCGTTTTGCGATTAAACCACCACCACAGCCGTCGGTTTGATGTTATTGCACTTTCCGTACATCATCCGTCAAATTATTTACTCGTCGGCGGCGGCGGCGGCGGCTCGCACAACATTAGAATTCTACAGGGTGTCGGTATTATTGCCTAGGCCGTAGTCGGCCGTTCCCGCGAATTTTAATTCAATACGCCCGGACCGTTTAAATCGAATTTTATATATCGCACAAATCGCATGACCGTCGGCGTCGGTACCGTGCCGGCAAGAACTGGCCGGGGACTGCCGGCAATGCATATCACCGGTATCGATTTAGTTAAACGCGTCGTTAAACCGTCTGTTATAACCGGGGCTCGTCGGTTCCGTGGGCTTTGCTTGGCGAGGAACACATCCGTTTCACGATCGCAATGCAATGGTGAAAAGCAGCGCGTGTTTTTTATCCGATATGTTTAGTATTTTAAAATATTCGCCGTAAACACGATTGTTCGGGGTCGCCGCATATTTCGTATAAATCGAGCACATAATTGTTTCATATTTACAATCCTGAATATTTTTACGGTATCGTAGTATTTGTCTCGGTAGATTATTTGTCATTATTGTTTACGGGTTTTACGAGTTCTACGGTTTGCGGAAAAATCAAGATCGGCAATGATGCGAAGCTGCTTTGAAGACAAGTAAAAATAATTGTAATTAAAATTAAAATCAAAAGAAATATAATATTTATTATATATAGAAATTATTTTTTAAGAACAATATGATTTTATTTTGCGTTTTTTGTGCTAATTTCGAGTGCATGACTTAATGCATATTTAGCAGATTTTTAGTCTTTGTAAGTGCGTGCTTATTTATGCGTATATCAGTGCATGAACTTACTAGTCCTGGGTTGCATTGTTTAGTTATTCGCATCTATTATAAAATATTAAAACGTTATATGCGAAACTCTCCCAAAAGCCATATCAGTTTCCGAGTAAAAAAAAAAAAAAAAAATTACAATTCGCCCAAATAAACAACGTCCACCGTCCCGCCGGGTATTATATACGAAAAGTTTATGGTAAAATTTGATTTGATTTTTTTCCCCCTTTTTTTTTTTTTCGTCAGTTTTCTCCGGCTTCTCGTATCGTCAAATATACGTAAAATTACGTTACGACCACAACGTCGATTGATCGAATAGGCAGAGACAAATAGATACAATTGAATTGCTCGAATAAAACTGGACAAAATATGATCGGCCTCCACCTCCTATCCCGGCAACCGAAACCCGCAGTCGAATAGCTAAACGAAGTTTTTTTTTTTTTTTTTATATATATATAATTTATCGACCTCCGCCGAAAAAACATTAAAAACGATGTCAAAATATATTATATTATATCGTGCAATTATCTCATCCGTATCGGCACGCCTATAAATATTAACATTTTTATTATGCACGCCCATAATAGCGTTTTAATGTTAATATTTTATCTACAGAGCGATGGATATTATTTTTTAACTAGCTCTCCCGCCCGGCCAAATTAATTTCCCCTATTTTTATGGTAATTTAAAAAAAAAAAAAAAAAAAAAGTTCTTTCAAATCAATAAATAAAATTCAATTTGGTGTGTCCACCCGTCTATTGGCGGTTGAATTTCGGCAAATTCAGCTTGTTGGCGGTGTGTACACGGGCCCGTTCGTCCTGTTCTGTAAATAAATGTCCAGACATCTGCCAGCCGTGGGTTGCGCTTTTTTTTTTTTTCAAATAGATAATTCATATTGAAGTTATTGTGAAAATATCGGGATAGACTGTAGATAAATGTAATATTATAATTATTCATTTTTAACAATTGCCCGTGAAACGGATACGATACGGTCGCTCGCCCGCACGATTATTTCTCGTCTATTAAACAGGCACGTAACGCTTTATATTTTTTATTCGATACGGCGTAGAGATATACAAAATATAACGATCCGGACATCCATGGATAGGCTACTGTTGTAGGTGACTGTCGGTAAGATATTGGGGATACGAGGCGGGACATTGACGTATTGAAAATTTAAATAAGTTCTTTTTATAAATTATTGTTGTTTAAGATAATTGACGAGTAACATTATACATGGTTTAACTTTCAACTTTATATCTTAGACAACGAAATTACGTCATAGTAAAATTAATATTACTTCTTCGGTACGCCCGTCATTAGGATTTTAAAAAAAATTTATAAAATAAAGATATTGCTCATGGGTGGCTCACCCGTGAGTTAAGAAAAATGAAAAGTCCTTGTGTAATTCTCAAACGAAACTATATTTTATACTTTGGTTAAAGAAAAGAATGGTAAAAAAAAAAAAAAAAATGTATATAAATATTAAATATACTTACAGTACATTGCATTTCTATGCCCACGCATACGGTATTGTTTGTACAAAAAACCAAAACGAATAAATTATTTACGAGACGTCACACCGTTGGTCGAAGACCATAATGCACCGTCGAATAAATTATTAAATAACGAGTGCAATCACGCAAAGATAAAAACCTAAAACTGTTTAATGTTCTTGACCGGAGCCGATTGCTCCAATCATCAGTTTCAGCGCTGATTTCCGGTGAAACATTATTTCCAGTTGGTGAATTATTAAGATGGCCGTGTTTTGAATTCTTTATACTATTCTTACAGCAAAGGGGAAACCGAGAGAAAACGCGACAAACAATGCGAGAAATAACCATAGAAACGGAAATGTCGCCGAACACGTACATTAGTACATTCTATATAAATCTGATATAATTTTCAAAATATTCCGTCATGTTATTCGTAGCTTTGTGCAATTGTCGAGTTTTTTTTTCGATCGATAACGATTTAATCGTTTTGATTCGTATAATGTTTCATTAATTTGATACAATGGTTGTCAGATAGGTGCACCTGGTGGTAAAACAAAATGCAGGAACGTTAAGTGGTCTTTTATTGTCATAGAAATTTTACGGTTTCGTTCGAATTCGTGATAAATTCCACAAATGTAATTTATTCTGTAGCATTAAATAATGAATTAATACAATTTTCAATATTTTTATGTATCAACTAGTATTTAAATTGTTTCCAACATGTTGTTTGTCCGAAATGCAATAGGTTCGTTGCATTAGGTACAGTATTACAAATGAAATTTGGAAGACGTGTATGCATTAAAAACATTTATAATTTAAATTCTGTGCGGTCGATTTACACCAAATGTCGATACAATCGAAACGACACTGTGCTATCAACTCGGGTATGCCGTTAAAATTAACGGTTCTCGTTATAAACAAATAAATAGGTACAGGGTACACGCGCGGGGTAAAAAACTTTTTGTAAATCAAAGAAACTGATAAAAACCCGGTAATCCGGCTATATGGTCGTGTTTAGCTAAAAACAGGACGGAAAATATATGCACAAAGCATATTGATTGTCGTAGAGTGATTCCGGTGTTTCCGGCGGACACGCGGCAGGACGAGTCGGTAAAACAAAAAAATGTAATCGATATATTAACGTGATTTATCGGATAAGTTATTGTACCTACTTTAATATATTGTTACAAATGTCGATTACACAACAAACACGCACGGTTAAAAAAAAAAAAAGTTAAAGCCGGACATACATTTAAAAAAAAAATAATAATAATAAAAAAACCTAATTTTAACGCCGCGCGAATAAAATAAAATAAAAATAAAATGCGAACGGAGGCCGTACGTTATATTCGTTAAATGTCGTAGGTACCGATTTTCGTAACGGGAAAACTATCCAAAGCGTTCAAAAATAAATATTATGTAAATTAATATTGCGTTTCGAACGCGAAACTACTGTTATTTTTGTATTTATTATTATTTTTTTTCTTTCCGTAAGGTAATTCGGTGAACCGAAACGGCCAATTTCCGCGTTCAAATAATAATATAACCCGTGGGCAGAATATAAGACCCGGGCCCTTTCCCGATGATCTTTACTTGTCGTTTCTTCTCCACGGAGCAGTAGTAAATCGTCTTCATTTTTAAAGCCCTACCGTGCCAGTAGATTACGTAAACACACAGAACGGTCAAAAAGTCATTGAAACAAAAGTAAAATCACATATATTTTATTTTTAACCGATACATTATTCCTTGTACGTTACAAAAATTAGTAATTTTTAAAAAATAATACACGCGATTATACTAGCATTTTTAGCATTCGAAATATAATATTATTACATTTATTATTATTGTTGTTATTCGTATTGTTATGTAATTGTTTCGCAATAATAAAAATCGACAACCGTCCGCGGTGTTCGCTAAAAAGTATAGGAAGGCATTCCGCCGACGCCGATACACCGGGGCGGACGATCACGATTTGTTTTTTTTTTTTTTTTTTTTTTTTTTTTTTTTTTTTTTTTTTTTTTTTTTTATGAAACTATTACCACACACGCCATTGTTTTCGTACCTAAATTATTGTTAAAGATACGGTGCACATCTAATGTTCTTAGTTTCAATACCTTAAATTAAATAACTCGTCGACCACTGGCCTCCGTAGCTCTGTGAATCGCGGTGGCCATACGATAGAGACACCGTGAAAGCGAAGACGTTCGCCTTTATTGTCGAAAAGGAATTAAAAAATTCGCTAGCGAATACGATATACGGTTTGAAATCGTATTGAACGCGAGACGGAATAAACACGTGTCAATTGTAACGATAGACGAATGACGATCTCGGACAACCGTCGAATCAATTGTATTGGTCAAAGCCGCTTGTGTTTATGTTTGCGAAAATGTAATTTTTCTATCGCCAGTGCGAGTACTGTCGTTTGTCCGTATTGCATACGTGTTGTTATACACTCTGCCGTCTATATATATATATATAAAAAAAAAAAAAAAAACCACTACGTTTTACCCGTCCGCTGCAGAGTCGCGCTCTTATTATACTCGCGGTTTGTCGCCAACTGATTTCGCGGACCCTTTCGGCGACGGCGACGGGGGCACGCGACAAAAGACTTTCTGGAAACGGTTTGAATTTATATCGTAACCGCCGCGCTTTTTATATTTCGTCCGGGCGCGTGCACATCGACGGATTTAAAGCCCACGGATTCGATTCGATACACTATTACAAGTCATTACGAACCGTCGAGGACTATTCGGCAGTGTTATTCCGTTAAACCTAACCTAACCACCTCACGGTTATTACTAACCGTCCGTACCGAAAGAAAAATGATTGCACGAACTACGATAGATTGACCGATAGGACGCTATTCGATAATTTCCATCTTTTAGATTCCGCGCACAGCCAGTGAGTTCCCACGGGGGGTCTTGCGATTTACAATAATTATTATTATTATTTTTTTAATTTTTTTTCCTTGTAAAAACTTTTTTTCAACCAGAAGACATCGGTCCGATCTATACACTCCAATAATGTTGTTTCCGGTAGAGAATTTCGTTTAATTAAAACTTTAAACACTTCACAGTTCGATGTGCTTATTAGTTTTTTAACGCGGCAGAAAAAAAAAAAACCACCGACAATTGACGGTAAAACGGCGAAAACACGAGTTTTATTATTTCTCTTTTGTTCGTGTTGATTTCTGGGTTACCGTGACAACGACGAGAAAACACACGGCTAATACTACTTCGTTCGAAATCGTTTATCGTGCACAATTGTTCGTTGCGTACAGATATAAATTTAATTCCTGTCCATATACTACTATCTTCCCAACTTCTCGCCTACAACAATGGCCCACCCACGGTGCGGAGTACGTACGCCTTTTTCAATTTTTTTCACCCGTATCCCCAAGGTGACATAAATCAACGAAATTAATTCGACATTCGTACTTAAAAACGCCGATAACCCCGTGTCAGCCTCCCTTTAAGATGTTGAATTCGGGAGAAAAAGAATAGCCTATATGTTAACGGTAAACCGGCACTACGATCTATGGACGGATTTTAGCTTAAACCGTTCAGTAGTTTTGACGTGGAAGGGTAACAAACATACTTCAGCGTTTATAATATTATACATTAATGGGATAATATCCACCCCAAAAGTGGGTGAAATGAGTCAACCACCTTGGTGAACGGAAATCGAATGATTAATTCTCTAAATTACAAAGTTATCGATAAATACGCGATTACCACGTTTATCCCCTTTTTCGAATTTTGGTAGTGAATCGGGCTGAAATCCTCCAATATCTACCCCTAAACCATATTGTGGATACCTAACACCAACATGTCAACCGACATAGTCTCTAGGTCTAGCAGTTTGGTTAGGAGGTGCGTGAGTGAGTATCCGGACGTCTTCCTGTATAATGATTTGAATATAGAGTGAGATTTTTGCCATTTGAACGTAACGTAGTACTTTTTTTTAAAAGCGTTTAAAGTTCAAATTTGAATGGAAATCGCGTTTCATTAATTCCAAATACAATTTACTGAGCTTAGCTCAGAATCTTTTTTTTTGCTATCAATGATTTTTCGTACAGTTATACATTAAATTTCTCACTATACCCTAACTATTCGGTGGCCTATTTACGAACACTATCCAATATGAATATTCGTCGTTTATTTATGATTTGTTATTTGTTTAAATTTACATAAAATGTATTATGACGAAAATAAATTTCCCATTAATTAATGCTATCAGAACTTCAGTTTTATATGATATGGTATTTGTATTTGTATCGATTTAATAGTGTAATAGGATATTAAAAAAAACAAAAACGAAAATCAACCACCTTATCTATGCGATATTATGTAAAAGAAGAAAAAAGTTTTTTAATGTATTTATAAATACTTTGCAAAAATATTTACATTCATATTTAAATGTATTTCATTCAACTACTCGAGTACCTATTCTAAAAAAAAAAAAAAAAAACATTTTCAAAATACATCTGTATTTGTACTCATTTTTGTTTTTTATTTATCTTTAACAAGTCACTTCACAATCGTGCCTAAAACCGTATTTTAAATTTAAAAAGACTATTGCAACTCAATTGAAAACTCATAAAATAATAATAAAACTGCGAAATATTATAAACGTCGATAGATTACTATAATTTAAATAACATTTCTATTGTCTGTTTAAAATTAGGGGTGAAATTGTCCAAAAATTAATTATTCACAAATTCAATATTGGACACCGATTAACTAATAATATTTAAAATACACAATATTTGGAAATAATCGACATACATTCTACACAGGCACGTTAATATTTGTAAACGTTTTTTTTTTTTTTTTAACAATGAGTTTTGAAAATCAAATATTTATTAAATGTTGAAAATTAATTGACTACAGATCAAAAATATTTACCTCACATTTCACGTACATTAGTTTAACACAAATCAAGTGTTAATTATTGTTTGGATTTCGTGTATTTTATTTACACGTTTTTATTTTATTTTATAACTTCTACATATGTATTATAAATTTAATTTAATTTTTGACATAATCGTGATTGTCTTGGTGTTACGGTCAGCAATCCCCGTGATTACCGAGCAGGGTCATCACGGGAGTAAAAAAAAACCACAAAGATCGAGAAAACCAATTCATACATTATTTTGATCATTTGTAAGAATCGAACTCGAAACCAACAAACTCGAATCTCTATGCTCTGCATACCATGTACAGGCATGTTATCTATGGTATCCTACCATAATATCCACTATAGGGATAATAAACGAATTTTTGATATTTTAACGTTTTATTTTTCCTATATCATTTTTAGAGACAGTTTCAAGTATCACGAAATAACACCACCTCATTTAGTGTACTTACATTGTGAACTACTCCAATATCCCAACACACATAACCCTATCCTCACTACCCTCTTTTTTTTTTTTTAACGGGACATTGCGGGATAATTTGTTGGCATATACTGTGTAATAATACACTTGTATATTCACCGGTATTATATTATAATGACACGTCGGTGACACGGTAATCCGCTATCTTTCCTCTCCTTCCGATTTTTTTTTTCTTCAAATTAGCAAATCAAACGACCCGCCCCCTCTCAAGAAATGGATTTTGTTTACGGTCTATCGCCGAAGGGTACCACTCTAGGAGCATATTTCCAACCCAGGTGAAGAGATTTTAAGCCCAAAAAATAGTTGTATTGTCACTCTACAGAGGATATTCATTAATCTATACGAACTTCAGGCGTAGATGGACTCAATTGCGTAATATTATGAATAGTAATATTTTTGAAATGAATAATTTTCCACAAAATCACCGAGAAAATAACGTATTTGGAAAATACCAAAAAGTAAGCTATTACAATTCCCTAAACAAAATTGTATTTATCCAATTCGTAGATAAACTACGATTTATTATACAGTTTATCTGAAAATAGTAACGTAACACAGGACAATTATAGTCCGGTCGATGGGTACGATCATAGTACAAAACGATTGACGCAATATTATTATTATACTTGACGTGAAAAGCTACGCCTAACGTTTTATTTTGAAATGTTTTATTTTTTCGAAAAGTTTCGCTGCTTCGTCGGAAAACGATAAAAATTCGCGAATTCGCGTGCGGTTACGTATATGATACGATTGTGTCGTTGTGCAGCCCCGAGGGAATTGATTCCGTCGACATTTCTGATCAAGTTAATAAAAAAAATTGCACGAGTATACGTGTTCGACGATATTTTATTGTTTAAAAAAACTACCGAGGACGGTATTAAAGATAATAAAGGCAAAAGTATCGTCATGATTATTATAAAGATATAGACATCGGTAACACAAACACTGAAATACATACATACTGCTACAGTGGTTTCTAGTCCAGTAAATACTTGGTCGCAGCCAATGGTATACGCCAGAGGGGAATGATGGAGAGTATTTCCCCCACATAGGCTTTTTTTTTTTTTAATATTAAACATGACTTTATACCTCCAGTCATCAACACAAAAAGTAGTTTGTACGTGCCAGTTGAAAACAAAATTTGTTATCAGAAATATGCGCTGTGGTGACAACTAATAACTGCTAATTACTCGTGTACCTAAATTAGAATATAATAGATTTTTGTTGTTCCAGTTTTTTTTTTTTTACATCCCAACCCCCAAATCAAATTCCTGCGCACGCCACTGGTCGTAACTGTCCAACGCCATAAATCATTGAAAATGTAATTTTTTTTCATCGTGCAAGTATTATTATTGCGATACAAAATACTCGGCGCCACTGCCTACCACTGCCATCCAACGTGGCCAGCTTGTATAGTTTTTTTTTTTTTAATGTTTTCCGACTGATGGATTAACCGACGGACGAATTGACGGATATTGGTGTTTCCGCCATTTTCGCGTGCGGTCAAATCGTAAAATAATCAAAAAATTAATCGTATATTTAGCATTTCGTCGTCGCAAACCGGAAATTAACAATTATTCACGCATTTACTGTGCCAGTCTAACTAACCGACAACACGGTAAAATTACATTACACAGAACATAAATTATAGCGTGTAGGTTAGAATATTTGATTATTTAACTACATATCGCAAAATATTAAAGGAAGATTATTTTCGAATTTGCTGTATTACTAAAGTCATGTTCGACAAAGAAGTCATAGCTATATTTAAAAACCAATAACTAACGCGGCCTCCAAAATGTACTCCTATTTAAATTGTGTTGTTAGTCTGAGAATTGTTTTTCTATGCGGCTCGTTATAGTTTTACTGAACCAGAAAATGCTGCTGGTATAGCCTCTTCTTAAGGTTTTCATTGATATAATAATCAAATGATTATCAGGAATTGACGGCTATTGTTCTATAGGACATAAGACAGGTACATGTGTGTTATAAAGAACACTATACGATATGCACAGTAGTTTTTTCATCACGGTCCAGTGAATGTCCACGAAGCTTTTAAGTAAAATTGATTTTGATTTTTTCCGGTTGCTATAAAATCGCCTAATGATCTTATTTTTAGTAATATTGAAGCTTTACTCTTGTACCGTACAGTATACATAGTAGATGTTAGAAAAATTAGAAAATGGTATCATGTTTAGAAAGTGCTTATATAAGAATTAAAAAATATAAGCATCCTCTTATTCTCTTTTTATTTTAATATACTTACGGGTTTTAAACGTCCGAGTCCGGAGAAATGTATTTATTTAACTATGGGTTTTCATTAAATATTAACACGTTTTATACGTACAAGTATTAATTATCTACAATAAATTACATAAATCTTAAATATTTTATTCGTTCCGTTAAGAGTATTTGACCACTAAACGGAGAATTTAGGTCGATTTAGTTGAACCATATAATATGAATTTCTGAAAATGTTAACACTGAAATAAAATCTCCTCCAGAAAAAATACGGGATTAAAAATTAAAACATTTCTCGGTTAAAGAAAATACAAACAAAAAAAAATATATATATATATATATATATATACATACACATATTTTATGATTAAATTTTCTGTGAGAATATTTCACGGAGAAGAAAAAGCGTCGAAAAGTGTATCTTGATTTTTATAATATTACGTATTCCGATTCACTCTCGTTGACAAAACCCTAGAGCTATAAAAACTCGAACGGGGAAACAAAAATATAAATACAAAAACTTCGGTTGAAATACAAATTGCAATTGTTATAATAGCATAAGTTATTTTAACGTAACTGGATACACGGAAATCAAATCTCTTCTTATACATCCTAACTTCTTTTGCATTTCTAATATTATTTATTCAAAAATACCGTATTGCCGCCGGTTAGATTTAAAGAAAAAAAAAGAAAAAATTATAATAATAATTGGGATCCCTACAGTATACAAGGCATTGACATTTTTTTAGTTTGTCTTAGAAGCAAATATATACAGGGTGGGGCGTGGTTACTTCCTTATGTTATATTATATTAATAGTCGAGCGTTGGTCTATGGCTTGTTCGAAAACACATTGTCTAAGGTTTTTTTTTTTTATAACTAGTTCAGCGTCCAAAAATTCAGTGGGCAAAGCAAGAGCGCGCGTTCGCCGTGGAGGCCTCCTACTTTTCTTTCGGCCGTTCGATCGTCGCAACTCAGCGTGCTTTCAGTAACCATTTCAATATCGCACACGCAGGTCGTGTGCCCGATCGGAAATCGATTTGTTTGTGGGTGGGCACACGTTCAGGGATACCGGTAGTGTGCAGAAGAAACATAATGGACCTTCCAGTACCGTCAGGACGCCAGAAAACATCGAAAGAGTAAGGGCGGCGAGGTTATGCCGAATCCCCTGGGCGATCTGCACACAAACATTCGGCTGCTTTAGGAATGTCTGGTCGCACAGTCAGACGAATTCTTCGCGAGGAACTTAATTTTCACCCATGCAAATTGGCAGTGGTGCAACAACATAAAACACGCGAAAAAATGCATGTGAGACTTTCTCGAAAACCTGGCCCAGGACGCCCTTGTCTTCATTAGTGACGAGGCACATTTTGCATATTTCGCGATGTGTGAACAAACAAAACATGCGATATTGGAGCCCCGCTAACCCGAGATAATTTCATGAGCAGCCTCTGCATACAGAACGCGTGACTGTTTGGTGTGCAATATCCAGAATCGGCATTATATTGGTTGGGTTAGGATAATTTTCTTCTCATAAAATCGTACTAAATCGTTGCATTTTATTATACTACACCAACTACATAGTATAATAAGGTAAAGGTTTACAATATTTGTGTCGTTACTGTTTTGATGCACGGCGTTTTTGAAAAATCGTCCGTTTTGTTATAATTTTTGGAGAGCCGATAGTAATTTTGCTCCACCATTGGAAAACCGAAATCACTATTGTGTATACACGTCTATAGACGACTAGCTCGGCATGCTGTTCCAATGGCCACCGTATATACGATAGCAAAAAAAAAAAAAAATAATAAATAATCGCGCAAACGACTCTTAACAATATTAAAATTAACAGACAAATTGGCACGTTTAAAATATATGAATAATTCATATATTGGACCATATTCCACCGCCGGCAGATTTACTATATAAACATAATATAATTAATACGGGACTCCAAAAAAAAAAAAAAATATAATTTGCATAAACATCGCGATGTATAGCAACAGATTAAAATTCAATGCACCGGATTGAACATTGGATATTAAAAATCGATGGGACGTGATAAATATGCATTGGGCAAATACCTCGTATTCGTACGGCCGAACGTAACGGGAAAATGAAATAATAACGCCACCGCCCTAAGTAATTATTTGCTTATTTATTATACAACCTCGGTGCGTTTATTCGGCGACTACTTTTACGCGAAACTTTTATGGTACCGGATTTCAATAGCAAACGTTACTGCGATCAATATACTAACGATATTGACAGCCCTGATAATTTATAATCCGTCGTCGGTCCGACACAAACGTAATTATAAATATGACAATATAGTTACCGATTACCGACCGTTTGCGTTTGAAAAATATATATATATATATTTTTTTTTCCGTTAGCTACCGATAATAAACGTATATTATAGCTCTCTCTGTTTACGATTTCCATGAATTTCGAGAATACATATAAATAGCGCCCGGGAAACCACGTAATATAAATGATAATATAAAAATATCGAAAATTGAAACGGGCGGGGGGGAGGGTTATGGGGATGAATCCCTCCCCATCGACTCTTTTTTTTTTTTTTTTTTATTATGAATTTATAATTATTTATTATTAATATAAATTATAATAAATTAAAATCACGTTTATTATTATGAATTTTATTATTAACCCTTGCGGATATACGAAAAAAACGATTATAAGGAATATAGATATACACAAGAGTTATATATAACAAAATTTACTATCAATTGTTATCACTTTGCTGTGATAACGTGATCTGGAACGTTATTATATTATCCGACATACTGATAAGAACAAGAATGCTGAGGTGCTATGCTCTATTCAGAATAAGAACAGACGCATCGCAACTGACCTCTTGGCGCTTGCAGACCACCTGGGTGGCGGATTTGTTAACTAATCGGCAATCATCTACAGCCGTAATGGGGATGGATGCGCTAAAACAACGGCGTGTTTTCGTCCGCCTCCGGGTCTGTTCTTATTCTGAATACACTGAGTACATTATTGCCGACCGATAGCCAACGTCCTTATCAGCTTGTCCGAGAACTCACTAGTCATCACCACCATCGTAGACGTTATACTTGCTGGTAGAACAAGGATTATGGTCACTGCACCAGGCCTAGGGAGGAAACTAGACATTATTTTGTAGAGAGATTAAATTAAATTTTAAAAATTATTTTTATTGTATTCAAATCTAGTCGTTTTCCCGGGTGCGGGGGCACTGCCGTGCGTATAATCATAGAAATAATGAACATAACGATAATTCATCCCTTCCAGCAATGGAATTGCCTGTCATCACCACTGCCAATACCAGTGGTTCTCAACCTTTTTGAATTCGTATCGCCCTTTTCTACAAGAATCCAACGCTACGTCTCCTAAACATCAGAATATTAAATAATCTACACTGTATATTTCAAAAGATATACAGATAATCTCTTTAAAAAAATTACAGTGCGCAGAAAAATAATAATTGCACATTTTTAGTCTAGCTTTACTGTTAAATAAACATTGATATTTTAAATTAAAAAAAAAAAAGAAGAAGTTATAAAAATATTGAATAATTAGAATGATTGTATTAAATCTGAACAAATGGATGAGAAATTTGAGCCTGGTGATTCATACGAAGATGGGGAATTCGAGGGACGATGGTGGACAAATCGAGTCGTTGTCGTACGGCAAACGGACGTATTAATCGGATCTAAAATATAATTAGACTTAATATAGAATAGCTTAACAAAGGTAATAAATGTGTGGTGTCCGTGGGTGCCGCGTTTGCTCACTGTTGAGCAAAAACAACAACGTATTGATGAATCTAAGCAGTGTTTGGCCATATTCAAACGTAATAAACCGCAATTTTTGCGTCGATATGTGACAATGGATAAAACATGGATCCATCACTTCATTCCAGAATTGAAACGATCGTCATCTGAGTGGACAGCAACCGGTGAACCTCGCCCGAAAGCACAACAATCAGTTGGGAAGGTTATGGCGTCAGCATTTTGGGATAAGTAAGGTGTAATATTCATCGACTACCTTGAGAAGGAAAACAACGACAATCGTGAATATTATATAGCGTAATTGGAACGTTTGAAGGCCAAAATTGCAATAAAAAAAAAAAAAAACGACCACATACGGCAATGAAAACAATTTTGTTTCATCAAAACAACGCACCGTGTCACAATGGAAAAACTACACGAATTAAAGATCGAATTGCTTCCACCATCCACCGTATTCTCGTGATTCGGTTCCCAGCGACTACAGGTTATTCGCAGATCTCAAATGAATGCTCGCCGGTAAGGAATTTCGCTCGAATGAAGAGGTTAATCAGCGAAACTGAGGCCTATTTTGAAGCAAAATGATAAATCGTTCTACAAGGATGTTAGAGCGGCGTCGGTATGATTGTGTTGCTCTCGATGGAGATTATGTCGATGGATTTCGATCGATTTTAAATGAAAGAACCGTGTTTTATTTGTCAGGGCCGGGGAATTTCTAGCCCACGTGTTAAATACAACGAGATTCTGGGTGGAAAAAAAAAATAAAAATAAAAATATATCTAATATCCGAACACCTGCGGGGAGTGAGTATCGCGTGTCGTTCGGTTTCCCGGGCGGCGTAACAATAATTATCTCTAGCGGTGTCTCGGGAAATCGGAAGCCGCCGCCGCCGCCGCCGCCGCCGCCTCGGGGCCATTGCCGCCCGTAGCTTCGTCCGCGGCCATTGTCTCGGCGTTTGTTTCGGTACACGCGAGCGGTGCTTTTGTTGATCGCCCCGCGTGATACCGGAGCACGTCGTGTCGATACGGTAGATAACCGCGCGGATGACGGCCGGAGCCGGCGTAATAACGCTAATAATAATAATAATAATTGTAAGAACGCGAATTGTTCGAATTATTAAATTAATAGGTATCAAAGAAACCGGATAGTGATAATGCCGGCAATCTTCAGTGTTCCGCGGCCGTGCCGTCCGTACGGGATTACTTTAGGGTTTACAGGGCGCGCGCGTGGCAAAGTTCAAATCATTTTAAAGTCAAATGAAGGAGAAGCACACGTCAATCTTTCTTGTAGATCGAAATCGTACCGTTTGCGAATTACGCGATTGTGTAATTGATGGGAAGCATCTCCTCGATTTACGATTTCAACTGCCACAGGACGTGTTTGAGGACACGCACAAGTACAACTTCTTCAAACCGTCTTGCGAATAGTTTTCCGAATATTTATAAAAATAGTATTTCACGTACTATACCTACTATGTATTTGAATATAAATAAACAAGTACTTTTTTTTTTTTTTTTGCATTATTAAGTCTTCGGAAATTACCTCAATTTTAATTCTGCGGTGTTTTACTGGCATAGGGTGATAAATACAAAAATGTCAATTTCGAGTTATTAGTGGGAAATATGTATGGAAAACTCTTAAATTAATTTTTATTTATTTTTGTTTTATTATATAATAAAACTACTTTTTTTTTTTTTAAATTATGGCTTATGTTGATAACACTGCTTTTGATTTATTTATTATTCGCATTAATTTATTGACACTTATCGAACCATTAATAACAAATAAAAAACAATTACGATAGCAAAATGTAATCGTGTTATAAAATTGAAAACATGGTATGATCAAATCTGTTATAAATTATTCTAGTCATTTCTATGATGTAAAAATACACATTTTAAAAGGAAAATTAGTTATCTAAATACCTGCAAATGTAAAAAAAAAAAAAAAATTTGTTTGACTTTAAAAATGTTCCAAAACACCAATTTCAGCGAAATACACGTGTTCAATACTTTTACAATACTTGGGGTTAACTACCGCCTTTAAAATGGGGCGACCACTAGTGGCATTCGTTTTTGTCATGATTTAAAAAAATTTCAGTCCGCGATCTTTTTCATGGCAGTTCGGGGCATATTATGTTTTTCGTATAATACTAATCGGATCATCGGATCGCGGGTATAATGTTTTAAAACCTTGAATTTTTAATACCTAATACCTATACGGTAATAGGTATGTTTTTTTTTACACAAAAAAACGAACGACAATGGATCTTTTTCTTTAGAGTTTTATCATGCAATTTGTACTCCGGTACAGGTTAATATAAGTAATCGGTGAAAATGTCCCGACTTCAACGATATTTCTCGTTGCTATTTACATACTCCAGTTGTTCCGACTTTCCCCCGTTTTTTTACCAAAACTACACAGAACTTCCAATGAAAACCTTATCAACGCAATAAACAAGAAACTTAAAGAAAAAACGAGTGTTTTTTTTTTTTTTTTTTTTTTGAAATTTCCTATACATTTTATCATTTAACTTTAGCCGTTCGAAAGTATCACTCGGAGACTGGGGCAACATTCGAAGTTACGTTCTTTCGACATAAATTGCATAATTTAATATTTTTATTTTTTTTTATGCATTATATAATTTTTTTTACTACGAATTCTCGTATCGAATCCAACGGTAAACAAATATGTACCCACCCGTTGTAAATAAAAAGCAGCGAATAGAACTTACTACTCTAAGTATTTAATTATTAGTTTATATATATATATACGGTCGTTTTATTTCTGTTTTTTTTTTATGTTTTTCAGTTATATATTTTTTTTTTCTTCTGTTTCCTATACCGTGTACCGAAATAAAAGTTTCGCTGGAAGAATATTACGAGATCCCCCGAGATCCGATTAAAAAGTGCATCGTGCGTTTTATAAGAAAATAACTTTTGAATTGGTAAATGGGAATTGTTTAGTTTTCCTGACCAACCGATTCTTAATGTTTTATCGGCGTACAGTAAAGTGTTTGAATTGCGTGTACAAGTGGATAATGTTTTTACTACAAAATAACTGTTTATAAAAATCCCTTTGGCGTTGATTTCTAAATGGTTTTGTTTTTATTTTTTTTTTTTCTTCGTTTCCATTGCTTTTGCCCGTATAGCGAAAAGAAATTCGAACAATAGACGATCGTAGTTAACATTATCGTTGCATAATCAAAAAAATCCGAGCTCGGAATCGACGCGATGATAATAAATGACAGGTGTGTTGACTGGGCACGAGTGTAAAAAAAAAACTGATAACTTTTCTTTTGTATATTTTATATTGTGTAACTTTCAGCAAAGCTTCCTCGGCGCATTACCGCATTATTGCTTGGAAATTGTTACCAATACTGCTCCTATTATTTTCTTTTCGGTTGATTTACGTAACAAAATAAGTATAAAAAATATCGACTTACTTTCCATACTATTCGTGATGCAAAATATATAAATAAATATATATATATATATATACTAACTCGACAATTAACAATCGGTGGCCACAGGACCAATTATGCACGTTAATCAAAAATGAAAAACACATTTTTTTTTTTTTTTTAAATATCAATATTGATAGTAAAATAATTATTAAAAATGTATAATTATCGTACATATATAGTTATATGTAATAAATAAAATAGAATTTAACTTTGTAGGAAAACATTGCAGCCCGTACAAATTGCACTAGTCCAATGATTTTTTAATTCAGAGTCTATAGGTAGAGGATTTAAAACTCTACAGCTATCTACTAAGAGTATTTTTTTTATTTTTATTCTTATTAATTTTCTTACGTATTTTCTTAAATTCCAGTCATGATACGTACATCAAAAACAGTATAATTTAAAATATTTACGGTTCACAAATATAAAGAAATGTCCGTTTTGTATTGTGAGTATAGCGAAGAAGCTACTATAGTTTTATGTAGACGTATTTGCATTGTCTTTCGGAAAACACTTATTTCGGTTAGTACACATTTTTTAAATTATCCACATTTTCGACGGGCCTAAGGATGCATATTTTTCGCTCGGCGGTGGAACAGTTGGAAACAATCGTTTTAGATTGCCGGCCGTTTTTATAAAAAATAAAATAAAAACCTTAGAATATATCAATAGTTTTATTTTTTCCACTACTGGATTGCCTAAGGTACAATGGAAACAATATGAACAATTCCAGTTGACCGAGCTCGGCTCAAAATGATTTTTCTATTGCAATGATCGTTGCTGACAGTTAAAAACTATACGACTTTGTACATTATATCGTCTAAAATGTTCACCTACATCAGTATCCAGCCCGTGGTGTGACGTATGGTCGGCTTTTTAATGTTTATATTTAACACGTGAGCGATTTAGA
The DNA here is from genome assembly GCA_956483605.1 of Tuberolachnus salignus. Classification (NCBI taxonomy): domain Eukaryota; kingdom Metazoa; phylum Arthropoda; class Insecta; order Hemiptera; family Aphididae; genus Tuberolachnus; species Tuberolachnus salignus. The sequence continues at coordinate 31,749,276 of OY101429.1, forward strand.
ACAATATATTTTTCTTTCATATTTCTGTTTATAATTTTACATAAGTAGTCAAAGAGATTTTATCCGAGTACCGACCTACAAACTATATGGAATTGCATTCGACGAGCGCAACTATAAAACGTGCAAAATGCAATATCAGGCAATTAAAAATGCAATGACAAATAAACGCAGGAAAACAATATAATTATTTGATTATATAAGATAAAACGTCTTTAAAAAAAAAAAAAAAATTAAACGCTCTTCATAAGACAAACCAATTTCGACAACTTTTCAAAAAATACATAAAATAATATAATTGTTACGTTTTAAATGTATTGTTGATTTATATTATCTTAAAACATGCGCTTTATATATATTTATTCATACATTTTTTGATCTTGTTATTATTATTTAAACGGCATGTTTATAGATTATTTGATGACGTTTACCTTTATATAAGGCTCCTTAGTATGGCCTTTTGCACACGCCGATTTGTGCCGTGATACTCATTAAATAAGAGATAATAACGGCTTGTTTGTTTTTTCATTCGTTCGTAGTTGTCGTCTGTCTCCGGAAATGGTACGGAAATCAATAACTGCATTTGACATGTGAACAGACGAATCTCAATTCACCTACTGCCAAAAACCGATAACGAAAATCACGCGCGTGGAAATCAATGTGTTCGTTCGCCGGGGCGTACAATTTCGCACAAAATTACAAAATATATTGAAGGGGGGAAAAAATGTCGAAAATTCACTTATACCATTTCTCTAGGAGACCGAATCTGGCTTAGTAAATTTCAATAAATACAACGGTCTTAAACGAGGTTTATTAATAATCCGTACAGAACCGTTATTTTATATTACAAATGGTCAGATATATTTCAGATATATTCTATCCCATACAATAACGTTATAAATTGCGAAAATTTCCGGGCTGTAATATTATTTAATGCAAATTATAAAAATTACTTATAGAATTTGTACATTCTTTAAATTCATTAAATATTTATTATAATTATAAAATGTTTCAGCACACCTAGTGCTATTACAACTTTTTAATTTTTACAATTTTATTTGTTACAAATTTAAATGATTAGAAATTTAATAATGACATAATTATTATTAGTGAGAGTGATATAATAATGTGTTACATATATGAATATAATAATAACGATGAGGGCTAGTAAATTAATAATGATCTTCATTTTCTGATGATGAGTCTTCTGTGTCTGTTAAAGGAATGTCCTGGGGAAGTCGAGGCCGCAGACGTCTATTGAGTGTTTTTTTTCCAATATTGTAACGACGAGCACTGTCCGAGTTTTTTAGTTTGGCGTGGAAATTTTTAAATTGGGTTTTAATCCATGTATTTATCAGGGGTATTTTCGTGTGATTATGGATCTGGCGATTTCTCATGAACCACGGTGTTTTGAGACACCGTGAATATCCTTAAGAATTTATTTTGTAAGATTTGTATTTTATTTATTTTAGTTATAGAGGTAGCGGACCATACAGAACAGGCATAAGACATTAAATATTGAATTGTACGCAATTTATGAATTCCACGTTAGCGCGTACCGCGTATAAGTACTTACATTTTTTTTTTTTTTTTTTTGTTGTCGGTTTCATATAAATTCCTCGCTCGATTCAAATTTTGCAGACACGTCTGATAACTTGTTTTTTATACTCGTTAACATACGATTTAATTGATAGTTTTTTTTTTGGTTTTTATATCGTATTTATTTTCAATTTTAGGTTTAAATAGTTGGAGGTACTTAGTATTAAACAAAATTAATACCAGATACATACCAGTACGTTTCTGTGAATACGGTAATCACGTTATACTAGTTAAATAATATAATATTTTTCCTCCTCGACGTTGTGATTTTTTTTAAGTTTCCTAGTGCTTATTAATTAATCCAATATAATTCAAACTGATGTACTGTGTGTATTTATATGAACAATTATAACGCGTAATATGGTACATTAAATAGTTTAATTTTTTTAATACCACATATTTTAATATAGTCGCAAATAATGGCGTAATTTCACTAACATTTTAATTTTTTTTTTTTTTTTTTTTGATCGGGGAGGGGGTTGTTAATATTGAAATTATTTTTTTAATCAGTATAAAATGCTTAAATTTAATTTTAATCTGTTTTTTTTTTTTTTTTTTTTTACTAATTAATTAAGAATTCAAATTAAAGAATTACAAACTATATAATAAACTCTAGTATTCTTTTTTTTTTTTAATTGCCATCTTTTTTAATCAGCATCTTAGTCTGTATGAATATCTGAATCCCGATGAACGGACGAACATTTACGGCAAGGCGTACGAATAGCGAGACAAATTAGATAATCAAGAAAGACATCCGATAGAATGAATAAATATTTAATCGATCAATCGCCAATGGTGAACGGTCTCAACAACTGTTGTGTAGTAAATAACTTTTTAGTCGAAAACACCAACCTTTATCGTTCACTGGATTTAATAGAAATTTATCAATAGATTTTTTTTTTATATATATAAAAATAAACTAATGAATTCCGAAAAAATACTTCGGTTGAAATATTTTTGTTCTTCGTTATAATTTACAAAATAAACCAACTACAATTGTCTTATTGAAACGTTTATCATTCGAGGTGTTCTCGAACATTGTCGGGTAGGGGGCGGAATCCTCTGAAAATCCCCCGGTAAATACGCAACTGGTCATAAAATTCTATTTGTCTTGTTACCGACGTCATACGTACAATGTTGACACGATCAAATGATTTATTTAAAGACGGTGTATAATATAAATAAAAGACCGGCCCCATACGTTACGCTACGGTTAGACCACCGTTGTAGGGGAAGGATTGCCCTGTCGGGTAGAGGTCCCACCCCCGTAGGTTGCGATACCTCTAAAGAAAAAAAAAAAAAAAAATGACCATCGTCGTAGCCGGATTGTCGGGAAGGTATTGGATATATCGATATACGGGCAATTTCATTTATACACCGAAACCAACGATAAATCATAGCAATCAAACGACGCTTCTGAGAGGAGGTCGTTACACCGGGGTGAGGTTATAGTATTAGTCGTGTTTTTCCGCCCTTGTATTCAACGCGACCCAAAAATCAACGGAAATAAAACCGATGTGTCTTCATTTGTTGACAGTTTTCTCTTTTTTTTTTTTTTTTTTAGTTTTTAAGAAAACCCGTCAGGATTCCTAGAACGCATTTTCACCGGGCATACAATCTTTAGTCATTTTTTTGAGCAGAAAACGTTTATTTTTATTTTTTTTTTTTTATATATAACGTTATACTTGTCAAAAATAAAACGATTGAAATAGATAAACGGACAACGGAAAACGGTAATATTGAATTATCGGCGCGATAAACGACAATTTCGGTAAAACAAAACGATAAACCAATAAATTAAAAAAAAAAAAAAACCGACATAAATCGTTAAACGTAATTGTTCATTTTCACGGTTGTTACGTATTACGCGTGTGCACGATGAACAATTTACATATACAGTTCGTATACGAATATATTGACGAATTCCGTGAATCGCAACAGTGGAATGGAATGGTTATAAATTATTTCTACTATATGCGTTTTTATTTTTAAATCTGTATATCCGTCATGTGTTGTTACGAGAGTGTTACATAATGTTGCGAGAAAAGTGAAAATGTCCATATGATACCGGTATAATATTCTAAGGTAGTCGACGAATAAAACACCATTATCCGGTGTACTCGTAGAACCGATCAAATATTTATAACGACAATCGCGGTCAGTGGCGATTGTGCGTTTTTTCCCTCAACTCGCGTACAATATTTTTACATCACCAAACCCGAAGACTGTTGTCGTTTACACTCCCGAGTAGTGAATTCATAACGGTGAATAATGGACATTCGATACAGGGTGAAGGTTAGGCACAGTAAGTCGTCGAAGAACACCACGATATTATTATCGAAACGTTGAATTTTTTTCAACAGTAATCTATAACGATGATTCCCACCGAAAATGACGTTTGTTCTAAACTACGTATATTTACGTAGTTTTTTTTTTTTTTTTTTTTTAGCGATATTATTTATTCGAATAATTCAACGAAAATTGTTGAAATTCGGAGCGTATTATACAATTAGTTTTTGTCAACCATTATTCTCGCCGAAACAATAATTACCTTTCCGGAAATGTTAAAAAATTTAACTACACGTTATCCATGGCATGCTTTTTTTAAATGCATTTTACCACGTTTTATGACATTCAATTTACGGTATAAACACATTATGTACGCATACGCATGCGTGCGTATTACATTATTTACAATTTACTTGTCAATCATTAAAAATTGTTACAAATTCCTTTTCCAATCATAGGACACCCGCCCAACAATTACGATTTGTGCGAATCACGCGATCAAATATAATTTACTCGAGCCGGTACTCGGACACGGTTATAAATAGCGATCCGTTGATAAAATATATAAATTTTATAATCATTCCGTGTCGTTGTTAAATTGAAAATAATACAACAAATATAAACGTATAGAAGATAATAACTCATTTTTTTTTTTTTTGCGTAACATCTATCGAAATATACTACTCGTATATAAATGATATCTAGAAATATTATTATAAAAATTAAGTCCACGGGAGGGTTAATCCCTGACCCGTTTAGAACGTACACGTGTACAGATATAATTCAAACCGTAATCGTTTATCCGAACGTAAGGTACAGGATAATTAAATATTAATTGTCTGCAATTGCACCGATCACCTGATCGATGAAACTAAAATAATATAGTTTTTTATATATATATATATATTATCATTCAATGTACGGTCTTATGTTTATGAACGAATAAACGAATCGGGAAAACATAATGAAATGCATTTGATACGAGTATTTAACACCGAAGTATTGAATGTATTATCGTAGACGTCGTGATTAAATCGATAATAATCTGCTACAATACGCGATCGATCTACCGGGTCCAATAGCTTAGCTTTGTATATAATCGCACGTAATAAACAAAATTTTTTTTTTAAAAATAGCGGTTTTTATTTTTTATTTTTAACATTGTCGCTACGCTGCTCGTACCGGACAATACGATTTAACGACTAACAGCTCACTGGTGTTGGCGGGAAATTAAAAAGGTGTGTATATAGAATATACTTTGTACGCATTGCAAAATAAACACGAATCAGAGAAGGGTTTTTTGATTTATTGACGCATTCGAATTAAAATGCGAACTCATAACGCTGGTGAAAATTAACTACGACATATTTTGTATGTCCGCACGCAACGAAATAAAGTCGATCATTTTAAATCACATGAAATAACTCGAACAACGGCAGAATATATTGGAAATTATGCCCAGGCCCATAAGCACTCGCAAGTGCTTATTAGTATTCGATGAAAATTCCCGGTCAGATTACAATTAAATTACCTTCTATATCGTGTGTACGCCTACGAGAATACATTTTATACAATATAGACTTAATTATTATATAGAGTTTATAGATTTAATACACATACATAATACAATTAGTACAAAAGACGAAATATAAGTGCCATTACTTAACTACCACCAGCGCCCGAGGGTAATCATATTAAGCGTCCCTATTCTACATGGATAGAAATTAGATTTAATTTCTAGACAATTTAACAGTTTTTATACATTTAAACCTCTACCGAAACGTTTCTGAGCAGAGTAGTATAATAGGTCATGTTTTTCCCCTTGTAGCCAAAGAAACCTAGAAATCAACAAAAATAAAGCGCTTTTATCGACATTCTTTACCGGTTTTTGTAATTCAATAGAATGTCTAGGGTTTTGAGTGTACAAATTGTTTTCAAATCAACGACCACCTAGCGGAAAATCCACATCGTTTCAGACGCTTCGCATTGTAAATCGGAGCATTTAACCGATTGAAAAATGCTTTTCGATATTTAAAATAGTGGAAAATATAAAATTTATCGGTCAAGTCGGGTAGGCCGAGCAGTTAAGACGATTTATCCCTGCGGGCTGGTGACTATGCAATGAGTAAAATTATATTAATTTGTTTATATTAGTATATATTCCCCCAACAATGTAAGCATATAAGTTGAACAAAAATGAATTGTTAAACGGCGATTTGCGTTAAAATGTTTATCTATACTAATTTATCCGGCGAATACACCGGTCGTAGAATTGTGCAAATTATACGGTTCGTTAAAAATGTTATTTTAAATTCATTAAAAAATATAATCAACAGCATTTTTCCGATGCACAAGATATCCGTCCAAACGCCGTGTCCAAAATTCAATGCGTGCGACGTTACACGTAGTCGTTTTAATGTGACGATGAAGTTACATTTTTGAGCAACAAGTATATCACTGTAATAAGTCGTAAACCCTGTTCTGAACAATAGCCAGAAGAATTGCTGATCGCAACACATTATAGATTATTGTATAATCAATCATTGGCGGACCGGGCCACGTAAATTAGAGAAATTGGCGTAGGATGCCGCGCCTAGAATCCCTGGCAAACTTAGACTAAAGCGCCTTTTTACCGATTAAAAAAAAAATCGACGTGATGATATTTTTTAACCTTTAATTTGAATAAATTTTCTTAAGAATACAATTGATATTTGTTAGTATTTACTGTTATAGTGGAAATTTCAAACTATAAAAATCCTCTTTTTTTTTTTAGTTTATATGCCATTTTTCTATAAATAGCAATATTCGTGTTTTATTGATAAAAATGCCATGCTTGTAAATCTATCTTATCGAATCGTTGATCTTAAGTAATTTTTGAATAAGTTTAAGTTTACTTAAACACCGTTGGCAATTAGCGATTGCTATTGGAATTTTGAGAAATATTCCCATGGCTATTTCTATATTAGGATAATATCCTGATTTGAAATGGTGATACGATAACCCGCGTGGCGTATAATAAGTATTATTTCCATTTTTTTTTTTGTTTTTTTTTTTTTTAAAATGATTGTTGTCGAACGCCGATGAACAAACGACCTAATATCGTATTATTTATATTGTATAGTCAGGCGATCTGAATATCCGATTACGATGAACCCGATATTCACACGTCAAATACGCATTGAAACTTGTCTGCAAAATATGCATTACACGTCGACAACGACAATTAACGGGACAATTTGGAATTCCGTTGAGCTATATTCATAATGTGACCGTTAAATTCACGCGTAGTGTATACAAATTCGACCGAATCGTACACGTTTTGAAATGTATAATGGGAATTGTCGTTTCGAAAGTGGGAATATTAATACCAATTTTGCGCTCTTTGCGATTTGCGAAGACACGGTTCACCGTACCCTTGCCACGCCACTGATAAGGGAGATATTTCTCTTTGAGCCGACGGGCTGCTATGCAAACTACACGTGTTAGAAAGACGTATATATATATATATATATATAGAGAGAGAGAGAGAGAGAGAGAGAGAGAAATTATGTTTAAGAACTGTATGAAATGAAAAAACAAATAAATCATTGCAACCGAAGAAAACGATCCTGAACGGAGCTCGGTTTAACATTTTTTTGATAGGGTTTTGAAAATGTATCGAAAATTGTATAAATCAATTAATTGTATTAACTACCACGTATTTACAACTGTTCGTGTTTTTAACGATTATAATCATAAATTTGAACTTGAAACGCCTATAGGAATAAATTACGGTACACGGCTCGACTTTTATTTTACCGCTAAAAAAACACTTATGACGAACCCTCTGAATTGCTCCATTTGCTCCTACCCGGCACAGCCCTTAAAAATACTGCGAAAGCCAAGGATATTGTTCAAATAAACCAAATGTAATATTTAGTATTATAGTTCGGTACATGACCACAGTTTCGGCCGTGAGTGCAATACGGAGCGAACCGAATATAGGCAGTATTATTACATTCAATACGTACCGAAAATCCGGAAAACTAATCACGGAATTTTCCGTAAACAAAATATAATAATGTTTATTTATAATCGCTTCGGAAGCCAAGAAATATTAAAATGATGAGGTAATTCGTTATCATGACGACGCTGCTTGGATAGTAATATTACGTTTACCCACGTGTAGTTAGGTCAGGCACATAGATAAGAAACCGCGCGAAAGACCCGCGCCGAAATAATATTATATATATTTTTTTTTTTTTTTTCCCGTTTTGATTGATAGAGTAATTTTTTTCCCCTACAGATTATTTATGTGGGGAAACGCACAGATACGAGACGTATGTAATTCCCAGTCGGGTCATCGCGTATAATACCGGAGAACCGCGTGTAATCGTATACGCCACCACTCATTCTATCGGCAAAATACCTTCGGGAATAATTTTGGGGCGGTGTCCGCAAAGTTATTGCAATTATTATTATTTATTTTTTTTTTTTCCCCCCATATATTATAAACAGAGTATAAAATCCATTTTAAACATTTACTAGTAGAAATAACTACGAAATCGTAACGCTTTTAAAACGTTAGTACCCAGCGTCACTGACGAACGGTTGCAGTGTCGATATCCGGGCGATTGTCATGCATTATGACGTACGTGAAAATTCGACGATGAAAACGTTTTTGATAGTAATATTCGTCGATAACACGTAGGACACGACGGACAAGCCATTCGTCATGATCGGCGTTCCTAACGATATTTGTTTTATTTTCCGCATAATCAATCCCCAACCGGTTCGTTACGCTAATATAGAATATTAATGTAGGTGTAAATGTATAAACGATAAAAAAAAACTATATATATGTATATCATAATATTAATACATTTTCAAAGGTACCGTTTATAACGAGTCGTGTGAGAGTACAAAGACTACAGGCGGCCGAGCGCGTCGTGCGGAAGGGAGAAACGAGAGGAGTTAGAAACGCAATAGAATGGAAGCCCGAGCGGGGTGGGGGGGGTGGGGAGGGTGGCAGAAGGCTCGGATGAAAGCGGCGAAAACGGCGGATGGACGGAATAAGGCAATATCCATTGAGTGGTTGGACACGGCAGAACGGGAGGCAAACGCAGGGCCGTGATTATTACGGGCCAGTGACAGTGGCTGTTAAAACTTTTACGGAGCGCCGGGGCGATACGGCGGCGGCGACGAATATTATTTAAATTCGATATTTCCCCGGTGGAAATGGGCGCGTATAAAAAATCGCTGTTCGTAATAGCGGTTAGAACCGCGAACGAAAAAGTTTTATCGAAAAACATATAAATCATAATCATTTTGTTAACTATTAACGGAGATTTATTCGAAATACTTTCACGTTCGTACGCCGATAGTCACCACGAGCACCTCTCTACTTATATTATCTGCTTACGAAATAATAGGCGCATCTGCCAAACTCGGTTTGATGTTTTAAAATCGACGACAATGACCCGACCACCAGACACATTTAATATTCTACGTGCGAGGCAGCTGCGTCCTGTAGATTCTTGCACTGCCCACAAATGTATAGGCTATACGGATTATCGCCGACCTGTGGAATAAAATTATCAACAATTCGTAGTCGTGGTTATTATCGTATTTTTTTTAATGAGTAATTTTTATTTTACAACATTCGGTGTAAAACCACGAAAGTTGGCCTAATTTGGATTTGGACTTTTTTTTTGAAAATATTTAACGAATAACGAAATCCGATTTCTTTAGCCATACTTTAGGACTCGTGCGATTTCTGTTTACCAGCGACGAATAAGACGGGGGCTGATGAGACGATCGTTACTCTCTGAATTGATTAAAAATATTTGCCCGCTTCCTCTGTCGTGAGAGTAGTGTACCGCCTATGGTTAACGCAATTATAGGATTAGTTACCAAGGGAAAACTGCTACAGTATATTACATCTAAAGCCTCTACTACGATTATTTCAAGCCTGGTTAATTTTGTTATACGGTATAAATAATATAAATAGAAATAATATGGTTTGTCGTCGTCGGTTGAAAGTAAGGGATTAAGACCCGCGTGCTACGGAACGTGGAGATTATTCAATTATTTTCCCCATCGTCGACAATAATAATAATAATTATTATTACTATACAATATAATTGAACGCGGGCGACGAATAACGTTTGAGTTATAATATTTTTATTAGTTAAATATTTTTTTTTTTTTTTTTAAGTCGCAGGAAATGCTCACGAGTGGGCCGCTGTTTTAGGTGAGAAATTGACAAGGTAGGATACACAGAGGAATTTAATATATATATATATATATATATATATATATATAAATATATCAGTACCCAACGATAAATTATCGTTAACGAAATTTGATCCGGAAGAAATTTCGGTTAAACATGCTTTGAAAAGCCGTGATTTTTTCTTAAAATTTCTACTTGAAATTAATTAATACATTTAAAAAAACCTAGAAAACTTCGAGTTTTTTCCATTCAATTGATTAGGTACTAGAAAGTTCATGCGTAATAATGGTAAATTAAGTTTAAAATTACTATAAAATATACAAAGAAGTTTTGTACGCGTATATACAAGAATAATAACGCAAGTGAATACTATGAAGTTTTACAATTGATAAACATATAAATTCGTGTTACATTTTGTCATTATAAAAAGTGAAAAATGAATTGTGGATAAGGATCGGGATATTGTCCGCGTATCAAATATACCAAACGGAATCGGCCGATTCTTTAAACGAAAATCTATTCGAATATTTTTTTATTTTTTTTTTTTTGACAATTGTTAAACTACTATTTATATTTTAATACATTTGTTCGAACATTCCCGTAACATCGTCCATTACGGTAATACTATTATATTATTTTGTCTAGCAATAGAATAATCGATCACTACGTTAGTGATCAATAATATACATTTTTAAATCCGGCAAACGTAAAGATACGTCCGTGACCGGTGTACAGTTATATCGATTCCCAATATTGATCGTTACTTGCCGTGACATAATATTATATATTGCGTGCGTATAGCTCGTATTTATACTTTAATTTTATATTTTATTTGTTTTTGTAGCCAACCGCGACGTACGAGTGTCAAGATATACGTGAATTCGATCGATCAATAGGTGAGTTTTTTTTTTCTTTTTTTATCTTTTGATATTCTATTTGTATTTGTTTTCCCGATAGGTATGTTATTTTATAGTTTGCAATATTATACGGCGGGCAATCGTTTTTGACATAATAGTATGCAAATATTATTTGCGATAACACCCGCAAACTGTACAACTGGGGTTTCTGGTTTGAACGTGGTTGTCAAATCGAGTTGCGTTGAAAGCAATACCGAATAAATCGTTTTGGATTTAAAATATTACGCAAACATTATCAGATTTAGAGAAATGGCGGTGGCCTACGCATACCGAGACGCGAAATATTTTGTATTTAATGTAATCAACCACATTTCCGTTTACGCGGTGAAATTATTATAATTCAGTTGATCGCAGCCGTGTCTTTGTCCCTTTTAAATGCTTGTTGAAGATAATTTTGCTAAAAGAAATATGCAGAGCATACTCTGGTATTGGAAAATATTCTGTTTCTAGAACTATCTATCATGTTTCCAAATCTATTAGCTTATCTTTTGTAAGGTTTTCATCTGTCCAGATGCCATAACACAATAATTCAGATTCAATATCAAAGTCATTTAAATGATAATAATCGACGAAATAGTTTAACATTAAGTTCAAATCCAACATAATTAGGATGTAGTTAAAAAAATGTACAAAAGTCGGTTAGTTCAAAAAAATCTAAGAAAATTTTTGCAAATTCAAGTCTGAAATAAATAGTGACCTCTATCGGGTTTCACGCTAGAGCATTCGAACGATGTTGCATTATAAATCTTGGAATTATTAATTCCGCTGCAATGTTCTCAACTGTTATTATAGAAGCAGAATACAATCCTTGGAGTTCAACATCAACACTTTCGCGATGATTTCTCACTACAGCCAATATTTGTAAAATATAATTTAAACATTTGCATAAGTCCAGACTTTTTAACCACTATTATAGTATTAGGTAATTTGCAATACGACTTAGAATATAAATACTTTGCTTTGTTACAAAATTAAATTAAAAAGCAATTTTTCTGGCTGTAGTGTTTCCATCGTTTGATAAGTTTCCAATGCATGCACAATCAATTCAGTCAAATGCGTGTGAGAGGGGGGGGAGGAGGTGTCTTATGTAATACCATGCGGCGATTCTGGGGATACGAGAGTATTGTAAATAAAAATAAATCAAAGACAACTTTAGGTGACTTTAAATCACCAGAATTGTTTTGAACATTTTGCCACTCCTTGAAGGTCTGATAATAATTCTTTATAAAAAAAATGCAGGTCTCTACGATTATTTTTTACCTGAATATGACAAAACGGAAATAAAAACTATTATAAAGTAACCGTTATTCCAGTAAATTTTACTATAGTCTTAAAAAAAACTATCACGCAACTCAAATGTATAACTCCCTCAATACACGAACCAGCGCATCTTCTAGATATGAAAATCGAAGCAGGATATCCGGTTGAAAAGTTATTTACAGGCCCGGGAAAAAAGCATATATCACAGTAAAACTAATACATTCTTTTTAGCTTTGCTCGGAAACTAAATTACAATGCAAATCAAGCCAATAGTGACACTAGAATTACTAATCTGATAGTCTTCCTCGTACTCGTACCTTCAGACAAATTTTACCAGTTCCCAATCTTTTACCTACAGATACAAAATAACAAGACTCGCCGGCTACTCGGAGCTAAAAGTCTCCCAAACTAAACAACAAGCAATTGCCTTATAATTTCACGAAAATCAACTAAAAATACAACGGTAAAAAGATCCAATAAGTTGATAACTAATGACAATGGTAAATACGATAATACCGTTTTTATATTGTAATCGGTAGCTATTAAGCTATTACGCCGATATACTATGGTATGTAAATGACTATTAGAGCAAACAGAAAATGACTTTAAATTTTATCAACAATAAAACTATGCAAATGCCACGAACGTAGTAGACGAATGACGTCTACAATAACACCTAAAACACGGGCGTGGCACTTTTGTTTGCAGTAGGTTTCTACCTAAAATTACAATAATTTACGATAACAAATGAAACAGACGGCTAAAATTCATCAGTACTGTGGGTATGTTTGCGCTGATCAATTACCAGTACCATCCGGATTCGGTGAATTGAGTCCTGTATAAACAATTTAAAATAAACTGAAACCCGTAAAAAAAAATTGAATGTTGTGGCAAACTGAGTCCTATCTAAAAAAATGTAATGTTGTGAATTGAACCACGTCTAACAATTGGATTCGTCGAATCGACTCCGAAATAAAAATAAAATACTCTAGCCTATTTACATTACACAGGAGACATCACGTAGAGGTTGGTTGGGAATTCTAACAAAGTTTTGTTTTATAAGAATAATGAATATTTAGATAATAAACTAAATAAGGTCAAGACCAAAATTGTTGTTTTACATTTATGAACTTACGATAATATCGTCAGACAATTTTATTTATCTTAATGAATACTTATTCGCCGAATAAATGCCTGTAACTTTTCATAAAACTCCGCAACTTTTTCCTCGTAACGTTTCTGGATATTTGTGTTGTGTGATCCGATGTAAAACGACATTTATTGAGTTACAATTATTGCCTAAGTTGTGATCATTCAACAGTGTCTAGATTACATATTGCATACAAGTGATTACAACAGGTGCTTTTACTCTAATATATATTTTAGTTCTTATATATTACAATTGGAAAATTGGCCACCGCCTAATATAGTTTCATTTTCTATATTTTTGTCGACTTCTTACTTATTCCTCGACTTGTTGCTTGAATAATGTGTATGTTAACTTTGTATTACTTTGAGTGTACCAATAATAATATAAATTGTCTGGATGTGAGGCGTAAAATAAAACAGACCAAGAAATGACCGACAACTTGCTGTTTTGCCAAAAACGAATGGCACGTCTAATACGACAAGTAGTTATACGGCGTATCGATAACCACTAGAACTCTTTTTACGGTTTTCATTTTTATACGTGGGACTCAATTCACCCCTTTCGTTTTAAGTAAAAGTGTGCGAGAAAAACTAAAATAAAACACCAATAATATCGATCGCGAACGGCCGGCACGAATACAGACAACTAAAATTGGTGTCAAGAATTCTTTTATCTTTAATCGGAAACTATATACTGCCCATGCATTGAAATTCCGATCTGGCAAACAAATAGATGTATGTTTACGCGGTATAATGTTCGTAAAATGTTCATTGCTCTGAAAGTTTTTTAATATTCGAGTGACTATGATAGAATATGCATACAATATTGCATACGGAGAATAACGGTGTTTCTTATATTAATATTATAGTGTTGACAACGCGGTCTTACAATGCATATTTCTATGTCGTTTTTTTTGTCATTGTTTTTTTTTTTTTTTTTTTTTGTTCACCGATTGAATAGACTCGAATTGTTGTCGTATTCGTACCATTCGGGTATGCCGCGGCGGTGATTATTGTTATACAACGCCCACGACGAATATATATATATATATATATATATAACTCTTTGATCCAGAAAAAAAACGAGAAGTTATTGCATACGGGATACGCCCGGTAAGGGTTAGTTTTGAATTTTAAAATAAATCCCTACTCCCACCTCAAATTTTCGATCAACTACGTATTAAAAACACGTATATTTCGATATCTCACTTCTGGTCTGGCACGACTACCTCGCGGAACGATACGGTTTTATCGTAATTCGTTATAACACCTACAGATACATTGGACCGAGGACGGAAACCTTGCCGGTTTTTCGGTTTCCGTTTTGCGATTTTTTTAGTTTTATATATTCAATATACGAGAAACAAAAAAAATACGAACTCGCGGTTTACATTATGCGCGTTATAAAATTTTACTACTAAACATTAGAGTCGATTGGGATCGATTGAATAGACTAAACGAAAATCATTTCGTATCCGACGTCCGTGGCTTAACTTATACGAATCGTTTAGCGGAGTCCGAAAAATTGGCTCGATCGGAATGCCGGTTACGATAATAGTATAATATTATTAACGTTAAACACAATCCTATCGTTTCGTCCGCAATCTCAAAATGCTGGCCGTTCGATTGTAAACGTCTAATAGCGTAAATCTATACGATTTTTCCTATAGACCGTTGCGATATCGATTCGGTTCGACTTGACCGAAAACGCGGCCAATAATAAATCGTTTCCCGACTAGAAACGTTTTAATATCACGTATTTATTTCACGGACGGTGTATGTTTTAGATTCCGACCGGTATGAGGGGTCTTGTGGGTTTACAATGAATGTTTTTTATTATTATTTTTTTTTTTTTAAACCGCGTTTTCTACCGGAAAACTTCGTCCGATCTATATAATCCAATACTGTTTCCGGTAGCGTTATTATACGCAATATTAAAATATTCCAGGCTGGGCATTAACAGTTTAAAATGTTGGTAGTCCGTTTAATTTAAACTTTTAACTCAGCTATAACTTTAAATTTGTTATTTTTTTTTAAATTCTTTTAAAACGTCCAAAAATGCGCACAATAATTGATTATCTCATTACATATACAGTGAAACCTCCCTTAACGGACACCTCTAAATAGCGGACGTTTTTTGGGGGACGGGAACATTGTCACTATTTATGTATAGGAAAACCTCTAAATACAGGACACTCTAAATAACGGACACTTTTATGACGTTGATATTAGTCATTTTTATCTTAAATTAAGAATTATTTTGGAATACCCGAATAAAAACCTGAATTATTAAGTTATCTTATGTGTACATTATTATACTGTATATGAAAATCTTATCTTATCCGTTCAGTCATTGAAATATTAGCATTAAAAGAAAAAATAGACATTCTGGAATTTCGAACATCAAATACAATGGGCGTTTGTGCATTAGCAGACAAATTTAGTGTTAGTAAAACACAAATTGCTGATATTATAGCAAATAATGACGCTCTTTACAAAATTTGGGCTGAGAATGGAGAAGAGAAACGGAAATGGACAAAGCTACAAAAAACAGAAACCTCTATAATCGACAATGAAGTATTAAACTGGTTTTCAAAATTACGAGAAAAAAATCTTCCTGTTTCAGGACCGATGCTTCAAGAAAAAAGTATACGAAATAACTACGCCTGCAATTAGTAAACAAACTAAAGTAACAGATTTTTTTCAGAAATGTTAGTTTTTATTTTTTTAAGATGTATGTATTTAATTAATGTAAAAATAAAAGAAAAATTTAGGTAACTGTTATTTTTATGTTAGTTTTATCGTGTATTCAATTAATATAAAAATAATATAAAATAAAATTATTGAATTTATTTATTTGTTAAAAAAAATGTTTTCCTCTAAATAGCGGACAAAATTTCGGCGACCGAGAGTGTCCGCTATTCAGAGGTTTCACTGTATATGTATTCACGTGGAATGGCTCGGCTTGTAGGTTGTATGTGCGTTCGATTCCGTGAAAGCGAATTAATAAATTACTTATAATTATGTCTAGTGTAACACTTCACCAAAAAGCACACGAACTATTTAACTGTTGTATTTCACAAATGTCTTTGAAAAATAGAAGTAAAAATGTTAAAATGCATTACGAAAAAAAAACCACATTAACATGTTGTTAAAATAATTATTTTTTTTTTACGTAAAAATCGATAAAATTCGTATGTAGGTTTTTGTTTTTTTATTTTTACATATTCAACACAATATTATTAGTTAACATACATAACACCTATATGCATTGATTATTTTTTCATAAATAGTTTTGAAAATTGCATTAAGTATTTGAGAGGGGCTGGAACGGTATGAAAAATATTTGATCATAAATAAAAAAAAAAAACAAAAACGTATTTAGATAAGCGAATGAGAACGGTTTCAATCCACTATTTGTGTTTGGTCGGTTAAAGGCCATCTCCTTGGGTGGAATAATAAAAACTTTTACACTTTAAAACTTTTAACATTTCCATAACGGTCTGGGGAGGAGGGAGGGGTAGGGGTTAAATTGGAATTTCACCACAATACGGTATACTATAATAGTATAATTTGTTAATAATGTAAAACTATTAATTTTCGGTTTTAACACATGCGTAGTACGCATAGGGTTTGCGTGTTGGCTTATGCCAGGCGACCTGGCTGCGCACTGCCAAACACTAAAAAGTTTCAGCGCAGTGTGCGAGCACGAGACGTCCTCGTCGTTTAGGTGACCATTTTTATCGTGCCCCAATTTTTTTTTAAATCGATATCTTATCATAGGCATTAGCAAGCGTTCCGATAGTGTCAATGTTGCCAGGTTCGTGTCTGACAATCGCAAACGGTAGTTTGTGAAATATTTCCCTCCCCCTCGCGCCTTCTTGAACCCATCGTGGTTTTTTCATCGACCAGGATATCATTGGGTTTACCGTAATGTAACGCGAAATATCAATTAAACATTTTACTAGTTTATTCGGTATTGTCGCGTAGGCATTGTGAACGTACAATCGGCTGAGGTCAAATGGGCTCGTCGTGTTGGCGGATGAAACGAAATGTTTGAACAATTTACTACGCAATTCGTTTTTTAAATTTTAAAGATAGAGGTAAAGCGCATTTCAAAGCAGCCAAGTGTGAGTTGCGTATTCGCTCGGGGCGCCAGAACTTTGTTGGCATTTGTATTACGCGACCGGGCAGTAAATAATATCAAAGGGACATTAGACTGTTCGCGTTTGAATCCAGACACAGTGGTCTTTTCCCTTACACTACTCTGTTAATTATTTTTCAAGAAATAATGAAGACCGTCACAAAGGTTTTATTAAAAGAGAATACGGGCCAATTCATTAATGAACCAAAAAATGAAAAAAAAAAAAAAAATGGTCTTTATTTCAGTACGGCGTTTTAACTATGCAAAATCGATACGCCTGTGCGTGCAAATCTTTTGACTGTGTATACAGTATTCACACTACTTTCCGCGATGACCCATGGTGCATTTACAAAATAACTACAACGAATGAACGAACAATAAATTCAAATATTAGTGTTTAAGTTCACTGGGTCACGAACGTGTACATGTACATCGTTTAAAAATATGTAGACAATTATAAATAGTGTTGTAGAACATTGTATTTTTGATGGAAGTCTGAAAAACGACTATGAGAGGTAATTGAGGAAGCGTGTCGGTTTCTAAATGTCATTTCCTTGCGTTTGAGTTAAAGGGAAATTTATTGTGAAGAGATTTGTACATTATTTTCGAGTCCCGGCGTCGAAGGAATTATTACGATTCGAGTTTTAGCGAATTTAAAAAAAAAAAAAAATAATACATCTCTATCGATTGATTTCAGTCTCCTGACAATGGTTTTTTTTTTTTTTTTTCAAATATATATATATATATATATCGCCTGCGAGTTATCGCATAAAAAACAGCGATTTGTGAGCGGTTACACGGATACGCACGCCCGGATTTTTCTGCGGCGGTCGGTACTCGTACAAAGGTTCGATTGACTCGGGCCGAAAAAGAGGGTTTACCCTTGGTTTCCCCGCACGTGCCTCGGACTATCGTAATCGAACCGTTCCCGTTGGCTACGGGATTTTTTTTTTTTTTTATTTCTATTTCTATAAGATGAAACGGAGTGTGAAAATAACAGACCGCTAAACATGTTTCGCAGAGGGTAAATAACGGTATAACGCGATGTCACGGGTAGGTGGTGGATATCCGACCGTCCCGCAGCGGCGTATTATTACAATATTATATTATACGCCCGTGCGAGTGTACTGAAAAAAAAAAAAAAAAAAAAAAAAAAATATTATAAAACCACTGCCTCCTACCCACCTGTTGTTGTCCGTACCGTCGCCGGGTACGCCGGCCGTGCCGTTACGATTTACAACCGGATTAAACAATGTGAGAATCGCGCCACGCGATAATATTTAATACGTACGTAACGTACGCGTGTGCCACGGAAATAAAGAGATTTTCTCGATAAAATCGGTTAAATTTTAAAAAAAAAAAATTAACAATTTATTGTTAAACGCCCGGCGACGTGGTTTCCCTCGGCATCCAAGCCGTCGCCGTTCGCGAAAACAGTGCTTGTTAATCGCTTTCAGTCAGACCCTTTAGAAATTCTGCCCCTTTTTCATTTGTACGTCATCAATCGTTTGATAACGGGTTCGTTTTAATAGAATTATAATTTTTTCGAGAACTGGTATAGGTCGCGGGGGACGGGTGTTGAAGCCATTTTTTTTTTTTTAAGACGAAAAAAGTTGAATTTATTAAATTGCACCGTGAGCTGGTACAGTGTCTTGGCGAAGGACCCTGGTAATCTTTTACGGATCTGGTCGCTTATTTCTAACACGTTCTCCGAATTTAATTAATACCCGAAAATCCTGCGGATGCTGTAAATTCCTGCGAGTTTTCCGTTTGTCGAAGACGTGACAGGACGGCCAGACCCCGATCATTGTCTTCGACGTCTTCGCATTCACGTGCAAAACCGTTTATGCCGTTCAAAAACGCGCGCTCGTAATACGGATTCTTCGCGATAAACTTTATTTGACATTCGAAACGACTTCGCGGGCAGGTTTTTTTTGTAATTTAGCATGAAATATAATACGATAATAATACAATAATAATAATATAATACGTTACTATTTCGTTCGGTTTTTGATTCTAACGTGTTTCCGGCATGCTTCGAACACACACTTAATCGTAGGCAAAACAAATAAATATACGAAAAACGAACCAATATAATTTATACTGATAGACATGTGACTACTTAGACACGTGTTTCGTAATTGTATTTCAATAATAGCTATGGAAATAACGTTAATAGTTTAGGTTTTGTTGGAAAAGTCTCGTTACCTCTGTGTCGCACGTCGTATACAATTGTTGACCTAAACACCGTGAACCCAATTCGCGGTCCGCGGACTCGTCTCATCTGGTCCACGGTGCCACATGATTTTTAAAAATATTGTTTTTATAGTTATCATTTACCCGCATTAGGGGAAAAAGTGGTAAAGGAAGAGTATGGTCGAATTAGGAACCGTTGAACCTATGGGCTAACATATTTTATAAACGGCGGATTACCGCATTACCGCAGTGTAGTATTATAAAACAGCCGTACGTTTTAGATTCTTTGTGGAGCGAAAAAGTTGTGGATTGTTCATTAAACCTTTCCCCGAAAGATGCAGATTTTCCACTTGGCGATAAAAATATCGTTAAGATATCGAGACATTTTTCTAGATTCCCAGCGGTTTTACTAAAAATAATAACGAATTTAAAACCGTATTAAAATCGTACATTGACGAAACAAATATTAATCAATTAATTGAAATATTTGTTTGTTTTGACGAATATAAACTTAATGTCGCTTACATGTATCGTACCATTAGATTTTCGATTCTATTATGTTCCCGGCTTGTACTGTCGAACGCACGCTAATTCAAAGCCAAATAAATGTAAGATAAACGAACCGATTTTAATTTTAGTGATAGCATACTAAGATGAGTGTTGTTGACCGATATATCAATAATCCACGTGTAGATAATGTTAATAATTTGGGTTCTTTTTAAGAAAGCCTCGTTACTTTTGTGTCGCATCTCGTATACAATGTGTAAACGCTAATCGAGTACACTCAATATCTCTGCGCAGAGCCCTGCAATTTGAATTATGTTTTTTAGTCGATTGTTATGACAAAAAAATGCACGTTTCAATAGCCTTTGAATTTTTCTGACTTAATTAGACATGCGCATGTTCAGTACAACATTTGTTATTTCATAAATGGCCACCACCTAAAATTACAACTTATTATTATTTTAATGAATTTCGGTAGTTCGAGCAACTTTCTAAGTCTAAAATTGAACAAGTTACAGCAATTAAAATAAAAAACTGCAAAATACGTGCGATTTTCAGACTTTCGACTGTAACTATTAAAATAATTATTCTAGGATTGTTTGGGCTTAACATTTTCACCACTGATTATTAGGGTGATATTTACATTTTAATATTATTTTAACTACTGTATAACTTTCATAATCAATTACAAATTCAAGTATTAATATTAAGTAGTAATTTATCGTGTAAATTGTTTAAATTGTTGTCCGCCATGATTAAGCGCGCCGCATAAATTCTTTATTTGTTGCAGCTGTAATTTGTCCATCGGTCAGTTGATTGCACGCTACTCTTATTTAATCTTTTAAACGTCGACGATTTATTGAAGGGTCGGCGTACACTATTGTTTTTAAATGGCCCCGTGAAACGAAATCTAGTGGCGTAAGGACAAGGGGGATCATGGCGACTAATCAATTGGTCCATCGGTTCGTAGACGTCGATATTGAAACTGTGCATTAAAATAGTCGCGAACTGCGTGAGCATTTGTGAGCTGGATCGCCGTCGTGTTGAAAAATAATGTTTGCTCATAGACCTACAGGAATATCACCGAACACCGTCGGTAATTAATTTAATAGAAAATTATACTATCGCCAACCATTAAGTGTTCGGTCATAAAAAAAAAAAAAAACTATGGCCCAAGCAATTTACCACCGATTAAACCGCACAAATCGAAATCGAAATCGGACGAAGGAAATGCAGTCTTCAGACGCACTGCGTAAAAAAGTTTATCGTAATGGTCATAATGATAAAACATGCCGTCGGGTCCGGAAAGAACGTTCAAAAGCCGACAGGAAGCGAATCGACGAGGTACACGTCATAATAACTGTTGGTCGTACATCGGTCCGGCAACTGAAATCGGTACCGGCACGGCGTGATTTTATTGCGTTTTTTGACGGCGACTGTTTTACGACACACTGTGCACACTGCGAAGGCACAGTTAAAAATACGGTAAACCTGCACCTGTCGACCGTATTTTTATTACCGTCTAGCCGCGAGGTTCCGCAGACCTACGGAAAACATTTTTATTCTATTGTATTTTTTTTTTTTTTCAATAACAAAAAAAAAAAAAAAAAAAGGTATAGAAAACATCTACATTTTAGGTTCTAACGTACGTATAATTAGTATGCGCACGAGACGAAAAACGACGGTATTATAACGATTAAAATGATATTAAAATGTTCAAAACTAGTCGTCACTAGTGCCGCTTTCGAAAATTTCGTCACCAGGAATGTTCGTAATCCGGAAATCATATAATTCACGTCAATTCCGTGCATTTAAAAATGTACGCAGTTTACAAAATACCCACGAGAATCACGTAAAGTATAAAAAAAAAAACCCCCCCGTTGATTGATAGACATACCGGGTATTAAAAAGACGAGTTGTTAACCGTATTGGAAAAATTGGTAACCGTTGGGAAATTATGTTATTCTGGAATCTGGTGTACACAATATAGATGAGTGATTCGCCTTCTGAATAATCTGAAATGAAGATGTCCTAAAGACAATGGCAGTAAAACGCACACTAATACATAATCTAAAGAAAAAAAGGTGGCAGGCACACGCTCAGGCATGGTGATGAATTGCATAATTTAGTAAATGAAAAATATTATTGAGGGATCACGGTGAACAGGAAGCCCATGAACGAACTACATCAGCCAAATAATAAGAGATGCAGGAGTTACTTGATACAAAAAGCTCAAAATTATGGTGTATGACAGGAAAAAATGAAGAATATATCTGTTGTAAATTAATTTTTTAAAATCCAATGATCTCTGAATATATATCAAAGATAATAATAAAAATAAATAAATATCAATCTAAATCACAAAAGTAAAGTAAATATGTTTAAGATTTATTTCTTACAGATTTTTTTATGTAAATCATCTAACACTTGTTTGACACCACATCCCAGACAACATTTTAGTGTTCTGGAATCTTTAGAGAAAATTATTTTTTAAATAGTATTGGTTTTACAATATTTGACAATAATGTTACCAAAAAGTTCTTATATCGTTCTGTGGTCTTATTTTGGCCACTTTTTTTCTCGTAATCTTTCAACATTTATATTAAACCATTTCCAGAATATTCGTACATTATCACAAAAACTGGATAATCTGGTGAACAAATATGTCTATGAACAGTGACCACGAGCTCATTGGTAGAGTAAAAGATGCGGATTTCCAACTGTTTTTTTTACCAAAAAGACTTGTAATAATAATATTACAACTCAATTTTGAGAGCACTACGAATATAAAGTTAATAGTTTTGTCTACGTCAGTGGCCAATTGTTCAGTCAGTGCACAATTAAAGTTCAAACTCGGAGAAAAAAAAAAAATAAATACCAAAGAAAGTACGACACACTAACTTTCGACCATTACACAACTACCTCGTTATCTTAATATATAATATACAAACGTAGAAGTCGGGCTCGAGATTTTTTTTCTTTCTTACTAACAATCAAAGTTTTAATTATCGTTGTTGTTTCGGATCGAGAAAAAACAAGACGATAAATATTTCAATGCGTTTTATAATAGTAACGACAGTCTTTTTTTGCTCAGAGTCGATTGATTACAAATTGATAGGTATAATACAAGCCATATTCAATGAACGAACAAAATATGTACACGCTTTGAAATATATCAATAATTTTCAGTAACACTGAACTTTACGCATACTTAAACGACACCCCGTGTAACTTTATTATAATTATTTATTTTGGAATTTATATTGTTATAATTATATTTTTAAACGACTCAGGGCCATTAAAAAATAAATTAAAAATAAAACATTCGTGTTTCATCCGATATTTTTTATATATATATATACACAAGTTAACCGAGAAAGTTAAAAAATTATTTTCATGTATATACGTCACTGTAGCTGTACCCCCGCGGGCTTCGCCATCAGTATTTTTTTATACTTATAAAGCTGTCCCCCGAGGGCTTAATTAAAATTCAAACATTGTAAATGTAAAAATATATTTTCTATTAAATAAAATCAAGGGGCTTTAAACGGATGACGCTTATTATGCAAATCCACAGTTTTTTGGCCAATCGATGCTAAATTTTGCCATCGTATACAATGGGATCCCGGACCGGGCAATACTCGTATTTCCGAACGCAGTAATTGGCATAGGTTTTTTTTTTTTTTTTTTTTTTTCCAGTCGGAAAATCACTTATGATTATCGGGTACACAAGATTCCGGAATACCGTGATTTCGCGACGATAACCAAGATTTCCTATAAGATTACCAGAGATTTTCTATCGGATCACCAATCATCTGTTCACTGATTTCCGTTAGTGGTTTGCGCTCTGTTTTTTTTTTTTTTTTTTTTTTTTTTTGTAATTCATTGAAGTTCACTAGGGAATGTCGTGATTAATGTCGATTAAAAAACGTAAACCTACATTAAAATATTTATATAAAAAACCGTCAACACCCGAAAAATATCCGCAAGACGGAGTAGTAGACCGTTTATCATTTTCGTATATTACGCGTTATACAACCTCGATGTAAAAATTCGATTATTATTTATCATAATTCTCGAAAATAATACGAGAAGGAAAAACTACATATGTGCGCGGCACGACGCGCGTATTCTGATCTTCCCGATGAACTAAGATCACCGTTAGGACAGGTTTTGCGGAGAATATTTTTTTTTTATTATTATTATTATTATTTTCCCTACTGCACGTTAAAATGTCGAATTTCAAATTCGAATTATATTAATTAAACCGTAACATATGTATTCGTACTCGTAGTTTCAAATGTTTTTCACGTATTTCACGGCGAAACTACATTTTTTATTATCAAATCATATTATAGTATCTTGATATTTGATAGTCAAGCTTCGGATTTACTCATAAGGTTGGCCAATGTACTGTACTGTTTTATCTGTCTGTGGCTGTCTCATTATTCGTTACGGAACTTATACCCGTTACATTTTTAGATTCGTTTAAATATTACAACGTTACTATTGATCTCTTGAGATAACCGCCAACTTTTCCCGTCATAGGCAATGATCGTATTTTTTTTTATTTTTTTTTTTTAAATACTACCCTAGTTTCAATCTTGCTCTCTTTATTTATTGAATAGGGCGAACAAACAAAACAAAAAAAAAAAAAAAAAAATCACTCATACTTCGCACCTTGTTTGGGTCACTATTGGAGATTGGAAGTTGAGAAGTTAGTAACCTAATCTGTATTTAACGATAAATTACGAACGAAAAACGATTCTGCGTGGAGTAGAATGAGTCGTGTTTTTTCCATTGTTGCCGTGGTGACTTAGAAATCAACATAAAGAAGAAAAAATAATAATAATAATAAAACTCGAGTTTGACGAAATCGTGTTTTTGACGTTTTTTCGTCGTATTTTGGTAGTTTTCTCGGCCGCGTTAAAAATTTAATAGATATATCGAAAAATCACCGACTAGACAAAATCTCCTACCGGAGACAGTATAGGAGTGTATTGATCGGATGAAGTCTTCTGGTAGCAGGAACGTTTACAAAGATAAATAATAATAAAAAACCATCATTTCAAAACCACACGACCACACGTTCCGCTCAGAATTTTCAAAAAAAAAAAAAAAATTACGAAAAACAACGCTGTAAAAAACAATATAATATAATAATTTTCATTCGAAAATAAATTACTCTTAACCGCATATATGTTGTACGCGTTGTATTATGATATAATATAACGTAGACGGTTATATTTTTTTTTTATGGTGTTTAATAATATTTTTTTTATATTTCTCGTAGGATTCGCGTATAAAAGGGCCCAGCTTTTTTTTTAAATCAAACGCGTAGCAATACGATTTTGACACGGCAATCGCGCGTTCCATTTATATCGATTTCTAAAGAAAATAATAATAATAATAATAATAAAAATATTACTTACATTCAAAACCGCGTTGCGCGAAATAATAATTATACGTTGGAAACACAGCGTTGATTGGTAAAAAAAAAAAAAAAAAAATAAATACAAATACGTTTAATACATTCAAAGGTGTTGTTGCCTAACCAAACTTTTCGTTTTGATAATTATTTACGCTAAACTCGGTGCTATATTATTATTGTACTGTTTTCGGTGTCTCGGTTCTGTGCGGTACGACTCGCGTTTTTGTGTGTTTAATCGTAAATAACGCA
This sequence comes from Tuberolachnus salignus, assembly GCA_956483605.1. Classification (NCBI taxonomy): domain Eukaryota; kingdom Metazoa; phylum Arthropoda; class Insecta; order Hemiptera; family Aphididae; genus Tuberolachnus; species Tuberolachnus salignus. Next base: position 31,775,225 of record OY101429.1, read on the forward strand.
TAATATTATTCAGTCCGTAAACTCGAAACGTCCAAACCGCGTTTAATTATAAACGTATTGTATTGTCCGTGGATTACATCGGTAAACGGGGTAATACAGTGCTGGCCGGATAAACGGACAAACGGTGACGAGGGGGTGCTGGGGAAATAATACGCGTTTTCAAGTTGTATTTTTGATAGAAAAAATGTAAAAAAAAAAAAAAATAAATAAAAAATCGCGCCCGTTAATAATCCAAAACTAAACGATTTTCAATTTCCATAAGACGATAACCGTCCGCGCGTGTACACGGGCTACTCGTGGCACCGCTATTTGATCCCCGAACTTCTTTTAACCGTTTCCGGAGTTGGTTTAGTTTAGTTCATTGAGTTCTTCGTGGTTTTTTTTTTTTTTTTTTTTATACAACCGGACACGTCACTGTAAAACGTTCAACGCATATTTTGATGAAGTAATGCGATGATAAACTATTTGCAATGCTGTTGAATCTAACCCGCGAGCGACAGCTATTACACTGTAACCATTAATCGTAATAGGAGAAAATCTTCACAATAGTTAATAGTTATACGAATAGAACGTAAGTTCGTCGGATTTCAGCAGAATATTACAAAAAAAACAATTTCGTATAGATAAAACGAAAAATTTAAAAACAATTACCGAACTATTTAACCGGTGTTTATTTATTTATTTATTTTTTTTTTTTTTTAATGCTAATTATTCGCGTCTCAACGAGCTAATTCAGGAACCTTTTTTAGAATGTAATTCACGCGGTTTTGAAATGTATAAAACAAAAAGAGTATGACATTTAAACTGCTTGACATGTCCGTACTGCTATAACAGTGGCAGACCTAAAACAATTTCTCGCGAAATATAAGTAATAATATTTGCTTCAGAAATCAATAACTAAATATGCCTATATAAAACGCGTTTGTCGAGAAATCTAGTTACGTTAAAATATTCGAATTTTAAAACGAAATATCCTGTAGAGTTTTGTTTGTTGTAAACAATAGTATAGCCATTAGATGACGGTATACCGTATTATTGTTCTGTACGAAAGCACTCGTAACACGAAAATTATTGCATTTAAAAATCGATTCCGAACACCGGTCGACATTTAAATGAAAACAAATTGCATTACATTTCCTTGCGATATTTAACCAGTTTTTTTTTTTTTTTTTTTCAATTTTCATCCGACTACGGGGAGTTAAATATTTCGTTACTTTTTAAATCAGTGAACTGAGAAATGAGAAAAATTACCGTTTTAACCTCCTCAAATAACTATATCATGACAAATGACCCTTTTACAGATTTGCGTGTAAAATAAAATGTTTGACGGCCGTGTAAACTCGCATAAAAAGTGCACAATAAAAAAATAATAAAAAAAATTATTATCATATTTTAGAGATGTTGATTTTATCGGTAAATTTATGCTGAGTAGATTTTTTTTGTTGAAAATTTGCAATCTATATACAAAAGTAACTTAATAAAAGCACCGGCAAATGGTTTGCATTTTTTTTTTTTTTTTTTACGCTATAATATTAGGAGTTTTCTAAATAATGTTAGTGTAAATCAAGTACGTAGCTGAAAAAAAAAGTCAAGGGTCCAACATTCCCTAATGAATTTAAAAACATTTTTTTTTGATTTTGATAAAATTGTTCTTTTAAAAAAAAAGTTTCCGAGCAAGAGGCCCATGTACCTACTGTCAGGTTGTATGGTGTAAACGTGTTCTTGTATAGTCGGTGTATAATGTAGTAAAATGTTTGTTCACTTTATTTTTTCACGTGATCACATGTGATGCTACTTTACTTTTTCTACTAGTTGTATTAGATATACGAAGCATAATTCTGGCCCACTAAGATACAGAGGACATACCGAAAATCTGCTGGATCGGCGTTGGTCTTTCAATTATTTTATGATTTTACGATATTTTTTAAGGATCTTTTAACGTACATACGTTATACTGGTATCCCCGATTTTCAAAATTTGGGTTTTCGATTATCGCCATCATTTTTCTAGTCTGTAATTTCTTTAATATTTTTTAAGGCTACGGTTTTGTAGGCGTTAGTAAAACATGGCTCGGCATTAAAGAAAGAATTTCCCGAATTTGTCTGCCTGGCCGTCCCTGGATATTAATCATATTATTTTACTTATTGTCATTTTAGTATAGGTACCTACCTAGAATATAATATTTTTCTTCTATCCAAATGTAAAAGTAAATGAAACATTTACCGACTTTTTTTTTACCGTGATTATATTTGTTAATTGAAATAATTCAATAGGAATAACCGATTCAGAGCAAAGATTGGTGAAAATATTTCGATAAATTACATATTAAATTCGTATATTTTAAATCAATTAATTCGATAAAACGGAACGTCTGTGCCTATTTATTACAAACATGATGGTTATTTCATCGTAAACCAGCTATTGTCTACAAATATATTGATCGAATTCGATTATGGTTTTAAAAGATTTAAACCGGGCGGGGGGTGGGGGGTTGAGCCGTTATTTAAAGAACATCAAAAGAAAAAGATTATTATGATATTTTTCATCCCGTAATTCGTTCGTCTTAACGGCGAATAACATTTGAAAATTAAATTATTTTCGTGTAATTCTAGGCAAACGTGGTTACACGGTTGAACAGGTTTTTCATTTGAATGTCACCGTCAAGAAAATGTAATTTTTATAAGAGATTCAATGATTCAAAAGGCGTACATGTTTCGCACCACGGGCGGGTCCCTGTTTGGCAGTATGCGTATAGATAGTAATTTAATTTTTTTACTGTATGCAACGATTTTTTGGCAAACGAAAAATGATTCTGAACGAAATAGTGTTAAGTGGTGTTTCTATTGTTGCCGCCGTGGTTACTCGGGAATCAACACGAATAAAAAAAGAAATAATAAAACTCGAGTTTTACGAAATCGTGTTTACGCCGGTTTACTCGCCGCGTTAAAAAAACTAATAGGTATATTGAAAAATTACCTCTTTTAATGGATCTCTACTAGACGAAATTTATAACCGGTATGAGAGGAGTGTATAGATCGGACGAATGTCATCCGGTAGAAAAAGTGATTACAGAAGAAGAAAAAAAAATAAACATCATTGTATAACCGCAAGATCAGCTCGGAATTGAGAGTATTAAAGTTTTCCATTTAAATTATACGTAGGCCGTTCAGAAACAATTTAAGGTAAATATGATAGTACAGTCGATTCCGTTTTATTGGGACACATCGGTTTCATGTTCTTTTGTCCCAATAATCCGAAATCAAAAAAAAAAAAACATACACATTTATTGAAAAACTGATTTTTTATGTTTTTATTATTATAAAAAACATATTACAATAACACAGTTATAGAAATTATTTAATTATACAAAAAGAAAAACATATTATTATAACCTAAATATTTATAAAAGTACATATACATATATATGTATATATTTTATTTTATTTAAAAAAATTATGAATATTACTTTGTTTTTTTTTTTGACGAATGTAGTCCGAACATGTGTCCAAAGCACTTATCGGGCTTCCCTCATTTTCTTGTTGAAGGAAAAAATAATCTCAATGTTTCCAAAGATTTCTTTGCCTCCTGTAGTCGGATTGGTGGATCTGGTTCCTCCCTTTTTTTCATCTGAATTATGTTGATCTTGTGTGGATTGGATAATTGCATCGTCAACGTGTAATTCAACCGTCGGTGGCTTTGAATCCGTCATGATCGAGTTTCCTTGCAAGGCCTTCGGATTTAGCTTTTAATATAGGGCCCGACACATGAACGCCCCGACTAGTAGCCAGTGTAAACCGTTGAGTCAGTGCCTCGTCTACATCTACATCCTTACCCTCTCGTTTCCATTTCCGGATTGTCACTTGGCTAAGAGCTTGTTCTCGCAAAAGCTGTTCTTGTAGTTGAATTCGCGCGATTGCCGATTTCGATACTTCTAAAATTTCCGAAGGACGACGAGTACTGCTGCAGCCCGGTGGCTGTAATATAATTGAATTTAATCCAATAGTCGATTACGCGAGTCAGTCGCGATTGTCTTGATCTATTAACATTTAATATTATACTCGATAAAAATGGCCCGATTTTCCCGGACTCGCGATAAGCGGCGTACTTTTACATTACAAGTATACATTCGTTTTCGTAATTATAGAATTGTCCCGATTAAGCGGTCGGTCCTTATTAACCGGTGTCTCTATTAAACGGAATCGACTGTATGTACAATTTCATACGTTTCTTATGACGAGCATAAAAATAGCTATTTATACTGCAATAACAATATAATTGCTACTTAAATACTGCAAAAAAAAAAAAAAAAAAACCAACAAAAAATAATAATAAACGCCGCCGACGACTTATAAAATGTATTGAGTTCATTCTATTGACGTAAAAAAAAAAAAAAAAAAAAATACTCGTTATTAGTCTAGTGCGGTCTGGACCTAACCCCGTGTTCCCCAGCTAGCAAAAACTGTCCGTAATATATATAGAAAACGTTTAATAATAATCGCGGACGTGGTCGACATGATTTACTGTTAATAAAATTATTATTTCCATATGACAAAACGCCCAGATGACATTCGTAAATAATGACCGCAGACGTCGTAATCGTATCCGCTCGGAAATTCCAAACACGACCATTGGGAAATACACCGCATTAGAACGGCACGCCCATATCGTTTCGTGTCTAATTTTTAATCTGCAGCCCTGTGAGATATTTCGAATTAAAACCGTTTGGCGCCGGATAAATCGTATTTTATTGGGTAAAAGAGCTGAAAGAGGTCTTGTAAAATCAATACGGTATAATATTGTTCTATTGGCGTGTAACTATAATACCTCACCAATGTCAGTCGTATATAATTCCGATCGCGGTATCGTGCAATTTCTAAAATCTATTGTGCAAATGCATGCTTATTACGTACTGAAATTTGGCGAAGGGAGTCTGAGACAATGCACCGCCTGAAAAAGAACCGTAAATGTTTCGAGACTGCTGATACGTATAATCGAATGAAACTGGGCAGCAAAAAAACAGGGAAACAAAAAAAACACATTTATAAAATCGCCTTTGAAACTCGGGTCTGCGGGACAAGGCCGGCAGCTTTAAATCTGATTAGGACAGTCCCATTACCGTAATAAACGTCCCTTGAACGGCACGTGTGACAGGAATAATGATTAAAAAAATAAAATAAAAAAATAATTTCACGTTTTCTGGAAATGATTTTTCTTTATAGTTTGGCGGTGGCAGCAAAAATGTAATATTTTATATTATATAACACAATTTATGACTAATGGTATTTATCGGTAAAAATGTGCATTTATTTTATTTGAACTTCGAACAGTCACCGAACTAGAGGGAAATAGTTTGCCAATTCCATTTTTTTTTTTTTTTTAGATCTATTGCGATTTTACGAAACCGACTTACCATGGGTATGAGGTTACTCTCGTAGGTTGGACGTTTGGAAATTTTAAGAGTTTTAACACTAAATAAATTTAGTTTTGACACTGAAATTAACGATAAATAATTTCAATCAAAAAACGGAAAGTGGAAAAAACGAATGTGAATGAGCGATATAACTACTTGTCTTATGCAGATGATCTGGTTCACCTTGGAGATGCTGGACAAAATGTAAAATGGGCACTAGTTGGTCTAATGAGCGCGAAAAAGCGAATATAGATTCCATGGCACCATAGTTTCTATCCAGAATGACAAAGAGCGAAGAGGATCTGAAAGACTTAAGAGCTGATCAGTGACGGTCTCGCCTTCCAACATATTAGCTGTTTAAATTATCTAGGCGTTATTCGCAAATAATACATATTGTATACAAATGGAAATTAAACTACGCCCTAAGTCTGCTCATAACTCGTATTTTGCTATGATTTTATTGTTTAAGACTAGATAAGTCCAGAAGTTGTATACAATTTATTTAAGACCGTTTTCTATGTATGGCTGCAGCAAATGGACCACAGCTGGATGGGATTTCAAGGAAATGATTGTATTTTGGAGAACGGCTATATGAAAAATCTATTGGCCTGTATTCGATGATAGTGAGTCATAATGGAAAATAAGGTCAAATTAGGAACTTATAAATTTGTAAACAAAAGAAAATATAGTGCGGTTTGTAAGATGCTGGTCACGCGTGGAGAGGAAATGGTTTTCTTATTAAGAGAAAGTTATACCACCTGAATTTAAGGAGTTGCGTATAGGCAATTTGGACGACATTTCAAAAGAAAAAAAAAAATGTTCTACTTGTAAAAACGTAAAAAGAAAAATTTGATCGTTTTAATAATTTGTTTTTCTTTAGATAAACATTCGTGTATCAATGATCAGCATTGATTTCACCGCCCAACCGTAAGAGTGAAACAAATAACGTTAAGGGTAAAATTGATTTTGAACTGTTTTTTTCTTAATATCAATTTGCAAAAACAAAAATTACAGCTATTTATTGACGGAAAACAGAAAATATGAAATTAACAATCGCGATATTTACCGTGTAAATATCCGCGTGAGTAGAAAGAGCGTAACGAATGGACAAAAAGATTAAAATTATTTACGACATTAACGGTGGACGTTCAATAAAGAACGATTTTGTAGGCGAAACTTTCCAGTACACGATGCGGGTGTCTAACGGGGTAAAAAAAAAAACACATCCTGTATACGCGATCGGTACGTTTACTAAATCAATAATGTGTTATAATATTGTTAACGTATGTACGTACGGCTTGGCGTAGAACACAATACGTGCAACGTGCATCGTACTCGATAAAACCCCGTATTATTTACACCCGTTAGCCCTCAAAAAAAAAAAAAAAAAAACATTATGCGATATTTGAAGTTTTCTCCTACGCCGTCTATTGTGAACGGCGGAGTGCGCATTACGTGTCACAGTACCCGGTGCCGGCATTTTATTATAGAGTTATGCTAAGCCGACAACAATGCCCGGCAATAAAATAATTCGTAAAATAAAACTAATGGAAAAACAATATTCGAATGCGGGTTGCTCTGTTATGTTATTTGTCACCATCAACAGTACTGCGTGCGCGCAGCCGGCGTCGAACAGTATCCAGACAAATATATCTCGATAAAATCTTTATCCGGTCCGCACATAACGTGTTATTAGACGTCCGATTGCCGTCCAAGACGAATTGTCCGGCTAAACGAAAATCATTTCTCGTTTCGATTGATTTGTTAGTGTTTTTTTTTTTTTTTTTTTTTTTCATTTTATCATACCTATTGTTTTATCGATAAAATAATATTATTATTACGCTATTCGTGAAAATAAATATGTATTTTTTGAGCGTAGCAGTGAATAATCGAACACTTGGTATAGAGTACACTATCTCAGAATATCACTGATAGGTACAAATTGTATTGTTGTATATTTATTACCGCGAAGACGGTGTTGGGCAAATTGTAATCTGATTAATGTTTAACGAACGGAAACAATTCAAATCTGTAGTTATTAATCACAATTCAAATTAAAACAATCGATTATCACGATAAAAAATTATTTCAAACGATTAGAGTGTAACAGTGTAATCACGATATTGAATACGGTTGCGATGCAGCGTACATCGATTTGTAATCGTGGTGAATTTTTTATTATTAATAATATTAATGGTATTTCAATGACGGGTTTGTGCTGAACAACAGTTTTATTTTCAGACGGGCATTGCCTTTGAGATAAAAGTTTATAAAAAATAATCCATGCACGATGACCGTGGAAGTTGATGTTGTTCTTTTTGTTTTGACGACCATTGACAACACAGACCTTTCCGGAATCCTACTGTTAATCGATGATTTTTTTGATAATTTCAGTTTACATTATATTTATTAATTATGTATAATTAGAATATTGTAAAAAAAAAAAAAATTTAAGAGTAAATTTAACAACGATACAGTCGACACATGAAAAAAAAAAACAATGATTAAGAATAGAAAGACCACATATTTTGAGTTAATAAAACACTATTTTTTTTTTTTTTTTTAATTTAATAATAATAAACTTATTGTAATTGAACGATTAACGATTACATGTGTTATCATCGTTGCTGATTAATTTGAAAAAAAAAAAAAAATGATTAAATGATTACAATAGCTAATGTAATTTAATGAATTAATCGCAATCGATTACGTAAATTAACGAATTACGCCCGGTATCACCGTGGGAGAAATTACTATCATTCTCGTCTATATTGTAAAGCTTAACAATAAAATTACGTATAACCCTCGTCCAGCGGCCAGCATTATTTTGTGATGGAAATATTCTATTATGTACATTTGCATACCGGCACTCAATTATCATGGGCGAATCCTTTAAGCCAGCGCTGAGTCCAACCGTCCAAGACGTTATAATTCTCTTAGTTTTTTGCCGGTGGAGTGGTAGCCAAAGGATAAATTAAACACAAATAGATCATAAAACACTATGATGCAAATACCTTTTAAACAATAATCGTTAAAGGCTCAACGTTGAACGTAATAACTCAGCTGTAAACTTCTGAGAGCATCTATTGTACTATATAAGTAGTTGCATTTTTGTTTAAATAGAACGACATATTTATACTACTAAACTACAAGAGCCAAAGTAAAAAGAAAACAAAATACCGCGTGCTCATAAAAATATCAATGGTCCCGATGTACCTGCCGGTGTTTTCAGAGGTACATTCCGAAATTTCAATATATTAATTAACAAAAACATTCCACTGAGAAATATATTAGTTTTAATGCGTTCCAAACAAAACATTTAAAATGACTATTAAATATTATTTAAATAAAAACGTGATTATTTCTATCTTTAATTGGATATTTTAGTAATCTGGGCTCAACACTTTTGATGAAATAAGACAATTATTTAAATATATTGATTTTAATGCGTTCCAAACCAAAAAATGTAAAATGTCTATCAAATATTATTTAGATAAAAACGTGTTTATCTTTATCTTTATCTGGATAAAAAGTAAAAACGATCATCTGTATCTGAATTTAGACAATTGTTTATAAAAATTCTCTTGATTTCATCTAGATATATTTTAGTAAAAATAGTAGTTTACCTCAACACTTTTGATGAAATAGGACAATTATTTTCGTAAAAATTTAGTGTGCAATTTCCCTCCTTCCCCCCCCCTCAAACCGAACGGTACACTTATTTTTTTCCCCACTTGTTTTTATTGTCACTACATTACCTGTCTATATACTTATTGGAATGCGGTTGGGCATAAGTAAAAATCAGTGTTTATTTTTTATTTTTTTTTTTTATCTGTGCGAAAAGATATAAGTAAAAATTGTCAGAAAACAAAAAACATGGACACTGACCATATTTTTCTTTCTTATTTAATGTACTTTGCGCATGGTATTTAATTAATCTTTAACGATATTTCGTAAAAAATGAATAGTAAGTCCAAACAAATGTATAAACTTGTAAATAATACGCACGTTTTCAGAAGATATACTCGAAAACAAAAAATATAGAATGTTTTTTTTTTTTTTTCGGTCTCCTGACAAATTGTCAATTTTGACTTTTAACATATCCCATTAAGATCGTGCACGCATTTTAATATAACTGATGCTACCACGTCGCGATAATTCAGTCGTTGGAGTAGATATATTTGTATGAAGACCATAAAATTATATAATAGTAGTTTAGCATACACTAAACGGAATTTGTTATTAAAATTATCTTGGTCAAATGTTAGTTTTTTTTTTAATCTAATAATACCACCTGTTATAACTACTGTAACTTTTATATAATTATTATTTTTTTTTTTTTTACCGACAAATGTTTAAACTGCAGCACCTAAAACAATAAGACTGCCCGGCGAAGTTAAACTTCCGATAACGGTGTCGGATTAATTCGTTGGTATCATACCTTACGTTTGTGCGAACCACGGGACGCCCAGTCTCAGTCAATAAAGTAATTTTATTGTTTATAAGTGTTTCTTTATTGTCTTCAGACCTTTTTCTTCCATTCGACATCCACTGAGAAGCCGTCAGTCAACGGTGACTTCGCCTATATATATATATATATATATATATAGTTTTGAGTCGTACTACCCAGTCCGGCTCACTACAAATCGATAGTAACGGGCGTTAGTTTTGAGACGAAATCGTCGGGTCCGTGCGCTCCGCGTGGCACGTACGACCGCCGCCGTATCATTCCATTTTCGTAGATAAGCCGCAGCGGGATTGTCGGAACAATTTTTTTTTATTATTATTATTTTATTTTTTTATTTTTTTTTTTTTCCCATTATATTTTAACGTTTTCTGAGTACGATCCACCTCCCCCCCTCAACCACCACTACTCCTCCTCGCCCGTCCCGGGGCCACACGTTTTTATCGCGCAACGAACGCGTACCGAATTGCTTATGCGCGGCCGTCCGGTATATCGGCGCGGAGCCGACGGTGACCGGCGGCGCACGGTCGGGATACCGGAAACTATACTGCTCAGTGTTTAGTCGGTCCGGTTATAATAACAACAACAACAACAACAACAACAATGCAGACGAGTGGTTTTCGTAATTTACGACCCTTATTGGTAACGTTGTTGTTGTGGTTGTTGTTGTTGTTGTTGTTACTGTTGTCGTTGTTGTCGTTGTCGTCATCGTTGTTGTCGTTGCCTTGGCTGTTATTCTGTCGTCCGGCAAAAATAATAACAATTTAAAATACGCACGGAACCGCCCCGCCTCCCCGGTACCGTACGCAGTGTATTATACCGTAAACGATTTTCAACAATAATATACTAAAATAATAATAATTTTTTTTTTTTTTGTATTTTTTATTTTACTGCACGCGATGTATTTACAATAATATTTGTATACCCGTCGTCGTCGTCGGTATAATACGATCTCGTTTAGTGCAGAAATGCATAGGGCGGGTACGCGGCCGAATGCATAAAACCATAAAAAAACGATTCTGAGCAAAGCGGTATAGATTTTGTTTTTTTCCCTCATTGTTGCCGCGGTTCAATCAGAAAACACAATATAAAAAAAAAAAAAAAAAAAATATAATAACAATAATAAAACTCGAGTTTGACGAAATTTTGTGTTTGTACCGCGTAAAAACACTAATAGTCTTAGCGAAATATTATCGCTTTAAAGTACCTCTACTGGACAAAATCTATTACCGGCAGTAGTGTATAGATCGGTAGAAAAAGTGTTTATAGACAAATTTTAAAAAAAGAAAATAAATACATTGTTGTAGTACCATAAGACTCCTTGTCCCGCTCAGAATTTAAAAGACCGACACGCGCATTTCGCACCGTAGACGGACCGCTGTTAGGAATGTAGGACATAGAGTGGAATTCATTTGACATCAGCGCGTTAACGAAAAACGATTCTTAGCAACGTTTGGTTTGTCATGTTTTTAACATGATGTAATTTTTAAAATTTTCATCAAAAACTCATAGCATGTACTCCAGAATCATAACATTATCTTCAGTTATTATTTTGTCTTCTGTTTCATCATTAAATACCACTTATGATGGACCTTGTGTCGAAATTCCGCGCATTTCTGTTCTGCCAAACATGTTTTATTAAACGAATTTGAATAAAAAAAAAAAAAAAACTAAAATCTCTAACCTAGAGACTACACATTTTCGATTTAAACACCGTGTACTTGATCTGAATATTTTATATCCCAAGATGTAGTGATCGGAGTAGAGTTTCAAAAATATACTCAATCGACGTTTGAAATGGTTTTGAGCAGTGCGGAGATAAATGCGAAACCGTAAAAATTCTATAAAATTATTACTACAGTTTTTCTGTGGCGAAATACAATTTCGTTAATCTAAATGATTGAACGTCATTGAATGAAAAACACAAAAAAAATCGAGTGCCGCGTATTGTTTACCGGTGGAGCCGGATTAAAATACGAACGCTAATTGTTCACGGTATTTCAAGCACTGTTCGGTTTTTCGCGATTATCCGGGAAACGAGAACAATTTCGGAAAATCAATTTTCGAGCACCTGTGCCAAGCTACCAGAATGCGGTGTTATTGTTTTAGCGCCGTTACCGCTAAAAATACAATAAAAAAAAAAAAAAAAAACTAAAAAGGCGCATAAAATTATACGCAATTGTAGAAACATACGGATCCGGCTGGGAATCGAATACGAATCGACGGATTGCGCATAACGTACAACGGCATGTGATTTCTATACTATCAAACGCTCGTTGACTATTACGCAACCGTCGTGTACTTCGGAACAAAACGTGATAATAAAATTTAACAAAAAAAAAAAAAACCGTGATTTTTGTTAACAGTAATATAAACGCGCGTGGCATTCAATCGATATATTATGAGTATCATTGGCCCCGGTAGTAATTGCGGACGCTCGGAATTCGAATTTGATACCCACCGCAAAGGAGCGAGCACGTTGGCTGGATCCGTTGGGTTCGGTAAAGTCGCGTTCGGTTAAATTGTTTAACGATATCATTGTAAATGCATTACCGACAGGCACACGTTGCTGTTCTTTCAGTTCGGTTTTCTAATTCGTTTCCATCGCCCAGCCATGACTAGCGAATATGGACCGACGTACAACACATACGAGGTCTGTTCAAAAAGTTCCCGAAGTTCCTAATTCCTAAAAATAGAAAAATTTTTAGTATCGTAAATGTTAATAGATTAAAATAAAATAGAGATAAACAGCTAACGTTTCAATTAAATCTCAAATGTTCATTGCTGTCCAACAGTAAACTGTGCGCGTTCAAAGTATACGAGTCGTGTGTATTGTGCGATTTGCAAGATGAATAACAATCACCAACAGCGTGTTAATATTAAATTTTGTGCTAAACTTTGTAAACCTTTTACTGAGACTCATAAAATGTTGTAAAACGCTTATGGCGATCAGTGTTTAGAACGTGCTCAGTGTTACGACTGGTTTAAACATTTTAAAGACGGTCGGAAATCAGTTGATGACGACCTACGTTCAGGACGTCCGTCGACATCGACAGCCGATACTCGTGTGATAAAAGTCAATGAAATTCTGCGGTTTAAATAGACGTTTAACTGTTCGAGAAATTCCAAAAAATTGTAACATATCGGTTGGTTCATGTCATGAAATCCTCGTAGAAAAACTCGGAATGCACCGCGTTGCAGCAAAGATTGTCCCTCTGTTGATGTCGCAACATCAAAAAGACAACCGCGTAACCATCTGTCAAGAATTGATAGATCGCGCAAATGATGATACGAGTATGTTCATGGAGCAAATTATAATGGATGATGAGACGTGGGTCTATGGCTTTGATATTGAGACAAAAGTCCAATCATTGCAGTGGGTTGGTAAATTTTCTCCAAGACCACTGTCAGCTCGTTAGGTCAGATCAAACGTCAATGTCCTGCTAACGGTTCTTTTTGACTACCTGGGAGTTTCATACCTGCAGGACAAACTATTAACCGATGGTACTATCTAGAAGTATTAAAAGGTCTTCGAGAAAAAGTGCGGAAGAAAAGGCCTGAAGTGTGGAAGAAAAACCACATGGTTTCTCCATCACGCCAATGCTCCGGCACACACCTCTCTGTAATTCGAGATTTTTGCGTGAAAAATCACATGACCTTGCTTCCTCATCCGCCAAATTCTCCCGACTTGGCACCAGTAGATTTTTTTTTCATTTCCAAAACTAAAATCTCCGTTAAAATGACAATGATTTTTTTCTGAGATAGACGAAATTAAAGAAAATTTGCTAACGGAGCTACGAGCAATTCCAGAAACTGCTTTCCATGATTGTTTACAACAATGGAAACGTCGTTGGCAGAAGTGTATAAACCATAAATACTTCGAGGGTGATATGTCTCAATGGCTTGTAGGTAGACACTATAAATAAAAAATTGAAAAATTCGGAAACTTTTTGAACAGGCCTCGTATTTAACAGGTTGAACGGATACCAGCGGCAACTGAATGGAAACGACCGGACTTAACGTGCGTTCCAATTTAAAATCGGGCAAACGTCCGGAGGAGCGGGTCTTTTGTTTATTCGGGTCGATACTTTATTTTAAAAAAGAGCAGAGTGTTCCCGTATTTCTTACGAGAAATCGGAGCCGTCTAAAGCGTTGGTATCGTTGGTATTCTGGTGATCTAGACCGTTTACCCAGCTTCACATTCGGTGAGGATCGTACGCTTATGCAAATGGTTTTTTTTTTTTTTTTTTAAGGTTCTATTCCTCGAATTCTCGCAAACGATATCGGATCAAGTTTGATCACGTGGAACAACATTCCCATGTATAAAAAAAACATTCGCTGTTATTCGAAAAAAAACCACGTCCTGCCATATATATCCTGCCAACGGCATCCGTTTTTTTTTTACTCCGCGATAACCTTCGACGGCGGTTTCTCGTTTTCTGTATGGGAATTTTTTGGTAGATTTTCCGTATGTATCGACTGGAATGCAATTGCTTCACTTCGATTCGAGAGTGTAAAACTAAATTGCAGCATCCGTATAATTGTGTTCGCAAAACTTAAAAAGTAGTCGACGGATAAACGCATGTTTTTATATGTCTAAATAATCGATATGATCATGAGAATGAAAGTAAAGACCTACTTATATTAATATAGTACTTTTTATTTTTTTTTTTGTCAACTATAATAAAGTAACCGTATTCTATGGAGGAGGATTACCGATATAGCGTTACGCTTTTCTTTTCATTGTAACCAAACTCGATTATTTATTTATTTTTTTTTTTTTTATTATTATCTATACTATTTGGTTTCGATATTTAATCAACAGATTTTTTTGCATCTAAATGTTTTACTTTTCCTGTGGATTTTTCAATAATTTTGACCCTTGAAAAGATAGGATCATTGCAATGGAATTGGTTGGCCAAACCGTTTATTAAACGGAAAAATGCTATACGAAAATTTTCGTTCCATTCTAAAATGGTTTATCAATTTTGTATAAACGCTGCAGATAGTTGTAGTCATATGAATAGTAAAAAAATTGATGATATCGCTACAAAATTAATTCCACAAAAAAAAAAAAAACAACAACAACAGCCTGATGAAAACAAATCAGCTAATAGACCTATTATAGAAACGATAATTTTTTTGTGGCGAGCGAGAAATTTCTCTCAGAGATGAAACCGACGGTTCACAATTCAAAAACCAATAAAAAAAAGGAATTGTAAATTTCAGTTAAGGTTAATACGAGAGAAATATTAGAGAAACGATTGGAATTGTATTGTATTATAAAAACAAACCAAAAAAGCTATATAATATTATTATTTGTGACATAATTAAAAATGAAAGGTTTTTCATTTCAATAATGTATGGAAATCGTGTTTTAAACTATTTAACGAGACCATTTTTTTTTTTTTTGTACCCTTCCCCCAAAAGATAATACTGAATCCCGAATGCGTGACTGTTTAAAATCTTTACTGATCTGTACAATTCGTAATGCTACTGAACTGAACTGAATAGATCCGGTGTGTTCGCTCCTTGACGCAATAGGTAAATTGTAATTTTATTTTTTTGGGTTTTTACTTTTGCAGTCGGAATGTCGGTATTATCATATTGTATTCAAAAACGTTAACCTTCTGCTGGAGTGTCGGCATTTCACTGATAATTATGTAATAATCACGATAGCACAGCAGTCGCTTATCCGGTGAAAATAATAGCTGAAAGCGTTGTGTCTGCGGAATAACGAGTAATCGTTTATATTTTTTTATACGTTAAAAGTTATAATTATAACGTTTGCGAGCCCTGCAAAGAAGAAGAAGAAAAACAAAGGTAAACTTTCTGATTTGAGTTAGTTGACGAGCTTATTAAAATTGCAGATTCGAATTACTATTTTAAATTGACTTTCAACGTGACTTTGTTAATTAAACACCCGGTTAAATCCGAACGTTTCACCTCTATAATAGTTGATTTAAAGTTAATATTATTGTCCGTTGACACGGCCAGCGCGGCTTTTCGGGCCACTGCGGGCGTCAGCCGAAAACGATATTAAACCGGCGAAAAAGCCCGTAGGATATCCGCACGGATGAGACAATTTAGTGCGGCGTATTCGGTGGAGTGTATACGGAGTATATATCGGTCGGTGTAAATAACTATCCGCGCAGTTATTTTATTATTAATTTCCGTGACTATCGCGGCGCCCGATATCGTGTCGTCGGAACGGAAAAATTACTCCGGCCGACCGCGAACCCGGGCAGGCAGTTTCCGCGGTGTGCGGGGGGCGGGGAGAGCGTACAGTATAAACACGGCGGATTGCCGGAGGGTCGCGCGGTTCAAAGGACTTTGTTGTCGCGGTGTGCTCGTTGTTGTTGTTGTTGTTGCTGCTGTTTTTGTTGTTGTTTTTGTTGTTGTTGTTGTTGTTGTTGTTGCTGTTGTCTGTTTAGGGATGAGATGACAGTGGCGCGCCTCGGGATCGGTGCGCGATCACCAAACCGTAAAACCGTCTAACGAATATTCGGCCGGCCCGGGGCGACGTTTTCTAACGTTTCTCGGGTTTCGCCGAAACATATTTTACCCTCGACCGGCGAAAATCATTTAGGCGTTCCCGGGAACGGCCGGGATGCCGGAAACTGCGTCACGCGTGTTTCCGTGTGACACGTGCACACATTATCAGTGACACGCTAACTAAAATATAATTTTTTTTTAAGATTTATGTTTTTTTTCCGTCGTATTAAAATCGCTTTCGGTTGACGGCCGCAAAAGCCCGCGCTTGCCCCAGTCGATGAACGACAATATCAACGCGGTTAAATTTAGTCAACGCGTTCGAAATTAATCGTGCTGTCAATCCACAAGGTCACGTTAAAAGTCAATTGAAAATTTAAATAAACTTATTCGTTCACTTTCTATGAAAAAAAAAAAAAAAAAAAAATGATAATTGAAAATAATTTGTTTTAGATTTTGTTATTATAGTTTTTAATACATAAATATATTTTAATTAATGTATCGATACAAATTATGTTTTTTATAATAAATAATACAAATTTATAGTATAATGCAGTCCCGTTTATTTGACCAATCAATTGTTTAAGCAACGAAAACAAAAATCGGCAAAGTCGCCGACACGCAGGGAAAACGAAATCAAACCGAAATGTTTTATTTGACACCCGTATACCAAATGTGTATAATTTGGGGACTATAATCTTCGCCTGCATATTGCTCCCAGCGAGTGCAACGAGCAATGTGCAAGATGTTTTTTTTCGAATAAATACACCGCCAACGGACTCCACTTTTGAGTGACCAACTCTTTGGTCGTCCGACGTCTCTGTGTGCTTTAAGACCGCGTTCATTGCATTTTTTGATGGGAGTAGCGTCAATGAACGTGATAACATATAACGCATATAGGCGTGATTGTTTTATCATTCTGTCTACGATGATTTCGAGTGAATTCGGTTTTTTTTTTCCGATAACGATATAGAAACGGAAAATATGGAAAATATTATACTTTCATCGAACGTGAATGTAAGAATTATGGATTGTAATTTGTAATGAATCACACGTATTGCATTTGCTCGACTCGGTTACTTTTTCAATCAACTTTAACACCGTAACTCGTCGCGATTTGTTAAATAAAAGATACACGTAACGGACATTGATTACGAGAATCGTCTCGAGCCGGCCATTTCTGCGATTGCAAATTATTATTATATCAAATGACTTGTTCAAATAATTTATTCGATTGTCATATTTAAATGATTCCGTCATTCCGTAGAATAGTCGAGCTACACTGACGCTATCCAAAATGGATTCTAGCCAGGTCGCGCTTGTTACCGTACCGAAACCGAAGAATGTCCCGGGAATATTATAATCCGCTGCCATCAATGGGTCGAGATGCGATATCACTGTCACATAGGTTCCCCTTCCAGGGATATGAATACGAACACGAAAATGTGCAGAGTGTCGAAAGTGCAAAAAAAAAAAAAAACACTCGGACAAGACTAAAAACTCGTGTCGCCGAGGACGCATATACCAAACGACTGCGGTGGCCCCATAAAATAAACACGCACGCTTATATGGACACGTGTTACGTAATAGACTCATTAGATCATACGAAAAAAAAACGGTTATAAATTATTCATAAAACCGGTACTTTATAATCACGAAACGACATAATGACAGATACGACATTGACGTAAAAATTAAATATAAAACGGACAACATCGGAAAACGATTTATATCGATTGACCGTACAATTACTGTATTTTCATTTTTATATATTGAAATTTTTATTCAAACATATTTCGTTCTGTAAACAACATACTATTATTATTATTTTACCAATTTTTTTTTCTTTCGGGCACAGGTTGTCCCGCGAGTGAGATTATTTCTCGCCCTGCTTTTTATTTCTACATTGATATCGTTATAAATTTATAACGACAATAAAAATATAAAAAAAAAAAAACAGCTATTTGTTCACAATATGCGATGCGGCGAAATGGAGAAAAAAGTTAGAAGACGATTCGTATATTGATTACACGAACAACCTATAGATGCGTTATACATATTATAAAAAAATTAGTTCAAACGTTTTGCTAACGTCGATTATGCAGCCGCAATTCCTCTAAACGTACGTGTGAAATTAAATTTAAAAAAAATTCAAAAGAATCAAAAATCCGATTTTAATATCTGCGCATTAACACCGCGAATCGGTGTCAATTAGTGACAAATCCTCGTTGGGGGGGGCACACCATAATAAAAAAAGCATACAAATGTTTGCTTTGGCCAAAAACCATAAAACGAACCATTACACGACACGATGCTGAAATAATTGAAGTAAATACATACTCGCGCATAAATTAATGCGCACATTTCGAATTCTGAATGTGTACCGTTCTTCGTCTAAAATAATAATACAATAACCAACGTCGCGTCAGAAATGTGAACGGGTAAGCTTTTGCGTTTCAGCTGTGTACACAATTTCAATATAACGGAAGATACTCGTTAATTTTTTAATTATTCAAAATCAACATTTGTAAATTATAAATTCAGTTTAAGAACACAGGACTTTATTTCAAAGACAGCGGTGATGTTGAAGATTTTAATTTCGCCAAAGACGTACGCCTACATCTTACGCCAATGTGTAAAATTAGAATATTATTACAACTATAGTCGAACATGATAGTTACAAACTAAATTCGGTCTAGTCCTTACACTAGATTTAGATATTATGTTTCGTTCCGACGGACAAGAATGGCAAAATCGAACACGGCGAACACTGATATAGTATTGACTAATCGACACAATATGTCGACATTCAAATTCGCCCTCGATTGTTCATAATTGACGACATTGATAATTGTTCAAAGTCTCGTACGATTTTAGAATTTTTTGCCGATAAAAACAGCGGTTTATTACTATACGACCACATATACTGCTCCGATCAACAAAAAAAAAAAAAAAAAAACCATATGAGATATCTGTAGCATATTGGATCTAGTTAGTATATTGGCAAGGTTATTGTTTATTTTCCTTAATATTAGGAAAGAACCGAGAATATTTATGCAATAACTGTTTTTGTTGTTTACGATTTTTGTTAATTTGTCGACATTTAAAAAACAACTGTAGAGTATAAAACCTGCAATTTCACGGAATACTAATATATATATCCATTTAATTATAATTTCCAACAAATTTGAAATTCGTTTAGTTATATAAAGCTATTTTTAATGTTTGTGTTATTGTAGTTTCTATTTGGTTATATGTGGATCAAATTGGTTAGGCTTCCCAAACAAAAAAATCTACTAAAGATTTACTAAAGTATGTCCTCTTACGGCCGTAAAAAACTATCGACAATCCGTTGTGACAATATTTATTGAAAGGCTTCTGTAGAAGTTCATCAGATTTACACGGATATCGGAAAAATCACGACAATCGGCGTGATATTTTCCGATTTATGCGGACAAAATTATTTGTTGCGAATTTGCACCGATAACGGCAAGTTCTCGTATTCTCGCGAGTATTTCCGTTCGTAACTCTAACGTCACATTTCGTTTTATTTTCCATCCGGCATAGACAGTATAATCGTATGTAATTACCGCTTATACGGCGTACCCACTCGATGCGATTTTTTTACGATAAAAAAAAGGTTTTTGGGGGCGAGGCGAATAATAACCGAAGAATAAATGAATAATTCGTTTAATAGCACGACGCGCCTATATTATTATTATTATTACGTTGAATACGTAATACTGTTTTACAAACGGCGTCCGGGACTTACCGGTCCGTTGTCGGTCGACAGGTCAGCGCGTTAACGGTTTCGGGCGTTTTCGGAGACTGCAATTTGGCACGGATCCTTTGTTACGGAAACGCCGCCGAGGCCCACTTTGCATAATGCACTCCGGCGGGGCTCACCGGGTATAAATAATAATTGGAAATGTCATCAATACGTGTTCTGATATACCTGCGATATATATATATATATATATCTACGAGATAGACATCGTAATTTTCATATATATATATTTATATATATATATATATATATTAAAAAAAACAAAACGAATTACTGTTTTATCGAGAACAATATAATTTTAATTTTATAATTATCATTGATAGTGATCGTGGTCGAATCTACGTGTCTACTGCCTACGGACGGTCTTGAATTTTTTCTTTTTTTTTTTTTTCACAATTAAATACACAATTTATACGAACAAACGCACAATAAGTCTATAAGATAATAGACTATATAACATGACATTTGTTTGAATAAGAAGCCACCCGGTTAACGACACTTAGCTAGGCATAAATACTATATATCGATATATTTTGATTTTAAATGGGATTTTCAGGAAGTGTGAATGTGTGTAACTCCCTAATTAGTGGGTTTTGGAGATTTTCTAGTTTTACAAAACACCGATTGTAGAATAATTCCGCTTGCGCTATAACCGGTCTGATATCTAGATTTTCGTGGAGAGTTGAATTAGTCGTGAATTTTTTAAAAAAAAAAACCCCGGCGTACCGAAAACTGGCAGTAGCGTAATAACAGCAGTCGAAAATATATGATAAGGAAATTGTTTCTATAGCAAGTAGCAATGACGCCAACGTCGAAAAAAAACAAAAAATCGGTCACGTGCAAACCTAATGCTACTTCAAGGAACAAACAGTATCCCGAGTGAAAATATACATCCTGAAAACTCAAGTCGTCGAAAATCCAAATGGAATGGAAAAAAAAATAGGGGGGAGGAAACGGAAAATGGCACGTTGGACAGATCACATTTTATGATATAATTTTATTATAGTATATTGTGTACATATCGTAGTATGTCTAATTTAAGTGAGGTGTTTAGATATTTAATGTTCTTCTGTGAAAGAAAAATATACGATACAAAAGTATAACCTTTTAGCTGAAAAGTAATTTTTTTTTTTAGGCAATTACTGGCACTATTTTCTAAGTGGAAATTAATTCACACGTTGAATGATCTCAAAGTTTACACCTAGATAATGCAGACAAAAGAGTGGGTAAATAATGTTTCATTTTTTTTTTTTTTTTACTTGCGATTATAATATAATACGGACAGAATATGCTAAACTTTGAAAAAGGAGGTTTTACATAATATTTTGGCTGGATAGCCGTTTTTATAATTCGATTTTAACTCATGTTTCCATAAAGTTAGAATAACGGTTTATAATAACGTCGTAATAAACGGTTAGGTTAAAATAATTTTTAAAATGTAATATCGACAAAATGATTCCTAATATACTAAGCGAAAACAAAATATATAAATACTTCGGGGTTAGTAGTACAAGTATACTTGTATTGGGATATAATTCCGGATATTAATGATGTATAACTATACTTCAAAACCGGAACATTTCGTATTCCGGAAGAAAGAATCATAACGAATTGACAATGATCTGTTCTATTTTATTATTTATTTTATTGTGAAAATAAATATCTTATCGACTAGAAATATTGCCCCAACTAATAACTTCATAGGAACTATCTGTAGTTAATTTTGTCTTGTAATACATTGAGGTCGGTTTTCAATTCCCTTGTAATTTTCTTAATCATGGCAACACACCGGGGAAATAACGTCGGAAAAATGGGAATATTTACATCATTATGTTTCATTATTTTTTTTGTTATTCAGTTAAAAATTACCGTAATGACGTGACCATTTCATAGAATACTTATATTAGTGACACGTTAATTTAAATATAATTTTTTTTAATGTTTTTTTTTTTTTCGTCCTATTAAAATTGCCTTCGGTTGACGCCCACAATGGCCCGAAAGCCCACGCTTGCCCAGTCAATGAATGACAATATCAACTCGGTTAAATTAAGTCAACACGTTCGAAATTAATCGTGCTGTCAATCAACAATGTTACGTTAAAAGTCAATTGAAAATTTAAATATACTTATTCGTTCACTTTCTATGAAAAAAAAAAAAAAAAAAATGATAATTGAAAATAATTTATTTTAGATTTTGTTATCATAGTTTTTAATACATAAATATATTTTAATTAATGTATCAAACAAATTATGTTTTTAAAATAAATAATACAAATTTATAGTGTAATAGAGTCCCGTTTATTTGACCAATCAATTGTTTAAGCAACGAAAACAAAAATCGGCAAAGTCGCCGACACGCAGGGAAAACGAAATCAAACCGAAATGTTTTATTTGACACCCGTATACCAAATGTGTATAATTTGGGTACTATAATCTTCGCCTGCATATTGCTCCCAGCGAGTGCAACGAGCAATGTGCAAGATGTTTTTTTTCGAATAAATACACCGCCAACGGACTCCACTGTCGAGTGACCAACTCTTTGGTCGTCCGACGTCTCTGTGTGCTTCAAGACCGCGTTCATTGCATTTTTTGATGGGAATAGCGTCATTGAACGTGATAACATATAACGCATTTAGCCGTGATTGTTTTATCATTCAATCTACGATGATTTGGAGTGAATTTACAATCGTCGGTAAAATGGGAATATTTACATCATTATGTTTCATTATTTTTTTTTTTTTTATTGAGTTAAAAATTACCGTAAAGCCCGACCATTTCATAGAATACTTTTATTAGCCATTTCTAGACGTAACATATTTAAAACTATTCGGACTTCTTTTAATTATTTATATCGATTTAAAATGTTTTTTTTTTTTTGTTTTTTTTTATCTGTATATGTTACAGTTAAAATCCGAAATCCGTCGTAACAAGTTTTAACTATTCTAAACTAGTTTCCACGATTCTCTTTCGTCAAATCTGGTTTTGATTAGTGAAAACTAAATTTAATTGTAGATTTGAACAAGTTAGTCGAATCTAGTTTTAACTGAAATGCGTGTATTCGAATTCATACACCTAAAACGCACGTGACCACGGGCAATTTATTAATACCCCTTGATTGGTTGGACCTACCGGCTATCAGATCGATTGGGTAAGATGACTTATCTATCAATAATAATAATAATAATAATAATTACTAATACCAAAGTTTAAAATAGTTAAAACTAATAATATAAAATATTACTCCTTTTCACTAGATAATTCTAGTTTGCACGAATGTATTTCAGACAAAACAGGCTCTAACTGAACAACAGTAAGCAAAAATAGCTAGTTGAGATTCCTGGTCAATTCTTGTTTCAAACTAGTCAAAACCAGATTTGGCGAATGTGATTTGTGAAAACTAGTTTTGACGGATTTAAAGTTTCAACTGTAGCATAAATATATAAATATATACACAATAGACATATGTGTTTATAATCCGTATACGATTTTGAATTTATTTTTATCATTCGTTAGCGAATGTTAGCGAATGAAAGTAGTCTTAGGACCACGAACAATTATAATTTGTTATGTTGTCAAAAATGAATACAATTTTCGATTTAAATTTATCGGAATGTTCTATAATATGTATTCTATTTTCCCGCCTTCCCAACTACAACAGTGTCTCACCTATTTTGTGAAATACAGTGGCCTTTTCTATTATAGTCTATTGGAGTTGATCTCATAACAAAACGACGTTTTACTTAAAAAATTGTTTAATCATCGGTCGTTAGTTATTAGAATAAATGTATTCCACTTGTAAACCCCGATTTCGGTCTGCGATTCTAACAGATTTGATAGTAACTGTCGTAAATATTCCGCCGTTATTCCATAGAGGTCAGTTATTCTAATTCGTAGCTAATCATTGCTAAAACGTATCTCCGTAATACCAAAAAACACGCTTATCAAAACAATTATTGCAAAGATAACAGTTTATATAATATTTGTTCTTTAGTTATTAAAGAAAATGAATACCGTCCCTTAAATTACTTTTACTTCTTAACTGATGGGCTAATCAATAGGTATAGTTATACCTACTATGACTATAAAAAATCATTAATTTTAATTCGCAATTAACATTTAATTGGATTTTTTTTTTCATAAGTATTTTTTGTTCTACTAAACATTTGTATTGCTTTGATAATATTATAATTGTTTTTTTTTTTTTAGGTTCTGAACGTATTGGTTTTATAATAGTATGTGCTTTTTTTAAATAATTTTATTCTATAAGCATTTAGGAACTTGTTTGTGCCTTGGTGAAATAATTTGAATAACTGGAATACACTGTGGAAAAACGGTAGGAATAACGGGAAAATTTACAGCAATAATGGATTTATTACTTTCAATATATTAATTTTGTTGTAACCTGTAGACATATGTAATTTTCACGAAAAACTTATATTGACACTTTTAAGACGTATAAAAAATCAAAAAATATTCTAGAGATTTGTTTACCTTTTATAAGCATTAGACGTTTACGAATATTTTTAGTTTTTATTTGGTTTTATGTGGATAGAATTGGTTTAGCCGAGCAAAAATACTTAAACATTTAATACGATGTTCATCATAAGCTGTACAAAATCAAAAAAAAAAAAAAAAACCACCGTGACTCCTAACAACATACTTTGTACCGTAGGAGTGTCAAATCGTTATTGGTAGGAATTTGGGAAGGTTATAAAAGAATATAGAAGGAAATTTTAGTTATATCTGTACGCAACGATAAATCATTACTAACGAAAAATGATTCTGAGCGAAGTGAGTTAATTATGATTAGAAATGCATAATTTTATATAATTATTCCATTATTGTTAAAATTTTCGTCAAAATTTACATTTGACGATTGGAAAACAGAATTATAAGTACCATTTATGATGTACCGTGTGTCAAATATTCGTGAATTTCTATTCGTTCAAAACAGTAATTCATTTGAAAAGCCTATAAACGCCTATAAATTTTTGGAACATGGCCAGAATGTTTCGGACATTTATCTACACCTAAAAAAGCTTATTATTAATATATCAAGTCTCTACATTTATTTTTAATCGAGTAACAACAAAAAGAAATAATCGAAAATAACATTGTCGTAAATTATCCCGTTTTCCCGTAATTGGTGATTATTAAATTTCAAAATAAATCAAAATTAAAATCGAAATAAATGACCTCATCAATAAATCAACTAGATTCGAAATTCTTTCGGAAAAGGTGCTACACTTCAAAATCGGATCAGGAAATCTGGTAAAAAAAAGTCATTTACGGAAAAAAAAAAAAACCAATTTTATTTTTTTGATAAATATTATTTTTTTTTTTGTATAATATACTCATTATAATAATTTTTCTACTTTAGATTCGATTTGTCTAATTGAAAATAAAAAAACAAACAAATTTACATATAATAAATGCCACAGCCCGACAACTATGTTGAGCTATTTGTTCTTCTTGTTTTAAAAATATTTTTCAATCATACATTTACAAATTACGAGAATACTTCTTTACGAAAATAACAAAACGGAGACGACCGCCATGTAACTAACTAATAATTTGTTATGTGTCAGAGACAGGGCGACGCTCTATTATAGCTATTAAAAAATACAAGATAAAGACGTGTTATCAAAATCACGATTGACATGTATGGAAAAATTCGAAAAATCCTATCACGAGAACGGAATATCATTAGATAATATTTAAACTATGAAGTCGTATAAAAACAAAATGTTCGGAAAATGTAAATGTTTAGAAAATAAAATAAAAAATTCACCTTTGAAGTATCTATTGCATAAAATTAATTGTGCACTTGGAATCCTTCATTGTCTACGTTCAATGAAGTAAATGAAAAACTCTGCATTGAATAATGGGCCACGGTTATAAGTTATGACCCATAACGCTCTGTTAGAATAAAACGCAGTGTAAAAATTATATTTTTGAAAATGCCGAAATTTACCATATCCAAAACGACAAGGTTAGTCCACGGACTATATATCTTTTTCCGATACAGTAAACCGCCGTAACCGTAAAACGGGCAAGTATTTTTGGTCGTTTCCCATATCGATTCGTATCGTCTGCGAGAGACAAGATACACGGGGACAGTGAATATGATTAATGAAGGAATTCGAGCGCATCTCGTTTAGGATAACAAGTAACTATGGTCGACACGTGTTGATAAATTATTATGGTTCCACGTTTGTCTTAAAGGATACTTGACCATTGTTTCTATACAATATAATAGGCAAATGGAACTCACATAATTACCATATCGTTGTAGTCGTTTTGTTTCGCGATTTTGAAAAAAAAATAAAGAAGAAAAAAAACACGGAGAATTCACGCTTGACGATATGCGGCGGGATCTCGTAACCTGGTGTTACCTGAAAGGTATTACCGTCACCAACAAAAAAAATTTAAAAAAATTAGAAATCGATAAAAAAAAAAAAACAAAAAAATGATTGAATTGTTTCGTGTATTTTCATTCCCAGTCCCCGCTCTCGGTGTCACGTCGAAATGTCGTGGCAATAATGTACGCACGATTTCCTCGAATACAAAAAAAAAACGTACAAAATATGTAAATGTACCACTTTTAACATTATTTATGACGACTAAAAAGACTTTAACGGATTTTATTATGTTGGGCCGGCGTTCGCTTTAAAAATTACCTCCTTGCCATAACATAGACTGATCAATATAGAGGCCACTGAATAGATTGCGCGCTGGAGTAGGACAATCGAAATAAAATATGCAAAAACGGGGAGATGGAGATCAAAAAAAAAAAAAAAAAAAACAATAATATAAATACATTATAATATAAAAAAATGTTTTCTACATTTACCATAACCCTACTTGCAATTTCCCTTTTTAAAACTATTTACGACAGATTATGAATAGGATATTATTGCATTTTCAATGTTATTTCGTAATGTATGTAACAAGTGTTTATAATTGAACCAATTATGCATATAAGTGCAATATAATAACAACAACAACACCGATTATAATCAAATTTCAATATTTGTTATAATGAAGTTCTAATAGTGTTGTTAGAATGAGTTTTCGAAGTGCTAATGAAATTTCAATTTTAAAATAGAAATATTGGAATTTTTCCCTGTCCGATCGCAGTAGTTTAGTATAATATTTGTAGCTATTATTGCGGGCATATCAAAATTTTTGATATGGTCTACGCGTTGGCCATAAATCGCATTATCAAAGAAAACAATTACGAGTCGTTTGTAAATAAATCGTATATCATTTTTCGTTTCCCCTCCCCCTCCCCCGGACGTAAATCACCAATTCGTGTCCAATTTTTTTTTTTTTTTTTTTTAACGCAGTCTAGATTGATTAAAAACAGTACTTAAACATCGAAAACGTTGCATAAAAAAATCAGATGGCCGGAAATGTTACCATTTTTTCCGTATCAAATACCACCGCGTGACAATAACGTACAGAGACCGAATATTTCCTCCGAAACCGCTAAAGACGATCAATCTACATTCTTAAAGTAAACTGGCGGTCTCTTGTATATTTCACTTTCATGTACAGGGTGCGGTAGAGCCTACTGACGAGTTTTGATGGGCTATAAATAACAAACAGTAAAACTTAGAGAAAAAGTTTTTATTTATTTAAATCAGTATTCAATCCCATTTTTAAAAATTATTTTTTGAAAATTATATCTCCAAGATGGTGGCCGTCAGTATTGTTACACTGTTGTAGACGATCTCTGAAGCTCTCATATGATTTTCGGCACATTTCGACTGGTATGGCCTCGACTTCCACGTTGATTTTCTGTTTAATTTCTTCTATGGTATGTGGACGATGTCTGAAAACCTTATCCTTAAGGTAGCCCCAGAGGAAAAAAATCACACATGCTTAAATCTGGGAACCGTGCTGGCCAGCCTATGTCTCCTCTCGAAGAGACTAACCGCCCAGGGAACATTTGTCGCAAGACAGCGAGTGAAATTCTAGTTGTGTGCGCTGTATCTCCGTCTTGCTGAAACCATACATCTCCCAAGTCATGTTCTTCAGCAATTTCCTCCAACCTATGGTGCAGATAAGTTTCCAACATCACAACATAACGAGCGGACGTGACAGTGACGGTCCTGTTCTCGTCCTCAAAAAAGTCCTCTAACCAACTGCACGATTTCGGGGGTTCTTACCGTTCTGGGTGCTCCGTGTCCGTGTCTACTTAGGGTACTTTCAGTTTCTTTTAAATGCCGTATCCACAATTTGATTGTGTTAGCAGAAGGGACAGATTCAGCACGTGGAATACCGAAGTGTATACGAAAAGCCCTTTGTGTGGCGATCACAGAATGATTTTCGTAATACGCAAGCATGACAAAACCACGATGTACACCTGTCCAGACCATGATTACGAATAAAAACGGTATTACAGTACAATTCAAAATATCCTACTTGTTAAGGCCTGCTCTTGTCTTATCACAGGCTAATGACCTCATTAAACTCGTAGTCGGCTCTGCCGCACTCTGTATATTCTTAACTTATACCACTTAATTAAAACCATCGTCTCTCTTTCACTGTCTCTCTCTCTCTCCTCTCTCTCTTTCACTTTCTCTCTCTCTCTCTCCTCTCTCTCTTTCACTTTCTCTCTCTCTCTCTCTCTCTCTCTCTCTTTCCTCTCTCTCTCTTTCACTTTCTCTCTCTCTCTCTCTCTCTCTTTCCTCTCTCTCTTTCACTTTCTCTCTCTCTCTCTCCTCTCTTTCTTTCACTTTCTCTCTCTCTCTAACTTGTACCGTTTAGGCATTTATATTGTTCGTCCTTTTAATATTCACCTCGCATTGTCCCGTGAAACTATATTGGACTTATTATAAAAATATTGCGTCATATTAAGCTGTAAATTATTGATTATTATCATTTATCGACGATACATAACGTAAGCATTTTGTCGGTAATATAGGAGCGCGTAAAATATTTATGAAATTTCCACAAGTATCTGTAAAACACAGTTCCGAGGATACAGAGTCGATTTTATAATGAGAAGATGATAAACGCTTTTTTTAAATTTCAAATGCACATCTAACAATGCCCGTTAAGATTATTCAATTAATGAAATTTCTGCTGTGTGTGCCAAGAACTTCGATTGTACATCTAATGTGGGATCGGTTAAGATTTTTAACCGAAATCAACTATTTTATTAAAATAGTATATTTTACACGCTATTTTACGTAATAAGTACTAATAAATAATAATTTTTACTTTACTTGATAATGTGTGTTAATTTCCCAGTGTAATACAAGTGCAATTTGATAATCCCACAATAAACCCACTATCGGTTCGTGACACTTCGATGGTCGTTTTCAAAAAAAAACGACAGGATTGTCTTTAGGTATAATCATTTTGGCCGTGGCAATTACAATTGTACAAATTACAAGATTAATTTACATGACTCTAGTTAATTTATTGATTAATATTTCCGATTTACTTTCAGATTTCATTTAGTTCAGTGTTTTAGTCTGTAATAATTAATAACTTAACCGAGTTAATATTAATATTTTTAATCTCGCATGTGTTCTTGCTTACAAACGTAGGATTTAAGCCGAGAACAAAGGACGAAAAAAAAAAAAAAAATGTCGAGTAATTATTGTCCATTGCGAGTTTTCATTCTAGACAAATGGGCGAAAGAGAATATCTATTTCGAGGTTCTGTCCGATTTCGTGCTGCATGGTGGGATTTTTCGAACCAATATCGCCCGCAGTGTAATATATTGGAAACTCACTGAACCGTGCGCCTCCGATGCTGCAGTACATTGATTATAAAAGGTCGGTTTCGATGGTTCAACGGGCATGGGTATTATTTATTATTTTTTTTTTATTTTTTATTCACTTTTTATCCTACGTGTAAATGGTATTAGGCTAGACGGTTGGTTAGTTTTTTTTTAATTGAAAGCATTCTGCGCCTCCCGACGACGGTGCGTCCGGTTCAATCTGCAAGTGACCATACGCATAGAATTCGTCGTTTCAATTTACGCGTCGACCGACCGTTATTGATCTCGTTTGGTCGATTAATTAATTGTAAAAACGCACAAAAACCCTCTCGTGTTGTAGGCAATTTTTTATTTATTTTTTAAAATATATATATCCAGTCTCAATATTCGGCCGTAAATCGCGTTCAAGTCGAAACAACCGATATCGCGTAAAAACTTCAGCCAGAAAAATGGTTTTGCTCCTTCTCTTTTTTTTTTTAAATTTTTTTAATGGATTAAAAAAATTGCCTCAACGTTTATAACTAAATGTGTTTCCATGACTTAACGTCCAGTACATACAATTTGTAATTAATATACTTTGGGACGTTTGCATTTCGTTAAGATTTCGTACATTTTCAGTAATACTTTTCGATTTTTTATAAATGTACTAATAAGTCGTTATATTTAAGGACCAAATGAATAACGAGAAATACAAAATTATTGTTCAAGATTTATCAGCATGACAATTTTGGTACTCGTCGGGTTTTAGGTTAACTACTATCTGTCTCACTCAAATAAATTGTCAAGAAGTTTACTTTGATTTTTAAAAGTAAAAAAAGCAACTATACCGCAATGTAGCTCAATAAAACAAATTATTATACGTAATCCATCATTTTCTCATATAAAAACCATTCAATTGTACCAACTGCTATTGTACACGTGCATCTTGGACCGATATACAATTAAACAATTTAATTCAATTATTTGAATTTTTTACATATTGGTATAACATTATTTTCATTTGACATGCAACATAAGAGGCGAACATAAAACAAGTTGAAATGTTTTTTTTTTTTTTTTTTTTTTTTTTTTTTCAAGAAAACTAATTTTTTATGATTGTTTTTACTTCTAATCTGTAAAATAATTATAGATAATAAATAATATTCATATAATAATTTACACAATTATAACGTTAGGTTCGCGTTATTTGTTTATCCGAATAACAAAATATGGTCGATGTAAATACTAGTGTATTTTAGTGATGTGACGTAAATCCGGATTATAAGAAAATCTAATAAATCCGGATTTTCGGATTTTTAGATTTTGAAATACGACATTTATTGTATATGATTTTTATCTGAATTGAAATTTCCGATTTTAAAATAGTGATTTTATATTCTTTAATTCATTTCTCATAAAATTATTATTATAATAATGCGTAAAACATTAAACGTGTTTTTACACGTTCGAAAAACATCACAAATAGAAGTTTAATTTAAAAAAAACAAGTGCAACAAAAAAAAATATATACATACACTCTAATTTGTAAATTGTATTACTAGCTGACCCGGCAAACGTTGTTTTACTCGTAGAAAATGTTCATGGTAGCACGCTTTAAAATTAATAAACTCATTTTAAAATGTAAAAATATTAACTTAAGGATTTGATTTTGAGATTTAAAAATATAAATCTGTATGGCCGAACCTAAATTTTAGATTTTAAAATTAGAAATTACAAGATTTCAATCAAGTTAGTTACTACTTTTCAAGGTCATACTGAGATGTTAAAGATAAGATATTAGAGATAAAGATTACTTTAAAATTGTTGTAAACGTTTTTTTGTATAATATTTATAGTTTATACTCATCAACTATTTTTTTTTTTTAAATTTAGTCAAGGAAAAAAAAATATTATAACTGTTGTTATTTTTTTGGGACGAAGGAACCCCTACCGATATTTAGTGATGTATTTCAATTTTGTATACTACCCCTCCCCCCCTAGATTGAGTTCCAGATACGCCGCTGGACGAAGGTCACCCAGCGATATCACGCTCAGCATATTCATTTGATACTTTTTATCCGATTTTCAAATGTTTCTACAGGTTTTTATTCCCCGAATGCTACAGCCAATCCAGAACATAACCATATTAATGGACACAAAATTTGTACCATTTTGAGTTTTTAGCAGTTGGTTCTTTTTTTTTTTATCAACTCTTATAACAACTCCGGGATAACTATTATGTTCCCAATGGAATAAGAAACGAGGAGATTATCGTGCAGTGTAGGTGCATAACCACTTACCAATATACTTCTGTTACAAACCAATCATATCGGTTCTTATCAAACAATAAAAATAAATGTAATTAATTGCGTAGATTTAAACAACGAACAAGTTAAAAATTAATATTATTTTTTTTATTTTTAACGAGGATGAAAAATTACAACATTATGGTAAAACCAATCTGGCATTATTGTTAATTATTTTGAGAAACATTTGTTCTTCATTAAGTTTCGAAAATATCTGCCTCATCACTCATTCTGTTCACCAGCCGCCACTAATCGCCGGTATCACTTACCATAGTGAACTCAGATTGAAGCCTAGTCTAAAACAATTAAAAAATTACATTAATTTATGTTATATTTATTTATTAATATTAAATATCAGTTATTGATATTCTTGAATGTTTTTTCCAATTATCCTATTGTTTAATAATTTCTCATGAGCTTATAGAGAATTGACGGCATTGTGGAATTCCAAGCAAAACGCATTGGCTAACGTTCCTTAATATACACACTTTTTTTTAACATTTTTTCTTCGCAACTAACGTTTCAAATTGGCTAATGTACATACAGCCGCCAGGATATAATATTAAAATTGGGACATTTCAGACTTTAACCGTAATATAGGTTTATAGTATAATGCAAGCGTGTAAACTATTTCAATTATATTTAATAGTTTGTAAAAATAAACGTGATCGTTTTACTTACAAATGCTAGTCAAATTTTAAGTTCTTTCTACCGGGAGTTATCGAGTACATTCCTCTGGTTCTAAATAAAAACAAACATAAAAGAAGAATGGTTTAAATTACGTATTTGTTAACAATACGATAAATATTTCGATAATTTAACAATATTATCCTTTGGTCTACAATAACCAAACGAAAAAAACACCGGTGCTGTTATATTTCTATTGAGAAACACTCGGACGAGCAGTACTCGGTGGGTTTATATAACCCAACGGTGCTCTTTTCGCGTTAATGGAGTTTAATATTTTTTAATGGTTCCCCGTCGAATTTCATAAAAACAGTCTTAAAACGTTCACCGCGTATGAATCATTTTTAAATGCACAAAAATCTAACTCATATATCTGGTTTTCCGCCAACACTATTTACAAATATCATTTGAGTCGTTCGTTGATGTATCCTTGTTTAGATCGTTTTTTATCCAATCTTTTCGGGAAATATTTTCGTCAATACATGGGGTGGCACATACATACTTACTTATTCGATATACGGCGAACGTGTTAAAGTGTACCGTAAACGGTGTCCCACGGGTTTTGGAATCTTTAGAAGAAACAAGGCAATGCTATTTTCGACTTTCGTATAGTGTTGACTTTACCTATAATAATATTATGCATTTTTTTTTTTTTAAATTATAATACCATATAATAGTAAGTTATCGTCGGGACTTGTTCAGTCAGTTGACGAGTATAGCTAAGCTATTTTAAAAATTCAGCAGCATGTGGTAAACGTGAATATCGTATTAGTACATGATATTACGAGTAATTTATCGGAGTATAAATATCACCGCCCGTGGGACACTCGGTAATTGTAGATCATATGTAAACGATAAAATATCGCCGGGCGAGTAATAACTAGTGTTTGTATATTGCATAAAAAAAAAAATTTAAAAAAAAAAAACCGTACTGAAAATGTTATCGAAATATTAAAAGCGCACGGGAATACATTTTTTTTTAAGGTATAAAACATATATTGCGCATAGAGAAACTCTAACTGCCGAAAACTTATCTTCGAGTATCGTTCCGTAACAGTACGGTGTAGCGTAAGTACGTGACCCGGTGACTGAAATTAGATTAGTTAAGTTTGGTTTGAATAACGAGTCGCGTACATTAAACAAAAGTTATCGAATAATAATAATATTGATAATTTTTTACTTACGAAACCGGCGTGTTTATATTCATGTAAATAGTCGGTTCATTTAAATCGACAATTTTCTGCTCGCAATCGTCGACAG
Organism: Tuberolachnus salignus; assembly: GCA_956483605.1. NCBI lineage: Eukaryota > Metazoa > Arthropoda > Insecta > Hemiptera > Aphididae > Tuberolachnus > Tuberolachnus salignus. The sequence continues at coordinate 31,809,348 of OY101429.1, forward strand.
TGCAACACCGAGACGCCGGATACGCAGTGGCATTTTTCAACGAGTCCATCATATAGATTATAGCCATTATGTGGCCGCAAACTTTAAATCACAGTAATAACAATATTATCAATATGTTAATGTTAATCGGGCCGTTACATGTTATAATTACGGTTCAAATGTTTCGCTAATGCATTAAAATGTTATGAAAAAAAAAAAGAAAAAAGCCGGACATGCTTTGCCTCGTAGGTCGCTGATTAAGGTGAAATATAAGGTACACAGAATTTACGATATTGGTATTGTTAAGTTTATATTTTAGCGTAAGCAACGATTATTCGTGCAGACAAAACAAATGTCCATCAATTATTAATAGTTTCGTCGAAGTATGATTTTAAAACGTTTTTTAATTTTTTTTTTTTTTTTTCTACTAAAACTGTTAGGTTAGGTTAGGGATCTAGAAAAGTAATTTACAAATAAAAAAAATACTGCCAAATGGAAAATCTGTAACTCTTAGGCAAGGGTTTTAGCGAATAATCAACAACTATTTCTCTCCACGTAGAATTTAAAACGTCCAACCGTTTTATAATACTACACTGCAGTGGTAATGCAATAATCCGTCATTATTAAAATGTGTTAGGCCTTAGGTTCAATGGTTCTCAATTCGACTCAAAGCACTGATCGCTTTTGTAAATTATTGTCCACCGTGGTGGTGGACTACTTTATTCGCACCCCTTTACCTTTTGTTTTTGAATGCGTTTTGTAATAACTATAGGACTTAAGAAATAAAAAAACGAACAAACAATTGATGTTGACCATTCGTGGACCATTCGAGATAAAACCAATGAACGCGAGTTGGGAACCACTGTGTTAGGTCTACGATTGTATACGATTACGGAGTATTCGAGGTGAAACACAAATGTAACGAGATTTTCCCAATAAAACCCAAACTATTAACGTTATCTACATAGCGATTGTTGAAATTCGAAACATATATCTAAGTACGCCATCGGTTTAAATGGAATCGGTTCGTTTTTCTTTATGTATTTGCCTATGGATTAGTTTTGTGATTGTACAGTATAGCTGGGAACATGTTAGAATCAATAATCGAACAACGTGTTAACATTAAATTGTTTTGCAAAATTAAAAAAAACTGCCAAAGAGTCGTTTCGAATGTTAAATGAAGTTTATGGCGAAGAATCCATATCACGTTTTTAAATGACACAAACGGTTTTGTTGTGCGAAGGAAGACGTTGAAGACGATGATCGCTCTGGTGGTCGTCCCGCCACGTCTAAAAAAAAAAAAAAAAGGAAATGTTGAAGAAACCCATCCTGAGAGTCCTTAGGTTCCTTGGGTATTAATGAAATTGAAAGAAAGTGTTGGTAAGAAGCGACCAGATCTGTGGAAGGATGACTGGGGTTCTTTGTCAAGACAATTTTTGTCCAGCTCGCAGTGCAAATTCAATTTAACGATTTGTAACTGGAAACAAAAAAAAAAAAAACTATGCCCTACATGCCGGACCTCGTTCTTTGCGACTTCTGCATGTAGGCGGAAATTAAAACTTCATTCAAAAAAGGAGCCCATTGTCAAACGGCCGACGATGTAAAAAAAAAAGAAAACGGCAGCACTTCTAAAAAGGGCCGACTTGAAAGCGATTGGGGCAGCATTGGCAATCGAGAACGGCAACGGCGTGTGTGCGAACACAGCGCGGACGCCGAGGGAAACCGCGTAGAAGACGATAAACATTAAATTTTACAATTTTCATAATAAAACGCTTTTATCGTGAACGTCTCGGGTGATTTTCATGTCGCATTCCACTCGTGTGTACATAGGCAAATACACGCAGGTGGGGCGCGGCGACGGATTAATTATTATTTAGCTGTTTAATCGGTGAACGTTAATAACCGTTTGGATACCGCTTATATAATATATATACGTATATGTTCAACTGAAATGGTAATAGCAATTATTACAAAATTGTCGCGTATCGGGGGAGAGGAAATGGATTATTACTAGCGGAACGAATCGAGTTTATTGCGCGGCGCATGATCACAAACCGAACGACCGCAACATTTCGATTCGGCACGCCGGCGACGGTTCTGCGGTGCCGCGAATCACTCGCGGACAACAAATCGTCGCATACCGACGTTTAACAATCACAGTAATATTCGCGATAGCCCCCACCGACCGCCATATTACGACTTGAATCGGTAATGCCAAACATCACAACAACAACCTTATCCTAAGTGTTTTACTATTTTTTACGTACCTAATCCATAAATGTCGAATGTTCAAATCGACGAATTTCTAATAATAATAATTTCTAATAAATCTATAGTTTTTATTCCTCGAGAATATAGTATTTTTACTATTTCGAGACAAATTTAGTACCGAACCCGTTATAATACATTTTTTTTTTTCCTCAAATATTGTAAATCTTTCTTCTACCGGTCATGGGATTCTTGAAGTTACGCCACCGGACCACAACTCGGCAGTACCTAAGTACGAATGACGCGATAATAGTAAAATTGTATGTTTTTTTTTTTATTTGAACCTCCCTCTCTAATATTAAAACTTAATAATATTTCGATTATACCACAGGATTATAATTAAATAATGATTTTTGAAAAAAAAAAAAAAAAAAAACATCGACTTATTTAGCAGATCAAAAGTTATAACAAGTATCAAATCATATTGTCACACCTCGTAATGTAGTAAACCGCGTTGGAAATAGAAGTCATAAATAACTATAACCACAGCGAATATAATTCGAGGATTCGAATTAATAATATTCTTGAATCGAAATTTATATATTTAAACTGCGTTCACATTACAGTTGCCATTACACTAATAGCTGACGAAACTTAACTCTATAGGTAAGAATTTAATTCGTTATATACAAATTCAAGTCGCCCCGAAACATTTGAAACTATCGTTTCGTTTGGGCGTTCACTCGGGGGTATGGAAGTGTCATAATACTTATAATGTGACAAATATCAGGGAAACCATGAGCCATTTAATCAGTTCATTATTAATGGACTGGATGGTTGATATTCAAACGACGTCTGCGTAGGAGTAATCTATTTTATGATCGCACAATTAATATATTGACACTGTTTTGGTAATTTTAAAGTTATAGATAATATGTTAATTAAAAACTACGTAATATTTTCAATCCAACACGGTACGTAGATAGATAACGCGTCTCGAATTGTCGTGAAATTTAATTTTTTTTTTAAAAAAAGTACACGTACCTACATCACAATATTCCACCGAAATTATATTGTATTAGTATAATATAAATCAAGAGTTACCAAACTGCAGCTGTCATCGTAGACTCAGGTCATAGCGTCAAGCGCAAAACAAAATTGTTTAGATATTAATATAAATATATATATATATATATATATGAAAATAAAAAAAAATCATTATCATATGGTATTAATTCTTACAATTATTAAAAAATAATACAAACGAACTTCACACCGTGGGTGGGTTACTGTTGTAGCCGGGAAGGTAGGATAATTTAATTTATATTTGTAAGCAAAAATAAACTATTGCTAACTGGTGACGATCCCGAACAAAATTCATTTAATCACGTTTTAGAATGACGTAATTTTCAACATTATAATCAAAATGTACACTTACGCTTATAAATTATAATTGTTATATTACTATTAATTTTTTTATTTTTTTTTTTTCATATTCACCATTAAGTATACAATTAAAAATGAACCTTGTATCAAATTATCGTGCATTTCTGTCCGGACATTTGTACAGTTCTGTTTAATGAATAATTCAATAAAATTATTTATATTCTGTGAAAATTGCAAGTTCCAACAATCGTTTTAAGCCGAGTTATAACAAAATGAAAAAAAAAATAAAAATAATAAAACCGTAATTTTTCCCAATAATTAAGAAAATTATTACGCAAATCAAAAAGTTTACCTCTCTAATACACCACCAAAAATTAAAATTATTTCAGAAAACGTACTACACTTAAAAATAGGAGCAGAACATCTGGTAAAAATGATGTTCACGGACAGAAAAAAAAAACACACAATTGTAAAACCAATACATTGTTCGTTTCGCGATTTTCACTGTCGAGTATAAACTATACAAATTCGCAAGTATATGATTTTCCGAAAATTGATAATAATTATTTAGCACAATGTGTTATTTTTGGCTTTTGTGTAGCAGGCGCATGTTTATGATAGTTAAGGACTCTTTTATGTTCTTCGCTCTTGCATATTTTTAATTTTTTCGTGCGGCTCGCGAGTCTTTTCTAGCTGGCCACTCATGATATATAAAATATATTATAACAATAAGTAGATAGTTACATTTATTTCTTACCTATGTCGGTCATACACGTTGGCTGATATTGACCACCATTGAAGTAAAAGTCAACATGACCCAGTGGTTCGCGTAATCCAAAGAATAAGGTCGATGTGTGTAAAACCATAACGAACTGACCACTACTCACGTCCACTCTTTCATTTTTATGTTTCATTTTGAAATTGGGCTGTGCTGGATCGAGTGCTACACATAAAGATATATATATATACAGATATATGAGTAACTTAACAACATTAGGTAAATAAATATTTGTTGGCAAAATTTAAAATACCGAATACAACAGGGAACTACAGGGTGGTGCGTGGTTACTTCTTTATTTAAAATATCATAACACAAATAATACTGACAATTATTTAATTATTTTTTAACATTTAATTATTTTTTATGTGTATAGCGGTACATTTAAAATTTTATTTTATTTGGTTTCAAATACTACATCTCGAAGGTGGCCACCATTCTCATCAATGCACTGAGATAGTCGGAATTTGAAAGTTCTGTCCACTTTTTCCAGCACATATGTGCTTACGTCGGCAATAGCAGCACAAATATTGTTTTTGAGATGACGAAGGATCTTTGGACGATCCGTATATACCAACGATTCAAGGTAGCTCCACATGGGGCTAAATCTGGTGATCGTGCTTGGCCACTGAAGATCGCCTCTAAGAGAGATGAGCCGTTCGGGGAAGTGTTCACGCGAGACTTTCATTGTCCTTCTTGCCGTGTGAGCCGTGGCGCCATCCTGTTGAAACCACACTTCCCCCTACATTCATTTCTTTAAGTTTGGCAAGAAAAAAAATCCACTGACATAACGTTCAGAATTGACTATAACTGCTCTTTCGATCTCTTCAAAGAATTATGGGCCAACAATGCCGATTCTGACGGTTCTGGAAGGTCCATTATGTTTCTTCTGCACACTACCGGTATCCCTGAACGTGTGCCCACCCACAAACAAATCGATTTCCGATCAGGCACACGACCTGCAGGTGCGATATTGAAATGGTTTCTGAAAGCATGCGTCTCTGAGTTGCGATGATCGAACGGCTGAAAGAGATGTAGGCCTCCACGGCGAACGCGCGCTCTTGCTTTGTCCACTGCATTTTTGACACCGAACTAGTTATAACAAAAATACCTTAGCTAACGTGCTTTCAAATAAGTTATAAACCAACGCTCTACTATTAATAACCGTTCATTTGCGAGAGTTTCAGATAAGGAAGTAACCACGCCCCACCCTGTAATAGTGAGAATATAATTATATAACATCACTAAATAGTGACTAAATGTGATACGACGATGACAATAAATAATATACGGCAACATTATTCGCACGGCATGTGAATCGGCTCATTAGTTTATTGCTTTTTCGGCAAGCCAAGGGAAATTACATTCGATTAATAATAAAAATAAAATAGTAAAATCTGACGATTCGTTGTATGTCAACGAATAGCTTATATTCGTATTCGTATGTCGCGGTCTTCGTAACTTTGTGTACTATGCGGTCCGTTAGGAAACAAATGCTCCTCCTGGTGGTCTTTGGTGTGCTAGACCGACACTGCTATTTGAGGTCCATCATCAAATATACACGGTCAAATGTATTTTTGAAAACGCTAAACCTAGGAATCACATATGACACGGGAGTACGATATAATCCATATCCATGTACACACTGTAGAGTGTGTAATTTATATACTTACGAAACCATCATGTACATATTCCCGATTAGTCCGATCGAATGTCGTTTACTTTACGCCCGGTGAAGTTTTTTCTCGAATTAATCATGTACGCAAACGAAATTTGATATACCAAATACGGCTAGTCCTTACGTTAAACCTATAACCCAGGTGTAATGCCACTGCAGCATTACCGACATTTTCTGCAGTACCTACACATTTACCTACATCAAGCGATAATATAATTTATATCCAAGAACGATGTATCCTGTGTCAATATTAAAACTGTGAGAGAGAAATATACGTATGTATACAAAACGGACACGATAGTGTTCTCGATTTTTTTTTTTTTTTTTTGTGTGCTTTTGTTGTGTTAGGATTTTTTTCACCGTACAAATAAATATTAGAAGAAAAAAAACCCTTCACTCGTTATTGTACCTCTACCTATTTGTAATTTGAAAACAGTCGATAAATACATGGGTGTCGATCAAGCTATTCGTCCGTATCTAGCCATTTTGTAATTTATTTGCTTTTGAGTCTAGGAAAACTACACATAGGTAAAATTGAAACTGTACAAACGACTGTAAAGTGTAAGTGGACAATCCAAAGAACAAACAAATTGTCTATAGATAACGATTTATCGATTGTCTATTATACACTGTAAAATGTAAGTGCATAATTTAAACCGCTACTCTACTCCTACAAATAATATTTGTTATGATATTAATTAAAATAGTATCGGAGGAATGGTTCGTCGACAGTTCAGACGTTCGAAACAATAACGACGGCATTTTTAGTGTCAGTTCGGAAATTATGTCGTATAAGTCAAACAATCGATTATTCTATAAACATAAAAATAAATGTGTAGTCGTAAAGAGGAAACCAAAACAACTTTGGTGAAACGTGGCATGAATGTTTGATAAAATGAAATTAACATTAAAAAAACAAAACGAAAAATACTTATTGCTTTTTTTTTTTTATATTTTATTTGCCGTCTTCGATAATAACTAATAATCCGGAAAAAACGGAAACGGAACTTTCAATAAGAAAATGCTGCGTACAAAATTACGCGATCAGATGAAATTTTAAAAACACAACCGGCAACTGACAACAAATTAACACTTGTATATATGATTTACGGCTGGTAATACTGTTATGTCTAAGAAACCCAACAGATATGAATTTAATATTATATTCAGATCGGAATACGGAACATTGTATTTATTCATATTTAAATGAATTTTTAATAATATTAACGAACTTGTCACGTTAAAATATAATTGATATCTATAATGTATTTTGTATATACGTATTTCTACTAACAATATCTCGTAATCAATATACACAGAGAATATGTATTTATTTATTCCGTAGTAAACTCTAGTTTACAAAATATGTATTTAATAATCATCAATTGAATTATAAAACAAAATCATCAGAGCTTCAAAATGTTTATGTTGAAATAACAAAATATATTATTTGAAATTGTAATAATAATAAATAGTACAGAGGACATGGGGTAGCTTTAAAAAATCACTAAACTTATGCATTTAAAACCCTTTAATATGCACTAAATAAAGGCTCGAACTATATTCGTCCTATTGGGAATTTAATGATATAGAAAACGTGTTTACTGTATTAAACGAAACTAATAACCCGAAAATGAATTTAACCGGCGATCCTCAGGTGTTTCTAAGATAAACGTGCGTCTGCGAACAGTTGTTAGGGTAGAGGACTTGCATAATTGTTTTACAAAATAAAAAAAATAACAAAATAAGATAACAAATACGTTACATGCTATGACAAAGCTAGATTTCTAATTTTATTAATTTTTTTTTTTTTTTAGGCCATATTTCTTCCATTCTATAATTTTTGCGAAATATTTAATACAATTGATAATTTTCTCCATCGACGATTTCATTTTATTTAATAGCCAAAATTGTTGAATTTAAATTAAAAATTAATACCATTAATCAATTAAAATGATAGACTTTAATAAATCGTTTTCCATGCCATGCAATTTGTAATACTCTTTTGGCATCTCCGTTTAGATGATGGATATATATTTCCGTCTTCGCCAATTGTCCGACACGGGAGAAGAGGAGACAATAACTAATAACTGCAGTACGGTGTACCTAGTTACAATATTTTGGATTGATAAACGAGAAGAATTATTGAGAGTTATTATAGGATATGATTATTGCCTATGGAATTTAATATTAATCACTCGTAGAACTAAATGGAACACATTCTATAAGTTATACTATCTCGATACCATATACCGAACTCATGAATATTGTAAGGTATTGCCGTTTTGATGTTACGAAATATACTACTATACTGAATATCGAAGTTTAATATTTGAATGTTCTCTATATCACTACATACACTACACATATATAGATGAAACAGACTTCTGAGATTCTGTTTGTCTTAACTACAGACCACAAGTGAGAAGTTACAGTAGTACCTTTTTAATAATAATAATATTATGGGCGATTGTCTGATGATTATAGTATTATTGCATATGCAATTTTATTTGTTACATGGAAGTAATCTGTGATAATGGGTACTAATACAATAATTATTCTTTGAATAATCGACAGTCCGATAAATCCACAGAATACGACTAAAAATCAAAATGTTTTTCGAACACAAACGGTCATTAGAAAAAAAAAAATAGTATAGATATATTTTCAATCAAAATATACGGTACATACGTGACGCAATATACGAACTGTAAACTGTTATTGCGGGTGTTTTGTGCATCGAAATTACGCCTCTCGTACAAAATAGTGCGAGTAAGTAGGTTACTGATGTAGGTGGGACGTGACAAATAGGAAAGATAAGGCTTTAACGTTGGTTAGTTTACAATTATATTTAACTGTATTCAATGATAAATTATTGCCAGCAAAATACGATTCTGAACAGATTTAGATTAACATTTTTCGGTAAATAATATTTCTTTGTAACTAAAATATAAATTGCAATTACTCGTGATTTTAACGAATTGTGTCATAAAGTCAAACAAAAATGTTATCCACATGAAATCAAAAAAAAAAAAAAAAACACCCTAGATTATTAAAGAGGAATAGCTTGTCATTTGTTTCAGGGCTATACTTTTATTTTCCACTGAATTAAAACACAAAAAATAATCTCGATTATCAGAAATCAATATTGCGTAAATATTCCCGTTTTTTCCTCCCATAATTAAGATAAGCACAAGTAAAATCAAAAAAATATTCAATTCAAATACACCAACAAGACAAATTTGTCTACTAGAAATCAATATCAATCCGGATATTGAAGACTGGAGCAATATTTCTGGTCGCAAAGTTTACACACAAAAAAACAAAACACATGTATTATTATCTAATTTTTACTAGTTTTTTTACAGTGTTTTCGTGGTGTAACAGGTCAAAAAATAATTGCATAGTTTTGGTTTTTTACCAATAAAATAACGGAATAATTGGGGGGGGGAGGAGAATGCTGTTTAGAAAATGTTCCAAATAAGATCAAATTGTTAACGAATGAAGGAAACCGAATACAAATTTTCTCATTATCTTTGTAAATAATCGCTGGTTTGTGATAAAAAAAAAAAAAAAAGACCATACTATAAAATGGAAAATTCTACGCAGTGTATTTACACGACTACGCAATAATTTGTCTTTGTACACCAAATATACATACACATTATCGTATTCGATACGCAAATAATATTGCATTTCTATAGATTTTATACGCATTTGTGATGTTAATGTATAGGGTTTTACCGTCATTAAATAAATCTATTGTATTGTTGAGCAACTTTTCTAATGCGAATTGTATTGGTTCGTTGTACCTCGTGTGATTTTGCAGCCGGTGAAAAAGCCGAGTTAGAAAGGAAGAATAATATTCACGCCACCGTCCCCGCATACTTCAGCTAAATTAATTCGCCCGAGAGCTTTATTTCGGCATTGGATTTGTTTTGTTCCCCTTTAATTTATCAACCCAAACAGCATCCCGTTTTATTGATAAACACAAAAAAAAAAAAAAAAAAAAAAAAAAAAAAAAAAAAAAATCGTCTATACCGGATTTACGAAAAACCACTTATTATGTACGTTGGCGAATATGTTACTAGCTGTAGATAAATTTATATTCGAGAAGTTCAAACCGACATAAAACTGTAAGTGTAATTGAAAAAAATCGACACTCAATGTGTGTACGCCGATATCGTACCGTTTCTGGGGGTACGGACATTTACGAGTGTAGCCGGTGGTATTTGAATTATTGATATTCCGGTAATCGGTATTTATTTATTATTGGTATTTCCAAATCCATAACAGAAATGAATCCACGGACGGGAAATGTATAATTTATAATCAATAAGCCACTCGAAATTCGGGAACGGAATTCCACGATTATGGTTCGTGCCAATCGTCGCGAGCATTAAGTTAAGCATTAAAATTATGTAAATACTCGTACGCTGTTGTCGTGTGATCGCTGTATTGTTTGGTGAAGTTTTAGATAGAACATATTCGGGAAGTATCGCACACATATTAGAAGCACTCTAATTGAAATACCAACCGAACACGAGGACTGACAGACTAATACGAGTTGATTAATTCCACGTTAAAACACTTAACAAACCTAAGCAACCGCTAGTTTGACACAGATGTACAGGACGATTAATTTTTTCTATTTGACTAATAATTTCAGGGAGATCATTCAATAATTTAGAAGCTTATGTATTTATTATGATTTATGGGGATGTAATTAAATATTGCATTTTAAATAGCAGTCGCGGGCAAGGGCGCATCCGAAAATTTATTTATTTATTTTTTTTTTGAGAAGCTAAAAAAAGTAATTTATAAACAATTAAAGTACCTAATTTTTTTTAAATATGTATAGAAACCTAAAGGACACTTTTCACTCACTTGTTTATGAAATAAATGAATATAATATCAAAAGAAAAAAAAAATGTTTTGACAAAGAAAATTACATTGTAACTTCAAATTATTTTTGCACTGTGGGTTTTTATTTAGTCACAGTAAAGTTACAGCTGATAATTCGATATGCAAATTTTAACTTGGTACCTCATAAAATTCCGAAAACGTTAGGCATTTAACCATTTTGTAGTGGGGGGGATGGCTAAAGCCTGTTAGTCACCCCCTTCGATTCGGGTACAAAATACATAGGCAACAAATCTATATTCAAAGAACATTATTGAAATATTATTAAATTAATAATAAAGTGCGGATGACTTTATTTTGTAGACCACCAAGAAAATCACTTAACGTTTCCATAACATTATTAGGAATTTGTTTGGCCGTGATTTTCTCATTATCGGAATACAATGATGATAACATTACTTTAAGTGGCGTATATAACATTTAAAGAATGTTTAAAATTTGATATTCCAAAAACTAGGGAAGTTCTGGCGAAAAAAAAAAATGCAAAAATTTTTGTGAGATTTGAACCTTGGCCGCCATATACATGTAACATACTTACTTGCAACCTATTGTCCTAATCACAGTGCAACTTCATTCGATGGGAATTGTGATATTCAAACACTTTCTTCGTTAATTTTATGTTAGAAATGAAAATCTTCTGTGAGGGTAGGTAAAATGGTAGTCGTAAAATGGCACTGTGCCTCATTTCAACACAACCCGCACTTCCACCAACAGATTCGAGCACCACGAAATTACAACACCTCACAGAGTAAACATTCCATGTGCTAGACTCCATTCATACATCCACATTGTCCTCACTTCTCTACCACTACACCACAAAAAAATTAATTTCGAATATTTTTACACAGCAAGTAATAAAAGTAATTATAATACAAATGATATTATAATAATATGAAATTATGTATAATCTAACTAACCTACTTTTTGTATAATGTAATTTCGTTTTTTATCGATTTAAACATATCTAAATATCTAATATATGACTCAGCTATAAATCTATGCGTATAGGTTACCGATATATTTGGTCGTTTCGTAACAAAAGCAACATATAGATATAATTTTACATAACGTTCAAAAATAAGGGATTTTATTATTGATAGATTATTTTTTATTATTTATTTATAGTTTATTATTGATTATTGGTTACCTATTTCACACATATTATTTTTTTTTCTTTTGGAAAATTAATTTATAAAAAAAATTTAAAAAGTTCTCATTCAATAAAAATTGATCATCTTGTGATTAAGCAAAACTTGTCGACTGTCGTAGAATTGAACAATTATTTTAGACAATTAATTAGAAACACCATTCTACACTCTGCTTCTGGTCAGTCCTGATAATCAAAATATATTTTCAATAAGTCCGTTAAAAATATCGTATATAAGAAATACCTATAGGATGGTTTTGTAAAAATATTTCAAATATTAACATTTGAACCATACACAATCAATGTAAAAAATAAAAAAATATCAACACCTTTCGAAAGTACTCGTATTTTGTATTTTGTATACCAGATATTTTTTTTGAGCAAAAATCAAGTACATGAATAAAGTATATAACTCTTCAAATATCAACGTGTTAGTTTCTTAACCTAAAGTTTCGCTGTATTATGTACGGCCAACATTTCAAGAAACAGTGGTTCTTACATTATTAATATACGTATATATAATACCTACCTGTATGTATATGTAGTAATCTATTCTATATCACTATTCTTGAAAAGTTTTCCCTCATTGTTTCACTCTTTCGGGACTCGTTATCATATGTTTGGGTCGTTTATTTCTTTTAAAATTGTGTATTTTAAGTTTGAATGTAAACAAATCGGAAGTTTTGAGCATCATTATTAACCGAGCAAACGTCTTCGTCAAAAACTACAATTCTTTTTTTTTTTTGTTTTTTTTTTTTTTTAACCATAAATCCGTACATATTTTCTATTGAATTTAAAAAGTAAAAAAAAAATATTAAATATTTATAATTTCAATGTTATAAGTTGTAGGTTGTAATTAATAAAATTAAAGACAGTATACAAATGCCGAAAAGTAATTTTCACGTAATTATTCAAGAAAAGTTATGACGTTTTCTTAGGGTTTATTTTATTTCTGTAAAACTCATGCGATTTGTTTTAAAATTGATACGAAAATGAGTAAAAACATCATAATTTAATCAACAAATTTCTGTACACAAATACATATATATATATATATAAGTATTATAATATACGGTTATAATAATGTGTATACATAACTACGAGTACCATATATAATTATAGACTATGAGGTTATGCGATTATTTAAACCATTAATTTGATATGATGTGATTTTTCTCTATAAACACGGTTTGAAACGTAAAAAAAATCACTAGATGTTTAAAATAATATATAGGTAAACAATTTAAATCAACACTATACAATTTAGTATTCCATATGTAGTAAATTAAACGTATATGCATGGATAACTTCGAGTAAAGTGTTGTTGGACCCCGGGGAAAACGTAGGCCCCCCCAAAAAAAAAGTGGCTAGAGGCAATTATTTAAGAACTCCGGAGATGGAGTGTTTGCGGACTAGATGAAGAAATGATGACGAATAGTGAGAGAGCATTACTCACTTGCGAGGCACAAAAACGAAATAGTAGACAATTTTTTTTTTTTTTTTTTAACTCAGTTCTGCACAAAAAAAAAAAAAAAATTGATGTGCATTCTAATATATGTTATATCGTACTTGCACAACGTTTCGAACGAATGAAATTTCAAATCAATGGCGTTCGAAAACTACCACAAAACATTAAAAGAGACGACCTGCTACAGTTCACGCCACGAGTTGTGGTCGTGGCAACGATGCAATTTGATCACAGACAATTCGTAGTTGAAATTGCGAATTGACTTGTAAAGACAAAAAAAAAAAAAACCCTTTATTCTTATAAATCAATCGTAATCAAAAGTAAAAAATAATCTTTTGGAAATATAATTGAGGACAATATTCTATTTATGAAAGACGAAAAGAAAAGCACGGCGCGTGCTCTCGTATTCAATAATTTCACAAGAGAGAGTTGCCTATATCGGACCATTTTTTTACATTTTATAATTTTTTTTTAACGAATCGGTCAAATTAATGATGTAAATTTGCATTAAAACAATGCAACGTAAACATGTAAACTACAATTTGGCACAATTAATTATAATTGCGTTTAAATTGTAAAATTTAATTTTAATTTTTTTAAAACTTACAAAAGTCGTTTAATACAAGCGGCAAGTTGCTTAATTTGGACCAAGTGAATTTTTAATTTGACCGCCGCCCTTTTATTTTTATAACCAGCGATATGTATTTTAATTAATCAATTATTATTGCTCATGAAATTCGTCATCATCTAACTTAATATGAAACATTTTAGCTTTTGTACACAATCGATTGTAAAAAGTAATATTATATAAAAAAAAAGGCCAGTCCGACATAGGCGACTCTCTCTTCCATATTATTCACCGGTGGAGCCTTCAAGGGAGCAAATCTCAAAACGCCACCGTTAATGCCAGAACGCATTATTTAAATATTACGTCGAAATTAATAAAGTTATGCGGTGATCGCAAAAGAGTGCGCGGCGCCATGGTTTTAGTTTTTTATAAACTAATCATAGAACATCGTCAACGTTTATACTTTCGTAAGGTCGTTCTTTTTTTACATTTCAGTGCGATTTGTGCTTAAGAAAAGTGTGTTTTTCTTATATTTTTTTACTTTTTAGTCATGATCTAAGCAGGTTATTATTACGAAATATAATACGTGTTTATGTATCCGCTAACGTGGTGTTGCATCTTGGGGGAGACTAATGGGGCTATATTTTTGCTATATTTTATTTTGGAGACAAATACTTCGATGGTATAAAATTTTTCCCAACATGCATCTTTCACCCCCTTTTAAATCGGAAATTATGTTTATTACATTTTGTACTATCGTCCTACATCTAATTGCATGCATCATTTCGAGTTTACCGGATTCGCACAACTCAAGGCAAGTCAAAGAAAATCATAGACAAAGATCCGCGTCAACCCAAACATCCACACTCCAGTCGACTCGGTCTTTATTTGAGAAAATACTATTATTTATCTATTATTTTCTTTCAGACGCTGTTCTACCTTGAGATGGCGATCTATAACCGCTGCTCACAAGCGTAACAGAGTTCGCAATATTTACTCATAACGGACTAAATATAGTGAATATATTTGTCAGTTTTCCTTCACGTTGACGACTGTCGAGCTAGATAGTTAAATTTATACTACCAGATACTAGATAGGTACTGCGGGAATCGACAGAGAAAAATGAAATGACTTGTTTATCGAGTCTTTTCGTTCTCTGCTCGATTCTGTATCCAAACATAATTATTCGGTGTCGGTCACCTCGCTTCTAAATCTCCGCTCTATTCGATCGCCCACACGACCCATCCGCCACACTCCAGCAGTCCTCGTTATTTCACTCTCATCCGTACCCCACTATCCCCTTGTCGGTCTTCAACTTGCCCTCCTGTACCACCATTATATCTCCTTTCGCCGTTAGTGGCCTTTGTCCGGAAAAAACACAAGTTTGTATCGAACAATGGGAATATTGCTTGTAACAATATGACGTGATATTTGCCGACGAGCGGTGCGAAAATAGGTCAGCGGCGGTGTGGGTACACGTTTCATCGTACGCGGGTATCCGGTCTGAGCGTGACGTTCGATATCATAAATATTGAAATCGTGACCGACTTAAGACGAAAATCACTCACCTACGACCGTGCCGACCGTCCCGTTCAGCCTGCGTCCCGCGATACCGACCAAATGGGCACCCAGGCTGTGGCCGATCAGAGTGACGTCGCCGAAAGTCTTAACGGTACCGCGGTCACGCGCGCTGTTCAGCCAATCAACCAAGTGGGAGACCACCGTCGGTAATTGCACGACCAAGCTCCCGTAATCGAATTCCGTGGTCCAGTCTGACCAGTCGACCAGTACCACGTTCGAGTCCGTCGACCGCGCGAGCACTGTTTGCGAACAAAAAAAAAAAAAAAAAAAAATTACGTTCGTAGGCGTTTGATTTGTTTGATGGATGGCATATTTGAAAGCCGAGGACGATATACGAATCGGGCGAAAAATAAAAATTTTGTGTGTAATTCATTCGGTCTGATTTCCCGTGATATTTTTTTTTTCTTATCCGAGAAATTATATAGAAATCAGGAAAATACTTTCGGATCGTACGAATTTACCTACAAAAAAACATTTATCGTTTCCAAAATACATTTTACGAGCACGTAGAAATAAACAATAGATGATTATCTATCAGATGTCTATCAATTGTTGTAGTGAATCTGTAATTGTGTTTTAATCGAACTATTCACGTCGTCCGTTTTATGAACTTCGATCAGGTCGTCTTTACATTCGTGTAACGGCCACACATTTGATTCATTTCGCGAAATCAAAACTATTATTTTACACATTACGTAAGCCGGTCATCGAAAGACCATTGCATTGCGCTATGTAAAACATTGTACCTTATATTGTGAAATTTTTCAAAAAGTATAATATTAGTAGTAGATACATGTTTTCGCTATATCTGAGGACATTACGTTGTTAATTACACTTTTTCGGCCAGTGATTGTAACACATCTAACACGGGCCACGCCGATTTAGGACTAAAGCACGACTCAATACAACGACGGTTCAGCTTTGCCACTTTGGAATGTTTTTTGAATCAATTTTTTTTTTTGTGAAACAATTATACTTTACGTGAAACGAGTGTCATATTAGTCTAGTTGTAACTGGAACGGCCAATGTCTAAGTAGAGGTTAAACTGGACGGAAAGCTTCGGTGTTACAACCTCTATAGGCGCTGCCGTTGCTCGACAAATCATTGTAATAATTATCAATAACTCACTAAATTTCAATATCGGCTATAATGACTAATTCTAATTGAAATTCGATTAATATTAATGAAAATCATCAACTTTAATGCGTCTTAACAGACAATATAGACACATTTATGGCATTATACACTGTACCTATAGCTATATCAATATTACCAAATTAATATTTCGCGATAATATTACACAGTGTTTTTTTTTACAATCAAGTGTAAATTGTCCAATAAAAAAAAAAAAATACACCAAGTACAGTGTAGTGGTTTCCGTTTCACGGAATTGATAATATGTGTGTCCATTGCACGAACCTAACAACAGCTCACACGCTCTGATCGAAGTTCATAGAGCATCGATGTCAATTTCGTAAAACGTCTGATTTCGCTGTGTGGATGCGATATTTACTACTAAATGCGATTATACGAATTCGTATCAATTTACATTTTCCTGAAGCCATTATAGTCCGAGATTTGGTACTGCATCTGAATCCGTGCGCAAACACGATCAATGATTTATTGTCGGGAATTTTCAAATCCGCTTCGTCCACTAAATGATAGCTAAAACATACGAATAACGCCATGAAATAATTTCCCTGTTTACAACGCTATATGTATATATCGTGTTACGTGGATATTGTTATACTCGTGTAAATAACATACATTTTGTATTTCACAATAAAAGAAAATTCGTTCACTATAAAATTTATTCATATTATCGAAATCTGTAACTCGTTTTATACATAAATTACACAGTACGGAGATTATATAATATTTAAATTTTTTAAGTAAATTAAATTCGAATTGTTTGTTAGTTTATTTTAGCAGATTATTTACGAGGACACCGTCATTTGCTGTCTCTGTTTTTTTTTATGTACGGTACAATATAGAATGCGAATACTATCAGACAGCTATAGACTTTAAACAAATTAGACAAATTTCACTGAATTAAAGACAAGACTACAACATTTACTAGGGTTTTTTTAATGTGATTTTATGATATCTAATTCCCATACAGTTAATATGTACTTGATAATCTTAAAAAAAAAAAAAAAAAATAAGATATTTCTCAATATTAATACTAGCGATGTGACATAAATCTCGATTATCCTAAAATCCAATAAATCCGCATTTTATTATTTTGAAATCCGACAACTATTGTAAATCCGGATTATTATCTGAATCCGAATATCGGTTTTTCAAATTGTGATTTTATATTCTTCAATTAATTTTACGTAAAACTATTATCATTATAATCTTATTGTAAATAGCATTAAATGTGTAAAACATTTAATACGTTTTTACAATTCAAAAAATATCACAAATAGAGATATATTTTTAAATAAAAAACAACAAACATAATCATACATATTGCACTTTAATTTATATAATAAATTAATAGCTGACACGGCAAACGTTGTTTTATTTATACAAAATTGTCTATAGTAGCGCGCCTTGAAATTAATAAAATTATTAAATTCAGTTTATAATAATAAAAAAAAAAAAAAAAAAAAAAAATACATAATGATTTGATTACAAGATTAGGAAACAGAAATCTGTACGGTCGAACACAAATTTTGGATTTTAAAATTTGAAATACAAAATTTTTGTATTTGGAGTACAACGATCTGGATGCTCGAACTTCGCCAAATCCGGATATTTACCATCACTAATTAATACACCTACGTACAATGTCATGATGACAATAAAAAAAATTCCCTATGTGAAAATATAAAATAATGTTCAACAGTTCCAATTTGAGCTATCTTCAAAGTTTTGTCCGTGAATACAAAATTAGCCTTTTTTTTTTCAAAATAAAATCCATCAAATTGATGCATATTAATTAAGTTTGTTTGATGACTAAAATGGGAAAAAAAAGAAAAAAAAAATGTTCAAGTTTCATTATAATATTTAAATTCTGTAAACTCAATGGAGCCAAAGGCTCGTTTGTCCTCAATTAATCTGCATTTATAACGAGATATATAAGTATAATAATTGCACGATTATTTTGTGTACATTTTTATGAGATAAATATTCGCTTTACTTATTTACCGATATTGCAGGACATCTATAAAAATAATAACAAAAATATTAACGCATTTCTGTAAGTGTGTCCGTGTGGAATTCAACGCATAGGTTAGTCGTCATCCGCAGGGGTGTAAGCTTAAACATTTTACTCTTCCCTAAAATTGTTCGAAAATGTTGTTGTTTTTTTTTTCTTTAATTATTTAATTTTATGATATGGTAACAGTCGGTATAATTGGAAATTGCATAGCAGATGATAAAAAAAAAAAAAAAAATGTTGCTTTATCAGTTATTATACTTGTTTAGTAATATATCTGTGTCTCGTCATCAGCGCATATGTGTCAATTTTATCAAGTCTAAGGCAAGTAAGTGCTGCTGGTAACTAAATTTGAAATATTGCAAAATAATGTCCAAAATTAATCAAACCTGGTTAAATTGTATGTGTATATTTTGTTTCAATTGTATAACCTAACCTAATCCACCATCTCGTGTATTATTATCATCATTTAATATTGGGAATGTTTAAACATTTTTATACAATTATAGAATAATAATATTTTAAAATACAATTTTTGGATATTATTACTGTAGTTGTCTAAAATTTGAAATAAAAAATAGATTATAATAAATTATATGAAACAAAGGTGAACCACAATTACAAGATAGTCATTTAGTAATTTAGTTTGAAAATTAACATCACTAGTGAGTGATTCGTCATCATCATCGTTGCTGTAAACACATTTCAATGCTATACAGGATGTTAATTTTGCTATCAGCATCGAAATCAGACGTGCGGAAATAAGTTTTATTTAACAATGGAATAAAATAACTGCGGTAAAATACCAGTTTTATCAATGTACATCGGAAAATTAATGAATATAATACAATATAATCTACTATATCTATGATGAAAAAAAGAACAAGAATTTATGAAAAAAAAAAAAAAGAAAAGAAAAAAAAACCAGTTCCAACCTACGTTTTTAAACATAAACAAAACATTAAAAGTCTTACTGTGTATAACTGCAGAATATTTATTGTTTGTTTAATTGCGCATGTGCGTACCGCAGGGGTTAAAAATAAAAATGGTGATAAAATTTGTATATTTGTACTCTACTCCATCTTAAAAAAAAAAAACCCCATTTCCAATCCAACTGAAATATTTCGTGTTATAATATCAGTAATACGCACACCGTATAAATCGTATAACGCATTTATATACGGTATAAGATTAAATTAAAACAATTGCATAAATCTTACTTTTGATCGAACACTTTATATTGGACTTTTCTTTTAGCGTCGTCGACACCGTGTTGAGCGGTCAACCCGAAATCTGACCGAAAAATTATAATTTTTATATCCGATTAAATTGTTAAACAATTTTTTAAAATATAATTACAATATTAAATTACGTTTAATTACCGAATATGATTATGTGTATGGACAAAATACATAAATTGGAAATCATGGTCATCTCTGCATCAGCACGCATAACCGCAAAAAAACCACGACCGACGTCAGTTTGTGTTTGTAAACGATAAAAAAAAATAATACGGATATTTACGTCCCACAGTCGCTGTTGAACATTATTACTAACAGATTATACTAACGATGAACAAAAGGATACAGGATACAAATTTGATTATTCTATACGACAATTATTAATATAACGGTAATATTGTTATTATTGATTACAATACATTATTCTATTTATTTGTATGTACGAATTTAATAAATGATTTTATCTTTACAATACAAACGGTAGAAAACTAAAAAAAAAAAAAAAAAAAAAAAAAAAAAAACATATAATACCAACTGTCAACGAATTTATTCAGTGGCGTATTTATGGGGAGGGGTGTTGGAGGTTTTCAATACCCTCCCCTCTCCCCCGGAGAATTTTTTAAGACCTCGAATTTAATCGTGTCAACGATATAACCGTAGTGTCGGTATAGTTTGTAAATTATAATGAAGAAAAAAAAAAAGAAGATATTTCAACATTCAATTAGAAGTGTTTGTTCGATATCGTTAATTTATTTTTATAAAAAAAAACCATTTATATTAAAAAAAAAAAAAAAAAAAGTCTAATAAAACCAGTGTACAATAATATTGGTGTTTTCGATTATACAAGTCGAAATACGAGTTCGAGTTTATTGCCTCGTGGGATTTTTATCATTAATTACTATTATTATTTTTTTTATTTTATCGCCTTTTTTTTTTGATTATCCAATTTTACTTGTGTATTATGTTATTCCGGACGAATGCCGACGGCGCTATGTATAGTCTTGCATTCGTACATTTCGATATTTTTTTTATCGTCAAAAAAGAAACCTACGGGAACCCTTAATTTAATATATCGGGCATTGATCAATTATTTCAACATTTTATTACAATAATACGCTCAAGTTTTTTTTTTCTCTCTACCAGAAATTATAACTTATTGTTAACCTATTCCTACGATTTCGAGCATTTAAGCTGAACCTAATCGTTTTTAATCGCATAAGTCGGAAAATTCATTACCTGAAATACCGTGACTTTTAAGATTTCTATTAAAATTAGAACTTTAAACGATAATAAAAAATAAAAAAAAACTACAATATTACCCTTTTTTTTTTAACACTTATTAAAACTTCAAATGAACATTGTGTCTAATTTTTTAGCGGTTCTGCTGATCGTAGTGGAACCAATACATTTATCGCATCGCTCAGAAACTAAAATAAAATAAAAATAAATATTAAAAAGTTTAAGTAAAACTAATAATATTTCTCGCTAATCCCAGAATCATCAACGATTATGATAATTAAGATTTACTAATTAAATAGCTAATATGGACGGGATTGTTATGTATATTTATATATATATAAAAAATGCAAAGTATATTAATTTGTATAAATAAATCGCATTATTAAAATTATAATTTAATTAACCTGACATTTTTTCGTTTAGGTACTCGTATAAGACATTTAAAAATTAATCGCAGAATAATTTAGGTGACGGAAAAGATCTCGATTAAAGGTAATTTCAATAATATCTCCTCTCTCCCCCCCGCCCCCTATAACCAAAAAAACCTATCATCAATGTTCATACAAGATTAGACCGGAGCTTTCTTTTTTATAACGATGGCCATATTTTTATTTATTCTGTTATGCTATGGACGTGACGTCTTGAGCAAAATATAATTTTATTATTATAAATTTACCAAGGCGCTGTCAGACGCGCGCGTTAATTAAGCTTTAAGCTTTGCGGTGGCCAATTTATTATTAAATAAAAGCCATTTTGTAAAAAAGTTTCATATTTTTCGTATAAATATCGCAATGAAATCTTTCGCGTAAACTCCAGACAAAAAAATATTTGAAGTAGACAACTTTAATAATATATTATAATACTACATTTCTGTGGAATAAAGTAGAGTTTTTTTTTTTTTTTTTTTTGTTTTATTTTAACACAATAATATGTATTGGTATACGTACATGGTAAATATTGATAGCCTTTAACGATAGAATTCACAATTTATGTTTACCGCATTGTTATTATTGTGTTTGCTTGTGGACGAATAAAAAAAAAAAAGAATGATCAATAGTTTGATACCGGAATACGAAGTATTTGTAATGCCACATAATCTGATAATTGTAAATTGAAATATTCTCTATTCGCCTTAAAATTACAATCATAAAAATATATTCGTATTTAAAAAAAAAAAAAAAAAAAAAGGATATACTTTACACTATGGGCGATTTGCCATTGTAGTAGATGGGAATGTGGGAAGGTATAGAAATTAGGATAGTTAAGTATACAGAAAAATCATTGCAATTAAAAACAGATTTTGAGAGAGCTCGATCGTCTAGTGGCTGTTACGACCGTTTATGTCGTTTAAAGACGGTTTTTAGTACAATTCATTCCAAATAAATTAAAACGGAAAATCCGCAAGTTTTAAGATACCGAGAGAAAAATACGAAACGTTTTTACTTAGCAAAAATGTGTTTTCAGTGTAAAATAAAAAACGTCATAGTAAAAACAATTGCTTCGCCGCTATACTTAGAATCGAATATAATTTAATTTGACAAACATTTAATAAACACAAATTGCATAAATTCAAAATAAAAGTAAATACACGAAATTTCATTTAATATCCATTATTATTATTTTTTTTAAATTCAGTAAATATTAATTTAACGGAAAATACATATTTATTACACTGTTTACAGTTTTTTATATATATATTTATAAATCGTGTACAATATTATTTGCATATCTTTTGTATGTTGGTTTAACATTTATATACTCAAACGTATGGAACATAATTTTTTTATCCGTATTAATATAGGTAACTGCAGTGAAATATTTTTTACGTATATTTCGTTCTTTATTATAAGCAAAATACAAAAATAAAAACATGATAAATTCCACTAAAACCAAAATGTACAATGTCCGTGAATTTATCGACGTTCGGATCCTTTTATATTTAAACACTTTGTTACATCGCTAACTCCATCCATGAGTTGAACGTGGGACTGAAAAAAAAAACCACATCCTTTCATCGTCTACTATTATACAGAATGATTCTCTTATTGTGTTGTTGATCGGAGAATTATAAGAAAGCATACATTTTTTATTTCAATTTTTGAAATCATTGCGAAACCTAATTTAATACGATATGCAAATGTTTACACTTTATTCTTGCACCTTCGTGAATATAAATGTAGACTATTGATATAAATATATCTGATTGTTTAAATTTTTTCTACGGCCATCATATGTGGGGTGGTTGGAGGGTATATTTCCGTATTTTTTTTTTTTTTTTTTAAATTATATATTCTGTTTTCAAGTCGTTGTTTACCAAAATTAATTTTTTTGGCGTCAATGTGAAGATTTCTAGCCAAAAAATAGTGATTATCCCGTGTTTATTTCTTTTTTTTCTTTTTTGACGCCAATAGCGATTTTTCCAACCAAAAAAATGTAGTTTTCCCGACAAAATTTAGTTCAATCAAATTCCATAATGCCGAAACAAACTGATTGAAAACAATTTCGCTTAAAATTCTCCAAGAAAATCGCTAGTTTCCGATAAAGGAATCACTCTGTATACCCCGGGCCCTATGTAGGGATTTTTATGCGTTTTATACGTTCTCGTTTTATTATAATAAAAAAAAATATACGACACACTCGTGTATAATATGAGTGGGCGACCGGATTAAAATGTCTCTACAAGGAGAAGCCGTTCTTATTATTTTATAGTTTACTGTTGCTATCGGTACACATGTCTATCTCCAGCGAAACAATAATGGAAATGTATTTTTGTACTTGGCATTGTTGTACGATAGATTCGACGGCCGGTCACAGAGTCCAAATATGGATAGAGGGAATTTTCCTTTTCATCTCTTCTCACGCCGTTTCGGTCCTAATAAACGATTTATCTGCAAAGACCGGAGGTGATGACGTGAAATACGAAAAAAAAAAAAAAAAAATGCTTTCACAAGGGTTCTTCGGAGGATTTTTTTTTTTTTTTTTTTTACCGTTTTCGCTTCTCTAATGCAGGTGCACTGGGAAATCAATTCACTCGGGCGAATCGAACCGCCAAACCGCATATAGTGTAACAACGCCGACCCTTCTTCTCCACACCAATCATAGTAAAAAGTGTTCATTGACGCACACTACAAAATACAAACATCACGTCCGCCCGTTATTCATTTTATTTCGCGCACGTAAAACATTTACTTGATGACATTTGAAATGATACTTACGAGGCGCATAAATTTTACACGAATATTTTCAGTTAACACCGTTTTCAGTTTTCACGACCTTAAATTATTATTTAGTACCTAATTTTCAAACACCTATAATATATATATATATGTATATTACTTTTCACGTTTTTTTTTTTTTTCTAAATTAATCCGTTTGAGGAATCTATTTTACATGGTTTATCAAATGGGCCTGGCTCACTTTGTCGAATAACGACAAGCTACAGATGGCTTTTAATGTAAAAGTTCCTCTAATCGGCGTAATCGCGTTTTTTTTTTTTTTTTTGCCTTCTTGCGCACGGATCCATTGCTGTTGGGACTTTTGTACTATTAGTTCGTATGTTAATTTACGATAAGTTATCAATTTCGGTTATTATTTTAATAACCTTATATTCGTAAGGTATTTGAAATATTGATGTTTTACTACATTTATCTCGATAGCTTGTGGGTTTGGGTCTTCCATTTTAAGTACTTGGTCTCGTGAACGGCGAAAGGAGAAACAAATGGATTGAATATTTAATGTACAATAAAGTTTGGGTAAAGACAGTAATCGATGGACGAATTGATAGATAGGCGGGATCTTACATTTTATATATAACCTCATTTATATTACTATTAAACTACTTAAATACAAATTATGTACACATTATTTAATGTTTTTTTTTTTTCATTTCCTCATTTTAATAAAATGTGTAAACTTAGTCAATCAAATAAGAGATTTTTACTGAATTTGACTGGCCACAATATGTTCAATTGACCATGAAGTGTTTTTATCAGTAATAACCCAAGATCTAATATTTCTTACGTTCTATGTCTATATGTGTCCATCTTTTTGGTTTAAAAGATGTACTTGTATTTTATAGGATCATGTTCGCACTTGGTTACTAATAAAATTATACACCTATTATATTAATATTTAAATATTTTAATTTTTTTTTTTTATAATTATAAGTGTTATACGACATTGTTATATTTTTCAGCCCGTAACATCCGATTGGTCATGAAATAGACGAAATTCAACAAACGAATCAATTGCCATGGCCGACCCGGAGAGAACAAGGTTGGTGGTCCTGGGTGACGCTGGTGTAGGGAAGAGTGCCATATGCAAACGATTTTTGTACAACTCGTTTTGCTCCAAATATCGGACAACGGTCGAAGACCTTTACAGCAAAGAATTCAATGTCGGAACATCGCAACAACTCAAAGTAATATCTCGTTAAATGTTTTAAATATCATTAGCATTAACTGAAACTTGAACAACATGATAATATCAGTTTACGATTTACATTGATAAAAGATTTGTTTCATTTTAATAATTTAATTATTTTTGTTTAGTGATCAAAGAATCACGAAACAAAATATATGATATCTATAAAGTCTTAAACCTCTAATATAGTTCTCTATAGACAGCTGTGTAGTTAACTTAATGTAAACAAGTTAATTTCATTTTTAATAATTTGTAATCTTTTAGCAAAACTTTTGAGACAATTACATGATTTGTAGTGAGAAAAAAAAAAAATATATTTATAGCATCTCAAAATCATCATTATCATCTTAACTATTTTTGATTATCATCACATTTGTAATATTAATCAATGCATGCAATTAATTGCCTTCAATTGTCTTCAATAATTGTATCCTTAAGGGTTATTTAGAAACATTAGAATCAAGAATCGTTTTATACATTAGTCTTTGAAATTGCCAAAATGAAACAATTAAATTGTATTGTTAATTCAATAGGAATGTGTATTTGAATGAACATTCTATTTAATTTAGTATTTTTACCTAATAAATATATTTTCGAATAAAATTACAATGCTTGCAATTAATTGCGTACTGCCATTCACGTATTCATGCTGTATAAATACTATTATTTTTGTTTAAAATATTAACTTAAAGACATTAAAGTCTGATTTTGTAATTTCTATTTCTATACAAATCCTCACACTGTAAGAATGTCACTCCCATCACCTAAATGGGGTACGAGTGGAAACGGAGGGACATACAAATTGTATTTATTTATTTATTTATTTATTTCTTAATTTACCCCTCGGAACGCCAATTGATTACAGCTTGTTAGAAATACACAAAAGATAAAATAATTATATATCATTTCGCGGGTTTTGTACTTCCGAATATAATATTATTCTTTGAATATCTGTAAAATTAAACGTTTTAAACGAATACGTAAGTGGTGGCTAAAGACTTGGGTTTTAAAATGGAGAGTGTTTGATTGATAAAAACAAACACTGATGGTACTTCGTAATGGTGAAAGTACATATCCAAATTAAAAGAATAAAAAATAAACAATACGAAGCAAAATAACATATAATGACGATATCATATTTAGGAAATTCGCACTTAAATAGTTAAAATCTGTACAAAAAATATAATAAACAGACATAGTTCGCACAATATGGGCGAAAGTGGGCTAGTATTGAAAGTAAGAAGTTGATAAAATATAATAATACGTATATTGGGTAATTGTGTTAATATTCGAACGAGACGTTAAATAATTGTATATGAAAAATAATTCTAAGTCAAGTTCGGTTAAAACATTTATTGATAAATTTAAATTGTAAGTACGAAATAAATTCCAACTTTCCGCCTTCTTTCGTCTTACATTGTTACGCATTTTTTAAAGCCAACCCAATTCACATTTATCCACATAAATCGAATAAACAGCACGCCAAATGATGTCCGTCACGTTCAAACTGGCACTTTTTGCTAGAGCTTGTTTAGAACGCGAATGTTTGTTTCGGGACTATAGGAAAAATCAGCCAGCAGCAAAATTTTAAAATGCCGTAACAAAATCATGACCTTCAGTTATAGCAAAAAGTGCAGGTGCCAACTTGACGGAAACCGCCAAATGCCCTGTTTTTTTTTTCTACTATTTTCTTCAAAATGTTCATTTAAAACTCGTATAAAAAAATAACTTCAAAACGTTGAACTTTTTTTATGACTAAGTAAAACTTTTAATGAACGTTGTGTCTAATTTTTGAGCATTTTTGCTAGACTAAATAAATTTAATCTGCATAAACAAAATGAAACAAAAAATATTTAAAAATAGCTTTATAGAACTAAACACGCCAGAAGGCATATTAAATATTCAGTGAAAATTGCAGGTCTCTACGATTATTTTTTAATTATAACAAAAAACTAACAGACCCCGTTATTTCATAAATATTCCAGTTTTTCCTAATTATTAAGACAACTACAAGGGATATCCCAGACTACCTCAATGCACCAACTAGACATAATTTTCTACTTGAAACCATTTCTGAAATCGATGATTGGAGCAATAAATCTGGTAGATAAATTGTTCACTGACAGAAATAAACGCGTAAAATAGACAAATAAATGCATCCTCATTGCGTTCAGAATTTATAAAGAAAACAATACAAATTTTAATTATTTCTATACGTTAAAATATTACATTTTTTTTTTTACTTTATTATTTTTACGTACTTTGTTCGTAGTTGCACGATAGATTATATGCATTTTAGAGCACCGTCTTAGCGTTTTTTGGTTTTATTTGGCGCAGGAATGTTACAGACATTTCGGAAATAGCCTTACAAATTTATAATATTTGCGAAAAAAAATTACGATAAGTTGAATGGAGAGACTGGGGGTATGTACGATACATAGTATTGATACAAAAAATTGATCCTCGATCAAGCCACGTTTATAAGCATTTAAATAAAATTCAAAGTACGTTATTTTCAATATTCGTCGGTTCGCCACGGTGTGGACATAGAAACATTATAAACACCTTATTTTTGTCATCATTTTTCTTTTAATATTCGTTAAAATGAAGTTTTGGGGAGGTAATGCAATTTATTATAATTAATTTCTTTTTTTTTTGTTTTACGTTAATGTATTATCCTTAGAAAAAACAATACCATTTTAATCCGATACGATAGTCTCGTCCATTTTGAGCTGGAAAAAAAATTTAAATATTTACGCGCTTACCGTATTATTAAGTCCCTGATATAAAGCTTATCACAAAGTTTAATAATTATAAATGACGTTTAATTTACAACCGCAAGCATTTCCAGCACACGGGCAAAGCACCAATAAACCCGTAAATGTCCGTTTTTAGCAATATTAGGTTAGGTTAGATAAGGTTCTGCTTCTGCAAAAATTCCCATCAAAAAAATAAAACCACATGAACAGTACAGTTGTAAACATTAATAATATTGTAAACTTGCCGTTGGATATTTTCGATAATTTGCATGCCATTTTATTTTGGTTTTATGAAATCTCGTCGTAAAAAAAAATGGTTTTTTTCCCAATATGTTCCTTAAAATGTATGTCAAACACCACGATTTTTATAAAAGAAATACCTGAGATTATATAGATCAGTGTGATCAGGTTCGAGACCGATGTATTCCAAAATATCGTAGGTTAACGCTGGCAGAGGAATCTTTAATCGATGACGAAAGATTAATAAAACCCATTCTCGCGGTTAAAATTACATCAAACTAGGTAAAATAAATTTTTAATTCTGAGCGTAAAGACAAATGTTCAAATGTACGAGGTGCGACAATAAAATAACGAGACTTTTTGAATAAAAGTTGTTTATTTTATAAATGTTATAATTTAATGATTATCACCTTCAAAGTACCTTCCCTCAGCATCAATACACTGTTGCATACGTCGCTGCCATTCTTGAAAACAGTGTTGCCAATTGCTTTCATTCAGCCCTTTTAGAAGTTCTGCCGTTTTCATTGTTACGTCATCAACTGTTTGAAAATGGGAAAAGAAATAAGAAGGAAATAAGAAGAAGTCACAAGGAGCAAGGTCTGGCGAGTACGGGGGATGTTGAAGTACAGAAATTTTTTTTTCAGTTAAAAAACGTTGAATTGAAAATGCACTGTGAGCTGGAGCATTGTCTTGGTGAAGAACCCAGCCATTTTTCCATAGGTCTGGTCGCTTCTTTCTGACACGTTCTCTTTATTTAATTAATACCTCTTTATAATAATATTGATTAATTAATTTTGTCGATTTTTTCAACGTTTTCGTTTGTTGAAGACGTGGTAGGACGTCCAGAACGATCATCGTCTTCGACGTCCTCCCTTCCACTACAAAACCGTTTGTACCATTCAAAAACACGAGCTCTTAATAAACATTCTTCACCATAAACTTCACATAACATACGAAACGATTCCGCGGCAGTTTTTTTTAATTTAACAAGAAATTTAATGTTAACACATGTTGTTCGATTTTTATATCTAACATTTTTCGGCAGTATAGTCGAACTCGCACTAATAACAAGGCTACTAACGTATAAGAGAATGAATCGATGCCATCAGTGTTCATAGTACTTTTAGATAAGTGTTTTCTAATCATATTTCAATAATCGTTTTATAGATAACGTTAATAGTTTAGGTTTTATTCAAAAAGTCTCGTTATTTTATTGTCGCACCTCGTATTGTAAACGGAGATGAAATATAGTTATAATGCCGTCCCGCGTTGTACCCGCCTCGTTTACACCCATGACAGGGCAGCGGCCATGGAGCAAAATATAGAGCCGGTTATTATTTTATTATTATAATTATTATTTTTATTTTTTTTTTCATTAATAGTTTGACTAAAGTGTGCAGTTTTCAATCATGTGTGACGACACTTAACGGGGCAATATAAGTCCGAGGGAGAGTGATTTAACACCTAATCAATTTTCAACGTTACACTCGCTTTGCCATACATATATATGTTAAACCTAACATAGACCATGAAAATGAAAACTATATCTCCAATACTCTAATATATATATATATATATATATACGTACGTGATTCGACAGGTGGACATATTGGACACGTGCGGAAATCCACAGTTTCCGGCTATGCGGCGGTTGAGCATAGCCAACGCCAACGCGTTCTTGTTCGTCTACTCGATCGATTGCGAACGGTCGTTCGAGATGGTCAAGCGCAACTTCGAGGAGGTCCGCGAACAGCGCGAAGACTATCAGGTGTTGCCTATCGTGGTGGCCGGCAACAAGCTCGACCTTCCCGCCGACGATAGGCGTATCGCTGTGGAAGACGCGTCCGAGTGGCTGTACTGCGAACTACCGAAAATGAGGCGAGTAAAAAATAAAAAAATAAAATATATATATATATATATATATATATATATATATATATATATATATATATATATATATAACCGTTATCTTATTAAATGGATGACATGAGCGGAATCGCCATAGAGAATATTAGATTCTAGTAGGGTTCATCGGATCATAGGTGTTTTTTTTTCAATATTTGATAAGACGAACGAGAATAGATTGAGGCGATTTGAACGTCTGACGAGAAGAAATGAGTCTGTATGATGAGTGAGGTCGTAAGAGCTATTTTACAAACGAACGTAGACAGGAAGAACGTGGACAGGAAGTTTTCGAGTTAGGTGAGATGATATTTATTTATTATTTTTTTTTATATACTTTTTCGCTTAAGCAAACGCTCCGTTGCTAATAACATAAAATACACAACTTGGAACATTTTTCCAAATTTCATTTTATATGTTCTATAAAGTCCAATGCTTTTTTTGGTTTTTTTTTTTTTTCCCCCGCAAATCTTTTTTCAGTTATATTGTAATAATGTTACATTTTCAATTATTGTCAATTATATTTTTCCCGAAAAAATGTGCTGACAATGCTATAGTGACGATAAGTCATTTTTTTTTTTTTTTTTTTGTGATTTTAAAATAACGTTGTCTTGACCGCTTGGAGTCGAATTCCATCTCTGCGAAATATTTAGCGGTTTACTCGAAACACGAACAAATTGCACATATTTTGTTGGTTATTTTATTATTTTTTTTTTTATATATATATATATATGTATTTGTACAACTAACCACATTAATGGTAAATCAAATTGTCGTCGGTATTATATATATATATATATATATATTATAATCAGGGCTACGCGAACTTCCGCGACACGCCCGAACGACATCCGACAGTAACCGTAATCGTACAGCACCGAATAAAAAAAAAAAAAAATAAAAAAAATACACATTCGATATGCGGGCATTTCGATTTCGGGCGATGGAGAAATAATAAAACAAAACGAAATTAAAACGCGAACGTGTCCAATCGGCGGACCGCGCGGGATTTCGCGTATACTTTACTTGGACTGCGATTTATTATACACACCTTGAGCGGTATAAGTTTATTTCATTTCCGGGACGACAGCGCGGCAGGGCGTTCGTTGCCGGTGCGGCCCCCCCCGGACGTCCGGCGTTGACGAGGGCCCCGGGGGAGCCGGTCGGCGGAGGAGGCGGCGGCAACGGATCGGATTTCGCCGGGTCGTGTGGAATACGTCTTAATAATAACGACCGCCGGTAAACGGGTGTCGTTCATTTACTAAAATGTCCGATGCAAATACATCCGACCTCGGTCACCGAAAAATATTCATCACGCCGGGTCGACACGCCAAACCCGTCCGTGCGTTCGTCACACGACGATATTTCATTCGGTTCCCTACGGTTGTAATCGATTTTTATTTATTTTTTTTTTTTTTTCCCCCCCGTCTACGTTTTTCCTATCAGAAGACTACAAACCCGATGTACACACGCTTCTGTAATATTTCCGGTAAAAAATGTCGTCTAGTTGGTACATTAAAGATGGTCGTTTTTCGATATACCTATTAGTTTTTTTTTTTTTTACCGTAACCGTAAAAACTACCGACAAATGACGAAAAAACGGCGAATGACACGATTTCGTCAAACTCGAGTTTTTTTTTATTATTTTCTTTGTAATTCCGGAAACAATTGTTCTAAAGATCTGAAATTTTCACATAAAATGTAACATTGCAATATAATGACGTGCGCAAAATTTCAAAAGATTTATTTTTATTTTGGGCTATTTATAGACATTTTTATTTTTTACCTGGTTTTATCTATTACAATTGTAAATTTTAGATACTGTTATTTTACTGATATTTTTAAGTACTGAAGAGTTTTTATTAAGGTTTAACTTATTTTATTCAAAAAATCGCCAAAATTGGTAGTCACAATTAATTTTTATAGCCGTTTAAGTATGTTGTTGTACCTATTTACCACAAAAAAAAAAAAAAAATTCTAAACATTTGGAAAAAACTTGGCTGATTTATAATAAACCAATTGAAAAAAAAAAAAAAAAAAAAAAATTAAAACTACTTATAATAATCAATATCATGTATGATCGTTGAACAGCTCTCAGCCTTTCAGATAAGTGAACTATAAGTATAATAATAGAAAAAAAAAATAAAATTTTTTTTAAATTTCTAGTTTAACAACATTGTTGATATTGTAGGTCATAATTTATTAAAATAAATAATATCACATTTATCATAATATCACCGTATACTACACAGTTGTAAACATACTCAATATGAGTTTGACAATAAAATTCTTTTAGTTTACACCGAAACTTTGCTCCGAATCGTTTTATAGAAAGAAGTGATTTATCATTTTTTTTTTTTTTTTTTTTTTTTAAATTCAATACATCCACCAGGACTTTTTCTATCTTATTCGAGAATCCATATATTATACAAATGACGGTAAAATGTAATAAAAAATATGCCTTATGAATTTTGTCTATCCATTTCATGGTATATAGTTCGTACAAATATTGATATTTTATGAAATATTTATTTAAAAAAATGTAATACGTTTATATTTTTTACATTTGTATACTGTAATTTTGTTTTTGTTTATTCCAATTTTTTTTTTTTTTTTTTTAAACAATTTCGCACATTAAAATTATATTGTTTATATTGATAAATATTATGCAATTAAAAAAAAAAAAAAAAAAATTTAACCTACAAACTAAAATAACTAATATTATAGTTATATTTATTAATAATTTATAATTAACCGTGTTATTCAATTACGTTTTAATTCAAACGGTGTTTTAAGAGATCCTCTATAAAAAACACCAGCATAATTTTTTCAATAATCTTTTACTATCTAAAAAAAAAAAAAAAAATCTTTATTATTTTTTCAGACCGTTTTTATTTTGTTCATTTTTACGTAGTTTCTTGGTATTGTCTTATCCAATTTATTCATCCTCATAATTCTCATAATAACAAATCTAATAACAATGGCTCCGTTGTTCATCTACCCGAGAAACGAACTTTGTATATTAGTTTGTTAGTTTTAAAGTTTATAAAATTTATCGAGTGTTTATATAAATATTCAATTAAAACACGTCGATATGCCCTGCGCTCACAATGTTATTATATAACTAAAAGTTTTTGAGGAAAACACCATATATTTGTAATTTATACTATTTCTGAGTATGTACCCACATATCTGCGTGTTTAAAACACTTTTTTAATATGAGGATAATAACACTCGGGAATAGGTCAGGCAGTCTGTTGGTAAATGTATTTCGTGGCGTTTATTAGAACGACTGTAATTTCTTTCGAAACAAATATTAAATGAACGAAATGTGGTGTCGTGAGTGTTGATTTCGGGTTATCATTTAAATTATAAATTAAAGCATTGAACTAACTACATTTTAATCTATACACGGACTAAATCGCACAACACAAAGAATCGACACATTTTAACGAATACTATATTAATGAATAATTTGTATTACCACACATGAAAAATGATTATATATTTGTTCGTATGAATCGAAGATTGATTAAAGGAATTTTTCGGGATAGCTGTAATTTCTGTAGAAAAAACCTTTAGGGTGACCTGAGCCTTCTCCGATTTACTCCTAATACGTGAGTCGGCCTGTGATTGAAGTCCATTGTATGCCTCGGGCAGATCCTTCAAAAAGTTCTAGACACACATAAACGACTGAATGAAAGTTGATATAGGATTCGGTTGCAATTGGTAACACGGCTGATATCGTAACTTCAATATATATATATATATCATAAAAAACATATAATAATACGCCATTTTAAATTATGTGAACAATTAAACGTCAAGCAAATGCATAATAATTAGTCGTATACGTTACTGAATCAACGAGTTAAGACGAAAGCATATTTTATTCGTGGGATATTTGAATTTCCTTTGAGTATTTATCTGGCACGGATCGGAAATCGTCGTTTTGGCGTACAAGCATTGGAAAAGATCCTTTTAAATATGAACTCGTTCCCGTAACTTTTTTAAAAACAATTTTTATTAAAACCTAATGACAAGTTCAAATTAATTTTTTTATATGCTTAATTTGAAAATACCAATAATTAATTTGCTTTGGAAATACATACAACGTAAATTGTATTGGTTTTCATGAGTAAAATCCATAAAATAAATACCATTTTTAGAATGCATATTTTATATGTTTAAAATCCTAAAAAGAAAGATACATAATAATGGAAAAAAAGGTTAAAAGCTTAGAATCTTAAAAAAAAACACATTACTAAAATAAATTCTATGCAAATTATTTTATTAAAGAAATAACATAAAACAAATATTAATTATACGTATAATTTCTGTTGGTCGCTGTGAATACAACGATATTACAATAATATTCGTGAATAATATAATCCCGATTATAGATATAATTTATCTACAATCTTATAATGTAAAATCTGAAAATTGAAAAAAAAAAAAAAGGAACGAAAATTTGCGTTCACGTTCCTCATAAATTGAAAATATTTCCCGTGCCTCGTTTTATTATTTCGAATGTAATGCGTGCCATACTTGGTTTTCATAAAAGGAACGCATTCGTTCCCAACACAGGGCATAACTTTACAGGAACCTAAACATTTAAAAACGAAATAAAACAGAAATAAATAAGATATTCCGACAGCGCTAAATTTGATCGCAAGGGATTTTATTTTACCACTTAGCATTAGTGTAAAATTATGTATCCCGCTTTAGATTCTGGTCGCAGCCAGGAATGTACTTGCTATATTACGAGACGTTCTTCTTTTTTTTAGGAACCGAGCACAGAGAGGAATGTATTAGTTAGGATATTAAGTGTGTTATTTTTCTTTTTCCTGTCTGTAAACAATTTTTCTATCAGACATCCTGCTCCGATTTTCAAGTGTGGTACATTTTTAAAAGCATTGTGCATCATTTTTGTTTTTCTTTAAAAATCGAAATAAAATATAGCAAAATGAGAAAAATTATGGTAATAGTTTCATTATATTTGGCTTTTTTTTTAACTTGGTTTAAAAAAATCATATGGAAACCTGAAATTTTTACAAAAAAAATTCATAATAGAGCTTTCTAGGTCTGGACAAATTTTCAAAACATTCCGGCTATTTTTGAATAATTTATAGGCATTCGAAGTATTTTTCAAATAAATTTAATAAAACTGTGTTTGCCTAACAGAAGTGTACGAAAATTTGACACAAGGTTCATGATATATTGTATAATTAATGGTATAAAGAAAAAAAAAATTGAGGGTAATGTAATAATTTTATTTTATACGCCATAAGTGTAAATTCTGATGATAGTTTTAAAAATGACAGCATTTCACAACATGGTTTACTTTCAAACGCTCCAAATCGTTTTTTAATAGCAATAATTTTTCGTTACATACAGATTTAAGTTAAATTTTCTTCTGTATCCTACCTACTGAACTTCCCACCTACAACAGTGGCCCTCAAGTGGTGCGAAACATGTCCATCTTTTTTTTTAAATTCACTTGTATTTGTTCTGTCTGCGGACTACTTTGCTCCTATCACAATCTTCTTATGAACTTCCTCGTGTTTATCCACGTGCACATAACTCATATAGGAAACTATAAAATTTTAGAAAATGTAAAATTGATTATATTTTAGTTTGCAGTGGCCCAAAATAATACTGAATTATAGTAATAACTTTTACAGTTATATTCTTGATCCGTAAACTTCGACTTTCGAAATGTATTTTATGCATAACCATTTTTTTAAAAACTGTGCCCTATTCGAAATCTCGCCTTTGGATGATTTATCATTTTTTTGAAATAGGTATATTATAATACGAGTACTTATAATAATACGACTTTTTATACAAACTATGAGAAAGAAACGAGATAAATACCCAGCACCCGGTATACTCTAACCGTACTAAGATTATGAGCATTCCAGTAGTCTTTCAGAAACTGTCCTAAACAATCGAAACTACCAAATTTTTGTTTTGTCCCTATTATATTTTATAATGATCGATGATTGGCATAATAATAATAAAAAAAAAAAAAACTAGACAATGCTTACAAAATAATATCAACTATTTCCATAGGACACCATAGATTAATATCGTTTTTTTTTTTACATTTGATAAATTATTACGATTTCGTAGACCAAGGTCGGCTCATTGTAAATAATTTTGCCAAATGTTATTATACAATTTATTCAAAAATAATTATTTAATGATATTTCGTATCGTGCAGATTACAATCACAGTCCTTTCTCTTTTGTAATTCCTGGATTTTGAAATATCAGGGAATCAATTCCGAGTGCCCGATATCCCGAAATCACCAAGTCGTTTCGTAAGGTAGATAGTGGCGACGCCAGGATTTTTTAGCTGGGTAGGCAAAGCTGGGGACACTAATTTATAGAGTGGGCCAGAGGCGTAACAATAATCGTCTTACCTACCGTCTATCGGATGGTTACAAGTACAAGTTAACAAAAAAAGTCTCATAATTTTGGTAAAAATCAACATTATAGTTTCCTCTTGATTTTAAATTAAATCTAAAAGATAATAAAACTATAATTTCTGCATTTGTATATATTTTAATGTAATAAATAATACAAAACAAAAATACTATTAAATCATACAGGGTGGTCCGGATGGTTTTAAGGTGCGCTGCGTCCCACCCTTCTGCCGCCACTGAATTTAAACGGATTATTTAAAACCAATTTTTTTACTAACAATTTTTTTATTTGTAATTAAACCAATACAATCCTTTATAGAAACATAATTATGATGATGATTTTGGTTAAACTGTTATACGTATAGTCACTGCATATAAACGAAATATGGTTTTACATTATTTTTATTGATAACCATAGGTTGATAATAGTGTGGTTAATTTGTTTAAATTAATAACTGAAATTTTACTAAATTAGATACTTTGTGATATTTCTAAAATTCCCAAGAATAGTGATTCACCAGTCGGTCAGGATAAAATGGCCGAGATCCTAGGACCGTAGGTCCCGCACGTGAGCTCTAGCCTCTCAACAAAAAGTAACAAATATTACCGAAATTCTGGTACTTGAAAAAATGTAAAATAACGAATCGGATCACACGGCAAAACAATACGGACGAAGTGAACGTAATATGTTCCCGGATTCCCTTTTGCACATTGGCCAGTTTACGACAGAACAATAATTCCACGGACCAGATCGTGACGTGGTTGTGATGCGGTATATCGATAAACTGCTTAGGATATCGGGGATTCAAGTGTAAGTTTTAATTTTGCTGTAGGCTGAAGTTTTATTTTATGCTGTCGAAAAACCGGCCAGTGACTATCCTTAACTATGGAGTTTATAATCAATGTGTCCGAGTCTCGGCAGATAGTTGGCCGGGAACCGTTGACAATCGCTGTATAGTTTTTCAAACTTCTAACGAGCGAAAAGTAGAATAGCTTACTGCTGGTCGTTTATTTCATACAAGTCACCGAGCAAATAGAATACAATTAAAACCGAACGTTTATACCGGTTAAACTCGGTCGGGGTACAATAGTGCATTCGGCAGCGTGTGAATGACAGACGAGATAATGACGTTGCTGGGCGATTAAAGGCATGTGCGATTTATAATTTATAAATTAGAGCTGTTTAATCTCGTCCAATCATAATTATTTAGTAGCTCTGCCAAGCGATAAAATCGTTTATTCAATATGCCTTTAGAGTCAGAACAACTATACCTATACTATAATCTAAGACCGAAAGTATACTGAAATTTAACATTGAATTGTATTAAATACTACATACACAGCACAACGTTAGACTATTTAGTTATCTATCTTGTTTCAATATTTTCGAAATGTTAATCTTACCCGTTATATATGTATATTGTATACAGAGTTGAATTGAAGAGCGTTTATAATTAAACCTATATAGATTCCAGACAAAAAACGTCGAGCCGTACAATAATATTGTCGATTCCCGTCGCCTTCCATTTGGTTTTATGAAGAGGACCCAAAGGTGGACTGGGGTCCAATGGGCCCATTATATTTTGTAAAATACAATAGGCCCTTAACGATACGCAATTCGAACACATCTCGTCATAATTCCATTAATTATGTCTAGAACGTTTTAATGGAAAATTATCTTCCACAATTAAATTAATGTGCAACTTATTGTTTGAATAACAATCATTCATATTTGGCGAGAATTACTTTACTTTAACGACAATATAGTATCAATATTTATTTTTCCACTATTGATGAATTGTGTTTCCTATCATGCTTCACCAGCTAAAATATCTAAACTACTCGACTGTGAATATACTGATGTACATCCAAAAAAAAAATGAAAAACTTTAAGAAATAAACGAGCTGTTTGATAACTTTGAATTCATAAGGTTTATGTCTTAACAAAGTTGCTTCAGTAATAGATTTTCAACCGAAATTGTTTGAAGAACAAATTAAATCTAAAGCGCTGACAACAGTAAGGTATAAACTATCTTCTCCTCCATCGATCCATTTAAGAGCTTATCTCTGGACCACCTAGTTTCCTATTATTTTTGGATCCTTTTAAGTTTTTTTAATCTAACACTTAATATTTCTTGATTTTTCCTCCAATCGTTCACTCATTGGAATTATAAAAGTGTCTAAATTTAATATTTTACATCTTTATATTTTTTTTATATCAATAATATTACGCATTTTATTGTCAACGCTAACATACGGCATTGGCCTAACAGCATTCGTACCGCTTCGAATTTCGGTTTTAAAAAGTACTTTGAGCTGTTTATAAAAAATGTAAAACAATTATATTATACAAGGCGCCAAGCGGGGCTCGGCATGCAGTGGCACAGTCCACCTCTGAGGCGACCGAAATGCGTTATTAGTTTTCTTCGAATTATAGAGAGGGTTTCTCAATAGCTATGCATTTGTAGTTTGATTTATAGATATTTTCGAAATATCAAAAACCCTAAACACTGTACTGCGTTACTGCACTAAGCTGATAGTTCAGGAAGCGATTCAATGTGTTAATTATTGTGTACTCGGTTTTCCAGGGTCAAGTTGATCGAGTGTTCGGCCAAGGAAAACGTTAACGTGCGAGAACTTTTCAAGAGTCTGCTGGTCCTGTCCCGGAAGTTGTACGGTCAGGAAGACCTGACGGTGGGTCCTCTGAAGCGCCGGTCCAGCGCGTACGTCAGCCACACGAAGTCGTCGAGGCGCGTTGATAACGCGGCCGCCATGGTAGGGGCCGCCACCTCTTCCGGTTTCACGGGTATAGGTTCTTCGAGTCACAGCCGTGACGAACATCAGCTCCAGCAGCACAAGGAACCGGAAAGGGCAAAACCGCGCAGCCGCAGCCTGATCAGACGGTGCAGCCGGAAGACCAAACAGCAGATCCGGGACACGACCGCCAACGGCGGCGGATCCGGCGTGGACGATTGCAACATCAGCTAAACGCTTGCCGCTGAGCGGTGCGGGGACGGGGGAAACAACGTAAAAAAAAAAAAAAAAAAAAAAATCGACAAAAAAACACGCGAAATTCGCACGTATAGCGTATTGTACACCGACACACAGACGCGCCGAGTATAATAAAAAGTTACGATACACTGCATTTGTCGTGTTTCCCCCCCCCCAGCCTTCAACGCACACGACATTTTTTTATTACTTTTATTTCACTGTGACGTTTGTCCGGTTTTTTTTTTTTTTTTTTTTTTTAGCAGTTCCCCGCGTATCCGTTTAGTCGCATGTCAATATAACCTGCCAAAAACTCCTATTTGCCCAACGAAAACCACTAGCTCCAATAGGAATATTGATCACGGTCCAGATTTGAAAAGTTCTAGTCCCACAATATCGCTTTCTAAACTATAATACTGCCATTGCCTTCTTATATATATATATATATATACGGATACTGTTCATCCTCCCATCCAATTCATTTAAGTGCGATTTCTATTAAAAAAGAACAAACATTGTTTTTTTTTTACAATCGCCATCATATTATTGCGTATTATTCGGATTGCAAAAAACAAAA
Source organism: Tuberolachnus salignus (assembly GCA_956483605.1). Lineage (NCBI taxonomy): Eukaryota > Metazoa > Arthropoda > Insecta > Hemiptera > Aphididae > Tuberolachnus > Tuberolachnus salignus. The sequence goes on from OY101429.1 coordinate 31,850,028, forward strand.
AAAAAATATAAAAAAAAAAAAAAAAAAAAAAAAAAAGTCATATTACCGATATAATTATATGTATACACCGTCCACAGACATTAGGAATCGTAATCGTCATAGTATCTGGGACATAGTCATATAAACTAATAGAATGAGTTTACACACACTCCCATTTAGTCCTACTTGCATCCGTTTATCGAGCGAGAAAAATAGAACGATACCACAAGACAGGCATTTTTCGCGGAGCTGTTAATTATTAAAATAATTTGCTCTGTGCTTAGTAACTAGTACTTACTTGACACTTTATACTATATAATGTGTAAATACATTTTCTGTAGTATCTCGTTCTTGTATCTTCTATATCTCTAAGCACCACAATACAAGTCCCGTGAAAGTTTTAATTATAGCATTTGTTCTCCATATTCAACTCAGAAGTTTTCTTTTCAGTGGCGCTCCCACTCGAAGTTAGATTTAATAACCCAATTGCTAATACAAATCTACATGGTTAGTCTCTTTCTATGTAAACTATTTTTTTTATCTGAATTATAATTTCTACCAAAACACCTGGGCCAGACCCCGAATGCTTATATTGTACTCAATCCTACTCAATTTAGCTTTTCTCCACTAAGCTCAGTCCGTTAATTTGTATGTCTATGATCCGGTCCGGTGCGATGTAATCCACATATATAGTCAACCACATAATATCATCGGCTCGATCTTTCTGAAATCTAAAGCGATTTTTGTCTGTTTTAAATGCATTTTATATAATTCGCTAGATTAGCCTGAATAAGTATTGAGTTGTCATACTAATCGATTTAGTATAATTTATTTTATATTATTACCGTACTGTATACAGTCTTAGAGATAAAGTTTTGATTTTTGACAAACGGCTAGCGTTTGGTCACTAATATTAGTGTGATCTGTCTGTACGTACACCGATCGAAATGGACGTAACACCCCGCCGGTAGCCGTGATAAGTTTACCGTAATTCGCTTTTATTCTTATTTTATATAGACAGTCAATTTTTTGCACATTCTTGGCCCGGATATATTACAGCCAATTATATCGTTACTTTCAACACTAACTCATCATCATCGATTTCACCAACGCAATATCTATATGATTTAAATAACTACCGTTATGTGTTGTAGTGGTTCGTTCAAATCGCGTTGGCCATATTGCTGATAATTATACCTCGCTTTCAACTATATGCAAATATAATATACCTGCCCAGTAGCACTCGGTGTTGTTATAATAATTCCGAAATACTCAAAGTTCACAAACTATTTACGATCCTAAATAGATCTTCGCACAAAATTTTATTTTTTTTTTTTTTTTTTGGGGGGGGGGGGTGGATTTTGCGATGATTATCCCTCGGTCCTGGTACTCTGCAGCGAATTTCTTGATCTGTCGAATCATATACAAAGTACATTGAAATCTATTGATCTTACGACGATAACGAAATTCGCCGTTCCTGTAGGCACCCACCTTAAAATATATGTTCACCCGTTTCCGAATCTGAAAGGGAATAGTTTTCGTAATACAACAAGACTATATGACTAGTTGCGATTGTTTTCTATGCCTTTAAAAAAAATTCATTGTATACTATTTGTATTCCTACCCCTCCCCCCACCGCAGAAAAAAAAATCACAGAATATTTTACACACTAACGTGCTACATTAATTCGTTCGTCTTAGAAGCACAGTCATGAAATATAAAATTTTTACTACCAATTATCGTTTTAATCGATATTACAATTAATATCTGCTTGAATTTTCTTGAGAATTTAGTATTATGGTCTATTACATTTGAGTCCACGATAAATATTGCTTAAATGGGTAAGTTTTATTTCTTAATATTGAATATATATATATATATACTCAAATTTATATTTATTGAGTCTATTGTAGTTTTATCCAATATTATTTTAAGGCCTATGTTTGTTTTTAGATTCTAAACGTAGCGAGAAATGTATTGGTGATGAGTATTTTTTTATTTTTCTATCATTTCACCAAAAACTTTACTCTGATCATACTTTTTTTAAATGTGGTTTCTGGTAGCGAGTTTTGCCTAGTTTGTGATTTTTTAAACTTTTTCTCGGAGTTTAAAGCTTTTTTCAGTTATGTACAGCTTTTTTAGATTTCTACTTTTCTTAGTTTTATTCATTTTGAAAATTGTTTTTAGTTCAAATAAATGTTTTAAAATGATACGATTCTCTGAGATATATACAGAACTCATTAGTTTTTTGGGCGTAACTTTGAACTAGAATTCTCAACTCGATTTTGATCAGCCGTTCGGATAGTTGGAGATGCTTATGAATCTGTATTATTCTTTGACATTTTTTCAAAAATCTATTGTCTGGATCTTTATTCCCACGACCACAAATCGAATATAAAAAATGTCTACTTAGTCGAACAGGATAATTAAAATTTCATAAGCACTATGTGGATTAAAATGTAATGGACCAAAATATATCGAATTGACCAAAAAACGTATGTACTAAAATACAAATTGAATTAATATTCTACTAATCCGACATTATAATAAGTTATGAATATAAATATATTTAGTATATGTTTAGTATTACCCAAGTAGGTATGTCTACACGATGTATTCGCGTATTTTTGATGAAAAATTCAACGGGCTTTCGCATATTATATTATTGCTTTCACTTTATTATAGCTATATAAAATTGAGCAGTTAATTTTAATTATTGGACCACACTAATATTAATATCTAATTATCTACACTGGGTTTTGCATTAAGTTCGAATTTATTATCCAAATATACGACCAAAGCATATTATAATAATGTACTTACCATTGCGACCTGAATTATATCGATCAACGAATCAATAAATTAGTTTATGAAATATTTTAAACTTTTGACTTAAGTAAAACACGATTAAACGCATTATAATGATAAATTATTAAATTAGCAATATTATTAATATTATAATAATACAGTATATTATCATTGATAATGTATATTATTATTTTATTTTATGTATCGCGTCAGATTATACTAATTGTGTAATTATTCAAAATTCGTTTCGTTTTCTTAAACTTAATATACCTACTTATAATTATAGACTTATATTATACACTTTAAACTACGATTATGTATTAAAAGTCAATCGCATTATTGATATTTATTATCTATTTTTCATTTTTGGTGGAGGGGGAATAGTAACTACTACTTTATGTACATATTTTGCCTTTTCTAAGAGTTACTGAGTTTTAGGAGATCGTCAGTTTATGAGATCATGAGATCTCATGAGTTCATGAGTTTAATGTTCAAACATTAAACTCAAAATGAACGTATAGTGGTTAGATAATCCGTTTTTTTTCTTTTCTTACGTAGATGAATGTAATAGAACATAAAGAAAAATGTTCAAAATTATATTATTATGAAATTAAGAATGTTCAATAAGTTTACAAAAATTACAAATCAAAAAAATTGATTAAAAATTTGGTATTATATAATATATGGTAATTTTATACATATATTTTAATATATTGGTACTAGAAAATAGGCAGGTCAGGTTATTTTGGTATTAAATAATACTATTTCCGTTATATAACAGTGGTTTATTTTTAAAAATTAATACAAAGGGTTCTATTTAAAAAAAAAAAAAAAAAAAAAAAAAAAAAAAAAAAAAAAAAAAAAAAAAAATGTATAAAACATTTCAGTATATATAATGATATATCGAGTTATAAGATTTAGACAATATTAAAATACAAATAATACATTAGTATAACTATATTAGTAAAACTGTCGAAAATTAATTACCCTTACTTTTCGCCCATATCCAGTGCAATTACACCCGTATATTCTCGGTTTTCTGCATCGTCCACATCCATCAACATAATATATGTCTTCATCTACTCCACATGAAGTGTGGCCGTCTTGATTAAGAGGACGTTATTAAGAGGAAATTAAGAGTATGCGATTGGAGGGCCCTTGTTTATCTCAAGTACCCTTATTAGTTTTATAATTTCGTACGTCTGTTTACTAGTTGAATATTGCTCATCGAGTTGATTATTTATTTTTATTATACCTGTGAAAATCGAGGGCTCTGACCGTCCTGCCCTAGGGATGGTCCCGTCCACAAGCCTTGATATTATCTCACCTTATAGCCTATACCTCTACCCCGACTTAAATGTACAACACTTAATTCACCTATCCCGTCGTTAATCCTTCACTCAACACGCCGCGGCGATACCTCGTCCTCGGTCTATCTCTCTAATTTATTTCCCGCTATGGCCGCCACTCCTTGAGGTACCGTCACAAATTGATAAATGTTCCGAAACAATAAGTAAATATTTGCTGTGTATAATCGTATCATATTATAGAACCCATGTATAATGACGTTTACGGGACCACTAGAAATCGGTTGTCATACTCTGCATATTCAGTGTAGTCCGGGCTGTGATGATGAACCTGACTGAATTAATTTACAGCGTCTCGGTTGGCGATGGTCAGTGCCCCGGGGGTATAAGCTAACAACGGAATACAACTACGAATGAATTGTAAATAATACGGTTTCAACGTTTTAATTATTACGACGTGCAATAGTACTGAATATGTTTTAGCCGTTATACGTAAAATAGTAAACGATTAGTGGAAAATCATTATTTTGTCGTGAACGTTCTTAAATTTAACAGTCTCAACGATTAATCGCGGACGATTTTCCATAATACAACATATTGTATTGGCTATATTTGAAATTAAAACGGACGTCAATAACATTACAATAGACATTCTATATGATAAAAAGTAAATAAATAAGAAACTAGAGAATAAAATATAAATTATCATATGCGTAAAGATTTCGAAAATAATATTATTTGAAAATGTTTAATCTATAGCGAATATTCAATGAAAATTACCTTTTTTTAAAAAAAAAATAAAAATCGTAATACGATAAAAATATTATATTAAAAACAATTAAAAACCCCGAGCCAAAAACACTATATTTCGGTTAATGTAGTTTATCGTCGTTTTAATAACGTTTGGGACTTGTGTATTATTTTCAATAATGTTATTTTTTCGGCCCGTGCGGTCATTATAAGACAAGATTACGATTGCGTATGCATTTTTTAAAGATTCCAACAACAACAGTTAGGTTAGGGGTTAATCAATGTTTAGTTTATTATTTTATAAGGTAAATGATTAAATTGTTCTCGCGTTCGAAACACGTTGCAATGATAATAATAATAATAATAATATTAACGTTTTTGGTAAATTAAGTGACAACGATTAATTATTATGAAAATTGTGTAGTATTTTTTTTTTTTTTTTTTTATATATATTGAATAAAAATATCTCGTGACAGAATATAGAAAACACAAACTGTGTAAGAGTAAAAATAATAATATCAAGTGTGAAATTTTATACGACTGAAAACGATTAATTTATTTATCATTTGTAAGTTTCAGTCAATTGTTTTGTTCATTTTGAGGCGGTCACCAACATTGGCGCCGGAGAATGTGCTAGGGGAGGCAATAATTTTTCGGGAACACATTAAACATTTTTTATGTGATCGATACGAAAAAATTATCGCCATCATTAACTTCTCCCCTAGACGAATTTCTGCGGGCGCCTATGGCGGTTACTTACCTAATTATTATCATATATAATCTAATAAATATATTAAGCTACATATCCAAATATTAGGTATGTCAAATTTAATCCCAATGCCTATCAAATTAATATTCGTGAATTTTTTTTATCATACGGCGTATTATAATGTACACTCGTATTTATCATTTAATAAGAATTAAATTACTATATACTATATATATATATATATATAATATATAACAGGGTGCATTAATAGATATTTTTTAGCACCTCCATATATGGAAAACCATAAATATTTTAGTTCACGTTGTTTTTTTGATCGAACCATAACGGGATATAACCACTATATTTATTATATTATATTAAATTTTAATCTATTACTGAAATATATCGATTGCCTAGCATTTATACATAATATTATGTAATAATACGTGTGTATATCATATCACAAATCAATACAATAACGAGTAATATTATACCCAAATATAATATTATATACGTTTTAATAATATAATTGTTGTATAACTTAATTTATATTATAATTTTATTTACGGTTTAACGTTAAATAGTCGTATATTATTGGTTTTAATATTATATTCATAATAAACATAGTTTTGTTCCAATAAATTGTACTAGTTGTTTGTTTTACCCTGTTCAAGGTAGGGGTACCGTGAGTGTTACAAACGGTGCCTAAAAAACGTAATCGGCCTATGATAAAAAAAAAAAAAAACCAACATTTCAAATGGCCATAAATAACTCGAAATACGCCAGAATGTTTTGAAAATCAACGTGCTAATAGAAGAATTCAGTGAACGTTTTCGTGTCTCTACGGTTATTTTTCACTAAATTAAAAGAAAAAAAAAAAAAAACCCAATTGAAAATAACAGAAACCGTTATTGTCTCAATATTCCTATTTTTTTTTTTTATCCGATTATTAGGAAAACTTTCATTCACTTGTGGTTTTCCTTGTAAAGTGATCCGCCAGAAAGAACGCCCGAAGACAACGATCGGAGCAAGATGTTCTGTACAAAAGTTGTAAGTAGTTTTAAACAGAAAAAACAAATAGTATTGTTCATAGTAAAATCAATATATATATATATTGATTAATAAATCTCGTTACGCTCAGAATCTCGAATGTGGCACCCGCATTATCGGTGTCGTGCCGACTAAAAGTTTATGATTTAAGTCTACACAAATGTTATAACAATCGCTTTCGTGGTTTTTAAATCGAATTTTCAATGTGCAGGAGCGTGAATAACGGTGCTACCAATCAATACTATTGTACGGGGTTCTAGTTGCAACGCCTATACATTATAATATATTACAAATTGTAATACGCTAGCTGTACAGTTGAAGAGCAAATATATCACGTGACTTGTATAGGTAGATAATCGAACACAAATGGCGGTACTTTAAAGAAATCATTTTTTTTTTTTTTTTTTAATTCCTCAGTGCGACGAACGGAAAATTCCGAAATCGCAAAGCGGCCAGACGTCATACGAATGAGCGATTAAATATAAATCCTGAACGCCATTCATATTGGTTTTTCGAAACGGATAATTTGTTTTCGCTTTGATGATAATAGTAATATTACATACGTGCATGCACCCTGAACCCGGGATTTTTCAATTGGGAGCTCGACATAGTAAATTTAAATTATATATACCAAAGCCCTACATATTACATTTATATATATACATTTTGTATTTTACAAGTTATTATTTTTTTTTTTTGTAATTATTATATAATATAATATTTATATTCCATTTTCCCAGTAGCGTTTCCCCGGGTTCGTTTCTGGAATATATATATATATATATATATATATTTATCACGTCGTCCGAACTAAAAAAAAAAAAAAAAAATAATTAAATTTTGTTAATGTTGATCAAAGCCAACCCAATTAGTCGGTCTTCTACCCTTGGATATGTTTTTAATCGCGTCAACCGTTCGAAATGTACGTTCGGGCATGCCATGTGATAATACGGTTTTAAGGATGAAATTCGTTAAATCATATTATCACATTCGTAATGGCTATAAAATAAACCAAGTTACCGTTTATATTCCAAACATAAAAAAAGGGATAGGTACCCAATCACCTACCTTTAACGTGCAACGAGCGGCGAATGTCGTGTACAATTTTACAGGAGATACCGTGGAGTGCATTCACTTTCAAACTCGCGGAAATATGTCAATAGTATATATGAATGAAAATAAAAACACTTTATAAATAAAACAGTTGTTTTTTTTTTGGAGGCAGACGACAATAGTATGGTGAGTTAGTGTCGACACACTATTCGAAAACACTCTGTATACATGTATAACACCACTAGATGGCGTAGTAGGTTCCATAAAATTAGAATGCCAATCAAGGTACTTTACGTAATTAATTTATCAATGATAAATTATACATTATTGTATTATAATTGTATGCAATATAGATGATATAGATGGTATAAAAATACTTAACTATAAAAATTAAAGAATCTGTTTTGTTAACTTGATAAATGACGTAAAATCTAACGCCGGTAGTTTTGCTTTAGTTAATTTTCTAATCGTAGTGTTGGATGGTGACCGCAACAACTTCTTGCCAATACGATTACACGAACAATATCAAATGTCAATTTAATCCGTTTTTAAAATGCCGTAGTGGATTTGGAATTTTACTTTTGGCTAATTATTGTTAAAATAAAAATAAAAAAAAAAACCCGGTAAAATGCAATAATGTAACATCACTTTATTCATAGTTGATGTAATTCTAAACGTAAGAGTAATCAACAATCGGAACGTACTATCGGCTGCTATCTTGCATAATACTAAATACGATTGCCATTAGTGAAGTCGGTACATAGGAATCGTCTTCTTTTTTTGAAACTTTTCACTAAAAAGTTACTAAGGAAAATCAAACAGATCCGGACCACCGTCATAAATAGTTTACCTACAAGCATATTACGTTTCATACTAGAACTAGAAACGTGCGAAACTGGCCCTTTGAACTGGTAGCCAGTTTCTGCTGTTTTTTTTTTTTTTCCTAAATTTATTATTCGATATATCGTTCTATAGGTACTAGTAATGAGAAAAAATCGGATTTTCCGAAGTTCGAGAACCCGGATGTATAGATTCCGAAATTCGAAATCTGACATTTGTTGTAAATCGGGATTTCTGATTTGAAAATCCGGAATTTTTTCTGAACCTAAATTAAGGTTTTTAAAATTGCAATATTATATTCATTAATTAATTTCTCATAAAGCTAGTATCGCTTGGATATTTAAAATTTCTTGAACCAGAACTTTTCCTATACGGAATTTGTTTAACATACTCGTAAAATACGTATTATATAACAATTGATACATAAATGGTTTTTCTATTAAATAAAAAAAAAATTCGTACTGTTTACTAACGGAACCACTCATACAAATACATGTTTAACCAACGATAGAACATTTTAGAATAAATATGTGCAGATTAATTAGGTCATTTTATCATGTAAAAAAAAAAAAAAAATTACCTAAGGAGTCGATTTTAAGATTTACGAAAACATCAATCCGTACGGTCAATCCGGAACTTTGTATATTGGAATTCGAAAAATCCGGATTTATGTCACACCACTATTAGATAGATACCTATAAGACATGTTACCCGTGCGTGGAATGAACAGCAGTCGCTCAATCGAGAGTCGATAATAAATCGACGGGATGCACGTACATCCAGACGAGTATAGATTGTGAGAACAGGAGGGTGTGATTGGGTGTACGATATACGCTTACGAATGATAACATAAATATTGTATTGTATTTTAATTAAAAAACGCAACAACACGTTTTTTACACAAGTAACACATTAACAGGCGGATTACGGTGACGTAGCATGATTTAATAGTAATTCATAATGTTTTACCGGACTACGCGTCTGGGTACGTTGGACATAAGTAATTCTATAAACGCTACGCGTACCCCGTACTGTTCTTATACAATTACAATAATAACGGATATATATATTATACGGACAGTTATAACGATAATGGGGCCCCGGCTACGGAACATTTTATGGGTACAATAGCAATAGGACATGCTGCGACCCTGGCCGATCGTGCAACGGCGCCGTGCGTGAACCTACGTGCCTACACACGGTAACGGAATTGTTTTTTTTTTTTTATTGCTCCATTGTCCATCTCCCGTGATGAGATGAGCAAAAAAAAACAAAAAAAAAAAAAAAAAAACCGTCTACTGTATGGACTTGCTGACGTCGATGGCCGGCCGGAGGCTGTCGAAAAACCGTACGGTGCCCGTGTTGCGCTGTCTCCTCTTGACCCACGCGTTGACGTGGCCGGCTGACGGACCAGTTGCGCGGCGGTGATGCGTTCTTGCGGCCGGACGCGGGTCCTCCAGCACAACGAACGAAGGGCCGCCCGCCCTCCGATTGACACCGGCACTGCCACTGTCGCCGCAGCCATCACTACAGTCCACTACTTCTAGACGAAACGACGGTTTCTTCACGCTTCCGGGACGTCTGCGAAACAAACGGAGCGTCAATTGAATCTGGGTTGGCTAAACGTGTCCGGATCCGAAATATCGAATATCCGTGATCACTAGTGTCCCCCTTCGGTCGAAATTCGACCGGAAAACCAATATTGTTTCTTGTTTCGTGATTTACTTATACAACAACAAAAAAAAAAAAAAAAAAAAACAGAGGAACGTAAACTATTTTATTGTTTTATGTTTTACTTGCCTGGACGGTAACGTACGTGTGCAATTCGTCTTTTGTTGTGCAACACTACTCGACAATACCTTTCCAATGATATATCGTTTTCCCCTACCGTGTGTCATATAGACGGAGTTACGTTGGTAGGTACGACAAAAAAAAACAAAAAAAAAAAAAAAAAAGCGCTCGCGTATTAACATATACGATTGTATTAAAATCTAAACCGTAGAATATTTCCAACCCAGGATTTTAACCCCATCGATAGAAAATACATTTTATTTAATAACACTAACAATTATATTGATTGTATTTTATATGATTTTTTTTTTTATATATGTATATATATACACTACCGATCCAGGAGGGCAAATGATTCCGTGCTCACGTACCCTTTCTGGGTCTTTCAGCTACAAGGGTAGGCTAGCCTAATCCGGTCGCCTTTCAGCCGGACCGGCCGCCGGGTATTTTAAATACCCAGGAAGTAATATTTATTAATTCTCTTGGCTAATTTTTCTTCGGATATTTCCGATCAGGATATTATTTTTACCATAACCGAATGGACTATATTGCGAACATTCGAAATATGCAACTCATACTTATGGAATTGGTAAAAAAATTATAGTATTTGTGTAAATCCGACGTTTGCGTTTCACCCAATGTCATCCCAAACACATCGTCGCTCGTTTAACGGAAAATAAATCTATGGCACGCAGAGATCCAACATTTTGAATATAGGCGGACAGATCGCATTAAAAAGATTTGTGTGAAAGTGGGAAAAGCGGGACTACACAGTTTTTAAAATCCGTCCGGCTAAAATACAATTTGCAGTAACCAAACGATTAGGTTAATAAATAGAAATTATATACCAACGATTTTTTACCATATCCACGAAAAAATCCAAGTATTTTATGATAATATTTTGCCTGTAACGTTTCATGCGTTATAATCTACAGTGAAAACTCGTAATTTTTCAGAAGGTTGGGCATTACCAAGCTGAATGTAAAACATTTTATTCATTAAACTTTTAACTTTTAACTATTCATTTTGTATAAGCTTAACTTATTTTGTTTTAAGTGAACTTGAATGATATTAGTCAAGAGGAGGTCACGTCGATTTTTAATATTATTTAAGGGGCTACGTAAAGGCTAACGAAATCATTAAAACAAATTAACATTTATCGAATTAAAGTGTTCACATTTACTTTCATATACATTTAAAATGATCCAGGGTAAGGATACTTGTAATAAATATAACGAGTATTTATTGAGTAATCGTAAAATTAATTCAAACGCACGTTCGCGTAAAACGGGAAAAAATATCCGTCGAAGCGATTTTAGAATTTTTACTCACTGTGACAATTAATGACAAACGTTTGATTTTCAATTTATTTGAAAAAGACGGTTAAATATTCAAGGCTATTTTTTTCCATTAAAAAACGTCGTAACATTTTTATAAGTCGATATTTAATCAATCCCCAATGGTAAAGTTGCGTTGTTAAATTTTCATCATTTGTAGTTTCGATTTTAAAATAAATATAATTTGTCATATGGTATTTCCGAAATAGATTTAGACAAAAAGATGTGCCCGTTAAATATGTAGTAATAAACAAACGATTGGGTTCAACAGTGTTCAACTCATTTGTCGGTCTTCTACACAAGTTGTGTGTTCGTTATTAATATTTTTACGACTTTCATTAAATTGCCCGAAATACCGTCAGTGACAACGTTCCAATAAAACAATAGCCGTGTTATTTTTATCCATTGTACTATAACCACCGAACTAGACTAGACTGCTCTACGTGCAGTATGCGAATGAGCATAGTTGTTGATAATTTGTACAATTCGACCAGCGTGTGGTTAACCTTGGCCATACTTTCTTTTCAATAAAACAAAAAAAAAAAAAATAAAAAATTACAAATACTTTTAACTTAACTTAAAAACAATTACATTTGAACCTGTTAATTATTTACTGTTTTGCAGTTAACTTAAGTTTATATTGTTCATTAACTTGCCGGGCCTTGATTTTTCGGCGTATACGCCTATCAAAGCCGGACGATTCAAACGTTTCTCGCCGTATCATCGTATTAGTGCACACTTTTTTATTCGGCCATCGGCGATTTTCGCTATACAGGAGGTTTCGCTGTAATGTATTTGTATCGTTATTATACAACAAATTCTGTATACTCGCGGGTAGAGTACGCTACATACAAGTGGATTTATGTTCATTTTTGTTACTATTATCACCGGGACACTTATCGGTTCATTGTATGAATTATTTCCCATTTTCAGTTATTATGCCTAGGCAAGTTTGCTCTTTTGGAAATGCCCAAATTTATACACAATACTACTGATATGTTCACGAAATGGATACACGTTACCCTTCCCAAATCCCCTTCTAATGCAAATATTGCAATATCGTTATGGGTATAACGCATATTTATCATAACGCAATTTCGTACACAAACGAAACGTCAGGATATCTAAAACCGTTACACGGAAACGAAAAATATTTAGTTACGTTTTGTGTGGAGGCGCGATATTACTGATTAGTATCTAATTTATTTATTTTATTAGAAACGATCCAGCTGAATCCAGTTGAGTTTGAAATTTAAATCCCTATAAAATAGAATTTCGTATAATATGTTTTACATTGACGAACGTGTGAATTATTTAAACCGCCAATTGAATATATTTTAAATTCGATTTTGAAATATCTTATATACATTATTATCTGCTTTTAATCCCTATAATAATTGTAAAACTGATTACGCAAAATATTATTGTATCAAGTATAATGAATTTGTCGCGTTTATTTGTACTGAAATCATTTTCACCGTTGCTTATATAGAAGAATTTCAAAATGACAATTGCTCCAAATTTGAATTCTGATAATGCGTGTAAAAATATATTTATACATTGTTAAAGTATCGTTATGGCACGGTCCAATTGTTTTGTACGCTAGGTTGAATATTTCAAAAAATATATTGTAGCAAAGCGTTTTAGCTTTTGAATAAAATACGAAGCGCTGCCGACAAGCTTTGCATCATACAGTTCAAAGTGATGTGGACCAGGCGCGCGTAAAAGCCTGGAATTTACAATCCCGGAGTAAAATATTTTTAAATTTCAGAAATCTGTTAATACCCGGAACCGTACGATTTAGGAATCCAGATGTCTACAGGTTTTGGACAGATATTCAAATCGTTACCGTACAAACCCGGAATATAATTCCATTGAAATTCAAAAATGGCGCGCGCCAGGTGTGTGCGATTGCACAACGGTTTAGATTTCGATATCAATAAAAAAAAAACTGGAGTGTACGGTTCCGGACTCGAGATTTGTACATTTCCGGCTTGTACGTTCCAGGATTTTATAGGTATCCTGTGGGCCATCTACGTAAGTTTGCGCGTCTCTCGGATAACGCCGACCACTGCGATTTCCGAAGCATATAAAGCCGCCATTGGCAAACCGTGCAGTCCATTCCCACACGCAACTAGGTAATGTATATTTGCATGTTTTTACTCAATTGTGTGGCGTCCGCCGAAGACGACAAACGAACGCGCGGGCCGCAGTAACATTCCACTGTCCCGTGTCAGGATCATTTCCTTCATACTCTCGTCGAACGGCGACCGTGATATTCCGTGACAATAACCGGACGCGATCACTTGATTTCGATCTTTATTTTGCCCCGAATGCCGTATAACAGACACACACACACACACACGCACACGCATCATTTCATTAATTTAATTTCACTACTGACCATCGCGAATTGTCGCTATTTACGATTCGGACGGAAAAATCGTAATAATCTATTATTTTCCCTTCCCGGTGTCGTATTATCGCATGCCGTTTTTCCCTGTCTCGATTAATCGAATTCGAAATGTCCGCCCGCACACTCGTTTTTCTCTGTTCGTGCGTACATCATGATAATAAGGCTATACTCCCATGGAAACTGTTGAAACCAACGGTCGAAAAATTTATGTAACCTATTGGAAAGCTGCCTACGCAATAAAGAGTCATTTTGGCATCACCCTACACCTACTGAGAAATGGACTGATATCAGAAAGACATGTATGAGCTCCGTCACTGGTCGTCCTCGGGCCGCAATGTTATTGCCTCTTAAACTTACCCTGTATGATTTTCATAGACATTTTCTATCTCTTTTTAACAATAATGTGTTCGAGAAATTGTGGACGAGGTATTGACGACTGTTAGATCGTTTATTTATAGGTCCGTCAGAATTTATGATTCGTCAGAATCAAGCAGACTCCACGTAGGCGTGTTTATTCGCGGATCCGATTACTCCGGTAATAGCCCGTACCATCAACATCCAACCTCATCCCACTAAATACATTTTAACTCGTTTAAATCGTGTGAAATATACAACGAACCGTTAAAACGTTTTTAAGAACACAAAACGGAACTACGGAATTATTATATCGTATCGTTTCCGACGATATACACCAATACCGGTAAAAAAAAAAAAAAAAAAAAAAAATGAATTACGCCGACCGGACGGAACAACGACAACCACTAATACCGCGATCGACACGAGTGTACCCGTAGGTATATTATAAAAATCCTTTTTTTTGCCTTCTCTCGCCCTTAATATCGCATACAATATACAATTTACCCATTTTACGCAATAAAATCGCGTTAACTTTTCTTATGATGTGTCAATGAGCGTACCTAATATACATATTAGATCGTATCGGATATGTACGTTGTGTGGCCGACGCAAGTAAGTTCGGACGGACAAGTACGTCGGTGAGATATCCGTTTTGAACACACACACACACACGCTAGGAATAGATTTAAATACCGTACCTCCGTCGGCGTCCGGGTGCGGCGTAGTCGGGTATTTCCTGTAGTTGGCCATCTGCTCGGTCTCGCCGTCCATTGGCAAATCGTCCATCCTGAGCCCGGTGCTGGGCCGCAAGTTGTCGGCCCGCCGGCCTTCCGGGTGCGCCACGTACTGGCCGTGCTGTTCCGACTCGAACGCCATGCCCTCGGGCGCCGGGTCGTCGGCGCACACGAACTTCCCGATGTGACTGCCCTGCCGGGGTGCCAGGTTCCGTTCCCTGGGCCCGTCCTTGTAGTGTTCCGCGTACTCGGGACTGAACTCGGCGTCGCCCTCTACTTGCAGCTCGTCCTTGGGCACGGCGGCGTGACGCCTGTTCTGGTTCATCTCCTCGGTGGTCGTGTACGGCGGCTCGAAGTGGCACCTGTACTCGGTGTCGAACGACGGACTTGCCGACAGGCTGATCGGCGGTGGCTGCTGTGTAGCTGTTACTCCGGGGTCGCGGTCGTTAGCAACGCCGAATTCCTTTCGCCGATACCTGTGCAATTCGTCGACGGTGACTATCGGCTTGTGACTGTACCAGTGTGATAACCGGCCCAAAGATTGCTGGCGGAGCACTGAAGAAGGCCGATCTTGCCGCTTGGTTTTGACGCCTCTCCGGTACCTGTAGCAGTAGTAAATTCAGAATTCATAGTGGTCGCTATGCAATGAGGCACAGAGGTCAAATCATAAATCAAGTCGAAAACTTCAAATAATTTTGGTTCAGTGCAGTGTAAGAAATAATGGAAGAATTGTGAAGGCTGTATATTAATAGGGCGTGACTGAATAAATTGGAAGTGAGTGACAATAGTGATAAAATGGCTCTATTTGGGATAAAACTACAAAATGGAAATTTATAGAACTATTGTGAGGTCAGCGATAATGCAGGGGGCTGCTTGTTGGATATTAAACAATAGGTATCAATTAAATACAAATGAAAGTAGCAGAAACGAGGTTGGTAAGAATTAGGAACGGATATAGTTTAGTAGTAGTTGAATTAGCAGGAGAAACGGGATACGAGCATGTTGTAAGAAGGAAAACCGACGGGATAGTCGAGAACTCAAAATATAGACGAACTACGTGTACATGAAAGTCGGGGAAAAGGTAAGTAATTATAAAAGTGGTTTTATGCGAGTATTAAACAAGATATAGGGGCAACTGGAGTGAATGAATGATATGAAGATATGAAGAGCAAAAATAAAAAAATTTAATTACACCCACTTGCGTGGGATACAAATATGAAGCGGAGGGAGTCGTGTTTATTATCAATGAGACGCCTAAGACGAGAGTAGAAATTGAGGCGTAAACGTAAGTATAATTAATACTGAGGTATGCCTGCACTAACATTAAACGAAATCTGCTAATCATTCGCGAATATGATCATTAAGTAATATACGTAATACGTACTCGTATTTAGTAATACTTTAGTATCAACATACAATATATATATTACATAGGCACCGTGATAAAATACACAGATAAGTCAGCAACTCTATGATACGAATACATTGGCTTATATCGCTCATCCAGTATCTTAATTTATCACCGGCAGTATCAAGTAATCCTATTATTTCTTGGTAATAATAATTTGTCCAATGAAAAAAAAATGAAAACCGACGACGGACTCGTCTGTAAACTGGGATATAGCTGGCATGCCTATTCTAAATTGTATAGGTTATATAAATTATTATCTATTTTGCCATGGTGAATGTCCAATAAAATAAAGTCATATGGGTAATATGTATTTCCGAAATCTCCCGATATCTCTCTATCCGGCCTCGTCTACGAATTACGAATATTATGCATAGGGTATAGGTACCTGAATTATCTTAATTATAAAAGTGCAGTCCTGAAATATGCATAAATACCACCGTTCAGGCTTGTTATAATATTTGTGAGAGGTTGTGGTAAGAATAAAAAATTACAACTTGTAGATAATAAATAAAAAAATACTGACTTAAAAATGTTTAGGTTGGAGGTTCAAACATAGATGTATATTTAATTTAATCTATGATTCAACGGGTTATTAATTTCGTGGCTTCTGTTAAATTTATATTTAAATTTGAAATAATAATAGTTTTTTATAATAGGTATACAGTTAGAGTATTATTATCGTCATTGCCGATTACCGAACAAAGTGTTCGACCCCCTAAAGTGTTTTTGACCCTTTTTCCCCGACAATGTCGCGGTTTAAACGTATTGAGACGAAAAATCTCGCAGTCTTGAGACGGATCTCGTATTGATACCGGGAACAGCTTATAGAGGTGTCGGATGGCACACGAATTGCGCGAGATGCAAAAAATATACTATGTTTTGTATATTCTGAAGAAAACATAAACGGCAAATTGTAATCTTTAGGTATCATTGTGAAATCGATAAAACATTTCTCGTTTCATATAATTTTATATAAATTGTTGCCACGTTATTGGCCGCAGTGTACAGGGGAGAAAAAAAAACTATTATGCGAGAGAATTTATTAGACAAAAAACCATAAACATTGGAAAATTTAAAACTTCAAAAAGTTGTCCGGTTTGGGTTCACAAATGACAAATTTATATATAAACTATTCGTATAGCAAAGGCATATTTGAGAGCGGCGAAGGGACTATCGTCCCTGCAGATTTTTTAAATTCATTAAGTCTTAATTTGTATTAAAATATATTTATTAGTAGGTAAGACTATCGATACAATTAAACTATTAATACAATAAAATGTAGATTAGTACACATTGTAGAGGTTGAATTGATTAATTTTTTCACATTCATATAGATTGTAACAGATGGTTTTCGAATCGCTTCTACCCCAAAATTACAATCCAAGGACAACCCTATCGTATAGAAGGAAAAGTGTTATACCCAATTATTTTTCTAAGTGATTCCAATGATTCGTTAGCCTACCGAAACCTAATAATGTACATTAGTGTTTAAAATTGAAAATCAATCTATTGAGTACAGTTTAACTCATTTTTAAAATACATTATTATACTAAAATATCTTTAAATAAAAATAATGTTGAGCAACATAGTCATTATAGTATTTAATTTATTAATTTTTAATCTAAATAATATTAATATAAAATGTATTGATGCAATGTAGGTACATTTTAAATAGTCGATATTTTTGTATTGTCAAAATTATAATTATATATTCAAACAGTGATGCGCCCATCATAAAGAAATATAATATTTAGTTATATTTAATGTACTTGAACACAATATTTAAAAAAAAAAACTACTTATCCCTAGTTATCGTGACGACTAAACTTAATTACCGAATATAAGTAAAAATATTAATTAGACGTTTGTCACAGACATTTAAAAAGGATATATATATATATATATTCGTATAATACGTGTAAAACGATATTTGATACGAATACATTTTAAATCAATACTATCTGTGGGGTAAAATATTTTTTAGTATTAAAAAAACCTAAACTAAAACTGTATCAGCGTTCAGCGATGAATTTCAGTTCGAAAATAATAATTACATTTTAAGAACTCGAGTATCAAAAGAAATATTGACAAGTTTTTCTTAATATTGTACTAAACAGAAGCACAAAGTTTTCTAAACTATGTTAATTAAGAAAAAAATGGTGAAAACAGTAACCGCGGTATGTACTTTAATGATAATTTATTATTAGAGTTCTACTAGTATACGAAAAGTTAGAAGAAAAATAAATTATGATTTAAATATATAACAAAATAAATAAACATAATGATAATATACAGGAATAACCAAAAAGTACTCACCTTTTTACTTTGTGAATTTCAAAAAGCAAATAAACACGGATGAAAGTGCAAGTTGTGTATTTATATAGGTATGGAAACGTTTGCAAATAACAAGTACCACCGATCGTAGGTACGGAAGGACAATATCACAATCGCGAATAAAGCATTATAAAAAGTTATAAATTACTTTTGAGTTTTTCCACCTTTAAAATGACTCCTTAATGACTTTACTGCCCGACAATTGCCTTGAACTCAAAAATAATAAAATAATAAATCATAACAACGGTAATGCAATGTACACGAACAAAACGTACCTATCATACTCAAACAAATTGCCCGCACAAATTATTGTACAGAATTACAATAATATTATTTAGGCGTGGCGGTGCTGTTGGTAAGTAGTACAAATGTCTATTTTCACTTTACACCAAGACATTGCTCCAATGAACCATATCAATATCGATAAGGGTAGAAATGTAAAAGAACGCGTTAAGTATGACTATTGTTAATGATTATCAACGTGTAAATTGAATGATAAAATTTGAATAACATTTTCAACTGTTTTGTTCATACAGGGTGCGGCAGAGCCGACTGACGAGTTTAATGAGGTCATTAGCCTGTAATAAGATAAGAGCAGGCCTTAATAAGTGGTATATTTTGAATTGTACCGTAATGCCGTTTTTATTCGTAATCATGGTCCGGACAGGTGTACATCGTGGTTTCGTCGTGCGTGCGTATTACGAAAATAATCATTCTGTGATCGCTACACAAAGGGCTTATCGTATTCCACGTGCTGAATCTGTCCCTTCTGCTAAAATTGTGGATACGGCATTCTGAAGAAACTGGAAGTACCCTAAGTAGACTTGGACACGGAGCACCCAGAACGGTAAGAACCTCCGAAAATGTGCAGTTGGTTAGAGAGTCAATTGAGCGGTCACCAAGACGCTTAGCCCGGAAACACGCTGTAGCTTTGGGAATCTCAGACCGTTCTTTGAGGAGAATTATTCTTCTTGCTGGCCAGCACGGTCCCTAAATATAAGCATGTGTGGTTTTTTTCCTCTAAGATTACCCTAAGGATAAGGTTTTCAGACATCGCCCACATACCATAGAAGAAATTAAACTGAAAATCACCGTGGAAGTCTGGGCCATACCAGTCGAAATGTGCCGAAAATCATATGAGAGCTTCAGAGATCGTCTACAACAGTGTATCAATACTGACGGCCGCCATCTTGGAGATATAATTTTTTAAAAATGGGATTGAATACTGATTTAAATAAAAAATAAACCTTTTCTCTAAGTTTTACTGTTCGTTATTTAAAGCCCATCAAAACTCGTCAGTCGGCTCTGCCGCACCCTGTTCCTTATTCAGATTAAATGTTCTTCCACGCACTTATCCGATGCAAGTAGGCTAATCAGATACTCATATTATCGCCTCTCACTTCCACATACCTAATCGCCACTTCTTCATATTCTCCGCATACCCTTATATTATATCCCCTAAGCCACTAACCTATAATCACTTTGTCTCTGGCGTCCACCCAAACTACAATAATCTATAATATTCGTTTGACTGTTGTCTCATATCAATTCTCTTACGCCCATATTATATTATTGATCTATTCTCACTCGTTTTTCCCGCTATTCCTAAACTGCGCATATACCTATTAACCTATTATATTATATTTTTCATTAATTCTATCCAGAAAGGATAGTGTACCAGTTTGGTCACAATACAAATCTACCCTAACAGCTGAGTTTAACATTTTTGTATAGTTCCGCTATTTACATTTGTATTTCATCTCGGTTAATCATTGCCCAGCACACAGACCCCTATATCATTATAATAGTTATACCATTTTCCCTTTTATCCTTAACTTTTCATCTCACAACACCCCTATCACTCTCCTCTAACACACCAAACCGCATACACTAGCTACAATACTACATCCTCCACAATCTATCTGTTCTCCGGCATTGCTTAAACAAAATAAATAATAACAAAAATACTACACGGTAAAATTTAACATTTACAGTTTATATTTAAAATATTTTATAGTTTAACAGAATGTTATATCGATGTAACCACATTAATGGTTTAACAGCTGTAACAAATGCATGCGGCGGAACACCTGACATTTCAGACACGATCAATAATATTTTATCATAATATTATTATGCGATGTTTAAATAATATTAATATTTACATAGATGGTTTCTTTTTTTACGTAAGTTTAATAATTTTATGCCTAACACCCGTTGTTTTTTTTTCTCAAAAAAACATTGTGCGAGATAGTAAAAACTGAAAACGATCAACATGTTTTATCCAACAATTTGTTTGTAAATTGGTATTTTAACACGGAACACGTTGTTTTAAACTCGTGATTTTCTGAATTGTTGAATGTTCTGAACATTTAAACCGGTAAAACATATACAACTGAGTAAAAGATTATAAATTCAAGCAAACGTTTAAATTTTAACCCTGAGCATTATTTAAAATCGTTTTTCGATACTTAAATAATATATTTGTATTATTATTATGGCTTTTACATTCTGACCTACTCCAAAAACAGTGGCTTAACCAAAAATTTCTTGTAATATATATTATGTTATTGGGAATTTGTATTATTTACATAATTATTTGATATTAAAAGTTTGTTAAATATATAATTAATTAACAAAAAATAGGCTACCTACTTGAACACCAAAAGATTGATATAAATAGTCTATATTTCCGTATACGTCGATTAATAAATCCCAATCTGTAGTTTAAAAATTAACCAGTTTATAGATAATAATAAAAAAAAAAAAACTCAAATACGAGTATTATAAAGTAGTATGAATGCGAATAATCCATATTAAATGACTACTCGTAAATCAAATCATGTAAACTCGTGGTCTGATTATGAATAAAATTTCCGATTAGACATTTCTGACCGTTGGATATAATATCTAGTAATCCTTTGTAATATTTGAATAATATTTTTATTGATTTTGTTTTGATAAAATTAAAAAAAAAACCACCACTACGAACATCATTTCTTTAACATATTTCCAAATACATGTAACATTTATAAATTATTATATATTATTTTATGGAATACACACATGTTATAATGATAATATTATTGTGTAGCAACTATTATTTTCGTATAATTGAATCTACTTATATCCATTCAAAAATACTATAAATACGACCAAAAAAAATAAAATGCGTGAGCACGACAATATTTTGTCCTAACTACGAAATTTTTTTGATTTTTAGGAAAATTTAAGGAAATCAATATAGATATCGTTGACACTAGAAACCAACTGTCAATGTGTATTTATTTATTATCCCATTAGGAAAAATATATTTTGAAAAAAAAAAAAAATAACAATAAAACAGTTAATAATATTTCGTATGTGTTACTATAATCGCCTCACCTGGACATAATGGAATCGGCGTGGTCGTCTGGTCGTCTGACAGTGTCGACGTCCGAGTACTAAAAGAACACTTTTACGTGAATAATATTATTGTGCGTTATCGTTTTATCGTTTGAAGGTCGTGCGTTGTTTCAAGACTCACCCCAAAATAGGTCACGGGGTCGATTCGTATCAACCGTCTATGCGGTTTTGTAGACACGCAGAGAGTCTATATAGATATGACAAAGAATGGAAACGGTAACGTAACGCAAGGCTTACTTGAGAATAAATTAATTTCCCCAAAAAAACGGACATTTTTATAATTAAACAGCACAATTTAAACTATTGAACCTTTGAGTGGTCGATTGATGGTAATTTGAATAGATTATGTCTGCATTTTAATTTTCAAGAATACTCGAAAACGATATTAATCTGTGAGACAAACGGTTATTATCGCTTTTGAAACACAATACAAATTTTAACACTTTACGAGTCAATCGAATTAATAATCGTCCGTCGTAGAATATGTAAGTGTCGTATTATTATCAATTAGTACGTATAGGCACTAGTAAACAGTATGAATAGATTAGATTAAAATTTCATGGTAAATGTTAAATGTTAAACTATATAAAATAATGGCATATATTTTATTTATTTTTTTTTTCGTGTAACTCATACGAAGAATATCCGTAGAAACCTGAAACTTTCATTGATTACATAAATTTCCTATTTTCTAGACTAATGTAATTGTCAAAATATTCTGGCGTTTTTCGAGTTGAACTTTTTTTTAATTTCGAGTTTATTTGGTAATTTGAAGATAACATTTTTTTTTTTTTTCTATTGAAATTTTAAACAATTTTATTAAATCGTCATACATGATAAATTGTGAAAACCACCAATGTAGCGTGGTATTCGATTCGTACAACGTTACATTTCCCGTATACATGATATTTGTTTTGGCGGGTCTTTTACGTATAGCTACAGAACGTAGTAATTTTCCAAAAACGAAAACATAAATTGATATATTAATTTGGGTCATATAATTATTTATTATCGTAACAGGCATAGTGCAGTAGCGTATTTCATTCCACCCGTTTCGGTTACCAATCAGCGCATTGTGAAGTTAACGGAAACACGCGGTCCACACATCAGCGCCATAACAATAATATGCTTTTAGACATGATAGATTGCCCCTAACAGTGTTTAAAACGCATCCAAATGTCTATGTTGTCGTTCCAATTTCGAATTTAAACAATCGGTTTCACCTAGGAGCTATTAATAAAAATGTAATTCAACATTCATTGATAACGGTATAACAACAATACTACATCGTGATAATATTTATAACCGTTCTTCAGTGGTCAGAACCATTAATAACGTTCCATTGTTTACTTATCCGCTTGCTGTAATAATATCGGACTCTTTGTTTTACGTGAAAATCCGATATGTCAAAGTAGGTTGGTTGTTTTTTTTTTTTTTTTTTTTTTGTAGCCATTTCGTTCCCCATATTCCAGTACGGGTAGGGAAGAATGAACATTTTTTATACTGGCTGGCGGGTATTGGCACGGTGTAGTACTGTAGTAGAATTTCGGATCAGTGACGTATTTACCGGGTGTGATCTGAATGATATATCACCCAACGGAGCCTTTTTTTATTTTTATTATTATTATTATTCAATTTCAGCGTGATATCATTCTATGTCCAGTGCCCACTTTAATATTCGTATACATTTACATTCTACTATTCTTTTTTTCTATTATTTTTCATCTTCTTCTTCTTCTTTTTCTTCTTCTTCTTCTATCCCTCGTTAGAACACTCATAATCCGTAGATAATAAAATATCTTTTATGGTTTATCTAATCATGATTATACTGTAACCAAACGTGGAGACAGTAAAATGTTTTCTCCGCAACCTGCCATAACCTATCGCTTATCGGCACAGCGTGTCCGTTGGTTAATGTTTAAATTATTTTGCTGTTCCGCGATACAAGTGCATAGCGTATGTTTTCTTTTGTTGTTTTTTTTTTTTTCTTCCGTCAGAACGCGTTCATTCGAATCGCGTCGAGGGATAAAACTGTTAAAATATCTAATACCGTACAAAATTTCTTGCTTGTGGCTCTACCAAAAAAAAAAATAAAAAATTGAAATTGAAAATGCGGAGGAACAAACTTGCAAGTCAAAATTGCCAGAATTGTATAATATATTGTGTTTTTTTTTTTTTTTTACGTTACGTGACTTATTGTAATGACAAACTGGGAAGAATTTTGAGTGATAATGCTAAACATAAGAAAGCTATCAGGAAATACGAGCTTTCGGGTGTCCTACTATATTGTATATTTTTAGGGTTCCTTTTTTTTTTTTTTTTTTTTATTGAATTAACTTAACACTATTTTGTATTTTTAATTTTAACTTGACGAGTTAAATTAATTATTGACTAAATATTTTTTTTGTTTTATTCAACTTAACTGGATCAAGTATTTTCTTTAACTCGCCTGCCTTTGATTGTACTGTTATTTTATTACCTGCGATTAGGTTAAAGAAATAAATGCATTTTTAGTCATGTGATAAAGAACATGTTTGAAAGCCGTTTATTTTGTAACGCAACAGTAGGTCAAATCGAATATTAAAATGTCCTCGTTATATACCTAGTAGGTTCTGGTATATATTATACCGAAATAAAACCTTAGTTCGTACTTGGCATGGACACGCGCTATTCCGATCAGTTACACTATAAGGTAGCCTAATTTTATGGTTATTGATTTCGTCTGAAAATAATAGAAATTTAAATCCATTGAAATAGCCTTACAGACCACTTGAAGTACGATTTACACACAAGTAGTTATTTTTATCAAATTCAATACATTTTTAATGTACTATTTTGGTCTTGCTAGAAAAAATAAAATAAAATCAATCGATCGTTATATATTGCACCATGTATCATAAACAGCATAGTAAAAACATTATAAATGTACAAATAAAACTAATAACATCAAAAATACTTAAGTAGCTACGAATTTCGTTAATATACGACTTATAACTTATTATATTTTTTGATGTAGATTTATAATTAACATTTTATGTTCTGGTTGGGTCTTGGACTTAAACAAATTTCTATACAATCCGTTAATTTTATAATACAATATTTTCAGTTTTGTTACAATTTATGAATCTATGAAGTATATCGCAGCCCTGAAAGACTAATAATAAGACTAAAAATAAATTCTATTTTTGAGTTAATACTATTAAAATATGCAGAATTTCATCTTCTATAATTCGGTATACAAGTATTTTTTTTTTTTTTTTTTTTTAAATAGTTTTAGATGGGAAAAAGTAATCGATTTATAGTGACAGAGTTACTGGAGTCGAGCCGCATTAGATCTATTCGTTCAAGGGTGCGATATTGCAATAATCGTAAAAGTATTAAAGTCGTCCGATACATTTGTTTTGGTATTCTCAGAGGCAGCGTGGATTTATGGCCACGCTTATATTTAATGTATACGCGTGCATGTTTAACATGTGAAAATACACATTAACGTAGTAGATTTAATTTTGGTAGTTACGTCATTGTATCGGTATCGGTGAAGTTGATAATTACCAATATTTGCGGTTCGCCTTTAATATACCCAAAGTTCGCACAACACACAAGAAACGACATCATTTAGACCGAATATTCTGTTCGATTCTGCGGGGAACATCCGTGTAGATGCTAAAATGTTGTTTTCGTTACATTCAACGAAATATGATAAATTTAAAATAGCCGTATGACGTCAGGCGCGGTTCAGCCATTGGCGATGACCCATCTTTGTGTTCGTGTTAAAGTTGCTCAACAATGTGATTTATGTATATAACATTAAATAATATTTTCAAGTTTTTAGATTTCGAACCGTACGACCGCAACGGGACTATTAGTTGCACAATGATAAGTGATTTTTATTATTTTTTTTTTTTTTTTTTTTTTTTTTTTTTTTGTCTCTCTCGAATAACTTTTTACAAATATATACATATTCAAAAAGTTGTTACCCATCATTTTTCTAGAAGGGTAATTGAACTCGGATGATTATTTTTCTGAAAATTCTTGTAGTTCTACGCACATCAAAATTGCAACAAAAAAATAAAATTAAAAAATAAACTTGTAAGATATTATCTATAATATTTCTAATTGAAATATTCAGAGCACAACATTAAATCATTTTTTTTTTAATTATTATTTCAATCAGAAATATAATAAAGTTTAGTTAAAATTTTAAAACAGTATAATACACGCAGTGGCGTATTTACAAACTTTTTTTTTTTGGGTGGGAGGTGTTTGTGAGTGGAATTTTCTTTATAATGAAATAATATTATAAATTAGTATGAAATGCTCTAACTCAATTTTAATCTGTTTTTATATTTAAGAATCTATTTTATTTAATAATTAAAATTAAAGAATCACAAATTATATTATTATATTATATTTTTATATAAATATATATCAAATCGATATAATAAATTGAACATTTTCAAAACTATAACCTACGTTTAAAATACAATAAAATAATCATGGTATAATAATTTTTTGTGGCTTAATATTTGTAATTCATTAATTATACAACTAAATGTACCGATTTAATCAATGCGAATGTAACAAATAATTTAATGATTATACATTGTAATAGACCTATTAGTATAAGTTATTATACTTAATATTGCACTTATTTATAGTAAAGTCCTTGATATCATTTAATTTTATTTCATAATAAGAATCCAATGTTTTTGATTTTGTCTTAATTGGCGCCATTTGACCCAATAATACTCGTGAGTACATAGATTATACAATTTAAGTTGTACGAATGCGAGACCATTTGTCGTATCAAGAATAATCAAAAAAGACAGACGAAAAAATAAATCATAATTGTAATTAATGATAAAGATCCAATGACTAATGGTGAACGGACTCAAAAATTGTTAGTAGATAATCATTTTTCTACAGGTTCAGCAAATCGCCAGTATTATCGTACACTGGTTTTATTAGAAGTTTATAAAAAAAAAATTGTAAATAAAAATAAATTAATTAAATCGTACAAATACTTCAAGTGAATGTTAAAACATTTTTTTTTTTCTTCTTCTTTATAGTTTACGAAATAATCCGACTACCCATAAATACGCCATTAAATACATGTACTTTCCATCGGCGAAATCGGTGGAGCCCAACTCACCGGAATCATTGGCTAATATTTGTATTTTTCCTATATGGCGTATCGTTATGGAATCATGACGGATTCGATTTTGTCTAAGAAAATTATAAATTAAAATTGTATTTTAAAGGATATATCAAATAAATCTATAGTGATTAAAATACATCATAATGAAAATTGTGAAAATAATTTCCGTTAACCTGTCACGGAAGATAAAAACTTTATGCGTGCCAACCAAATATTAATATCTAAGTAATTATAAGAGCGCATAGTGTAGATACTTTATCATCATTTTATCATCTTGCGTGTAAGTACATCAACCTGATTTCTCGAATTATCTACAGCTTGGGTTGAATCCGCGTTGTTTTATTAGATTTATGTAAAGCGTAACGTGTGTGGTCTGCGGCCAATCAAACAATTAAAACCGTTAAAACGTCGTAGAGATGAATGGAAACAAATCACAACGATCAACGGATTATCGATGCGTGTGTAGGTTTGTGGTTATCGCCTTTAGGCGATTTTAAACTTTTTTTCTTCTTTCCTACACTCGTCTCACAACGGTTAAACGTAAAAAATAAACATTTAAATTGACGATTTTTTCAAAATAAATTGTAAATTGTTTTAAAATCAAAATCGTGTTGCTATAAACTCGCAATTAAACCAGTATTACATACAGGATATTGTGTGTTTTGTAATATAAAAGTAATATAATATGATTATTGATTTTATATCGCTATGGTGGAAATTTTAATTACCATGGTAATAATTATCAGGGATGAAAATATAAAATATGAACTATAAAAACATTTATATTGGTATTATCTATCGTACGTAACACGATTGTTAATATTATTATATAGTTTTTATATTGTAATTATATAGTTTAAGTACTTAATATCATTTAATAAAATGTTAACATATTATTATTTTTGTCTTCGATGACCGCACGCGTTACCAACCTTAATATTTGCCCTTAATCACCATTATTCCTCGTCTAATTCACACAACCCCAATATCTATCCTAATAATCTCTGACCCATTTTTCTTTGGCCTACCTCTACTCCAGCCTAATATATTTGTTAATACCATTCCGTGCCAATAATTACCAAGTTAAAACGTTGAATACGTAAATGTAAACGAATAATAACTAATTACTTATACCACCCACCTAAAAGGATTAAAAACGTATAGAATATCGAAGGTGATTACGTAGGGAATAATTATTTTCCTATTTCAACACAATTACTAATTACTTACTCTCCGTGTGGGTTACACCGTACTGTCGCATTACACTATCGATAGTGGAACTCGAAATTATGACCGTATTGGGCTTTAGGTACTTCGATTGACCATATTTATGTAAATGTCCCCAAAAATTATTTTCCAACAAGACTTTGTAATTGTCCTGTATTATACTTGATCTTGTATACAAACACTGAACATCGATGCATTTATATTATACGTATTATTGGATTCGAAACGTAGCTAGTAATATCATATTGCTATTACTGTGATATGTGTGTTTTTTCTCTGTCTGTGAACAATTTATCTACCAGAAATCGTGCTCCGATTTTCTAGTGTGGCAACTTTTATGATATAATTTGAGCAATTTACTTCATTATAGTGAAGTTATAATAATTGGGGAAAACTTGGAAAAAAAACGTAGGAAAACAGAAAAATGTACGGCAATAACGGTTTATTTATTTTCGATTTTCTATTTTATTGTGAATCGGTTAAATATTATCGTAAACATCCAAAATTTTCGTAGAATATTAATAGCCCCCACTAGGCGTGATCTAATTTTTAAATAATTCTGGAAATTTTTGATCGTATAATATGCATAGATGTTTAATAGATTTTTACATTTGTATTTGGTCTCATGTGGATACATTATTTTGGCCGCGTACAAATGCCTGAAAAGTTAAGTTAATTTTAATTTAAGTTATATTTTATGGTAAAAAAAAAGTTGAGCATATTTCAATTATTATTATTTTTTTTTTTTTTTTTTTAAACGATTAAAGTGCAAATTTTGATGAAAATCGAATAAATTACGGCATTTTGCCATTTTCCAATTTATTTTGTATTTAAAAATTAATTCAATTTTCAATTTTATTAAAATCAAAACATTTTTACCGAAATTCGCTCAGAATCGTTTTTAGTTAGCAATGTACTTACTATTGCTTACAGATATAAATTAAATTCCCCTCTACATCTTACCGTCTTCCTATTGTGAGAATTATGTCCATCTTTTTTTATAAGTGTAATCAAATTACCTAAACTTAACATAAAACTTTTATTGGCCGTTTTAGGTGAGTGAAAGGAGTATTGCGAAAATAATAAGGATCGAGAACGAAATATGACGGCGTCGAATTTATTGCCGTCTTAATTGAGTTTGTTGTTAATCCCATTAACATTTTTTTTAAGTACTAATTATTTAAAAAAGGACAGATATTTAAAAAAAAAAAAAAAATATGTTAAATACGATTTTCTGTGCCTATGATAATGTGTTCAATGAGTTTTAATTTAATTAATTGTAAAAATCAATCACGGTGGTCATTAAAATATCATTATAAAACACAAACCTTATAAAAAAAAAAAAAGCGTTCTGTCTTTAAAACCAATATAATTGGCTTTCGTCGTTTAAAACGCTTAAAAGTCAGTTAAATAATTGAAATGCCAGCCCGTGTATTTAATTTAACTACATTTACAGTTTTAATTGTATTATTATGACGTACATAGTTTTATCTATTAGATTCTATTTGGAATAAGGAAGTTCCCGGTTCAACAGTAATGTGAATTCTTTTTCTGTACAATTATTTCTTTATCTATATTCGTGATAATAGAGCTATGCATTCTAAATATCCTTGTGCGATATGCATACATATTTTTCAAGCAGGAATCCTCCAATTTGTGCAAGTGGCTTGGTACCTATCCTTGTTTTTCGGTAGATCAAATTTGACCTAGTTAATACTTTTAGAATTTGTTTTGTTTATTATCATAATTTTTTTTTTTTTTTAAGAAAAATAAATATTGATGTGTAAATAACTAGTCTATAAGCTGGCCCTTCAAAAACACTGCGGGTATAGTAAATCTGTTAAATTGAGTGGTTTAATACATTGTAGTCGCTCTTACAAATTTAAAAGTAAACGAGATTCCACTAACGATAGTAATTTTAGTTTTGTTCTCATTTCTCATTCCTAAAAATAAAACTAATACTGACAAACTGGCTTGTTGTCCTGAGATTTTTGGCAAAGGTGTTTAATTTTTTTAGTTAACATAC
Source organism: Tuberolachnus salignus (assembly GCA_956483605.1). Lineage (NCBI taxonomy): Eukaryota > Metazoa > Arthropoda > Insecta > Hemiptera > Aphididae > Tuberolachnus > Tuberolachnus salignus. Next base: position 31,880,720 of record OY101429.1, read on the forward strand.
GCTCGTAGTATTGGCCTAGGGGACTGTTCGGAAAAGTATTTCAATGTTTACTCGTTTATGTTTAAACGTTTTATTTAATTAAACAAGTCACTAACTATTAGTATATTTATATGTATGTAACTAATAGCTATAACGAATAGCTTATTATTATTATTATTATTATTATTAAGAAAATCATGTGAAAATATAAAATTATTAAACTAATTCTATTTTTTATACACACAAAACCAAAAAAGGATGGAAATACTTTGCACCATGGGTGGAGTCACTGTCGAAGGTCGGAAGTTTGAAAAGTAGGATAAAAAAGAAATTGTAATTTATATTTATACGCAACGATAAAACATTGCTAACGAAAAACGATTATAAGCCAAAATCATTTAATCGTGTTATGAAATTTCGTTATTTTTAGATTTGTATCACATTAACTAGATTTAAAATGCTTTTAGGAAAGGTACAACACTTGAAAGTCTGAATAGAGTGTCTAGTAGAAAAATTGACCACGGACAGGAACATAAATAAATAATTAAAATAACACACGCCATAGTAAAACCAATTCATTCTTCGCCAGAATCTAAAACTAGAAAATTTCAAAGACCTTGCTCTATTAATAATTAAAAAAATGGCAGAATATTAAATATTAGATTTAAATTTTACAACCGCCTCCGAAGTTGATCATTGCAGCAACAAAACTTGTTTACAGACAATACATTTTAAAAATCATACGTCATAGGATGCTCTACGCCCATAATAATATATAAAAAATAAAAAAATAAAAAAAACTATTCCAATATACGTTTGATGAATATAAAACCTAAGTTTTGAAGTTGCGAAAAAAGTCAATTGTCAATACCGGTATTTTTTTAAATATTATAGACACTTTTTTAACTAGGCAACAACTAATCCAATTTATCTACATTTTATAGTTCATTATAGGTGTTATAATATTTCAATTATAGGTGTTTAAACAAATATTCCGACATATTAGCAACGATATTCGATTGACTATAATCGAATAAAAAGTTCAATACATAATGTAAATAAATATTTAATTTTATATAAATATACCAACATCTGGGTGACTGGTTACAGATAAATTGTGTTTAATGTTAATATGTGTGTTTATTTTAAGCGTGAAATGGAGATTACAAGTTATTGGCTATTAATCAAAAATTGATTTTGTCTAATTCTCTCTCTCTCTAGAATACGTATTACGTATAACTAATACTATACAACTGAACAGTTTACCGTGAAATATATTATAACTAGTCCCTATTTATATTATTTAAATGTCAAAACGCTGAACATTTCGTTGTATTTTAACATGCGTGCATTGTGTCCACGGAAACAGCCAGGCGACATAATAAGTCAGAACCCTATGCATTTTATTGAGTACTGGTTACCGCACATGAAACTAGACTACTGGGTCATCAATTCCACGTGCTTTCATTATTTTAACTCATATATTACGCGCATTCGCATCATCTTTTACGAATCAAGTCGCATGAAAAAATTACGTGTATCAACTTGTTGTCTAAATAAAAAAAATCGACCGAATGAGAGCTATTAAAAATAACAAAAAAAAAAAGTAGTTTAATTTTAATTTGTTTAACCGAACATCACTCGGAATCGTTTTTCGTATGCAGTGATTTATCGTTGAATTCAGTTTAAAATTAACTTACCCTATGTATTCACCTTCCCAACTTCCCTCCTGCAACAGTGGTCCACCAATGGTGCGAATTGTTTCGGACTTCATTAAATCGATTTAATCACAAATCTAATTTGAAACTACTTTCTTTGAAACGGCTAATCTCAGAAATTACGCAACCGATTAACTCGGCTTTTTTTTACTGTTTTGTAGACCATCCACAGATGGTTTTTTTTTTATATTTTTCAACATCATACATAATGACGTTGCAAATGTAAACATGTCATTGCTCGCATGTAAGAATTTCCCTCATATAATTTAAGAACAACTGGCTTACTTGGAGTTGTATTTCCCCCAAATCCATAGTACCATTTAATGAAATAAATAAAAATAGATTTATCGACAAATGACCGCTTTATTGGCATAACATTCATTATTTATTTTAAAAAAATAACATGTTTTTTATAATGTAGTAACTGTTTATATTTTAAAGTCGTACAAATAAAAGTAGTTATTTCCTAGTATACTATGTATTTATACATGTTTAACATACCTCAAATGTTTTTTTTTTTTTGTAAAACTAATGCAAATTTCCCATTCCGGAGGGGGGTGCGAATGCGGCGATTCGCCAGGGGCGCCACCAAACCTAAATACGGTCTTACCATATCGTAAAGTTTTGCCAAACATTTAAAATGATCGCTTTTAATTTATATACTGCGGCTAAATTTATTTTTCTTGAAATAATATGGTCAATCTACATAAGTAATACAACTATTATTAATATTGATAAGTTAATACCTAATTTGAATAAATATAAATACGTAACTATCACTATATTATATTAATAGTTTTTTTATTTATTTATTTATTTATTTTTTTTTTTTGTGGCTTTCTATCATAATTATATATGACAATCGTTTCATAAGCCAAGCAATGTGTTGTAGACCGAATACAATTAATTGCAATACATAATAATATATTTTGCCTCGTAAATTATAATCTGACTTTTCCTTAATACATCTGCGACGTCACCGGTATAATCAATGTTGTTCCTTTTTAAATAAAAAAAAAAAATCACCAATGGCATCTCTGATAACCAGTCCCAGTACCCTTTCTGAGATACCGCGAGGTTTCTTGGTGCGCCTAACAAAATCAAATTAGTTATCGGCATCCCAGGGAGAATATTAAATTTTGTATCATAAAAAAATAAACACTCTTTTCCAATGGACATTTTTATCGTACATATCACTATTACGAATAGGTCACGGGAGTTTTAAATACTTAAAATAACTAGACTTTAGGACAATTTTTGGCACATTTTTTTGTATTTCTTGCGTTGAAAATATAAAATTAACATATGTTGCATAGTGTGAAAGGTCTAGTTTTTTGTGGGCGAATATTCAGTTTTTTAGTTTAAGTTTGAGTTAGAATCCTAGTTGATTTGCCCACGCATAACATTTTTTACAGTCGAATTGCGTGTGTATTTGAGTACTTGTACTGTTAATTTTTTTTATGTTATTTCGTCCATATAAATATTTATAAAGGGGCAATAAATGGACGAAGAACATTTCTTCGAGTTCCAAATATTACATTATCACGCGCCCTCTTATACGGGCCTGTTGTTGACCTGATCACTCACCACGTTAAAAAAAATAATTGAGCTAGTGTGGCGGTTATGTTACAATATTTTTATACCGTTAATCACAGATTTACATTTTACATATATTTTCGGATAACATTTGTATTACGTGACAGTTTCGTTAAAAACGCTAGAAATTATGATCGTTTAATATTTTTCGGTGTCATCAGTTTATCACTGATTACACCATCACCGATGCCATCATAAAGAAAAAAATTAGGAACATATGGAATGTAATAGGCATAAAAAACCAAAAGATAACAAAATATTACGCGGGCTCTTAATGTCGTCATAATATAACGTTTTTTTTCTTCTTTATTATTAATAGTAGTAAATCACCAGATAAACATATTATGTTTTATATAAGTACATAATATTACACTGTCAACATTATTACGTAAAAAACATTAAACGATTATTGTTAAACAATATCGTTATAAAAGCATAGAACAAAAACTAGGTCAATTTCGAATAAAACTCGTAACATTAGCAGTGAGTACATATTTTTTTGATTTTTCTTTTCAATATATAAATAAGTTTGTAAAATTGGTGTCTAAATAATAATGTGCTCGGATTATTGTACGTATAGGCATAGGTATTTATTATTATATAATTCAACTCATCGGTGTAAACCGCTTGTGTATAAAAGTATAAATTAATAAAAAATTATCTTATTTACCTCTAAAGTATCCGCCTATCTAATACTAACGATAACGTGTGCACAAAATAATCCGAACATTTTTTACAATACAACATTAGGAACATTTAACACATATAATAGCGGTGAACAAGAAATAAATGCATGTTATTATAAATAATTTTAAACATATTACTGATATATTATTAATTTAAATTAAATATTATAAAGTTATATATATATAGAGATACCTAAATTTTAAATGGCGTTCTTCGTATGAACAAGATACACTCATAAATAAACTATTTGTATTGTTTAATTTCAGTGATTTCACATTTCTTTTAAATGATTATACAATAATAAAATAAAAATTCTACATAATTATCATAGGTATCGTTAGTAACATAGTTTATAAATATTATATAATAAAACGCTTAATTCGATTTCTAATAAAATATGATAGACAGTTTTGTACACATGAAATATTAAATTAAGTTGGCCATACGTTTATAAAAAAAAAATTTAAAATTTTAAAATCAAAACCTATTAAAACAGGTGCCTATACTAAATTGATGTTAAATCAATACTGTTGAGTTAATACCTATAAAATGTATTAGATAAGGAGGTACTTAAATATAAATACAATATATATATATATAAAAAATATACATTTCTAATACACTTATTAAATATACAATTCTATTTGGTGAATAATAAAATAATTACGATTTAAAATCAATTCGATTTGATGGTATTCGACGAGCTTATAGTAAGCTTAGAAAATACGATTATATATTATTTTAAAATGATAAATTATAAGTAGTTAGCTTGTACATTGTATTGTTATATCGGTAGAAATGTTCAATTATTTTTTTATTAATATTCTAATTAAATAAAAAGTCTGGAATATTTGTTTTGTAATTAAATATTTAGATACCTATGCTTGTGTAAAATGCGTACGAAATTACAGTTTATAGTTACTCACATTGACGTTGTTGCGGTGAAAATTAAAATCAGCTTATAGTGTCATTTACTAAAATCCAACGACGAATTCGCATCAGTATTATTCTCTATGAATCAGTCCCTTTCACTTTGCTGTCAAATCGTATTTGCACTTCGGCAGCAAAGCGGAAAAAGACAAACCCACAAGAACGATTCCGCCGACGACAAGCGGCGGTGCAATATACGGGTACCGAATTCATTTGTGCGGTAGGTACCAAAGAATATTGCCAATAGACTGTAATAATGCGTACAGTATAAAACAAAAATTAAAAAAAAAAAAAACCTAGTAAAAGTGAATATTACAGTAAAGAAGAAAACGTTTATCATTGCGCGGACCCGTTGAGAAAAAACGTAAATTACAATATACAGGCAATTTGAACGCGTACGATAACGCATTAATCGGAATAATATTTAAATAATACGGAAAAAAAAAAAAAGGGGGAAAAGGTAAGTAAAATTTAATATATATTAAAACATTATTATTATTATTATTATTATTATTATTTTTTTATGTTAAAAAATTGCCGTCGCACACCCGGTCCGTACGCCGACAAACAGCGGGTTTGGACTCGTCAAATATATTTACCTGGTTTAAACTATTGGCATTCCGTATCGGTTGTCGACGACGTCCTTTATTATGTAAACGGTTCGGCTATCGCGTGCATATTTATTTTTTTTTTTAAATCGAGATAACAATAAAACATTATATTATACTATAAAACATAATATTGAACGGTGAAAAAAAAAAAAAAAAACTACGATGTGATTCTCTCGCACGTTATTTTCCTATACATAAACATATATATATATATATTATTATATAAAATGTAAAAAAAAAAAAAAAATACTTAAATAATAATAATAATTTTATGGCACCTGCCTAAAGTGCGGTCGTAAATTAACACACTTGGGTGTGTCCCGGCGACGGATTTGAAACAGACAGTGGCAAATATATAGTATTGACGTTACTTATAAATATCAAAAAAATAATTTTATCGTCTATCTCACACGATAGTGCGCTATCGACCGAGAGCCGCTTGAAACACGACAATAATGACGGTGCGGCCGTTCGAAAATCATACGGGTGCCAGTGTAAAAGTGGCGAAAATAAGTTCGAAAAAAAAAACGGACGAAACAATAGAAAAATGTGAAAAAGACACGCGAATGTTGCGCGGTAGTAAATCGGCGTCGGTGAGCGGCGGACACGACCGCCGACGACGTGTGAATGCGATAGACGAAAAAAAAAAAAAAAAAAAACAAAACGAAGAATAAAACTCGGTGGGAAACTCTAAAATTAATACGGACGAACAAAACGTGTATACGCTGTATAATAATAATAATTTATATATATATATATATATATATTTTTATACCGGTCCGATGACGCACGAACGTCCGCGCAAACTTCCCGGCTACTCCTTGATTTTTATTTTTATTTTTTTTTATTTTCCTATGCTCTAAAACGTGCGCACGTCGCCTCCCCGAAACGTTTTTAAACATTTTATTTCGGTCGGACGGCGAGGGGGCGATTCTGGACCGGCGTCAAGGTCGGCGGTGTGCCACAAGAATATCTGTACGTATAAATATACATGCGGTATAATATAGTTATAATAATAATATATATATATATACGTACGTACGTTATTAATGATTTTGCAGGCCAAAACGACACCGGTAGCTCTGAAAGCAGCCGTCGAACGGTGTGCTCTACTACGATCAATCCCTCTACAACACTGCGGCCGCTGCTGCCCCGTGCCTGTTAGCCGACTTTTTAATATCGAACAATAAGACATTTTTTTTTTTTTTTTTTTTTTTTTGTAATACTAATGCAAATATGCCATTCGGGAGGGGGACGCGTCCGCGGTGATTCGCCCGGGGCGCCACCAAATCTAAATTTGGTCTTACCATATCGACAAGTTTTGCCAAACATTTAAAATGCTCGCTTTCAATTTATATACTGCGGCTAAATTTATTATTTTTTTTTTGAAGTAATATGGTCAAACAACAAAAGTAATGGTACTAATATTGACAAGTTAGTACCTTATCTAAATAAATATAAGTAGGAAACTATCACTATTATTTGATTTATATTAATTGTTTTTTTTATTGTTTTTTTTTTATTTTGTGACTTTCTATCTTAATTAAATATCACAATCGTTTTTATAAGCCAAGCAGTGTATACAATTAATTGTCATACATAATAATGTATTTTGCCTCGTAAATTATTATCTGACTTTTCCTTAATCATCTGCGACATCACCGGTATAATCAATGTTGTTCCTTTTTAAATAAAAAAAAAAATCACCAATGGCATCTCTGATAACCAGTCCCAGTACCCTTTCTGAGATACCGCGAGGTTTCTTGGTGCACCTAACTAAATCAAATTAGTTATCGGCATCCCTGGGAGAATATTACATTTTCTATCATAAAAAATTATACACTCTTTTCCAATGGAATTTTTTTATCGTTTATGACACTATTCCGAACAGATCACGCGAGTTTTAAAAACTTAAAATATCTAGACTTAAGGAGGAATTTGGCACATTTTTTTGTATTTCTTGCGTTGAAAATATAAAATTAACATATATTGCATAGTGTGAAAGCTCTAGTTTTTTTGTGGGCGAATGTTCAGTTCTTTAGTTTAAGTTAGAGTTATAATTTGAGTTGATTTTTTATATAATAATATATACACGTACGTTATTAAACACGAATGATTTTGCAGGCCAAAAAAACACTAGTATCTGACAGCAGCCGTCGAACAGTGTGCTTTACTATAATCAATCCCTCTACACACTGCGGCTGCTGCTGCCCGTGCCTGTTAGCCGACTTTTTAATATCGAATAATAAGACATATTTTTGCACGCATTTCTCCTGCGGGCAGTGAGCCATCCACGAAATATATTAATAATATAATATATTTCGTACGTGTTTTTTTTCCGGCGATTTACGAGTGACGACAGCCAACGGTTTCGTATAAAATATCGAGCGGTACCGGAGGCCGTCTTGTTGGCTGTACAAGCCGTGTTTATTTTTTTTTTTTTTTTTATCATTCTCTAAACACTTATCCTACCAGAAGTCATCGTCCGATCTCTACACGCACTACTGTACTGCTTTCGGTTGTATATTCTGTCTTAGTCATTACGTCATTTTTCGATATTCCGATTAGTTTTTTTTAACGAGACGGACAAATCCACTGAAAAATTACAAACACCGGATATCGTCAAAATCGATTTTTATCATTTCTTCCGAATTCCGATAAATGATTATTCTGCAGACTTGAAATTTTCCCATAAATAGATTACTCTCTATACATATAAAGACGAGAAAATAATTTCAAAATATTTATTTTAATTTTAGGTTATTTATAGACATTTTGATTTTTTCAATGTTTTAAGTCTTGAAGGGGTACGTTTTTGATTTTAGTACCAGATCATTTTTTATTTAAAATTATCGCCAAAATCGGTCGTCACGATTTTTTTTTTATAGATATTTTTTTTTTTTAATTGTAAACATAAGTGTATACCTATATAAAACAATAATTAACGAAAGTTTACTAAAACATAATGTGGAGACTTAAGTTTTGAAAAAAATATTAACTTTAAATCTAAATCCTTACATCAAATATACGAATGAAATTTCAAAATAATCTTAAAACTGATACAACAAAATACACAAATACTTCACACTAGAAAGCCTTTAATAAAAAAGTGGTCTTCGGTGAGGCGTTTTCTGATTGTTTCCCATTATTAGTGATACAGTTTTCGTCCAAACACTATTATCAATTAATATTTTACATCCTTATTTTCACTATTTTAATTTAATTTTGACTACAAAATATATTACAGTTGATGGTAATTTTAACGAATAATAACATCAACATAATAATTTCAACTTCAAACGCCGTTAATAATAAATTAAAACATTTTCATCTACATAAATAATAATAAAAAAAAAAAACAGAATATTTTAAATAGTCATTAATATCTAAAAATCGTCGAAATATTTTTAAAATTGCACCTTGTCTAGAAATCGTTAATATAAGTATTCAAGTGTCTACGAATATTTTTACTGAACTTCAACAAAAACACAAAATCGAGATCAACAGAGAAAATTCCGTGGTTTGTAAATATTATTTTTTACTAAAAAATAATATCGTTTTAAATATAGATCAATTTAGTAAAATGTAATCAGACTATATTTAGTATATCCACTGACCTATCCACTTCTCTTCGCAGTTAACTATCGTTATATTTAATTTTTTACTAAACAATTATTATCTAATGTAACCCGACTTCATATTTATAGCGGAAAGGATGTCAGGTTCATTTTTTTTTTTTCATGAACACGAACTAATTCATATACTTGTATTTGACAAGCAAGCATAATAATAAACCGAGCGAAATAATTAAATTGATTTAATTACTGTTTACTTTGCTTATAGTCCACACCGGTTCATGTTGGCAAAATGGCAGTAGGTGCCATCGAACAAATATTTTAATTTAATTTAATATAAGACTAGTTGATTATGTACCAATGTGACGATTGTTGAATTATTACCTATTAAATGATAAATGATAAATGATACACAATTAACATTATATAACTGTTGTGCAGTACATTATTTTATTTCTTATTAAATTTAAGAACTCAAAATTCGTTATCTGCCGAGTAAAATAACGTGACATTTTTCGTAGTCGTTATATTATGCACATTTGCATTAATCATTAATAATAAATAAATAAATGCCGGATACCATACTTCTACTGCGGTCTAGCGGTAAAACGACAAATTACCTCCGAGAAACTCGTACAAACTAGATAGATGCTTCTCTATTCATATTAATTGCCCGTTATCATACTGAAGACATAAATAATTATTCCTATGGCAATTTGTTTAAATAATTTTTATCTATTACAACAAAATAACAAAATCCTCGATTGTCCATCGAAATAAAATAGGTAGCAATTCCATAACAAAACCTTACCCGTAGTCAGTAAAACATCAACAGAGTTAATTTTACGAAGTTACACATCCCCTCACGGGTGTCAGTTAAAATTACACAACAAAAATGACGAAATAAGTAAAATTACAAAACGCCATTATCAAGACGTTTTGATAAATATAAATAAACGTATATTCCGGGGGTTCAGATTGTAAATTTAAAAAACAAGTTCGTCTAATAATAAATTATTTAATAATAGTCATGAGAATATTTGTCAAATTAAAAAAATGTAAAAGAAAAACGATTCTGAGCAAAGTTCGGTTATAAATGTTTTAATAATGGTTTTTCGTTTCAAATATTCGAACATTTGTTCTGAGCCAAAAAAAAATATATTAATTGGAAAATAGTACAAGTAATCCTTTGATAATTATGATTTTCATAAAAAAAAAAATATGCAATTTAAACGATTATATAAAAAAAAATGACTATTCTTAACTGTCGCTCAACTTTTGTGTTTTTTTTTTAACACTAAATTACATCATATGATGAACCTTGTGTCAAATACCTAACCTACCATCTCCAATCAGTCGGCCTGAAATATATTTCACCCCAAAACGAAGTGAAACAGACCATCCAAAAATACTCACTAAGAAAGTCACCCGGCTTTGATCTGATTACGAAGTAGCTAGGTGCCTTTCCAAAAAAGGCCATAGTATATTTAACGTTATTCTCAGACTGGCATAATTTTCGATGTTATAAAAATTCTCTAAAATAGTTCCTTTTTCTAAGCCTGACCTAACCACTCGATACTCCAACCTCATTCAGACCAATAAGTCTCTTGCCATTCTTTTAAAAAATTTCGGAAAGACTTATTTTAAAACTCTAAATACCACATATTATCACTAACAACATTCTTCCAAATACCTACTTCGGGTTTCGCAGCTCACATAGCACGATACATCGATTACATCGTGTTGTAGATGTTATTTCTACATCCCTTGAAAAAAAGCTTTATTTTTCTTGTGTTTTTCTAGACGTCGTACAAGCCTTCGACCGGGTATGACATGAAGGCCAACAATTTAAACATAAAAAATTTCACCCCTCTCCATTATACCTATTAATCAAATCTTATTTAACTGATAAACACTTTCAAGTCCAATATAATTCGTCGTCGTCGGAAATCACACCAACTAAATCGGGTGTACCACAAGGTGGTATACTTTTCCACTTTCTCTTCAACATCTACGTAGCAGACCAACCCACCGTGCAACAAACTATCGTAACGGGTTATGCTGATGACAAAGTCATTTTATCCACCAATGAGGATCCGTTAATTGCCTCATCATAACTTACAACTACATCTTAACCAATTGTCCGAGTGGTATGAAAAATGGCGAGTCAAAATCAATCCAAACAATTCTATACACACAACGTTCACACTAAAACAAGGAATATGTCCAAACATTACTCTCTACAATCTACCAACTCCTACATTCGACACAGTGAAATACTTAGGATTATTCCTTGACAAAAGACTGACATGGAACAAACACCTTCAAACCAAACGACTAACCTTAAGCAATCGCATTCGTATGCTCAGATCTCTTCTAATTTAAAAATAAGTGCTCCACCCTAAACACCAAAATCTAATCTACAAAGCTCTACTCAAACCAATCTGGATGTATGTACTCCATTTGTGGGGTGTGGCAAAAAAATCCAACATTAATAGAATCCAAACTTTCTAAAATATATCACTCCGACGATTAGCCAATGCTCCGCCCTATATCTCTAACCATACTCTTCACAACGATCTCCGTATGGGAACAACAGATGAGGAAGCACTCATTTTCTACAAGCATTTTCATAAACGACTTCAAACCCATTCTAACATCCCTCATACGAGATCTTTTCATCCTTACTCTCCCAGGAAATTCTAACCGCAGATTAAAAAAGAAATGGTGCTGTGACCTTTTACAAAACTTCAATGTCTAACGTCTCATTATGGTAAAAGAAGAAAAAAACCTAACTAATCAAAAACCAATAGTCACTTATGGGTGGCTACTTAAACACACCTTCCATGTTATTATTATTATTTTTTTTTTATTACTCTCATCATATAAGCTTATTGTGCTAAATTGTATAGATTGTTTATGTCAAATAAAAAAAAAAAATTTAAAAAAATATCCAAGTAATCATGTTGGGTCAAAACAACTTTTAAACGAATAGACCTAATAAAATGGTTGTATTCAAATTTTTAGAAAATAATAAAATAAAGTAATTGTTTTTAATTCTTCGCTAAAAACATACAAATTTCAATTAAAAAAAATGACAATTATTTGTAATCCATATCCCCGTGTGTCACATATAAATAAAAATTTGATTATTTTCATTATCTCGGGAGATATCGAGACGGGTATAGTCAAAAAGTGAAACACTATATATATTGTGCTTAAAATAATGGTGTGCTGTTGCAGGGCCCCGGAATCAGTCATTGCCCAGGCCCCAGGTGCCTCAAAAATCTATGTTGCGGTACTCGTTATAATAGCACTTGCCCGATCATATATGATACACAGACAAATATATTAGAATGGTATAATGTTAATAATGATAATAATTTCCAATAGCGTTAAATTTTGTAAAAACAAACACAAATAACGATTAACGTATATAATGAACAATGTTTTGATGTCAAATAACGTAGAACGCAAATTTGTCTTAATACGTTTTAAAAACAAAACAACGTAAAACGAAATTTTGTCTTCGAATTCAAGCCCCTTTTTTTTTATATATATATTTTGCATATATATTATTATATTGATAATGATATACGTACCACTACTCGAACAGAACGAAACATGCTTAAACTGCACACACCGATAAATGGTAGGCTATGATATTAAAATGAACACTCATGTGCATAAGTTGTGAAATTTATATATATATATATATATTATCACCATACGACGTGATACTCGAAATTCAAAAAAAAAAAAAAAAAAAACGGAAGGTGTACAAATTTACGAAAAGTTTAAATATTATTACATTTGCCAATTCCAACTCTAACGTAGAAACTTCGGATAATTTTTTTTTTAATCGATTCCATTAAATGCGATGAAACTAACGGTGTCCGATCTTAATATGTAATTTTGCCTGTCTATTGTACGGGGCGTTCACACGGTTGAATTTAAATTTTTTTTTTTTTAATGTCTGGTCTTTTTTTTTTTTTTTTTTGGTTACCGCGTGACGAAAATTCTCTTGAAACGCTCATTTAACCTAACAAACGTTACATAATATTACCAAACAAAATATACACGGTGATTTTTTAAACATGCCCAATTGCTCACCCTGTTTGTGTAAGCATAAAAAATACATTTATATCAATATTCTGTTCATTGGAAAATGTAAAGATTTATAAAATGCATATCTTATTTAGTACTTGTATAATGTCCGTTAGGACTATATTTTCCAATATTTGAATTTTTTATGTCATTCCGGATGTAACAGTAAAAACGTTTGTTTTTTTTTTTTTTCAAAAAAAGTGTACCATTATTTTTACACAAATAATCGTTGGGTTATTTTTCTGAATGTGTATTGTATTGTAATCGAAACCGTATTGTACGTAAGTCAACATAGTAAAAGACGCTGGTTTCTAATAAATTAAATTGAATAATTCCTTAAATATTTGTTCAAATGTTATCGTTGAAAAGTTTTAGTAAAATAAGCCGAACAATTATTTGGGTAAAAAAATAAACCGGTGTTTACGATTAAAAAACAAAATATTATATTGCTAAAGGACACTGCAGAAAGTGTGTTGATATTTGAGTATTGGATCGTAATTTTATTTATTTTTATATTTATTTGACATAAACAATCATATTCTATAGAATTTAGCACAATAAGCCTATATGGAATTGGATCATAATAAATATAGTTTTTATGCACCACAGTAGTGATAACGTTTTCTCAAAAAGCCGAATCTGAACAATTGTATTATTTATACATACAAGTGTGGCAATCGGAATAATCGCCATTTATAACTATATAGAGTTTGTCGAGTGGAACTCGCAACGTATTCGCCGCAATTGTGTTAATCGCACGTTATCTCGGAAGATAAAAAACAAATAATAACAATATTACTCGTGTTTGTTTTGCGCATTTCAGTGTCATTTACAGTGACGGTGGCGGCGGTATTCACTAGTGACAAAAACCAAAAGAAAAAATCGTTTCAGTTTTGCGCGCGAGATTATAACAAAATCTCGTCGATTATAAAAAAAAAAAAAAAAAAAAAAAAAAAACCGACGTGAAACCGCGAAAGTACAAATGCTCTGGTTGCTGTTTAAAAACTGCCGGAGACCGAAGAACGGCTATGCGGACTACGCGTACCCGCCCGAGACGGCCGTCCACGGGAAAAAAGTCCTGCGGGACGTCCTGGCCAGACTGGACGCGTTACGGTCGGATGACGATACCGACGATGGCGGCGGCGTGTTCATAACCGACAGACATTTTGACAGTCTGTCCGTATCGGGAAGTCCCGGCACCGGGCGGGACCCGGCCGGTATAACCGTCGTCCGTGGTCACCCGGAAGACGACCCGGAAGACGCTCCGGATCCCGAAGAGGGGCCCGTGACGAACATCGCGAACGGGCGCTCTGCCAAGGTGTCCGAAAAACTCCTGAGGACCCTGCAGTGTCCGCTAGCCTGGACCAAGGTCGACGAATTCGATTGGGACAAAAACATCGTCAGTCACGTCCAAAACAAATACGGCAATTACAACACCACGAACATCGTTTCGTCCGCCAAGTTTTCGTTCGAAAAGTAATCGTTATTATTATTATTTTTTTTTTTTTTATTTTATTATACTGCCACCGGGACAAGTTTGTTGGTTCTCTCCGGAATCGCCTTACTGTCCCACATATCATTTTAAAATTCAGTGCGAAGTGTGAAATCTATTGGTTATATTATGATGTGTGGATTTTTTTTAATGTTCTTTTCTTGTCTAAATCGAATTATATGGGTTTTATTTTTTTTTTAGTTCCATATAACTTTTACATTTTATTTTTATTTTTAAAACTTTACATTGCATTTTTAAATTTTAAGTATCAGTTGGCCTTACACACTAAATATTTCCGGAACCAGCGCAAATAGGTTTTCTTTGCATGAGCTACGTACGATTGACCATGGGAAATATGTTGGACAGTTAGATCTAAACTGGCATGATAGATTGCTGGGTATCATTGGTAATCTAGGGATCAAGAATGTTTCCCCAGCTTCACAGCTAGTAAGGATCGTACACTCAAGCAGACAGTTTTTTTTAATGATTTTATTCCTCGATTCCTTGCAAGGGCTTTGATCACGTGGAGCAAAATTCTTAAGTAAAAACTTTCACTGTACTATATATATTTTCTGCTAAGGGCATCAGTTTTTTTTACTCCGGGATAACTTTTGACGGTGGTTTCTCGTTTTCTTCGTCGCAATATTTTGGTAGATATTCCGGTCTACATATGTATCAACCGAACTGAAATTGCTTGGTTTAGTTTCGCGAGTCTAAATTCAATGTAGCTTGATCATCACTTTTACCAAACTCACCGTTTGATTTTGTATAGTTATTCGTACTATTTGGTTTCCGTGGTAAATCAATAGATGTTTTTTTTAATTTTATCTTGACATCTCAATTTTTATCCAAATTTCCAACTTTTCCGGTGGATTTTTCAACAATTTTCTTTCGTAAATATCTTGTCGTGACAACAACAAAAAAAATCAGCCAAATCGGTCGAGACGTTCTCAACTGATGATCTTACATAGATGCGTCCATTGATTTATATATATAGATAAATTATCGATTCAATCTAACCTAGGTGTTCGTTTCTCGCAAATCGAAAATCAATCCAAGAGCCAAAAGCGCATCTCAGAAAACGACTCATAATTCAGAACATACACATAAAAAATATAAACGATTTTTTCGAAAATAAATAGAGATAGTTAGGGAGGCAATTGGAAACATTTGTCCCGGGCGGCAAAATTTTGATAAATTTAGGAGGAAAGCAAGGCGCTATTGGAGCCCGGTGTAATATTGTAATAAAATAGATACACATTTTTTTGTTTTTTTTTTTTGTATACGTGTAAAATGCCTACGTGGAGTAGCCCAACCTTGGACGTTTTATTTATAACAACCGGCGTAAGAAATTTTACATCAGTAAAGCAAATAAAAAATTGAAAAAAAAGAGGGTCTAGTTTATGTCGGGGCGGGCGTACAATTATAGTTGACTAAAGGCTATAAAAGCTAAAATTAAATGTGTAGCTGGAAGCCCCCGAAAATATATTTGTACGGTTGCAATGGTATCCCACTGAACATTTGTCGGACAAAAAAAAATCCCAATAGGTTTTAGACGGAATATTTTAAACGAGTTGCCAACAGAATCGTTTTATATTGGCAATCGGTAATCGCAGCGTTCGGTGTTTAAATTGCATAACCCCGATAAAATATATTTCCCATAGTTCCCACCGGAAAATGGAATAATAATTATTTCTTCCGGTTCACTGTGGAATCGGTTTTCTTTTGTTGCCCGCAGGTACGTCGGCTGTCTGATCGTGTGCTGCGGACTGTTCAAAGCGAACCAACCGGACCGGGCGCACGACAAATTGCTGGACATTTGGCGATGGCTGGACAAACTTGACGACGCCAACGAACCGTTTTACCTGACCGTTAGGGACGGACTGAAGCACATCGTCATGTCGTCGTTGTGCCACGTTCTGTACGCGACAAACCGAGCACAATGCCAACCCGTGGGTGTATAAGAATATTTTTTTACAATATTTTTAAAATGCCTTAGATGATGGTCGAGGGGAGGGTGTGAAGTTTTCGGGCACGGTCGACTTGAGAATTTTGGAAAACGTACATATCGCGTCCGCTCTTGTTTGCGACGAAATTATAAATTTGGGTAAATTTCTCGTTCCTTCAAATATATTTCAGAAACGATTTGAAAAACGAACAGTGTAAGACTATTTCAAGTGTGTATACGATTGTTATTCGCGAAACAACGACGGCGAATACGCCTATAAAATAACACGGTAAAACGTTCACGAAAAATTCAACGAGATAAGCGCTTATTAATATTAAAATTATTGACACTATCGCGTTTGAGTATTCTCTTAAAATAAATATTTACGCGACTATTATTTTATGCTATGCTAGAATAAACGCGGATGAGATAATTATATTAGTGATTCATTGTATTCGGCACCACTCAAAACGTGCACTTAAAAACATAATGCCCGTAGTAATATTTGGAGAAAAAAACCGTTTGTTTTTTTTTTTTAATTGTTATTTGTTGTACAATCCAAAGGAATTATCAGTGGAGACATGCTCGATTCGTCATGGGCTAATTTAGCCTAGAAAATTGATTTTAGAATAATAGTAAAAACGATAGGACGGGCAACGGTTGATTTGGGTGGTTTAGGCACCCCACCGCCGCGTAGCCGTTGCGTTGATTTTATTTGAAAAAAAAAATATTATCTAATACGATTTCGCCGACGACGTTTAATATTATTTTGCAGCTGTACGAGATGATAATGCGGTTCAACGCGATGGATTCCAAAACACGGGCGGCCGTTTACGGTATACGCAGCGCGGTTTGTATCGAATTCGGCGCCGCCGCGCTGAGCAACGCGATTCGGTACGCGGAGATGGCGCGCGATCTGGACGCGGACACGGCCTACTGGAGTTACTATCATTCGGTGGCGATGACCGCCCACAGACAGTACCTGGACACCTGCATGTCGGGCCCGACCGAGGCCGAGTTCGACGCGATACAGCACGCCATCATAATGACGACCGTACCGAATCCGTATCTACACTTCCACAGAATGATCCTGATGAAGAACAAAATGCTCTACTATTACTACGAGGAAAACCGCGGTGGCGACGACGACAATAACCGTATTTATATAAGCGAACGCGAGTCCGAAAAAATCAGAAATGATTTTCACAACATCTCAGCGCTGATCAGGTACATACAATTCGTAATAAATTCGTCCGTATTTATATATATATATACACGAGGCCTATTCAAAAACTTCCCGAATTTTTCAATTTTTCGTTTACATTGCTTACCTACGAGACTTATCGCCCTCCAAGTATTCTCCCTCTAGGTTTATACACTTTTGCCAACGACGTTTCCATTGTTAAAAGCAGTTTCTGGAATTGCTCGTAGCTCCGTTAGCGAATTTTCAATTATTTCCTCTATCGCAGAATATCTTTGTTCTGTTAACGGAGATTTTAGTTTTGGAATTAAAAAAAAGTGTCTGCTGTCTGACTTTTGTCTCAATATCATAGCAATAGACCCACGTCGCATCGCCCGTTATAATTTGCTCCATGAACATACTCGTATCATCATTTGCGCGATCTAACAATTCTTGACAGATGGTTACGCGGTTGTCTTTCTGATCTTGCGACATCAACCGATGGACAAATTTTGCTGTAACGCGGTGCATTCCGAGTTTTTCTACCAGGATTTCATGACATGAACCAACCGACATGTTACAATCTTCCACAATTTCTCGAACAGTTAAACGTCTATTAGACCGCAAAATTGCATGAACTTTTGTCACATGAGCATCGTCTGTCGATGTCGACGGACGTTCTGAACACGGGTCGTCATCAACTCATTCCCGGCCGTCTTTAAAACGTTTAAACTAGTCGCGACACTGAGTACGTCCTAAACACTTGATCACCGTAAGCATTTTGCAACATTTTATGAGTCTCAGTAAAAGATTTACAAAGTTTAACAAAAAATTTAATATTAATACGTTGTTCGTGAATGCTATTTATCTTAAAAACCGCACAATACACACGACTCTTCTACTTTGAAGGCGCACAGCTAATGGTTAGATAGCAATAAACATTTGAGATTTAATTTAAAAGATAGCTGCTTACCTCTATTTTATTTTAATCTAATAACATTTACGATATTATACATTTTCTATTTTTAGGAATTATAGTTCGGGATCGTTTTGAACAGATCTCGTGTATATATATATATTTATTCTGGTATCGCATAGGTATACATGTTATCAGTACCAACCAATTTAATATATGGTGTTTGTAGGGCGATCGTCATCATGGAACCGGAGGATCCACATACGGTGGTAAAGTGCGCCGTTTCCCTGATGACTCTGCCGTATTTCTACCAGGACATCGTTCATATCGTCAAACAAATCCTATCGATAGCGATTAATATAGCTCCTAACGATCCGTCGGTAATTCAAGCGATTAAAAAATGCGTCGAGGTTTACGAAGAACTATACGATATTTACAAAGACCTGAAGCGTAAAGTACGCCCGTTGTAATAATAATATAAACGTGACGTATATCGGTAATACTTTTGACGTATAATTTTTTATTGTAATCGTGCAGAATGAAAAGGAAGATCTCATGGAGAGTTTCAAAACTCAGAGTCCGGTTAAAGTCGAAAATCAGAAAGATGTCATTTTAGAAGGCGATTTCAAGCGCATTGTACAGAAACACAAAAAGCAGGGCAGTGTACCGATAATGGATTTAATCGATTTGCTAGACAAATTCGTTGGACCAAGTAAATGGGAAATAATGGCACAAATTTGTTCATATTCGATCATTTTCTTGGATTCGTCGAATCTTTTAAGGGTTGTAGAACAATTCATGATGTTAATTCATAACAAAGAAATCGCCAACAGTGATATCGTCACGGTAAGCAACATATTCAAATTTTAACTAGTTTATACGTATTTATATATTTCGGGACATGATAAATTTTTCGTCACGTCTCGTGAGCTACAAGGGCAGGAGTGTGGATTTTATGTGGCAGGGGTTTGGATAAGGAACTACTAACGCCTGATTTTCCAAAAACAAAATAATTTTTCGGTTTTATCTAGAGGTGTACCCTCATTTGTTTTGTCGAGGGAATACTATACTTGCTTACGTGCCTGATGAGACGCACACATATAATTTTTTTGTTATAGACTAACGTTATTTTTCAGAACCACAGATCGATATTCATAACGGATCCGTCGAAGGTATTCAACTTGGCCGAATTAGTGTGCAACGAAATCAAATTGGCTATTACGTTGAGCCGCACGAAGAATCAAGACGAAACACAATATTATTTGGATCAGTTAACCGAGATTATGGAAGTGTGTCAGCTAAATTCGAAAAAAACCAACTCTACGTTTATATCTGACTTGATCGCTACGGAGTGGAAGGAGAAAAAACCGAAGGATATACCCCCCCGGAAGGTCAAAGTGGTAGTCAATCGACAGATGTATTCACGGGGCACTGTCTGCAAACCCACCACGTCACAAGGCAGTAAAAGGAACATCAAACCGTGTCGATTCAATCTGAAATCAAATAAACATACCCAAATCCTTAAACACAAAACATGAAGAACAAGTAAATCCAATAAATTGACGTGAAAATGTTTAATTTAATGAATATTACACACAAAATACACAAACGAGTATACAAGAAGTATATAAAAACCAGGATATAGGATATTATAATATTGAAATTGATTGGACCAAGAATCTTATTTTCATAGACGTTTGTATAACATTGTTTTGTCGGAAATCTACTTTTACAGACATTCTAGTTTAGGTTTTTATTGATTGAGTTAACTAAATAATTTATGATCTGTTTTTGGGTTTAAATATTAAATGCACGAAATAAATACATAACATTTTGCTACTTTAATATTTTTACACCAGATATAATTCACATAAAGTCGAATAATATTACGTAAAAAATTCGATTTATTGAAATGGAAATAAATATCAGCATATCGATTTGTACATTTTACGCGCGCACCTACTAAATAATAGGTGCACTGTTTAGTATTTTAATTAATTATAATTTGTACCGGAAATCAACGTTTTTGACTGCTAGGAGATGTCCTTTTTTTTTTTTATTTATTTTCACAGAATACACGCAATAATAACATTGAATTACATTTTTTATTATAGTCATATATTTTTTTTTTTTTTTTTTGTGAAGGCAAACAGACAACGCGTATGATTTTGTCGTAAGTTACATTATTATTACCTGGCTATACATTTTAATTATAATTATGTATATTAAACAATAAAAAGAAATATAAGGTAATATGATCCCATTCATTACGCTGGTCAAAAGCTGCACAGCGATATGAGACCGTCAATAAAAAATTGATAGGGGCAGTGAAAATTCCCCGATCGGGTTTTTTTTACTGTCGAGTAAATTGTTTATATATAAATATAAAAATGTGTTTTTTTTTTTCTTTTTCTTTTTTTTTTGTTAAATAAAACGTTATTCAACCACTGTTTATGATACAAAGCGGTTCATATAACTATTATAGGTATAACAGTGTTTTCAATCAGGCGAATGTTTAGAGGACGTGCGATTTTTATCAGTGAAAACATTGTATTTTCCGTTAGGTTAATGAATATTTTTTTAATATTAAAAAAAAGCGCACAAAATTAATTAATAAAAGTTTATACATTTTTGGCGCACTTTAGAGACGGTTTAATCGATCGACCAGTTATACCCAATCGGGTAGCCAGGATTCTCAACGGATGGGGCAAAAAAAAAAAAGCCAATTATTACACATAAACGTTTATTTCTTTTATTTCATTTATAAATATACCATACTGACTAGGGCAATGCGCATAAACTACATACGCCATAATAAAATAGGCAACATGAAACTGTCTATGATAAATAAAAACACGGACAATGCAGGAGGCCATCGTCCACGTGCGCCCCCCTCTCTGTATACGCCGCTCGTTACACCTGACCAATTTTATATAAATATATTTTATGTGTAATACAAATAAATTAATAATAATAATAATCGTAATTTGTCACTCATACAATTGTGGTGGTCAAAGTGCGAGGAAAAGAAACGGTGCATTAGCTGTGGAAATTGTCTGGTCGCACATATGCTATTTTATACGGTGTAAGTACTGATAAGTGATAAATTATAATATACACAAACAAATCGACATAAATTGACTAGGCTCAATAAAGAATACTCAATATTTTGTTTTTATTTGTACACCGGACTTACAATTACAATGTACATAATTAATAGTAGCAAGATAAAATGTGTGCCATAACGAATGTATCAGTGTGCAGTTTATGATCAATATACTATTTTAATGCATGCCATTACTTAATATATGTTATACTCTGCCTGATGGTACTTTGTTTGGTTCATTTAATAAAATAGCCAATATTTTTCCGGAAAAATGCTTGATATTTCGTCTCAGAAAAATAATATTTTCGTTAGTTAAAATGCTTCGAATTGTTCACATTGTTCCTTAAAAATGACGGATTTTCCGCCCAGTTGTACTTATTATTTGATTGATTTTTTTTTAGATTAATAAAAGGTTTTTCGTAGAGCTGCTTATTATACGTTAAATTAATAATTTTGAGCTGGAGACCTTGTAATCCGGAATTTACGTAATTCGTGAATACCAACACGCCAAATGATAAATACACGTAAATATTTATATATATATATATATTAAAATAATCAAATTTTTTAATTTGAAAGTTTTATTAGTTCAACATTTTTAAAGTTCATCTTTTTTGAATGCAAATTTATACAAAAATTTATGTATTTACAAGTTACATATCATTCAAATATAAAATAATACCTACAACAATAATATTACGTTACACAATATTTATTTTTCAAAAATATAATTATAATTATAATATATTGCTTTAATTGTATAGTATATAAAATATTAAAAAATTAAAACTACTTGATCTGTTGTAAAGTAAAATTCCCAGGATAATTAGTCATAAGTATAATATTATGAAAATGTATTTCATACCTAATTCAATTCTAATTTGAAAATATTTTTGTTTTTTGTTTTGTGGGAGGTAGTTACCGAAGAGAATAACAAATGAAAAATATATGTGCGGTAGCAAAATATACACATTTTTAGGCACTGGCACGGTAGTTCTGATAAACGATTGTTTATTGAGGCGCACAAGTGCCTACTGTAATTCTTATAGTATATTATTCTTACAATTCTAGAAATTGGTGTATATTATTATACAAGATTACGATTACGGCTACGAAACTCTATAAAATAATAATCTAGCTTCCATGTAGCATATAATACGTTTTCTCCAGTGTAAAATAATGCGTATGTTCTCCAATAATATTCCCACCATTTTTCTCCTGGTGAACCAAACGTAGACCCAAACTTGTCTGCGTCCATTGTCATGTTCGTATAGGCGAATTCACCCTGAAATTAAAATTGTTGAACATTCTCAACGAAGCATACTATAAAAACACTAAAATTAATACATACTTTAACCGGACATTTTTTTATTGCTGATGGCGTATTTTTGAGAAAATGCATTAATGCACCTAATTTTTCACAAATATTGCACATCTCGTAAGATATAACATTTACACAATCGACGAAATGGTCCTTACATTTAAGCACGTTGATTTTCATCTGAACATAGAAAGTATTACGATAATTTGTAATTTATACTTCACGTAAGACAATTTGAATGTAATATGTATTCACAATACAATAAAGGGTATAATTTTTTTTAACACTAAACACCTCCATTCTCCATTCTAAACGATCAGAGGCGCTATAAATCATCGAATATATAAAAACAAAAAACAATTAAAATATAGCTATAAATATTTCAAAAATCGACAGAATGTTTAGAAATTGTTGCCACATTTAGTAAGGCCAATATTCGTAGTCGGTGAAAATTTCAAGTCTCTACGATTGTTTTTAACCGAATGACAACAGAAAAAAAAAATAAAATAAAAAAAAAGACACCATACTTCACACCATGAGTGGGCCACTTTTGTAGATAGGAAGTTGCAAAGGTAGAATAACAAAAGGAGAAATTGATTAATATCTGTACGCAACGATATATCATTGCTAACGAAAATGATGTTTTGAAATGCCGTAATTTTTAAGATTTCCATCAAAATGTACACTTAACGCTTATAAAACAAAATTATTATAATACCTTTAAACAGTTATATTCAACTAATTCGAGAAAAAAAAACTTTAAATGCCTATAAATAGTTTAAAAATGGTCAGAATTGTTTGAATATGAGTATTTGTCCACGCCTAGAAAGGCGTAATATTAATATTCTGTGAAAGTTGTTTCCAAATTATTAAGAAAACTACAACGAATTTCAAACAAATGATCTTTTCAATGCACTAACTGGGTCCAAAATGCTTTCAGAAAAGGTATTACCTAACTTCGAAATCGGAGCGGGATGTCCGGTAGAAAAGTTGTATATGGACAGACAAATAAAAACCACACTGCAATCTAAAAAATATCGTACGATTTCGACGATTAAAATAATTTTTTTTTTTTTTTTAAAAAATGTTTGGTAATATGATAGTTGTAATAAATATTTACGAAAATTTCAATTTGTATGTAATACCAATAATAAGCGTAAATATTATCGATGGCCTATTAGGTACTCACGTGAAATTGATTAACTTCGTCGTGTATATTAAACCGAAGAAACAACGCTTGTTTATTATTAAATTGCTTATATGTGCTTTCCAATAATGTCGCAGTGGATTTGTTTAAAAACTGAACATCAAATGTCGTAAAACGCACTTCGCGTTTCAATGACGGTAAGATACTGAGCGACCCCTGTGTTATACAATTTAAAGTTTTACATGAATATTATTAATTAATAGGATTGGCAACGTAACTTACGCTGTATTGAGCAATGGTGCATATCAAATAGGAATACATGAAATAAACACATTTCATTTTGCTAATTCAATATTTATCAGCCGAACTGAATATAGACACACACATAGAAAATTCTGACATAAAAAGTGGAATTCTTCAAATAGCGTACTGGCCAAACAGTTAGCCTACTAGACAATATTATACAAAACTGTTTCCATTTTATTTGTATCTACTAAAA
Source organism: Tuberolachnus salignus (assembly GCA_956483605.1). NCBI lineage: Eukaryota > Metazoa > Arthropoda > Insecta > Hemiptera > Aphididae > Tuberolachnus > Tuberolachnus salignus. Next base: position 31,905,532 of record OY101429.1, read on the forward strand.
ACCAGTGTTGTTGATCGCTGATAGGTGTAGTATTCCTTTATGATTTATTTTTGTATTATTTACAAAACAATTGAAATTTTTTTTGGTCATATGTCAATAACCATAAATCTAATTACACTTTATTATAGTAATTTTGTTTTTGTGTACAAACGTATTTACGTGTGTTGACGATCACTAGTTTAACAAATATAATTTAGGGTTAAATTAATTAAAAAATTGTATGGTTCTATTCAACGATGGACAATGACCGTCTATCAGCCAACTGTATCAGACCGTCAGCGCCAGAAAAGACAAGGCGGGGCAGGAAAGCTCCTACCGATTTTCTATTGTGCGTAGTTATTGCTGTACACGTTTTAGGAATTGCTATTATTTTCTAATTTTCAACAATTCTGATAAGTAACATGTATTATATATATTACATTCAGAGTGTAGCTAAAAGATGCGCTCCAAATTATTCGTATCGTACCTAAATGATTCGGATTTTTTGCACGATGCAAAAAACGTACTTTCTTTATATTAAGAAAAATGTTTAGATTTTCAATAGTATAACAAATTTAAAAAAAAAAAAAAACTATCGTTACATTTGGTTTATGTTGGTTACCTTGACTACAACGGGAATAAAAAGTCATGACTAATACTATAAATCTTACCATAGATCATATCGACTCAATTATCAAAATCATTTTTTGATTACAATATTTATCGTTTCTTTCAGAGTAGCAAAATGTAGGAGATTCTTACGTCCATGATCTAGAATCATCCACAATGTCCAATCGGCTTCAAACCAATACCGATAGTTAGCAAATAGTCATTAAAAAATAGCAAATCTGTTTTTTAAATTAGCAAATAAAAATTATATTTTTGACGAATTTCAAAAAAAAATATGTCAGGCCACCCACTTTATCCGATCGTCTCCAAACAAACGCTAGTAGTTAGAAAATAATAGCAATTTTTGTATTAATAAATAAATGCCTGGGGTATGCAGACATCGATTAAAGATTTAAAGATTTCCCATGCACCTATCAGTGATATAAAATGAAAATCATATAAAAACATTTTTTGTGGTTGTTAAAAAACAACATTAATGAATCATTGTATATTTCAAATTTAATTGTACTCCTCCATGAATGAAAAATATACTTATATACATTAAATTTTTAAATCCTGGAAGTATATTCTTTTTACCTTATCACATTATTTTTAAACTGTATATTCTATATTTACATTCGTAATAAAAATAAATAAAATAAAAACTTTAAAAGTATTACAAATATATTGTATTATAACAAAATTAAAATTAAATATTCGATAATGTACATTGATGCATGTGGATCTACAGTTATTTTTTTAATTTTTTAAATTTTTTTTGTCCAAGCATGTCATTGTGTTTCGCCCATTTACCGAATCCTCATTTTATATAAGTCACAAAGTAAAATGTTGTAGTGTAAAGAAAAATAGAAATTAACATGAACCTAAAAAATAAATGTATAACAATATACATACAATATATTTACTATTTAGGTATGACTTCGCGTTCATATATTTTATAAAACAAATGATAGCAAATTTGTATTATAAATCAGGTTGGGAGTCCTTTGATATTTTCTTAACTTTTTATTAATATAAATTTAAATTGTATTTTTAAACACTTCATTTTTTTTGTTTAGATTAATGTTTATTGGCACTTTGCTAAAAGACACGTTTATGTGGATAACACTATTGATAATCGATCGGCTTCAATAAAAATATGATTTCCGAGATTTTTTTTTTTTTTTTTCACTTTTTATTATGCCGTTACAATTTTTATGATGGCAAATTAATTTTCTGATTTTATGTAATTTTCCAGTAATAAATGTAGACATGGAAATCCTTTGTGAATTGTGTTTAAGTAGTTAATTATTATTGAAGCCGAACGTCTTATTTGATCTACTCTTGGATATTTTTTATTTGTGCATTTCATAATCTGAGCTTAGATCGTGTTTTATATAATCCTAAATGACTTTCAATACATTACATTCGGCATTAAGAGCACAAACTGAGGGAACAGATGTAGAAATATCGAAATACGTTATTAATAACAGCAATCTTTTTCTGTATGATAATTTCGATTAACCATATAGACCAAGATCTTTTGGTAGATTTAAAAATTCATTTTTTGGCCTATCGATAAATAAAGCATACCGTACATCATCTACATATGCAACTGAAATAGCAACTATAACAATTATTATATATGTGCTTTTACTTTAATTGAATAATGCAGACATATTTTCATTTAAAATTAACGTTGACAAAGAAGATCACATTCGTGATCTATTAAGCGTGCAATCAATTCTAGGACAAATATCATAGGTACTTTGTGACTCTTTTTTTTATTGTATTCCCTAGTAATTTGAATTTATTATATCGCTCTCTAAAGATCCAGTTTCAAATGTTGTTAAGCCACCTCGTGTTTCTTCTTTATCTATTGTCATTCCACTGGTATATGAACAAACTGGTGAAACACAAAGTGTTACTGTTTGGATTCGCTAATCTATTTCACTATCTATAGATATAGTTTTTTCTACATTTTTATCAAAAAATTGTTGATTTTTTTTTGTTTGTGAATATAAATGTCTTCCATGATATGACTTTTATTTCTATGTTAATAGGTATAGATTCTAATGATATAAATGCTGGTTAGACACTTGGTATGACTTGAGGAACTGGCTCTTCGATTTTGTTTTTGTTTGTATTTTTAATTTCAAGAAAACTATATTTTAATATTTAACTGCTACATGAAATTTTCACAGAACTTTTGATATTTTTAAGACGCGTGACTAAAAAGCGAACAACAGTGATATTAGGTATCGTATTTTGTTTTCGTATAACATTTTTGAATAATGCAATGTGTCCTTCTGTGGCTGCAGGTGCTGCAGATCAGTATGGCAATTTTAAAACTGGACACAATAATATTTCACCATAGAGGAAATTCATTACAAAGCCTCAGTAAGTTTTTTGTTAACTCGGGTAAAACATTTGAACTTATTCGGTAACCTTCCATTAATGAGTTAGAACTACTCATTGATTTTATTTTATTCAAAAATTCATTAAATTTTTAACTATATATTAATTGTGTACTCGGTACATTGGTTTCTTCATCAGAGTAGTTAGAAAGTGCAACATTTTTATCTTTTGTAGATTTCATTACTTCCCATTCGTTAAGGCCCTTGTCCTACTAGGGCGACGCGACGTGATGCGACGTTGACGCGATTTAAAAAAATAGTTGCCCAGTAAAATATCGTATGACCTGATGTCATGAGTTCTGCACACTATAGGCGATGTTTCGGCAGTTGATTAGTAGTCAGTAGCTATCATGTCGTCTTCTGAAAATGACGAGTTTTGTATTGTGTCATATTGGTATCGACACCGTAAAATTAAAAAAAAAAAAGGAAATATTGGATACATCCATACATACAAAATAATATTAATTGTCGAATATTTGTTGCCGCTAATGAATTAATGCATGACGATGTAAAATTTCAATTTTTTTATCGAATGAAGAAAGAAAGTTCAACTAGTTTTCTAGTTAAGTTGTCTTCTTTTGTTTTTGCATTATTATCAGTGATAATTGCCAAATAATAATATAATTAATTATGTTTTTGTCATGTGGTTGACTGGGCAACTTTTATCAAGCGACTGACAGCACCCATCGCTCACGATTAGTTGCTTTCGTGTCGCGTCGCAATCACATCGCATCGCGTAGGTGGGAGGTCTCCGATATATTAACCCGCGTTTTATAAAACAAACGATTATCGCGCGATATTTATTTATAATCGCGTCGCCCTAGTGGGACAAGGGTCTAACTTTGCAACCTCGTAAATTAAAAAGTAATCATTTTCTTGATAACATTAAAAACAGATTTGCTATTATTTGCTAATTATTTACTAACCATAGGCGTTTATTCAGGGTACGATTGGACCAAGTCGATAGGGTGACATATTAAAAAAAAAAAAATTCGTTAAAAATAGAATTTTAATTTGTAAATAAAAAAATATAAAATCATATAAAGTGGGTCAAGTTCATGAACGTCAAATTTAGTATTTTGATACTAATTATTGCAATAATCTGGAGTTATCCTTTACAATTATTTTCCTTTCAATTTATTATCAAATTTATAAGTAAAAACACAGAACGTGTTCGTACGTCGGGTTTTTTCTCGATTATTGCTTTTATGCATATTTATAAATTAGTGAAATATCACAATTTCAAAATACTTCTATCCCGCATATAAATCAAAATAATTGAGAAAAAATACGTAGCGCCTTGGGTGTCCAGGAAGTTTGGCAACATCAACTACCACCTCACACAATTTCTATCGGGTCATGGCTGCTTCGGCCAGTACCTGCATAGGATTGGGAGGCTGGGCACCCCGGAGTGCCACGACTGCCAAGCCCCCATGAACGACGCAGACCACGACTTCTTCCACTGCGACTGATGGTAGAGGTAACGAAGGGAGCTGACAACGGCAAAGTCTTCAACCCGAAAACGGCGGTGAAGACGATGCTGGAGAGCCCGACGAACTGGGAACCGAAGATTCAGTTCATCAAGGGAGTGCTGAAGACGATAGAGGAAGAGGAGCGCCAACGCCAGAGAGTTGCAGTTACGTTATAAAACTAAAACTCAGTTGTAAATTTCGTGTATATACAGAGTGCGGCAGAGCCGACTGACGAGTTTCGATGGGCTATAAATAACGAACAATAAAACTTAGAGAAAAGGTTTTTTTTATTTAAATCAGTATCCAATCCCATTTTTAAAAATAATTTTTTGACAATTACATCTCCAAGATAGCGGCCGTCAGCATTGATACACTGTTGTAGACGATCTCTGAAGGTCTCATATGATTTTCGGCACATTTCGACTGGTATGGCCTCGACTTCTACGGTGATTTTCTGTTTAATTTCTTCTATGGTATGTGGGCGATGTTTGAAAACCTTATCCTTAGGGTAACCTTAGAGGAAAAAACCACACATGCTTATATTTAGGGGCCGTGCTGGCCAGCAAGAAGAAGAATTCTCCTCAAAGAACGGTCTGAGATTCCCAAAGCTACAGCGTGTTTCCGGGCTAAGCGTCTTGGTGATTGCTCAATTGACTGTCTAACCAACTGCACATTTTCGGGGGTTCTTACCGTTCTGGGTGCTCCGTGTCCAAGTCTACTTAGGGTACCTCCAGTTTCTTCCGAATGCCGTATTCACAATTTGATAGTGTAAGCAGAAGGAACAGGTTCAGCATGTGGTATGCCGAGGTGTATACGAAAAGCCCTTTGTGTAGCGATCACAGAATGATTATTTTGGTAATACGCACGCACGAAGAAACCACGATGTACACCTGTCCAGACCATAATTACGTATAAAAACGGCATTACCGTACAATTCAAAATATACCAATTATTAAGGTCTGCTTTTATTTTATCACAGGCTAATGACTTCATTAAACTCGTCAGTCGGCTCTGCCGCACCCTGTACTATTGTAAGCTGTAGATTGGAAATAAATCGTAGAATTAAGACTACTAGTTTGTATGCTTTAGCAAGTAAGAACATACAATGTGCTAAGAATTTTTTCTTTAACAATGCGCCTACTGGGGAAGGATTGTTTTGTCGGGTAGAGTTCCTTCCGTAGGTTGCGATACCTCCAAAAAAAAAAAAAACAAAGCTCGTCCCACTAATGTAGAGCTCAATAAGTTATATACGAGGTGCGACAATAAAATAACGAGACTTTTTGAATAAAAGTTGTTTATTTTAAAAATGTTATAATTTAATGATTATCACCTTCAAAGTATCTTCCCTCAGCATCAATACACTGTTGCATACGTCGCTGCCATTCTTGAAAACAGTGTTGCCAATTGCTTTCATTCAGCCCTTTTAGAAGTTCTGCCGTTTTCATTTTTACGTCATCAACTGTTTGAAAATGGGAAAAGAAATAAGAAGAAGTCACAAGGAGCAAGGTCTGGCGAGTACGGGGGATGTTGAAGTATAGAAATTTTTTTTTCAGTTAAAAAACGTTAAATTGAAAATGCACTGTGAGCTGGAGCATTGTCTTGGTGAAGAACCCAGCCATTTTTCCATAGATCTGGTCGCTTCTTTCCGACACGATCTCTTAATTTAATTAATACCGCTTTATAATAATATTGATTAATTAATTTTGTCGATTTTTTCAACGTTTTCGTTTGTTGAAGACGTGGTAGGACGTCCAGAACGATCATCGTCTTCGACGTCCTCCCTTCTACTACAAAACCGTTTGTGCCATTCAAAAACACGAACTTTTGATAAACATTCTTCACGATAAACTTCACATAACATACGAAACGATTCCGCGGCAGTTTTTTTTTAATTTAACAAGAAATTTAATGTTAACACATGTTGTTCGTTGTTTCTATATCTAACATTTTTCGGCAGTATAGTCGAACTCGCACTAATAACAAGGCTACTAACGTATAAGAGAATGAATCGATGCCATTAGTGTTCATAGTACTTTTAGATAAGTGTTTTCTAATCATATTTCAATAATCGTTTTATAGATAACGTTAATAGTTTAGGTTTTATTCAAAAAGTCTCGTTATTTTATTGTCGCACCTCGTATGTATATATTTTTGTTTTTTTTTTTTTTTTGTTACATATAAATCAAAACATTACACCATGGTGTCTTCTTAATATTAATAATTACTAAATAAGTACAATTCTATTTTCAAAAATCAATGTTATGTATACGTTTTTATACGATTAACAATTATGTACGACTTCGATACTGTAAAGCGAAAAACTCTAGTCTGTATCTAGCGTATAATTCATTATTGTGAGTAGTGGAAGACCCATCGATTCTCCAATGTTTTTGCCACCAATCGGACGGTAAACTAAACAATGTTACAAATTTCTCTGCATCAAACGTCGTACTATCGTAGATATATTCACCCTAAGATCATAAAGTTAAAAATTGCTTTAAAATATTAAATAGGTAAAATAAATTGCGTGTACTGCTCTCGGTTGTATTAGTGTTTTAAGTGGGAAGTTGAGAAGGAAGGATCTATCACGGGACAAAGAGTCCTGTGAAACAACCCGGAGTATCCTCATAGTCTACCATACAGGAGTCCTAATTTTGGAAGGAATTTATTCCAGGAAACTAGACTGGCATAGATTGGCCTCGTGGAGAAGTCAAATTGCTAAACTATTAATACTCTGTACACAATTTTAGATCTATAAGATCATTTTTAATTTCTTTAAAAAAAAATAAGAGAAAATAAATACATAGAAACCGTTATTACTGTAAATTTTCGGGTTTCCTTAAATTGCATCACGATTTCTTTCATTTATAAAGTTAAAGAAACACAATGCAAAAAAATATTTTTTTTATTAAAACGGATATAGTATTGTAGTTATAGAGATTGTACATTTTTATCGATGAAAGGGTAATTGTTTGCCTTTTTTTTAATTCTTTTAAAAAATAGGAAAGAAAGGAACAATTTTCGTTAAAACTAGGTAATAAATTACGCCATTAATATTCTTTCACAGCATATTAATATTTGCCTTCTATAGACGTAGATATAATTGCGTAAAATTGTTAATATATAAAGCGACTATATTGACCCATATGTGGCCATTTGATGTTTTCAAATTTTAGTTATTTTTTATTTTTTTTTTTTTTTTAGTGGTTTTTATGTGGATGAAAATGTTTTGGCTGAGCAGAATTACTTGACCTTTTTAAACGAGGTTCATCGTTGAGACTATGTGTAATTCAGTATCTGGTCAAAATGATAACCAGCAAGAATCTAACTATCGCTGCGCATTTAACTCCGGGCAACGTCATTTTACCCCGGTTTCCAATTTTTGGAAATATATAATATTGACATTCTTATTACTCTTTGTAACATGATTAACTCAGCGCGACGTCAGATTTGATACACACTGTTGTGTAAGCAAACCGTGCTAGCTTGCTGTCATACCTGCTACAGTAATTAGGCCATGACTCGATTCTCGATGGGCAATGTGTTTTTTAGTTTTAAAAATATCAATCTTAATACGAGTTAAAATTTTAGAAAATATTTGAATTTTCATTTGTGCAAACGATAATATCAGCAATTCAGACGACTGTACGTACCCGTCGTGCGTCGTTTATTCCATGGCCTACGTTAAATAACCATTGAGTACATGGATGTGTATCGTATACCACGAAAACATTTTGTTTATTATGAAATATTTAAACAAGTAGATTTCATACAAAAAAAAAAAAAAAAAAAAATGCTCAGTTAACAACCAACTGTTAAATTACAATATAAATGATAGACCTTCTCCACAGAAAAGAGATTTAAGGCATATAACTCTAAATACGAGATGTAATATGAAAGTAGTTTGGGCAAACGATTTGTAACTCGAAGTTTTGTACGTACTTTGCCCATTAACACATTTATATAACTAAAAACAGTATTCATAAAAGCACAACAGTAAGAAAACTCGCTGAATTAAAAAACATAAATATAAATATTTTAAGTACACAACTACTACAGTATTATTCAATAACTAAACAATTTATGTCACCTCATAACAAAAACTTTTCCCGATATCCATTGGCTATTGACAATAAATCTTATAGATGCACAGCCAAATATTTATCATTATGATATTGTAAAGTGTGCCAAAGTCGATTAGGATTTGCTATAGCCATTATGTATAAAATTGATCATAAATTGCAGTATAAATTCAATAATGTTTACTGGATTACTGGCATAAAAATTGGTGTTGACATAACCACATACATAGGTTACATGGGTTGTAATCGAACAATTTTAAAACCAAAACATATTCAAATTTAAATTCAAACAAAATTGTATAATATTGGAATGTATATTAATATTTAGTTATAAAACATATTTTGTTGACGATTAGAAAACAGTAGTAAAAATTATTGCTCGAAGTTTAATGATACGTTCAAAATTATTGTTTTAGAATTATGTTATACCATTAATATTATTAATATTATTATATTGAAACTATTGCTGTAAACAATATACTTATTACTAGTTATTTAAAAAAATTTAGCACTAACAGTAAGTTACAAGTCATTTTACAGTTTTAAATTATATGTTATTGTTTTCTTTTCTTTCATTTTTTTTGTTTTGTAACGTTTATTTATTTTTTTTTTTTTTTGAACAATGTGCTATCCGAGTGATTTTTTTAAACGACACTACTGAATTTTTCACAATATTCAAAATCAAGTATCAAGTATAATTTTATTAAACTACCAAATGATAAACAGTACTTACAGTTATCGGACATTGTTTGATACCCTGATTTGATTTGGGAGTAAAATACAAGAATATCGACAACTTCGAACAAATATCGTGAACATCATAGGATACAATATTTACACAATCTACATACTGTTCTTTACAGCAAGACACACTAATTTTTATCTAAAAAGACAAATTATTGCATTAACCTATACATATCGTTAAATAAAAATACAATCAATATTCAATACTGATACCGAATATCAACAAACAATGATGCTCATTGACTAAAGATTATATGGAAATATTATATTTACATTCGTAAGAGTTGTAAATAATAATGCTAACAGTTTTGGATAAATACTAGTTTTCAAATAATATATAATTATATTTCTAAACCAATACAGTAGACTCTCAAAAAATTGAACATCAAAAATTAAAAACACTATAAATCAAACTTAACGCTTGGTCCCGTAAGAAAACATCCGAAATTCGAAAAAATCGCTTGTATCTCAATAAATCGAAAATAATAAAGTTCAGAACGGCGGGATATACTCTATTATTTGCCAGAACCTCTGTAATTAAATATTATTAATTGTATATAAATTGAAATTAATTCGATGTTCTATACAACTTACGAAATCGTATTCAACAAAAACATACATATGTGCGTATATAATTTTTGTAAAATTTGTTCAAACAACCAGAAATAGACGAAGAAAAATGTAAAGCCATTTGCAATGTCATAATTACTCTAGATCACGCTGTGGAGTAAATTATTGCCTGGGATATATCGGAAAATAAATCAACTAATTTTTTCGAAAAATTTATTGAAATAATCTTTATACGTATATCTGCAATATGCATAAATAACAAGTAAATAATAAAAATCTGGAATACAAATTTTGAACTCTCAATAATTTGAATTGTTTAATTTTGCCCCTTGATAATTCGAACTCTCACTAAATCGAACCTAACCTTTGTAAAGCAAATTTTCAGCTAGGTCCCCCGAAATTCGAATTATCGAGAGTCTACTGTATTGATTGTTACTCACGTTAAGTTGAGTAATACTATCGTGCATAATAATACGAAAGTATATCCCTTGTTGTTGATTGTAATCTCTTAACGAGTTTTCCATAATGGTTGCACTAGATTTATTAACAAATATTAACTCAAACTTTGTAAAACGAATTTGACGTTTCACCGTAGATGGCTTAATCGATAACTGCTCCTGTTATACATTTTCAAAACGGTATAACAAGTCAGTATATATATATATATAAATTGTTATATTAAAATTTCAAAGAAGGTATTATAACTTACTATCATCGGAATAAGCACAAATACTGTAAACCAAAAGGTATTTACGATAGTAATAAAACTCATTCTGCAAATGAATATTTACAATAGGTTAGGTAAATTATTGGACATTTACGTATATAATATTAATTTTCAGTAAATTTGAACATTAACAATATAGAAATGCCAGTAAACTCAATATAGAGTGCGTTTATATAATATGAATTTATCTCGTCTCTCTACTTTAAATACTTTATTATATATATATATATATATAATATCAAATATAATTGCAAATTATCACAGGTATTAAATAGTATTTTTTATTTAAACAATGCAAGAATATCAGATTGGCACACACTAAATAGTATAGGTTTGGTATTCACGGTGATTAGTTAATCTGATGATATTACTACATATTATTGTGTTTATGGTGTAATATTATATGCTTCCGGTTTTATTTTTATCTAAATAAAATCGAATGTTCTGTTTTATGTTTGTAGCTAAATTAGTTTAAAGCTGCTATATTTTTGCTGTAGTTATTTTAAACAGTCTGCCACGTATGGTCGCCATGCATTCATATGCTCTACTGTTTAATTTTTCTGTTCAAATCGTCCCTAATCGAAATATCATTCAAAACTAACTGTCTAAACACGACCGAGCTGGGCGCTCAATTTTTATTTGTCTAGGAGATCCATTTCTCTTGGGAGAACGAATGTTCTTGAAACTTTAATTAGCTGGTAAGAATTCAAAATATATTATATAGGAAGAAGGTTACGTAACCAGCGCGTTGTGTTCCTCGTTTTATAGCTACCTTATCTACCGTCCACGCGTGCAGTCACCATACATAAAGTCATTATATTACATAACACAACTATAAACGCACGCTACACAGTAACAAACATGCTTAATTCAACAAAGAGAGAAGTTCTTCCTCTAATAATAATAAAAAACATGATAACAACCTCTTCCACAATTGACAACGATTTTCGCTCGCCTAGAAATCCCGTAACAGCAACAAAATCTCAATCACCTGTAGAATCTACATAAATTTTTTATTCTTCAAACCGTTTCGCTCCATTTTAAGATGCAAATATATTTATGTTTGAACCAAATGACATTGACACAGACAGTACAGGGATAATCCCATCAGGTAACTAAACGTCCATATCGAATCTACTGTAATGGACACGTCCAATGAACATCAATATAATAGTCAAATACCTCCGATCTTTATTTCCATCCACCAACTTGACATCAACCTTTAATCAGAATCCCTGATCATCATTGTCAGGAAAAATGGATTCCTCTTGAAAACTACTTAGAAAAACATTAAAGTTCAAGACGGCTAACATCAAATAATATACTGTCTAAATGGCCAAAATTATGCGCATATTCATTCTTACCAACTATAAAGTAAAAACGTATCCAGAGTAGTCATAGGCAACCTTTATCCTTCTACATCATTTGACGAAATAAAAGTAATCCTGGAAAATTTACAAATTCTTAGTACTGCGAGTAGTGAACGTAATACAACGCCAATTAAAAGTAGTACTACCCCTTTTTTTTTTTTGTTGATCCGAAAGTAGATGATAACTGCAAAACAATTTTTGACATCAAGCTTTCCTACATACCAAAATCAATATCGAAGGATCTCACAAACGCCACGAATAAGTCTAATAACAGAATTACCAAATCTACGATCACACTATCTCCAACTGCAAATATAGCATACGCTGCGTCGGATTTGGCAAAAATTACGTTTCATCTGCCTGTGACAAGTCATATGAGGATCCTACAATCTGCGTACTCTACCAAGGCAGCCAACAGAGTCTGCCCAGTTCACAAGTATCTCCGAAAAATAAGGTAACCAATCTTAAATCGTCAAACTTTTTATAATGTAAACCCGTCCTCTTAACATGCTACCACACTGGCGATCAACTCACCCCAAATATCCCATGCATATTCTACCTTCGGAGTCCATCCAATTTTCTCCCCTACTACTAGATATATTCTCCGCACAAACATCAGATATCAGCTAAGCTCTCAACAAATTCATCGCAGAATTGAAATCAATAAATGATCTTCTCCTATCACTCCTACAATAATTATCACACAGCTTTTAAAGAAAAATAATGATAAATAATAATAGAAACAACTCTATCCATATTCTGTAACGGCATCATAAACCATATAAACAAACTAACAGCAACTATACATGAAACAAAAATAGACTTAGTCTTTATTTCTGAATTCGATCGCGCAAAGCTGAACATCCCCGGGTTATATCACATCACATCACCCAGACGATACCACTCACGCTGGATCCGCTATTCTAATTAACACACACATCCAATTCTACGTTCTACTAATTATAATAAAAATGATGTATAATATTGGGCAATCTCTAAAGTTTTCGACATATTGGTCTTAAATAGAATAAATTCTATCATATACAATTTATAAATCATTCCTAACACTCAATTTGGCTTCTGTGATCGTCACTCCACAATTCACTAAAGAAACAGGATAACAGACACAATAGAATCATTATTAGAGAATAAGCAATACTGTACTGCAACATTCCTCGATGTCACACAAGCGTTTGATAGCGTGTGGCATAAATGTCTCTTTTATAAAATAAAGAAAATTCTACTACCTGCATTCTATTTACTTTTCAAATTCTACCATAATGATCGTCAGTTTGCCGTACGATATCGTTCTTATGTATCCCCTTCCTTTAAAATACAAGCCAGCAATCCGCAAAGGACAATAGCAGCTTACGTTGCATACCGACCTAAAACCAACACCTGTTACCTAACCAAAAGTACTAGAAATGGCCACTGCATTTTACAAACGCATCCTGATCACCCAAATCTTCCAACAAAAAAACATATCCAATCCACTACCCAAAAACCCTCCCAAAATATTAAAATGGAAATAGTGTCATGAACTACTTCGTGATTGACCTCATATATAAATACCAATCGGAGTGTCGCCAGTGGGAGTTTTCTCCACCTAAGCCCCATACCGTGTAATTTCCGAACGATCACTTATGCTTATTATACAACATATTGTACAGATTGTATAAAACGATTAGAAAAAAAAATGAGTTTAATTGAACATTTATAATATAAAAATGTAAGTACAAACAATATGAAGTACTCAACAACTACCTAAAAATATATGGCGATCGGATGAATAGTGTAGAAATGCATATAGGACAAACAGAAAGTAATTCTCTTTTATATATTTAGATAATATATACATATAACATAATATAAGGAAAAAGGTAATAAGAGTAAAAGAAATTGTACTAAAGTAGATTGCAGTGTTATAACCATGACTAAAAGAGATACAGCACGACAAAATGGCATATGCGTCGTATTCTATAAGGGTGTTTGATTCAGTAAGAGTGACAGACAATATAAAAAAAATACCTGACATACGTGTAATTATCAATGACCGTGTCCTACAATGGTATGTTTAAGATTATTGTTTCTTTGTGGTTAGGTAATTAACACTATAACAAAAAAATTGTAATATGCTATAGGAAAAGGAGTAATGAGCTATAAGATTAGTGTAGGATTTGACAAACCGTTGTGGTTTAAACACTAACGCATAGCCAAATAAGAAGTAGACTTAAAAAAAAATTCTCACTCCCGATATTTTACAGAAATAAGTCTCTACGAATCTAACCGCACGCTGCGGTCACGGGCTGTGGTGGGGCCACACGTGACATGCGGTGACGATTACCGTTCAAAGCCTTGCGTGGCCGGCTTCGTAGGCAAGTAATCTCGCAAAAACCCGTCATAAAAATCAAAGGTCGGACATTTTGCGTCCGAGCAAGGCACAGACGTGAATTACGGAAAGGAGATTTCGTCTGAATCCGTAAGAGCCCGGGTAACTACCGACTCGCCGTTGTCCACGCAGTCCGATCTATCGTATTGAGCGGGATTACTGGGAGGCATCCCTTGGTCGATTGCTCTAGCGCAAAAAGGCCTTTAGTATACCAGGCGGGGAACAAGCTCGAAACCTATTGTCTCCACCCTGGCAAGCTCGGTAGGCAAGTCAGGTTACTGGATGCAAAATCAGAATTTTCATAATCTTCTTTTCATAACCTGGGATAACCCAGGTATCTACTAGCATAGTGGGCGCGCAGACGACACGACTATCGAGGGAGAGCACACTGGTCTAAGACCTAGCCGTGATCTTGCAAGATACTACTATAAACCACAGTTACCATCTGATATAAAATCTTTTCCTACACGAAATTTGGAAAATATATCAAAGAATTTACGATCGTTTATCTTATATGAATGCTAGAAAGTACATTTCTGGTGAATCTGAAATAATTATGTTTTTCTAAAGACAATTTTCATGTGAATTTTTCTGGTCTACATTCTTGTCAAAAATGTTTAAGATTCGTGACAGCTTGATGTACATGTTTTAATTTTGATATTTTTTGAAGATTGAGCTGATGCTTTTTAAAATCTCTTTTAGAATTGTTTAAAGTCAAGGTCTCGTAGCCTGGTATTATTGTACAGATGAAATGTTTTATGACACAAAGAGGTATTTTAAATTTGTAATCGTCTATTACTAATTCTATGCTGGCTGTGCTTAATTGTTCCAACGGAATTTTGTCTGGTCCGGAAAGTTGATATTTTAAAGAGATAATTATTTTTTAGAGATCTAATAAACCTAGGCGAATACAATTTCTGCTTCTGTGTATCCCATAACTTGTATATCTTTAGTATTAAATATAAATAATATGTGTATGGCTTTTTAATTCCTATCGTCGTTTATAATTATATATATTAGATAGGCATTTTAATTGGTGTTATTGGAACGGGGGTCCACAGATGTGATGTTTTGTGTGCCATTTAATACAGGGTGCGGCGGAGTCAACTGTCGTATTTAATGGGGTCATTAGTTTAAGATAAGATAAACGCAGACTTAAAATAGTGGTTTTTAGTCGTAATCATGGTCTGGATAGGTGTACATCGAGGTTTCGTCGTGCGCACGTATTTAAAAAAAAAAAAAAAACATTCTATGATTGAAACACAAAGGGCTTTACGTCTACATCTTGGCATTTCGCGCAACGAATATGTCCTTTATGTGAACACTATTCAATTTTTTATTCGAAAATTGGAAAAGACTGGAAGTACCCTAAGTGGACGTGGAGCACCTAGAACGGTTTGAACCACCGAAAATGTGCAATTAGACAGAGAGGCAATTGAGCGGTCACCAAGACGCTCTGCCTGGAAGCACGCGGTTGCTTTGGGGATGTTGTGATTTTGGAAACTTTCTGCGGCACGGATTGGAGGAAATGGCTGAAGAATATGACTTGGAAGACGTATGGTTTTAACAATACAAGGCTAAAGCGCACACAGTTCGAATTTCTTTTGCTGTTTTGCGACAAACGTTCCTTGGGCGGTTGGTCACTCTGAGGGATGACGTAAGCTGACCGGCACGCTCCCCCGATTTAAACAGATACGATTTTTCCTTTAGGGGTTCCTTAAAAATAAGGTTTTTAAACATCGCCCCCATACCATAGATGGACCCGGAGGAAAGAATCACCGAAGAAATCGCGACCATACCAATCGAATCGTGCCGAAAATCATACCGAAACGGCAGAGATCGCCTACAGCAATGTATTGATGCTGACGGCCGTCATCTTGAAGATATCATTTTCAAAACATAAATTAAAAAAAATGGAATTACCTAATAATTCGAATAAAACAAACCGATTTTCTCCAAGTATTAATGTTCGTTATGTATACCTTCTCAAAATTCATCAGTCAGCTCCGCCGCACCCCGTATATTATTATGTGTGTTATTGTAGGTGTTAGTATTTGTTATAACTAGAATAAAAGGGGAAATTCAGTATTAAGATTTAACCTATTTAGTAAGTTTTTTAGTCGGTTTTTCGAGACGCAAGTTTCGGCAGTGTAACATCTATTGTTTCAAAAGCTACACATAAATTTACGTTTACATTTAGAACTAAAATTATTATTTTTAAAACAATATTTGTATTGTGTTTTATTCCCGGTACGCGTGAGTTTCATCGTCGACCATTCAAATGAACATTTGACATTGTAATTTTGGTTCTGATAGAATACGATTCTATAGTTGTTTAACAGATTGTTTAAATTAATTCTATTTTCTATCGATCAAATATTATTGTATCGATTGAAATTACAATTGTGATTGGTATTCGTACGACTATTGTTGTACATTCATTGATATAAATATCGATTTGTGTAATATTTTTCGTTATTGTTTAGAGATTTGTAATTTATGATGACGGTTGTTTCATGTGACAATCGGTTTTATTTTCGTAAATTATGTTGACGTGTTCTTGTGTTATTGAAAATGCTGTAGTGGTAATATAAAAAGAGACAAAACCTACAGGAAACTACCAACGACTGTCTCCTACAATGGACTGTGTAAGATTATTGTCCCTTTCGGGTGTGTCCTGAATATTCCTAATACGGGAAAAAAATAAATGTATACCTTCCGTATTTAGCTTTAAACGTCATTGTTCTATGTAGACTAAGTAAAAACGTGTGAAATGGTTTCGCGCCTACATATAATACACTTCGACCAGAGAATACTCTGATCTCCTAAGTTGGCTGTGGCAGTGCCAGGTGAAACGTTGTACCAGTCCGTGTGGCGATTAAGTGAACGTGATTGGTAACATTGAAACATTATTATTATTATTATTATTAAAGTAATTACCATACACACACTCGAATTGTGGTATTTAAATTTCGACTTGGCAACCGGCCTATTGTTGAAACTCGATGTTTTATAGAAAACTGTACGCTTCTATTCCGTGCTCCAGTATTATGTCAAGCTATGAAACATTGAGTAATACCTGGTTAGAGTTGATGTGATGTGTAATTTTAATTGTACCGTTTAACTGGTTTGGAAGATAATGTGTAGATACAAAACACCGAAATATATACGGTTTAAATAGGCAAAATCAGGTTCAAGATATATATTACTAAAGCGTTGTCAACTATATATTCTTTAACTTAACTCGTGATACCACTGTGGAGCGGGATAAATTGTAAATATATCATTTTTTTTTTTTTTTTAAAAATCAAAACATTTATACGATCATATTTTCATAATAACAATAATAACTATAAAAATACTATACTTCTTTCTAAATATCAGTGTGACATATAGGTTTTTATACAATTGATATTTATGTACGACTACGGAACTGTACAGCGAAAAATTCTATTTTGTAAAACATATATAACTTATTGTCGTAAGTGGTGACGGCCCCTTCTAGTCTCCAATATTTTTCCCACCAATTATCGGTCGGTAAACCGAATACGGCCCCAAACTTATCATAATCCAAGGACATATTTTTGTAGAAGTATTCGCCCTGAAATCAGAAAGTTGAAAATTAGTTTAAAACATTAAAAAAGTTTTAAAAAATAGTTGCTGATACAGCTCTTTGGTGTACCACTGTTGCAGATAGGTGGTTGAGAAGGTAAGAGATATCGTGCGACACAAGTAATCCCAGGAACTAACCCGGAATAACCTCATAGTCTTCTACACAGGCGTACTAATTCAGGAATCCCTGTAAATGTTTTCGGACTATATTGGCTTCATACAGGAATTCAGTATATATCAATTCGGATCGTAAAACATGTATAAACATGTTTGGAAATTCCGTGTTTTATATGATTCTCGTCAAAATTAAAAATTAATAATGCTTATAAAAATAAACTATTTTATTACGCTCAACTATTATTATTGATTACCAAGTACGTTCAACTTATGATAAAACCCATGCAAATTTGCAGACATTTCTGCTCTGCTAAAACAATGTTGTCCACATTTAAGCAAATAAAATCAATTAACAAATAAAAATACCTAATAAGAGCTCGAAATATTACTAGAGAGTGTTGAACATTTTTCCACATAAAGAATTAGTTAAAGTATAAACACGGTGTACATTTTTCAGATCTGAGCAATAAATTTCAACCGCATTACAATATAAAAAAAAAACCGTTATTACCGTAAATTTAACCCGTTTTTCTTCTGTATATTCTGTTTTTTTTTTTTACTTGTTAAGAAAAATAAAATTATTTTACATTCGACGAACATGTGAATTATTTTATACCTTTAGTATCATCAATATTATTAATCTTTTTTAGAATCATAATATTGCCGTTAATTTTCACATTTTTCACAACATTATAAAACAACTACGAAAATCAAAACAATGATTTCACTAATGCATCAACTAGATCGAAAATGAGTTCAGAGAAGATGCTACATATGAAAATCAGAGTGGATGTCTAATAGAAAAGTTCTTTACGGACCGACAAAAAGAAAAAAAAAAAAAAAACATACAGCATTTTACGTAGTAAAACGAATATAAGTAAATAAAAAGTGGCACAATGACCGGTCGCCCAAATTACTAGTTATTAAAAAAATTAGCACAAACAGTATGTTACAAGTAATTTTACACATATTTAATACATATTGTTATTTTAATTTTCTTTTTTAAATATATTAAACCTATTTGTTTTGTAGGGTATTTTTTTTATATTTATTATTGAAAAATTTGCTACCCCAAAAATGTGTTCTAAACTACCCTTCTGACGCTATATTCAAAATCGAGTATCGTGTATTGAACCATACAATTAGCAGATATTAAACTATACTTACAGTTAGCGGACATTTTTTCGCTGTCTGAATTGTTTTATCGGCAAAATACATAATTGCCGGCAATTTTGAACAAATATCGCAAATATCATATGAGACAATATTTACACAGTCTACATATTGGTCCTTACAACGATACACATACAATTTTGCCTAAAAATACAAAATATCGCATTTATATACACAAACATTTAAATATAAATACTAACAATATTTCACGCTAATAATGAATTAGCAAAGTCAGACATGTTGCCACTTTCCGAAATATTATACGAAAATATCATTTTTTCCAATTTTAAGATTTGTAATAATAATGTTTCATATTTTTGGATACCCAACAGTCCCGGTCTAGTATATTATTATAGTAAAAAGCTAATTTTCATAATTACTCACGTTAACATTGTTTATTTTATCGTGTATTTTAAAATGCAGTAAAAGCCTTTGTTTACCATCATATTGTTTTATCGAGTTTTCGAAAATGGTTGCACTAGATTCATTTACAAATTTGAACTCAAATTTTGTAATACGAAACTCACGTTTCACCGAAGATGGCATAGTCAATAACTGCATCTGTTATACATATTTAAAATAATACATCTTTCAGTCAGTATATTTATTGTTTTATTATGAAATTTTCAAAAGGTTATTTTGACTTACTATCTGCGGAATAAGAACAAATACTGTACCAAAAAAATTACTATATATGATATTAATAAAATTCATTTTGCAATATATATATATATATATATATATATATATATATATATATATATATTTATTCTTAATGTAAAATATAATACTATATGCGTATATAAAATTATTATTTTATTGAATTTGATCGTTAATAATATAAAAATACCAGTGTGCGCAATATGAAGTGAGTTTATATAATATGCATTTCTCCTGTCTCCCTAATTTAGGTCCTTGATAGGCTCAAATGATATGACATATAATTGCGAAAATTCACAAATATTAAAAACTATTTTCCAGTTGGACAATGCAGTAGAAGCAGACTGGTACATACTAAATAGTATAGGTTAGGCATTCATGGTAATTTTCATATCTAATGATTATCTATATAATATTGATTTTCCGGTGTAAAATTATGTGTTTCCGGTAAAATATTGATCTTTTTTTTGAAAATTTAAAGTAGTGTTTCATATTTGTAACAAAATCTTTTTAAAGCAATTTTTGTTTTTTTTTTTAACTGGACGTAAAATTATCAAACTGACTCAAATATTCAAGTCAAATTAAAAAAAAAGATTACCCTTCCGGTAAGATGATTCCGTAAATTTGTAAAGTCTGCATGTTATTATTATATTACGACAGACGCTATTTACGATTTATTTGACAAACAACTTATCATAATCCACCGACATTTTTTGGTAGAAGAATTCGCCCTGAAATCAGAAAGCCTCTCGAGTCTTCTACACAGGCGTACTAATTCAGGAATCCCAGGAAATGTTCTTGGACTATATTGGCCTCATACAGGAATTCAGTTTATGTTTATAGGGATCGTACAACATGTATGAATACAGTTGAAAATTCCGTGTTTTATATGATTTTCGACAAAATTAAAAATTATAACGCAAATAAAAATAAACTATTTGATTACGCTCGAATATTATTATTGATTACCAAGTTCGTTCAATTCATGATAAACCCCGTGCAAAATTTGCAGGCATTTCTGCTCTGCTAAAACAATGTTATACACATTAAACCAAATAAAAACAATTAACAAATATAAAAACTTATCAAGAACTCAGAGATTACCGGAGACTGTAATTGCAGTGAGACATTTTTTTTTTTTCACATCACTTGTGTACGCCCGTCCTAAAGTGTATCGGTACGGTATACATAATACAATTTTTATTTATGTCATATCAAATGATCTTTTTATTTAAACATAAACAATTTAGTGTATTTCATTAAATACTATTATTTAAATATGTTTTTTGTACAGTTATTAATTATACTACAATATTATTATATAATTGATAATATATATGATCTTTGTTACATAATGGTATTTTATATGGTTTGTACGTTTAATATTATACTATTAGTCACTACATAATTGTAAGATGCACTACGAAATCATATTTCGATAACGATAGGACTAATTTTTCTGTATTGATCTATATCAATTCGTCGCAATTATTATTTTCTATCTATTTAAGTGTTGTCAGTTGATCAACAATGTAAAGAATCGATAGGCAATACCATGGGTTTTAGAATATATATTCTATAAAAAACGTATGTCCGTTCTACAATAAATGGCAATAATTATTTGAGTTATTTAATAATAACTTATAGTTACAAGTTTGGCCGATAAGGCTCCTATAATAAACGCTATACATCCCTATGACTGGATGTGTAACATTAGTCACGTTGTTTCCGTCATCTACGCCGAGTTTTTCTCTGTTATCATCGATTAATTCATTAATACGTGTATAACGTAAATGAATTACTAGTGATGGGTGATTTTAATATAATACCACTTACAGAGGGCCGCAGTGAAACAGTTCGGCTTTAATGTAAATAATAATAGTATAGGCTTAAAGGAGGCGATTTCCCCAAAGTTAATAATGGTTGGAATAATGCAGAAAGTAGAGTAAGTCAACGTGAAAATTCCACTAATCGTAAATCACAAATAATTACTTTTATAGAAAGAGCAAATACAATAGGAGAAGAATGAATGTTAATTTAAAAAAAAAACAGCATTTTTGGGATAATGTATTGAGACGGAAAGTTTCTGGAGCTATTATGCTATCATCCTGAGGTGTTCCGCTTTGTGTTTAAAACGAATAATTCCGGTCAACTGGGATTGGTAATTATTTAATTGCCATGGAAGTTATCTCAGAGCTTGTTCCAATTCTAAATATATTTTTCTTTCAAATCCTAAAATTGAATTAATTAAATTAAGAATTGTAATATAAAGATATTACTTATAATAAATGTTGTAATGTTGATTATCACTTACGTTTATATTATTCATTTAACCGTGTATTATAAAATGAAAAAATAGAATATGTCTACCATTCAATTATGTTATCTCGTTATCCAAAATGGTTACACTAGATTTATTTTCTAATTTTGTACAAGGAATTATACGCGTTTCACCGAAGATGGCATAATCGATAACTGCTCCTGGTATACATTTTCAAAATGGTATAACTAGTCAGTATATATATATATAAAAAAATTGTTATATTAAAACTTCAAATTAGGTATTATAAATCACTATCTGCGGAATAAGAATAAATACTGTAAAAAAAATGGTATTTACGATTTAAATAAATCTCATTTTGCAAAAGAATATTTACAATATTAAATATTATTGGACATTTGCGTATATACAATTATTTTTCAGTTAATTTAAACATCAACAATATAGAAATGCCAGTACACTCAATACGGAGTGCGTTTATATAATATAAATTTATCTCGTCTCTCTACTTTAAATACTATATTAGATATATGATATCAAATATAATTGCAAATAATCACAGGTTAAATAGTATTTTTTATTTAAACAATGGAGAAATGTCTGATTGGCACATACTAAATAGTACAGGTTTAGTATTCACGGTGATTTGCTTATCTGATGATGTTACTATATATTATTGTGTTTATGGTGTAATATTATATGTTTCCAGTTTAATTTTTATCTAAATAAAATCGCATGTTGTGTTTTATAATTGTAACTAAATTAGTTTGAATTATTTTAAGTCTGTTGACAGTTTTATAAAAGAGAACGATGTAGATTGGTCTAAGCGTGTAAGTTTTACATCTGATGGATCACGTTCTATGTCTGGAATTCATACTGGATTAATTGCCAAAATTAGAATTGTTGCTCCCTTGGTTCAATTGACACATTGTAGCATTTATAGATAGGCTCTTGCAATTAAAGCTTTTGATGAGTGTCTCAAAAAAACTCTTGATAATGATGCAGTTAAAATCGTCATTTTTATTAAGTCAAGGTCCGAAAACTTCAGACTTTTTAGTGTTTTGTGTTATGATATGGGCAGTGAACACAAACAGCTTATAGTTTACTGTGAAGTTCGTTGGCTGTCGAGCGGTAAAGTGTTGTCATGATTGATTGAACTCTGCGACGAACTTAGGATTTTCCTTATGGAAGGAGATTATGATGGAAAACTTGCAAGTGGTGACTGATGAAAACTGGTTAAAACGGTTGGCATATTTTGCAGATTTTTTTAGTGCCCTCAACGTTCTTAACTTAACATTGCAAGGCAAAGTCGTTTATAAGTTTTTTGTGCAAGACAAAGTTGATGCAATGGTAATCAAGCTTCAACGAAGGGCTCTTAAAGTAGAACAAGGTTCCTCCGGCGTGTTTCCAGTCCTACATGATTTTCTTGAAACTCACAAGGTCAACATTGATAAAGCAACAGCTACAACTATAAGAGATCACCTCAAATCTTTATCCTTCAACCTCAGGTCATTTTTAACTATTTATTTTTCCTAATAACATATTAATATTTTTTATGAACATTTTCTCACAATTATTAGCAACTACTTCTCTAAAATTGAAGAGAAAATCCAATGGATCAGAAATCCTTTCGAAGAAGATTACTTGAAAAAATTGAAAATATCAGCAAGTGAACAAGATTCGTTGATTGAACATTCATGTGATCAGACTCTAAAATCGTTTTTTTAAAAGCACACCGTTAGTGCCATTCTGGTTGAATGTTCGGAAAGACTATCCAGCTATCGCTAAAATTGCACTGGGAAACTTGATGGGATTTTGGACAAATTATCTGTGTGACCGTGCTTTTTCTACTTAAATTTTTTTTTTTAAATAAATATAAGAATAAACTGAATGTTGAGAATGATTTAAGACTAAAACTATTCAGTTTTATATCGTGGAAGACAAGCAATGTCAAAAATCACATTAAATTGTTTAACGGTTAAACAATTTAATGTGATTTTTTTAAACTTTAACTTGTGATTAAGTTGAATAAAGTGTTTTTTCTTAATAAACAATACATTTTTTATTTCTTTTATTTCTAATAACTGCTGTATGTATATATATATATATATATATGTGCTTACGTATATAGGTGGACCTCAAAGATTATTTTACAAAATTGCTGGTCCTCACAACTAATAAGGTTAGGAACCGCTGGCCTAGAGGCATTTTTATTTAAACGATAAAAGAATCTTTATAAATATAAATCAATATTATTATATACAACTGTAATATATATATATATATATATGTATAAAAAAACTTTTGTGTGGTTTTACTTCCAATGAAGCAACCCCATTCTTAATCTAATAATTAGATTAAGTCGAATGGCTTCAGTCATCTGAGTCGTCTAATGTCTTGGAAGTTGTCTGAGGCTGTTTTTTAGTTGGTAATCTAAATAATCTGCAAATATACAGCAATATACGCTATTTAATGAATGGTAAATTACAAAGTGATTAACGTACAATTGTCTGGTGTGAATATTATAGAAATGCCTAGAAGCCCGCCTATGTTTCTGAAATTAGAGCGCAGGCATGACAAATTGAAAGAACAACTGAAGACGCAGCCTGCCTATGGTTCTGGAACCACTGTATCCGTGGGAATAAAAAAAAAATCAAGGTGCCCAAATGGAATGCGCAGCGTCTTGTTAGCTCATCGTTATCGCAACTCTGGTGACATCTCACTCAACCGTACTAGTTAAGTGCACGGCGTACGTGCCCAAGTGGCGATTTGCGTTACTAGGATACGTTTGATAAACTTTAATAAAGTCGATTTGTTTGTTACTGGTAATTGTTCTTTTTTTTTTTTTTTGTCACTCTCGTTCGTTTATACCAGTGATTCCCAACGTGGGCGGTACCGCCCCCTTGTGGGCATTTTTTATTTTGAAGGGGGCGTTTTTATAAAAAGGGCGCTAAGGGGGGCGCTCATCTATCATTTGCATTTTTGTTGTTTATAACTGATTGCAATGAAATGTATAACTGCGAAGAACAAAAACTAATTTAAAATACCAAATGTAATATACAGAATTATTTAGGTATAATATTTATAGACACCTTAAAGGAGATTTAAGACTGATGCTGACATCTATTGAGCCAGATATAGTGTCGTTAGCAAGAAACCACCAACCTCAGGGCAGTCATTAATTATATAAGTATTTTTTGTGTTATTATATACTATAATTATAAATTGTAGCATTAAAATGTTAAATTATATTTTTTCTTTAATTAAATAGTAATAGCTTATTAAAAAAAATCTTTTTTTAGATTTTTTTAGGGGAGGTATGAGATTTAGGGGGCGTTGAGTAAAAAAAGGTTGGGAAACACTGGTTTATACCTACAAAATATTTAATTTATTTCAACTACGATCGTCATTATATACAATTGAAAGCGATAAATCAATGATAGAATCTATTTCAAAACAAAAATCAATATTAAAAAAGTCTATTATGTACGGTTATCAATAGAAGGGCCTGTTCAGGTTTTATTCAGGTCGATTTATTTTTGCCGGGTCACTTATGCGAAGGCAACTAAAAGTGTGTGCGTTGGTTCTGATGTGGGCAACCCAACACGCACCGACGATTTCCTTACGCAACGGATGTTACGATGACAATGATGATAAATGGAGGAGGACCTTATTTTTTTTTTTAGTGCATAAAAATCAAAACATTATAAAATGGAATAAATAAACACTATTCTACATTCTAAATATCAGTGTGAGACATAAGTTTTTATACGATTGGTATTTATGTACGACTTCGGAACTGTACAGCGTAAAACTCTCGTCTAAAAGTAGATAATAATGCATTTTTGTAAGTGGTAAAAGCCCCCTCGATTCTCCAATGTTTCTGCCACCAATTATCGGTCAGTAAAGCAAACATGGACGTAAAGTTATCGGAATTTATCGACAGATTGTTGAAAACATATTCGCCTTGAAATCAAAAAGTTAAAAAATTAGTTGTAAACATTAATTAGGTTAACTAAATTGCGAACACTGCTCTTGGGTGTACTACTGTTATTGGTGGGAATTTGAAGTGGTAGGATCTCTCGCCACACAAAGAATCCCAGGCACCAATCGTGAGTGTCCTTATAGTCTCCCTATAAAGGAGTCCTAGGTAATGTTCATGAGCAAGATTTGCCTCATGGAAGAATTCAATTTACATCAATCCGGATCGTAAATCATTTTTGAACATATTTTTAAATCCCGATTTTTTACGTTTATCGTAAAAATTTAAATTAAGTACTCCATATTAAACCAAATAAAAATAATTGACAATTTTAAATACTTATGAGGATCCTTAAAGTTACCAGAATATGTTGAACATTATTCGTCATGTAAAAATAGTTAAAATATAAATACTTTGTACGAATTTTATTACTGTAGGATAATTTTAAACTACTTTACAAAAAAAAAAAAAAAAAAATATTAAATAAAGAATATGTTATTACCGTACATTTACTGGCTTACGTATGTTTTTTCTTGGTATTTTTCCATTTATTTAGAAAACTGCATAGATAATCAAAAACCTGACCTCATTAGTGCATGAACAAGAGACAAGTTGTATACATAAAAATCGAATCAAGCTAGATGGGAAGTTAGGAAGGTAGGATAAAAGAAGGGGATTTAATAAACATCTGCACGCAACGATAAATCATTCATAATGAATCACAACTTGGCTCAGAAGTTTAGTAAAAAAATATTAATATATTAAAATTGAAAATTATATTAATTTGTAACTATACAAAATAACTTAGAATCGCACGTGATTTTCTTCTCAAATTAGTGTGTATTTTCACGAATCCCAAAAAAATTTAACATTAAAAGCTTGTAAAAAAATGTATGAAAATACAGCTTAGACTCACAGTGATAAACAAATATTACCCACACCATAGTACACCCAAGAAGACCTTCGCTTCGCTCAGCGTTTAAAAATAACGATTACATTCAATAATAATCGGTTTTTTTATTTATGTGCATTTTATAAAACATAAAACGGACAGGACATTTATTCAATAGGCGGGCAGATCCGCAATAACAGGCGGGAAGCCCGGGGAAATAACCCGTTAAACGGATCTATTTAAATTGTATGAGGGGCCCCACATGATACGTCATGACCTGAACATAAATTAATGGCTAGGGTCCAACAAAAAATAATAATTTTTTTTTTTTTTTTACAAGGATGTAGGTTGTGTTTCGTTTTTGTCGTATCATATTAGAAGTTATAATAATACAGGAAACATTTTTATATTATTATTTTTTTGTAGTTTTCTTAATAAATGGGAAAATACGGGAAAATTTACTGTAATAGTGGTTCCTTTTTTTTTCTTTTTCTTTTTCTTTTTTTTGTAATTACCTTTCTAACCTTTCTAGACGTAGTGAAATTGCCGATCTGTTCGGCAATTTTTAACGCTCGTTGGTGGGCATTTATTTTCCAATCACTTTTGTTTTTATGTAGATGTAACAGTTTTGGCATAGCAGAAGTACTTGACAGTTTCACACGTGGTACGTCATATAATGTACTTAGTGGTAAAATAGAGTAATGTTTAACAGTGCAAACCATTCTTTTTAATAATCGCTTACTTTAAAATTTTACGAAATTACGAAACTTTACTATTTTCCAAATTTATGTCACTCTTTTTGCTCCATGGAAATACACGACAATCCAAGACGAAGAAACAAGAACAATTGGTATTTATTTTGTAGTTACAAAAACATTTGTAAAATTTTTAATTTTAAATATATGAGATTTTTATATTGTTTTGAAGAACAAAACAATTTAATCGAAATTTTTCCAGATTTGTTTTTCGTTATCAACGAAATTAACGATAAACGTATCGTTGCATACGGTTATAAATAAAATTCTCCTCTACTGTTTTAAGATTTGGCACTGTGGAGTATAAGTGGACAAACATAGTAACCTATTATAGCTGGACGTGGAATATTTTGGTAAATTAGTGTAAAATTTCATGTAGACACATTTTACAGGTATTGTTTTAAACATTAATTGTTGTAGATTGTTCATTGTTTATAAGCAATATTACGTTTAATATTTTTAATACAGTTTTCATTTGAACAAACAAATTTTGGGAATAATTATAAATTATGTGCTAAGACTTTCCTTGTTATTTATTTTAAAATTAATATTAAAAACAAATAGTATTGATTATAATGAAAATATCAGTAGAAAAGTTATAGGAAATAAAACGGCTATAAGAAATTACTAGTAATAACGAAATAACTACTCGTGTTTAATGTCAATCATAATTTGTTAAGATCTGGCTCATGGCCAAGTACGTAAATAAGCATGTCAGTAAGATAACCAGCAAGAAATTCACTATCACCGCCCATCTTACCCCGGGTGACGTCATAAAACCGACGATTTCAATTTTTTGAACTATATAATGTGACATTCCAACTCTTTGTACAGCGACATACTCAGCGTGACGTCAGTTTTGATGCGCATCGTTGTGTATGATAGTGATGTCTAGCTGGCGTGCCTGTTTATTTAGCCATCGTGATGTCGACTCTCGATGAAACTCTTGGTTTTTTTATTTTTAAAATGATCTATATTAATGTCAATTGAAATATCGGAATAATTTAATCCTAAATTACGGCAACAAAATTATCTCTACGCAAACAATACAATCAGCAATCTGTACGACCGTACGTACTCGTCGCGCGTCGTTTATTCCATGACCTTTGATTTAAATAACCATTGGGTACACAGATGTGTATCGTATAACCATGGGAAAAAAAATGAAAATAATAGGCAAATAAATAAGTTTGATAATTGGAAACATGCAATTGAAACATATAATATGCATACTTCTCTTGAATACCAGTAAAAATGTATAGTCTACGTAAGAAATTTGTCTATCGTGTTAAAAAAAAATACCTTGAAGTAACCATTGATAATCAATTGCTAACAAAAAGTTGAAACAATTTTTAGAAATTCAACCAAATTTAATGGAATAATAGCAGACTGGTAAATACTAAATAGAATTGGTAAGGTATTCATAGTAATTCTCTTATCCAATGATTATCTAAATAATATTGAATTTCCGGTGTAAAATTATGTGTTTCCGGTAAAAACGTTGATCATTTTTTTTCAAATTTAAAATAGTGTTTCATATTTGTAACTAAATCTTTTTAAAGAAAAATTTTATTTTTAACTGGACGAAAAAATATCAAACTGACTTAAATATTTAAATCCAATTATAAATAATTTTACCATACGGTTAAGTTGTTTCCGTCGAATTGTAAATTCGGCACGTTATTATGGAAGTAAACATAAACTTTTAATTTTACAATTAACTTATCGTGTTTGACGAATAATAAGGAATGTGGAAAGATTTTCATGAGAATAAATACAATTTCGTAAACTGCACAAATGTTAAACGCTCAATGACAAAGCTCAATTTTTATAAGACCATTAACAAAAGTAATATAAACATAGTGCCTCTAATTAATGAATGAATAGTACTGCAAAACAATATTCGAATGTAATTGATTAAGTATTAACTGAAGTATGAATATTTAAAATTATTAAACACCATGAGGTACACCCACATAGCTGCATAAGTACAGCGATATCAGTATATCGTGATATACCTAGATAATTGTTCTAGATACATTCTAAATAATCATTTATCTTTTATCGGACAAAAAAGATTACTTATCTGGATATATTAGATGTACTATTCCAAGGCATTTACGTGTTGAAAACTTTATATCAATTAAAAATAGACGGACATACATCGCTCCGTGGGTGGACCTCTGTTTTAGGTGGGAAGTTGGGTAGGATAGATATAAAGAGGACTTTATTTATATCTGTACGCAACGGTAAATAATTGCTAAAAAATTAACAACAATTCTAAGGAAATTTTGAAATTGAATTTTTAGGATTTTCATAAGAAAAATTAACATATTACACTTATAAAATAGAAATAATGCATTAACCTAAATTGGTTTTATTAATCATTAAGTCAATATTTTTTTTTATTATTATTTATATATCCATATGTCATATTGCCGTGCATTTAATTTCCGCTAAAACAGTTCTATTCAACTAAATCGGTAAAAGCTTAAAATGCTTATAGTAAAAATAGTATAAAATGGTCGGAATGTCGTGAAATTTCGTATTTTATATAATACTATTATTTAAATATGTCTATTGTATAGTGATTATTTATAATATAATATTTTTATATTATTGATAATATATGATCTTTGTTGCATAATGCTTATATGATTTGTACGTTTAATATTATACTATTAGTCACTACATTATTGTAGGATGCACTTGTTTTAGAATATATATTCTATAAAAAACGTATGTCCAATCTATAATCAATGGCAAAACTTATTTGAGTTATTTAATAATAACTTATAGTTACGAGTTTAGCCGATAAGGCCCCCATAATAAACGCTATATAACGCTATGACTGGATGTGTAAAATTAGTCTCGTTGTTTCCGTCATCTACGCCGAGTTTTTCTCTGTTATCATCGATTTATTCATTATTACATGTATAACGTAAATGAATTACTAGTGATGCGTGATTTTAATATAATACCACGTACAGAAGGCCGCAGTGATACAGTTTGGCTGTAAGGTAAATAATAATAGTATAGTCCTAAAAGAGACGGATTCCTCAAAGTTCATAATGGTTGGAATAATGCAAAAAGTAGAATAAGTCAACGTGAAAATTCCACTAATCGTAAATCACAAATAATTACTTTTATAGAAAGAGCAAATACAATAGGGGAAAAATGAATGTTAATTAAAAAAAAACAGCATTTTTGGGAAAATTTATTGAGACGGAAAGTTTCTGCAGCTGTTATACTATCATCCTGAGGTGTTCCCCGTTGAGTTTAAAACGAATAATTCCGGTCAACTCGGATTGGTTATTATTAAATTGCCGTGGAATTTATCTCCCAAAATGTTCCATTTATAAATATATTTTTCTTCAAAATCCTAAAATTGAATTGATTAAGTTAAGAATTGTAATGTAAAAATATTAACTATAATAAATGTTGTAATGTTGATTATCACTTACGTTTATATTATTTTTTTATCATGTGTTATTAAATGAAAAATTAGCCTTTGTCAACCATTTTAATATTTTATCTTGTTTTTCAAAATGGTTGCACTAAATTTATTTCCAAATCTAATCTCCAGCAAATTTTAACGAATTTCACGTTTCAAGGCATTATCTATAATTGCTCCTTTTGAACATTATCAAAATTGTACATTGTTCGGGTCATGTTAGGTATAGTCACGTTATGTATATATATATATATATATACACATAGATAGATATTGTTATATTATGTTTTCCAAATAAGGTATTTTAACGTACTATCTGCGGAATAAAAACGATTAATGTATATCAAAAAGTATATACGATAATAATAAAAATAATTTGCACAAAAAAATTTTTTTTGAAAATAAAATATACAATATTATGGGTGTATGTGGAATTATTCAGTTATTTGTAATATAACCGGAAGAGAAGATCATAGATAAGAAGAACATTAATACTTTAGAAATGACACTATATCAAATATGAAGAGGTATTTAAAATATGAATTTATACTGGCTTCCTATTTTAAATACTTGATATAAATATATATATGATATCAAACAAAAGTGTAAAATATCGCAGATAAAAAATAGAATTTTCCATTTATACAATGAAAAAATATCAGAATAGTACATAATTAATAGTATAGTTTTGGTTTTGTTTTTTTGTGATTATCTTATATGATGATATTACTACATAATATTGTGTTTTCGGTGTAAAATTATGTGTTCCTGGTTTAATTTTAATCCAAATTAAATCAAAAGTTGTATTTTATGTTTGTAGCCAAATAAGTTTGATTTTTTTTAACTTGATTCGTGTACTATACTTATGTATTTTGTATGTGACCTAACCTAACGTTACAAAAGCCCCAATTTAGTATCATTTGTGTGATGTAATCGATTCCTAAAAAATCCTCTGCGCTATTTACAAGGATTACAAAGGACGGACACAACATTATGTCACCCAAATAGACCAACGCAGTGAGGAATAAAACTGTTGAAGCCCGACCTTATTAGGCCGACTATGCTGATTCAACTGCAGTAGATTACTTCTTAATCGGTCTAACGACGTTGGAGACCACCACCATCAGTTTGATGAATAGGAAAGTTATATCAAGTTAAAAAACATAAGGTCACCTACCATTCCGATGTTAGGCTTGGCGGCAAAATAATATGTAAGGATACAGACGGATAAATGTATGGAAAAAATATATTAAGTGTTAATCGTACAAATATTGGTTGTGAATTTTAAATTACTTTCTTCGCTGAGAGAAGTTATATGAACTCATTTTGATTATAACTGTTTGTATTTTTGCCACTCTTGATCGTTTTATATGACTCGTCTTTGGTACCTACAAATATTTAATATATAACAACTGCGTTCTTAATTTACCAAAATTGAAAACGATTTATCAATTATAGGATTTAATTCAAAACAAAAAAATAATAATATACTTTGACCTGAGAATATCCTTTTTCATTTAATGCAGTGCTTGATGAAGTGAAGTACGAAATCTTGTAACAATTAAGGGGATTGTTATTAGTTGAATTAAAATAATTTTATTATAAAAAAAAAAACCATATACACGCGCAAACTATGGTAATTGAAATTTGACTTTCTAACCCGATTAGACTGTTTTATGCACCAGTATAATACCTATCTAAAATAAAAACCTTAAATAGCTTATGGTTATATATCAAACTGGATAGTTCGTTGATTCGAGAACGTAATGAACTGTGTAGATTCAAAACACCAGAATGATACGATTAAAATAGCCAAACTCTAGTTCTAGATATTTATAAAACTATAGTTGCGTTAATTATATATTTTTAAACTTCACTCGTAACACTACTGTGGAGCGAGATAAATTATAAATATATCCTCTTTTTTTTTTTTTTAACATAAAACTCAAAACATTATACGATTATATATCCGTAATATTAATAAGAACTAGAAAAATAATATTCAACAATCTAAAAATCAATGTGAGACATAAATCTTTATACGATTGGTAATTGTGTACGGCTTCGGAATTGTACAGCATAAAACTCTAGTCTAAAACTAGAATATAATACTTTATTTTGAGTGGTAAAATCCCCCTCGATTCTCCAATGTTTCTGCCACCAATTTTCGCCTGGTAAACCAATCCCGGACCCAAATTTATCAGAATTTATCGACAAATTTTTGAAGTAATACTCGCCCTGAAATCAGAATGTTATAAAATTAGTTTTAAACATCAAATAGGTAAAACAAATTGCAGATATTGCTATTGAGTGTACTACTGTTGTAGAGTGGATGTCGAGGTGCTAGGATCAATCACGGTACAAAAAGTCCCAGTAACCAACCGTGAGTGTCCTTATAGTCTCCTATTAATATTGATATCATATTAATATGTAATACCTTAATCCAAAAAAAAATAATTCACAAATTTATATAAGGATCCCTAAATTACCAAAATGTGTTAAACATTGTTGGTCATGTAAAAATAGCAAAAGTATTAATAATTTGTACGTAACTATACGATAATTTTACACCGCATTACAAAAAGAAAAAATTACATATTAAATATAGACTACATTTTTACGTCACAATTACTGGGTATCCCTACGTTTTTGCTTGGTATTTTTCCATTTATTTTTAGAAAACTACAAAAATAATTAAATTACGGCCTAATCAGTGCATCAACAAGATACAAAATGTCATCAGAAAACGTATGGTACACTTACTGCTGATTGTAGTGAACCGGACTGGTTTGTACGACTCAAAACTATATAAAGGCGAATTCACCGTTGACTGACGGCTGCTCAGTGGATGTCGAATGGAAAAAGGTTTGAAGACAATAATGAACACTTCATTACACTAAAATTACTTTATTGACTGAGACTGGGAAACCCGTGGTTCGGACCAATGTAAGGTATGACACCAACGGTCTGCCCATACATCGAGTTGACACTAAGTTTAAACTATGTCTAAAGAATTACGGAAAACCATATCCATACATGTAGCTAACTCGAAAGTAAATGCTAGCGAAAGTAGAAATCATTTACATAATGTGAATACTAACTAAATATTTATAACACTTAATCATAAGCAAATTATATATTTAAGCACGTCATAACCATAAAAAAGTGTTACTCAATATACTATGTACATACTATGTAAAAAGTAATGATAACGGCTTAACCTGATCACTGCACGATTGACAATGAATCTTACATAAACAGAATCAAGTATTTATTAATAATATAGAATAATATGACTTATTTTTGATAACGATATGCTTAAAACATTTTTCATATATATGACCATCAAATGCAAACAATTTAAGAAATATTTGTTTAGCATATTTATTCGTTTTTATATTCCCATGTACTTGACTTACATTACGATTTAAACGTACAATTTCCAGTAATACAATATTGACCATTATTATGGTCAAACCATGTCTCAGAATTAGACGGATTGTATTTATAATTCAAACAAAATTTTGATGATGTTTAAAAAGAGTTGTAAATCTTATTGCAAAACGATAAATGGAACATTTAAACATTCAATTGTACGCTATATCAATTTTTTTTTTTTCAAACTGCAACACTGACTCCTTCGCTACACTCAATACTAAGTACTTACCTATCCTAATATTATATTATCTAGTTAGCTGATAGTTAAAAGTACTCACAGTAATCGGGCAATTTTTCATAGCATTATTGTGAAGATCAGCAAAATATATAAATGCTGGCAACTTTGAACAAATATCACAAACATCATAAGAGATTACATTTGTACAATCAATATAATGATCCTTGCAGGACGCCACTCTAAAATTTATCTAAAAGTACAAAATATTGCCATGATCTATCTTTACATATAAATACAATCAATATTCAAAACTTCTAATGATTCTCAAAAAGAATGAATTGTTTCATATTTATTAAATGTAATATGAAAATATTTTATATCTACATTAAATAGTTGCCCGTTCAAAACTTTGCTCTTAAAAAAACTAATGAATGTTTAATCCTACCTGTCATATCATACTCTTCATTCCTACACAAAACGTAGAACAATAAATGATGAAGCAATTTTTATAAAAGGTTCCATAACCGTCTAAAATATCATCCAAATAAACTAATAAAATAAATGGCCAACCATACAATACCCGGCAATCCTCCGAGACGTTTGAAGTGTAAGTTGTGTCGCGATCTCTTAAAATTAAATTAATTTCATGCTAACAAAAAGTGTTATCAATGGGTGACTTTTTTCAACAAAACCTCTTGGCCTGTTAACGTTAACGCATATTCTTATTGTGTCTAGTATAATTAATACAGATCGTTGATTACTCGTAAACATAAAAAACATACAAGGGTTGTATTAATACTGGTAAATGTTTTTAGACACATACCCGATTTAGAATAGTTTAATATTATAGTTTAAAACTAATACTGTTAACTATCGATTATTCGATCGTTAATAATTAAAACCTCTATAAATCGATCTAAAAACTTAGTCTCCAGATAATACCTCCATAATTTGAAGAAAACACATATATTTCAGTACCCTCGATAAATCGAAAACAATGAAATGTTGGACAGCTGGAGACAAAACATATTTCGATTACTTTTGACCAGGACTTTTATAATGGGTATTTATTAATATAATATGAGCTCTAGTAAATTAAAAGCTATGATAAACTTACGTACTCGTATTCAGTAAGATCGTGTATATATATGTATGCTATTTTATCGTAAACTCGACGAGCAATCAGAAATAGATAAAGAAGCCTTAAATAACATTTTCAATGCCATTTTTTCTCAAGGTATGGATCAGATTGTGGTCAAGAATGAATCCAAATGAAAACAATTAATTTTTAAAATTAATATATTTAAATGTTCAATGCAATATGAATAAATAATACGTATATAATAAATGCAATTTAATTACAAAATAAATATTTATGTATGAAATAAAAATATTAAACTCTCCCCATCAAAAACCTCCATACATTTAATGTTATCCTCAATCGACTTAATTTCGAACTATTGAGAGTCTACTGTCTCCGATTAAAACTCACGTTAAGTTCAGTGATCCTATCGTGCATTATGAAATGCAGGAATATCCCTTGTTTATAATGATATTGTCTTATCTCGTTTTCCAACAATGTTGCACTAGATTTATTTGCAAATATTAACTCAAACATTGTAAATCGGAGTTCACGTTTAACCGATGCTGGACTCATAATCGATAACGGCGTCTTTTGTACGTATTAAAATTGGTACATATTTAATTCAGTATATATTATATATTGTTTTATGACATTTTCAATAAGGTTGTTATAACTTACTGACTGCGGCATAAGGATCAATACCGTATAACACATGGTATATACGATGTTACTATAATTCATTTTGCAAAATAATCTTTTACTCACAATATGAATAAAATAGTATGTTTGTATATAAAATAACTTTACAGTTAATTTGATTATTAATAATTTAGAAATGCCGGTACATAGAATATGAAATGCGCATATATAGTATGCATTTTTCATTTTTCCCTATTATAGGGCACTTGATTAAACATACGATATCAAATATAATTGATAATAATCATAGACTATTTATAGTTTTTTTTTTTTTTTGCGCGATTATAAAGATTGGTACATAATAAAAAGAATAAAAAATTATGCACACTAATTAAGTTAGGTATTCATTGTGATATTCTAATCTGATTATATAACTGTGTAATATTGTGTTTTCTGTTTATTATTACGAGTTTCCTGTTTAATTTTAAGCTTTTCATATCTAGTCGTGTGATATTTTTGTAGCTAGATTTATTTAAAGAGGATTATCTTTTTACCTGGTCGGATACATTTCAAACCGACCAAAAAATTTAAATTCAATTTCAAATTATTTTATTCAAATGTTATGTTTTTACCGTCAAAATGTAAAGATAGCATGTTTTTTTAAATATTATAGATTACGACAATAACCATATTATTTCACAAGTTACATATCATGTTTGACGAAGAATAAGGAATGAGGAAAGATTTTCATGAGTATTAGTATAATTTCGTAAACTACACAAATGTTAAACGCTCAATGACAAAGCTCAATTTTTATAAGATCATTATAGATTAAGTTTTAGTATATCTAATTGATGTATGAATTGTATTACATATTAAGATTTGAATGTAATATCGTGATGGTAATACGTGATAACTAAGGTATGTATATTTAAAATTATTAGACACCATCAGACACACCCACAGAGCTGCATAAGTACAGAGATATTAGTATATGGCGTATCTAGATAATAGTTCTAGATACATTCTGAATTATCTTTTATCTTTTATCATACAAAAAAGGTCACTTATCTTGATATATTAGATGTACTTTTCCATGGCATGTTTACGAGTTGAAAACTCGTAGTTAATTAAATGTAGACGAACATATATCGCTTCGTGGGTGCGATATATTAACTCTGTACCTCTGTTTTAGATGGAAATATGGGTATGTAGAAAATAAAGAGGAATTTATTTATAACTGTATGCAACGGTAAATTATTGCTTAAGAAATTCGATATCTAACAAAGTTTAGGATATCATGTGTTTGACTTTTTATGATTTGTACGATAATTGCGATACTTTAATTGTATACGATATTCAATGATAAGATTAATTCCGTTAGAATTTATATTTGTTAGGTTATATAGTTAAATGTCTCGTATAATATTGATTGTACTTATTTCAGTACTATATTCGTAGGAAGTTTTTATAGTAGA
This sequence comes from Tuberolachnus salignus, assembly GCA_956483605.1. Taxonomy (NCBI): domain Eukaryota; kingdom Metazoa; phylum Arthropoda; class Insecta; order Hemiptera; family Aphididae; genus Tuberolachnus; species Tuberolachnus salignus. The sequence continues at coordinate 31,943,634 of OY101429.1, forward strand.
CTCGCGTCAATTCAATTATCCATGGTCATGGAAATTATGACATGAGGCGTGTCCCAAAAGTAAGTTCTCCATAATTATAATAATCGAAATAAGCTTTATTCAAAATATGATTTACATGGGTACATATACAGTACTTATGCGTTATTTTTCCACAGAATCGCCATTAACTTGGATACATTTTTCAAGGCGCACTGGAAGTTTTTGTATGCCAGCTTCATAGAAACTCGCCGCCAGCTCCTTATTTAGATATTGGGTGACTTCTGACTTTACTTCTTCATCTGTCTCTAACCGTTTTCCTCCAAAATGTTTCTTTAAGTTCAAGAACAAATGGTAGTCTCATGTCTCAACACCCGTTAAAAAACCTCTCCTTTTTCGGCATAAAAAGACAAAAATTCTCGAGAAGTCTAAATGCGTTGGCGCTTATGGTCCTCGGTCGACATTTTAGGTATCCACCGAGCACAACATTTGTAATAGCCCATATCATTAAAAAAACCTTTGAATGGTGCTTTCTGACATCTCAAATCTTTGTTCAAGGTCTCGAAGCGTCACTCGTCGATCTTCACGAAGCTCTCTTTCAATTTGTTCTTTCAACTCGTCTGAAATCCAAGGTCTCCCACTTCATTGTTCATCATGAACTTCCGTCCGACCTTCTGAAAATTCTTCACACCACTTTCTAATATTTGTTAAAGACATGCAATCCGTACTACATGATTGACAAAATTGTTGATTAATTGATATTGGTGTTACACCCGTTGAATGCAAAAGACGAATAACGGCGCGAAGTTCGCATTGAGTATACACGGGAATAGAGGTGGTAGACATAAAAACGTCAATCTTAAACGAGTGTCAGACGCAAACTAAACATCGGATCTAGTTGAGCCGCCTCTCGTTGGAAATGGTACGACCGACAATATAAAACAGCGTTACCAAATTTCGAAAAATTAATTTATTTTTGGCTCCAGGAGCATGGAGACCTTAATTATGGGACACGCCTCGTATAATTTGATATGTATGTAACCCTTTGGTTAGGTTATTAACTAAACATTTTTTAAAAGGAATATATATATTCCGTTTTAATTGTATAGTCATTAGTGTTTCCTTGCAACGAATGTCAGTTGTGCGCCAAGTGTCATGGAAAAAATTTAGTAGCAAAATAGGGAAATATTTAAATTTAAGGTGTAAGGGTATAGATATCAATATATTATAAATATTCTTAAATGAGTATGGAATATATTAAAGTAAATGTGTGAGTAATAGGAAGAAAGTAGTAAAATGTAAAAGTTTTGTAAGAAAGTTGGTAGCTGTATTATAATAATACCTAAACGACCATTTCCTACAATGGTTTATGTAGGATTATTATCCTTTTCCTAGGTGTCTTAATTATTCTTATTATAGGTAAATAAATAATGTGTCAATACCTTTTAAAATCTGCAATGATGGTCATTGGCACAATGTAAAGGAGCAATTATAAATAGCAATAGGTTACGATAAATCGTTGTAGTATAAACACCAACTTTTAGTCAAATAATAATTGGGTGACTGTCGTGTGATGTTTACTTGTATAATAGCCCCAATGTAAAATCCCTTGTCAGATGTAGACAATTCTTCAATATGTTTCTGCGAAAATCTGTTTTTGACCGAGCAGAATTACTTGACAACATTACACGAGGTTCGTCATACAATGTACTTATGGTAAAATTAGATCATTTTTAACACAATGCAAAATTCAATATAGCATAGAACTCTATACCGTACAGTTATATAAATTCAAGAAAAGCTATTTATATATATTTTAATGTAAACATCCGTCTTCTAGGTGTCATTGGACGATGCCTATTTGAGTGCACTTTTTTATGTCGATAAATTATATAGGTGTTACCCAAAATATTAATTGTTGTAGATTTTGTATTGTTTATCAGAAATATTCCATTTAAACATTTTCATTGACCAAAAACACATTTTTCGATAGATCAAATATATTGTGATAAATTTATAAATTACATTCTTTGTTATATATATAAAATTAATATTAAAAAAAAAAAAATAATATTAATTCTAATATTTCGAATCTCTTTATAAATTAATATACATAATATAATAGGAGTTTATCGCTAAATTTTTTATTTAATGCAATTTTCAAACATTGACTATACTAATTTTTTCCAGTGAATTATTTTAAGTATATATTTCACATATTATATTTTAAAAAATCGTTTAAAATATAACGTGACATAAATAATGATATTTTATAGATACTATACAATATTTAATATAAATTTTCTAGAAATTGGAAAAAAATAGATTAAAATTATTAAACAATCATTCTACCGTTTGTTTTCCCATTGTGGGGTTTATTGCAAAAAATAAAAAATCGGTCAAATAGAAATATTCTTGAATATGGCCAGTTGATTTCAATTCGTCTAATCGTATCGTATGTATTTTCGTCTTGTTCAATATAGTTAGTAAATCATTCTAAACTAGGTACAGTTTTTTTGTGAAAATAAAATTAAAAATGCCTAATGTAAAAAAAAAAAAATACATATAATCGTTTACAGCTATATGTATCAGAATTCGGTAGTTTGGTGTTTTTTATTGATCAATCAGTACCATTTTGTAATCATTGCGTAGTTAATGTTAGTGCAGAAATACGTTTAACTGTTTTGCAACATTGTAAAACAGACCACATATCAAGTCAGATAACCGAATTGACAGGCCAAAAAAAAGTCAACAGCTTCTTGAATTTAATCCACAGACAAATAAACGTGTCAGTCTAATAAAGATTTATGTGAAGCAATGGTTTTTGTTAATATTCCTTTTTTAAAAAATGTAAAATTTACAGCGTTTGAAAAATGAACAATGAATCTAACGGGAACAGAACCAAATATTTATCAATATGATGTAGTAAAACGTGTCGATATAGACAACGACGTGCATTAAACATATTGTATAAAAATGATTGAAATTGCAGAAACATTTAATATTATTTATTTATTTATTTATATTCGTTGTGGCCTTGTTATGCACTTGAGTTACAAAAGAAGTAATCGTACAAATTTCCGAGAAAACCTAAGTAATATTCATATAACTTCTGCAAATTGTATGAGTTGTATTTAATTATATAATTTTGAATGAAACGTTGTTGATGTTAAAGGAATAGTTGTATTTACTATTGCAAAGAGTTCAATGGAACATTTTAGCTATTCGTTTGCTACCTCAGTGATTTTTTTTTCAAACGACGCCACTGAATTCGTCGCTATACTCATAATCAAGTATAATGTATTAAATAATAAAATTAGCAGATATCAATCAATACTTACAGTTGTCGAACATTTATTCACACCGTTGTTTATTCTGTTAGAACAATACATATTTGCCAGCAACTACGAACAAATAGCGCTAATGTCATTAAGGATTATATTTATAAAATCAACATAGTGATACTTGCAGGACGACAAACTAATTTTTGTCTAAAAATATAAAATACTGCATGATCTATCAATATCATTACACATAAATACAATTAATTTAAATTAATAAAACAATTAATAAAAATTATATGAAAACATTAATTTTCAATTTTTTATAATAGAAATAATAATGCTTAATCGTTTTAGATACACACCAGTTTCGGATTAGTTTATAAATATAGTTTAGAACTAATATAGTAGATTCTCGATAATTCGTACCCCGACAATAAAAACCTCTATTAATGGAACTAAACACGTAATCTAAAAATGTACACCTACAGAGCTGCACAAGTAGAGCGATATTTTTGTAATAAATGATGGCGATCCGCCTCCCGAAATAATGATTCCGGAAAACAGATAAAATGACGGTGCAGAATATCAAAAAAAAAAACAAAGGATCAGCCACGTGTAAATGATCTTTTTCGGCTATGCGGAGAACGAAGAATTGGCTTCGGACAAGGAGACAGCATGGAACAGAATTGATTTACAAATCGTTTTTCAATATACATAGAAACGAACATTATCAATTTAATCGATACTGAAAATATTCAACAATGAGTCTGAATTGACCAATATTATAAAAAATTAATTTGATTATTTTATGTCGTAAAATCGTTTTCTTGTCTAAAAATAAAGGTTATGTGTCTTTCGTGTTCCACTAAAATGATTTAGGTTTTAGCACTACCGTACATTTTACCCTAGTTCTACACATATAAAATAATATAAGTACATTTACGTCGAGTTTTTTTTTATTTATCATTACGTTTAATTTATATATCCATATGTCATATTGTCGTGCATTTATTTATGGCTAAAACAACTAATTCGATAATGACTTAAAATGCCTATAACTACTATCAACTGGCCGGAATGTCGTGAAATTTCCTATTATATTCGAATAGACTATTTCATTAAATACTATTATTTCTTTTTTTTTTTTATACAGTTATTAATTATAATATAAAATTACTATAGTATTGATAATATATGTTCTTTGATGCACAATGCTGATAGGGTTTGTACGTTAAATATTATATTATAAGAAGATATATTTATATATGTTAATATCACTGTAGGATACACTACGAAATCATATTTCGATATCGATATTACTTATTTTTCGAAAGTGTTAGGATACCGATATCAATTTGTCGCAATTATTATATAAATCGTTTTCAATTTTGGTAAATGAAGAACGCAGTAATAATGTGTTTAATATTTGTAGGTATCAAATACTTTTCGAATAAAACGATCAAGAGTGGTAAAAATACAAACAGTTAATATCAAAACGAGATCATTAAACGATTCCCTGTGAAGGAAGCAATTAAAAATTCACAACCGATATTCGTACGATTAACACTTTGGCATTTTCTATAAATTGAATGTTCTGTAAACTTGCAGATTATTCAGCTGTCAAGCCTGGTGGGTGACCTTATGTTTTTCAACTTGATTTAACTTTCCTGCGAGTCAATCTGATGGTGGTGGTCTCCGACGTCGTCAGTCCGATTAACAAGTAATCTATTGCAGTTAAGTCAGCCTGGGCAGCCTACTATGGTCGGACTAAAACAGTTTTGTTTCTCAATACGCTGGCCTAGTTTGGAGACCTTATATATTTTAACTCGGCGTATAATGAACACATGCAAGTTATACCTTTTGAACGAATCAACCTAACAATCAAATAAACTTTTTAATAATTGAATTTAAATATTTTCGCCGGTCTGAAATTTATTTGTCCACTTAAACAAAAAAAAAAAACCCGCATTAAATAAATTTGGCTACAAAGATAAAACACAAACATTTCAATTTAAATAGATTAAAATTAAACAGGAAACTCATATATACCGAAAAAACAATATTATGTAGTTATATTATCAGATAATAATATCACCACGAATAACTTACCTATTAATTATGTACCAATTTGTATAATATTTATTATATAGTCATCTAGAAATATGCAAAAAACTATTTTAACCCTTTAAATATTTGCAATTATATTTAATATCATAAATATAATCAAGTACCACGATAATAGTGAAAACGTACAAATCCGTAATAGATAAATGCATTCCATATTCTATAAACTGGTATTTCTAAAATTTAAATGATCGAATAAGCAGAAAAAATTAATTGTATATACAGGTACATTCTATTTTATTCAATATTGTAAGTAAAAATTAATTTTAATAATATCAAATATACTTAGTTTTTTACGGTATTTGTTAAAATGGTTAGTTAGATGATTCGAGAACATAATAAACTGTGTGGATTCAAAACACCAGAATGATACGATTATAAATTACCAAAACTCTGGTTCCAGATATAGATAAAACTATTGTTGCGTCAATTGTATATTTTTTAACTTCCCTCGTGACACTACTGTGCGGCGAGATAAATTATAAATATATCCTTTTTTATTTTTTTATTTTTTTTGCTATATAAAACTCAAAACATTATGCGATCATATACCGGTAATATTAATAACAACTAGTAAAATATTATCCAATAATCTAAAAATCAGAGTGAAACATAAGTTTTTATACGATTGATGATTGTGCACGACTTCGGAACTGTACAGCATAAAATTCTAGTCTGAAATGAGAATGTAATACATTATTGTATGTGGTAAATGCCCCATCGACTCTCCAATGTTTCTGCCACCAATTTTCTCCCGGTAAAGCAATCACGGACGCAAATTTATCAGCGTCTATCGACAAATTTTTGAAGTTATACTCGCCCTGAAATCAGAATGATAAACAAATTAGTTTTAAATAAGTTTTTATTGCGGATATTGCTTTTGAGTGTACAACAGTTTTAGATGGGGCGTCGAAGTGGTTGGATCTCTCAGGGTACAAAGAGTCTCCTATTAATATTAATATGTAATAACATTATTCAATAAAAATAATTCACAAATTTATATAGGGATCCTTAAATTACCGAAATGTGTTGAACATTGTTCGTCATGCAAAAATAGCAAAAGTATTAATAATTTGTACGAATTTTATAACTATACGATAATTTTAAACTGCATTACAAAAAAAAAAAAAATATAAGTATTAAATATAGAATACATTTTTATGTCGCAATTACTGGCTTGCCTTACTACAATTACCATGTAATTTAGTTACATAGGATATGAACGGTAAATTTCCAATAATACAATTTTAACCTATATTATGGTCAAAACCAGAATCAGAATCAGATGGATTGTATTTATAATTCGAACAAAATGTTCATAATGTTTAAAAATTAGTTGTAAATCTTATTGCAAACGACAAATGGAACACCACTGACTTCTTCGCTACATTCAATACCAAGTACTAACTTAACCTAATATTATAATATCCAGTAAGCTAATATTAAAAAGTACTTACAGTTATCGGGCAATTATTCAAATCTCTATTGCTAATTTGAGCCAAATACTTGATTGCTGGCAACTTTGCACAAATATCGCAAATGTCATAAGAGATTATATTTATACAATCAGTATATTGATCCTTGCAGCACAACATACTATATTTTATCTAAAAGTACACAATTTTCCAATGATCTATCAATATATTTATATATATATATATATATATATATATATATATATATATATATACAATTAATATTCAATACTTCTAATGATTCTCAACATGTACGATTTGTTTTATATTTATTAAAATTAATATGAACATATTATATATCTATATTAAAGAGTTGCCCTTTCAAAATGTTGCTCTCAGAAAGTAATAAATTCTCCATCTTATCTGTCAAGTCATACTCGTCATTCCGAATCAAAACTTAGAACAATAAACGATGAAGCAATAATCTTTTATAAAAGTTCCCATAACCGTCTAACTAATCATCCACCTCAACTAATAATAATTTTTCCACTCCTACATAACCCGGCAATCCTCCGAGACGTTTGAAGCGTATGTGGTGTCGCGATTTCTTAAAATTAAAATTAATTAAAGTGTCTTCTTTCAACAAAATCGCATGAATCTCATCATCTAGTCTATAGAATAGTTTTGGCCAGGACTTTTATAATACGTATTCATTAATAGAATATGGGCTCTAGTAAATTAAAAGTTATGATGAACTTACCTACTCGTCTTCAGTAAGATCGTGCCTATATATGTATGCTATTTTAGCGAAAATTCGTCAAACAATCAGAAATATTTAAAGAAATATGTATAACTATTTTTAGGGCCAATATTCCTCTTGATATCGATATGGATCAGATTGTGGCCAAGAATGAATCGAATAGAAACCAACTAATTTTAAATATAATATATTTAATTGTTCTATCTAAGTATATATATATTTATGTATATGCAATATGAATAAATAATACGTAAATAATAAATGCAATTTAATTACAAAATAAATATTTATGTATGAAATAAAAATATTAAACTCTCCCCATCAAAAACCTCCATACATTTAATGTTAACCTCAATCGACTTAATTTCGAACTATTGAGAGTCTACTGTCTCCGATTAAAACTCACGTTAAGTTCAGTGATCCTATCGTGCATTATGAAATGCAGGAATATCCCTTGTTTATACTGATATTGTCTTATCTCGTTTTCCAAAATGGTTACACTAGATTTATTTACAATTTTTAAATCGAACTTTGTAAATCGAATTTCACGTTTCACCGACGATGGATACGTAATCGATAACGGCTCCTGTCATACGTTTTTAAAATGGTACATATTTATTTCCGTTAATATATTGTTTTATGAAATTTCCAAAAAGTTTGTTATAACTTACTATCTGCGGCATAAGAACCACTACCGTATAACATATGGTATATACGATGTTACAATAATTCATTTTGCAATATAATTCTTTACTCACAATATGAACAAAATAGAATGCATGTATAAAAAATGACTTTTACAGTTAATTTGATCATTAATAATTTAAAAATGCCAGTAAATAGAATATGATAAGCGTATATATAGTATCAATTATTCCTTTTTCCCTATTATCCTATTATTATTACCTGATAAATTACATGATATCGAATATAATTGCAAATAATCATAGGCTATTTATAGTTTTTTGCACGATTATAAAGATTGGTACATAATATAAAGAATAAAATAATTATGCGCAATAATTAAGGTAGGTATTCATTGTGATATTCTTATCTGATCAATATAACCGTGTAATATTGTGTTTTCGGTGCATAATAATGTGTTTCCTGTTCAATTTTAATCTATTTAAATGTAGTCGTGTTATATTTATTTTTTATCTTTAAAAATTCTTAGTCATAATTTATCTTAAATTGGATAGAAAAGGTCACGTATCTAGACAGAGGAGATGTCCTTTTTCAAGGCATATTTAGGAGTTGAAAACTTATTGTTAATTAAATATAGACGAACGTATTTCGCTCTGAGGGTAAGATATATTACTCATGTACCTATGTTTTCGGTTTAGGGCCGGGTATGTAGGATATAAAGAGGAATTTTTTTATATCTGTTCGCAACGGCTAATTATTGTTGAAAAAATTCGATAACTAACAACGTTTAGGTGATCATGTATTTGATTTATTATGTTCAATAATATGATTAATTCCGTTAGAATTTATATTTGTTAGGTTAAATAATTAAATGTCTCGTTTAATATTAATAGTTCTTATTTCAGTACTATACTCGTAGAAAGTTTTGATAGTCACGTCAAGTCGATTATGCACGTTCTTGAAAATTATGACATGTATAATTTGATATGTATGTAACCCTTCGGTTAGATTATTAACTAAACGGTTTTTAAAAGGAATATATATTCCGTTTTAATTGTATAATTCAATAGTGTTTTCTTGCACCGAATGTCAGTTGTGCGCCAAGTGTTATGGAAAAAATTTAGTAGCAAAATAGGGAAATATATAAATTTAAGGTGTATGGGTATAGATATCAATATACTATAAATATTTGTAAGTGAGTATGGACTATATTGAAATGAATGGAAGAGTAATAGGATGACAGTAGTACAATTTAAATTGTTTGTAACATATTTGGTAGCTGTTTTATAATAATTCTTAAACGAACATTTCCTACACAGGTATATGTCCGATACGGCCGATTCGTCAAAATGTTTTTGCAAGATTTACAGTGATTTTAATGGAACGCAATTTGCAGTAAAATACATAATCTCACACAACAAGACTAACATGGTGAGGAACAATAATTGATTAATAATTAATTTTTTAACTATACAAATACAATTTAAATCGCACATGATTTGCTTCTGAAATACACATAAATTGGAAACCCGCCAATTGATTAATAAAATATTTATTGAATATAAACATCGGAAAAAATGTTTGAAAATACCTTACAGGCAGAAATGATGAACACCCACTTCATAGTTAGACTAATACGGTTTTCTCTTCGCTCAAAAGCTAAAAGTAACGGTTTCATTCAATTTTATATTCTACGTGTCTTATTAAACATAAACCAGACAGGACATATTTACTCTGTTGATGAGCAGTTCTGCAATAACCGAGAGCAGCGCGGTTGTAAATGCCCGTAAATCAGTTCTTTTTAAATTTTAAGAGGGGCCGTCACGTGATACGTCATGACCTGACTATAAATTTATGGCTGGCATCCACCAACAATAATATTTTTTTTTTACACGGAGAGTTGTGTATTAGTATCTTTGTATTATAATACAGGATAATTGTTTAGATTTGTTTTGTATTTTTCTTAATAAATTGTAAAAGGCGAGCAAATTCACAGTAAAAATGGATTTTTGGTGTTCAATTTTTTTTTTTTTTTTTTTTTTTTTTTTTTGTGATTCAGACAAAAATTTGTAATCAGAAAGGCCTGCGATTTTTACAGCATATTAATATCTAGTTGGGTAGGTCACCGCGCACGATGCACACCTCCTTTATGTTAGCTCCGCGTAATCGCTGCTATTTCTGCTTTTTTTATAAACCGTAAGGTTAAAATTCGGCTCAATTAATCGGTGTTAGCAGAATGCAATCAATTGTCAATAATTGAATTCATATTTTTATATTATTATTATTTTTTTTTTTTCTTATTGTTATCTCAGTCGTACTTAAAAATGTAGTTTTCCAACATTTTGACAAGTGCGATTACCTAATTATCGTTAGCGCCGTCGCAGGCAGCACGTTATCGCGTTCGCCGGTCAACGATTCGTGACCTTCGTTCACTATTTATGCCACCCAAGACAAATATTGACCATTTACTAAATGCCAAAAATAACAAATCTGATAAAAAACACCAGCACTCTACGGCCTGCTTGCCTAACAGAAGCACACAACTATGAAATAAACATCCCAGGCCACGGCACCCAACTCAACATTACGAACAGCTCCGAAAACGTTAACTGGACTACCCAAACAGGTCAAAGAAATCTGTCAAGCTCATCATCCGGTTCTACCTCCTCCAAATTCCTTTCTACAAAAACTGCTCAACCAAAAACCAAAAAACTTTTTTTCACAACACGTAATCGTTACGAACCTCTTACGATCACCGAACCTACCGATACGGTTTTCGACACACCCATGGTAACCGAAGAGCCCAACCTCGCGATCCATACCAAACCACCTCCCCCTATATTTTTGAAAGGAATAAATGACTTTCCAGGCTTCTGTACAACTTTAATTGAGTTGATAGGAGTTGATAATTTCATGTGCAAAGCTACCACTGACCGTTTAAAAATACAGACCGCCAATCCCGAATCTTATAGATTTTTAATCCATTATTTAAAAGAACATAACGCAGAATTCCACACATATAAACTCGCTGAGGACAAACCTACGAGGGTAGTTATCCACAATCTGACTATGCCTACTATGCCAATAGAACTAATAAAATCTGAACTCGAGACGCGCCTCTTCGAAGTCAGACAAGTCACGAATGTACTGCACAAGACTAACAAGCACCCACTCACGCTATTCTTTGTTGACTTAGAACCCACCGGTCACTTCTTCGAAGATAATCTACCAATTATCTTCCCATCTGCATACAAAAATCAAGGTTGAAGAACCATACAAGCTTAAGTTAATAAACCAATGTCAAAATTTCCAAGATTACGGCACACCCGGGCGTATTGTGGGTACTCAGCACGCTGCGTTCGATGCAGTGCCCATCATCCATCTTCTGAATGCACTAAATCGTGCCTAACCAAACCATGACCAATCGTTTAATATTCCATAACATAATTACCCAAAAAGTAAATCGTTCGATAAAGTTAAAAACCGAGCACGATATTGATAAAGCAATCAATAACTTATCCAAACTTATCCACTCAGCTTACCAACCTTATCCAATACCCTTACCACCTCTAAGCACTCAATCCAAAAGCGGACTCCCTTTCCTGAACAGATACGCTCACTAATAATGGAAAAACGTAGAGCCAGAGCAGTTTATCAACGCACGTAACTACCGTCACACAAACGCGCTTATATTAAATTAACCAACTCACTAAAAAAAAACCTAGCTAAAATCAAAGCGGACACATGAACAAAAGCTAACCAGTCTTTCATAATCTGACGGTAGCTTATGGAAAGAAACCAAAAAGTTACTTAGCCTTAAAACTCCTTCAACACCTTTAAAGAAACCTGACCTTACACTTGCGTCTTCTGATTCCGATAAAGCCGATGTCCTTAAAGCACACCTGCAGGAAACCTTCCAACCACATCATAATATATTCATACCTCAATGTGTTGACGAGGTAAAAGTTGGTTTGGACCATCCCTCACCCTCCAATCATCTTGAAAAATATTTTACGCCCAACGAAGTCAAGGGTAGGCTATCCTTAAATATTCAAAAAAAAAATCGCCTGGCTATGACCTTATAACGGTAGAAGTAGCCTCCTTAAAAAAGCATAAGTATTGGTAACATATATTTTTAATGCAAGTCTAAGACTCTCGTACTTCCCAATCCTTTGGAAATTCTCAAAAATTGTACTATTTCCTAAACCTAATAAACCCTTGGACGACCCATCCTCAAACAGGCCAATTAGTCTCTTGCCCTTCTTATCTAAAATAATTGAAAGACTTATTCTTAAACGAATGACTCCATATATTGTCAGTAACAATATTCTGCTGAACAACCAATTCGGATTCAGATTCTCACATATTACCATCCATCAAGCCCATAGGATTGTCGATGCAATATCGCTCTCGTTGGAAAAAAACCTTACTGTACCTGTGTATTTCTTGACGATTCCCAAGGGTTTGACAGAGTTTGTCATGACGGATAACTTTTCAAACTTAAAAGCTTTCTTCCCCACCGATTCTTTCTCCTAATGAAATCTTACTTAACTGATCGACACTTCCAAGTGATAGTGCTATCATTCAGCATACTCAGAAATATCCAAAATCCATGCTGGCGTCCCGCAAGGGAGTATCCTATCTCCAACTCTATTCAACATCTATGTCGCTGATCAGCCCACCACGCCTCAAACCATGGTAGCTGATTATGCTGACGAAAAAGTCATTGTGTCAATTAGTGAAAATCCGGTAACCGCTTCATCAAACCAACAACTTCACCTTAACCAAAACAAATCAAATCGCACTACATTTACTCTCAAGAAGGGCGTATGTCCAACTGTTACACTAAACAAAATCCCAATTCCCACGTCGGACACAGTTAAATACTTCAATCTCAATAAGCGTCTAACATGGAAAAATCATTTAGGAACCAAAAGTTTGACTCTCAATGCCCGTATGCGCAAGCTCAGTCCTCTAATGTTGAGAAATAATAATACTAATTTAAAAGTCAAACTTTTAATTTACAAGACCCTCCTGAAACCTATTTGGACTTATGGCATACAGCTCTGGGGTTCAGCAAAAAAATCCAATATCAATAAAATCCAAGTGTTCCAGAATCTAGCTTTTCGTCGACTTTCCAATGCACGTATACGCCGTACGTATCAAACCTAACCTATTTCATAACGATTTCAACATAAAAACCATCAATGAAGAAGCACAATTCTTTTATGTGTGCTTCGGTATGCGACTTCAATCCCACCAAAATCCACTTATTAAAAACCTCTCCTCTCTAACTTTCCCAGGAAATCCTAGGCGCAGGCTAAAAAGGAAATGGTGTCGTGACCTCATACAAGTTCAAATTTAAAATATACATATATATATATATATATAAAATCCCAATCAGTCACAATCAAAAAAAAATATATATATAAATAATTCATGTTAAGTGGGCGGCTTCTTATTCAATTTTTCACGTTCTGTCTTTTCTTAGCGCATAAGCTTATTGTGCATTATTTGTATAGATTGTTTATTTCTAATTGATAATAAAAAATAAAAAAAATACTAATATCTGCCCTTTCTAGACGTGGAGAAATTTCCGATATATTCGGTCATTTTTGCCCCATTCATGGTCATTTGATGCATTATCAAGACTTTTCAGATTTTTTATGGATAAATCTGTTTTTAGCCGAGCAGAACTACTAGAAAATTTTACACGAGGATAGTCATACAATGTACTTATGGTAAACTTAGATAATTTTTAACACAATGCAAAATTCAAGATAGCATTGAACTCTATACCGTACAATTTTATAAATTTAAGAAGAACCCTTCATATATATTTTAATGAAAAATACATCTTTAAGGTATCATTGGCCGATGCATATAAATGTGCATTTTTTTGTGTCGATAATTTATATAGGTATGATCTAAAATATTAATTGTTGTAGATTTTGTATTGTTTATAAGAAATATTCCATTTAAACATTATCATTGACCAAAAATACATTTTTCGATAGATCAAATACATTGTGGTAAAATTAAAAATTACAAGGTAGGACATTGTTATTTATATAAAAATAATATTAAAAAAAAAAAGCTAATTTAAATATTTCGAATCTCTTTAAATTCTTCATGATATTTAATGAAGTAATATATATAATATAATACAAGTATATCACCAAATTTATTATTTAATTCAATTTTCAAACATTGACTATAATAACTTGTTCCAGTAGAGTATTAGAACTATATATTTCACAAATTACATTAAAAAAAATTGTTTAAAATAATAAGTGACGTAGGGAATGTCATTTTATAGATATTATACAATATTTAATATTAATTTTCTAGAAATTGTACAATAATAGAGTATAACTATTGATTAATCTTTCTACCGTTTTTTCCCCCAATTATGTGTGTGTTGCGAAAAATATAAAATCCACAGGCAGAAATATGTCAGTTTAATAAAGATCAATGTGAAGCTATGCTATTTGTTAATATTTCTTTAAAAAAAAAAAAAAAAAAATGTAAAATTTAGAGCAATTGAACAAGAGTGTGCAGGAACTGAAATTTATAAATGAGTCCACTCTTCATAAAAGCTATGTAGATGACTGTTATCATGATAATTTAGAAAAAATTTCGAAATTACCTATCAAATAACAAAATGTAGGTATCATTGGCGAAACGACCGACGTCGAAGGTCGCTTCGTAGCCAATGTTATTATAGAAGTTTTACGAATTGACGGACCGGGTGAGATATTTTTATTAAACACAGAAAAATTAAAAAATGATAATCATCGAGTGCCGTATATGGCAAAATCGGGCAATGCAATTCAAGCACATTACTCAATGACGGTGCATGTTGCATGTAAATTACATTGGTTTAATCGTAAAGCCGAAAAAGTACGTACATTTTTACACATAATTGACCAAATTAAATCCAGTTCAAAAAATGTTTATTGACATTTGCAAATAAACTTAGCATTTTATTCTTCAAATTATAGATTTCTATCAGTTTATATTACACGATTGGAAAAAAAAAATTAGTCTGATACCGTCATATAAAATGTCAACGATAAATTACAATGTCCTCAAGGAGAAAAAGGAAAAAACTATTTATATTAAATTAACAAAAGTACATTAAGAAAAATGAAGGATTTAAAATTATTGATCAAATTTCTAAATTTCTAGAAGGATTAGACAATTCGATGACAAATCTTGATTATATGCAAGTAAAGTAGTATAAATTCGCTCCAATAACATCTGTTGAGGTTGAACGTTTGTTGCATTCTAGTTCATTCGCATTTTAAAATATTCAAAACAATTTAGTCGCACAAAGCAATGAATTCATTTGGATATGACTCAAAACAATATTAAATCATAAACACAATATGCGTTTATAAATGAAATTTACCAAGCCTATTGTGAAAACAATTAACATAATAAATAATACTAAGTAACAATCAATAAATTTGTAACTTTTGTTTTTTTAGGGCAAAAAAAAAATGATATTTTTAAGAGCATATTTTAGTGTTTATGCCTATTTTATGGTTGTTTAGAGCACGAAGTCCCCAGCACTACTAATAAATTACAGATAAATAAAAACAATTCTGGTGTAACACGAATGGTAACTAAGCGTGTAATCAGAGCCACACGTCTGTCGGATCTTGTTGACCAATAGACAACGAATTACCGACCCGATCGTATGTATGTTGCTTTACATATATATATAAAAAATAAAGTCGATAACGTAGATAAATAAAAACTGTTAAAAATAAACTAAAACTAAATAATGCGTGTCATAACCGCGGCCGGCATATAACCGCCAGTTAATAGTGACCGTGTGCCGTGAATCATTCTGCGGGCACGATAAAGTAGCCACACTGCGACGGTAAAAAATATACTGTAATTTTAAGACGTTTTACACTCGTCTATTTGCACGTTATATTTTTTGTACCGGCGTAGTCGGGCCGGCCGAGGCCTCTAGTCCGCGATCGCCGACTAGCCCCTACCAAACTGTCATTCTAAGAGCCCTTGATTTGGTGCCCGCGATTATTAATTAAACACATTTTAACATAAATTGAAATGTTTTTAATACATAACTACAACCGTTTGCTATATAATACGATACGACGACTGAACAATTTTTTTATCGAATTTTCAGACAATTATATTTCTAGTTTCCGTTGCCAGCGGATAATGAATCTAACGGCAACAGAATCAAATTTACATCAAAACGATATAGTAAACTGCGTTAAATATTGATAACGGTGTGCTTTTAACATTTCATATGAAATTGATCATCAATTGCAGACAAATTTTAATAATATTTATTTATTTATATTCGTTGTGACATTGTCATAAGCTTGAGTTACATAAGATGTAAGCGTACCAAATTTCCGTAAAAATACATATTAAACATAAATTGTATTCGTAAAATTTCTGTTAAAATGTTAAGGAAATTGTAGTTGTATTTACTATTGCAAAGAGATCAATGGAACATTTTAACTAATCGTTTGCTATTTCAATGATTTTTCTTTCGAACGGCGCCACTGACTTCGTCGCTATACACAAAATCAAGTATTATACAATATAACCAGCAGATATTAATTAATACTTAGAGTTATCGGACATTCATTCACACCGCTATTTGTTCTGTTAGAAAAATACATATTTGCCAGCAACTACGAACGAATAGCGCAAATATCATTAGGGATTATATTTATAAAATCAACATAGTGATACTTAAAGGACGACAAACTAATTTTTGTCTAAAAATATAAAATACTGCATGTCTATCAATATATTTACACATAAATACAATTGATTTCCAATACTAAACTAAATCTCAACAAGTCAGCGATGTTGTTTATTTAATAAAAACTATATGAAAACATTAATTTTCAATTTTTTATAATAGATATAATAATGCTTAATCGTTTTAGATACACACCAGTTTTGGATTAGTTTTTAATTATAGTGTAGAACTAATATAGTAGATTCTCCATAATTCGACCCCGATAGTGAAAACCACTATTAATCCAACTAGACACGTAGTCCAAACAAGTACACTTTCATAGTTGCACAAGTAGAGCGATATTTAGTATAAATGACACAATTAGAATTTTAATCTAGATACATACTTTTTAGATCTATAAATATTTAAATCTTTTCTCTTATATCGGATATAGATGTCACTTATCTGGATACTTTGTCAAGATAAATTTATCTGTAACGATGTTATTTTTTCGATTGTATAAGTTATACTGTATTCACTGCTAACAATGATAGTAAAATATCAAATTATTTATTTTCTATGTAAAAATAAAATATATTCTCTAATTCATCAAATGCGTTGACTAAATTCGGTTATTGTATTATTTTATTATGATTTATGTTATTAATTTATTATTGTATGGCGTACACGAAACGTTGAATATAGTAAATTCGCAGGGATAAACGGGATATTAGCTTATGTATTTAATTATAAATTCTTTTTAATTTTGTAATAGATGATGGCCGATCAGCCTCCTGAAATAATGCCTCACGGTGGTTCATGAAAACAGATAAATTGACGGTGCAGAACATCAAAAAAAAATACAAAACAAAGGATCAGCTACGTGTAAAAGATCTCTTTTGGCTATGCAGAGAGCGAAGAATTGGCTTCGGACAAGAACACAGCATGGAACAGAATCGATTTACAAATCATTTTTCAATATGAATAGAAAAGAACATTTTCAATAAAATCGATACTGAAAGTATTCACAATGAGTTTAAATTGACCAATAATATAATTTATTTATTTGATTATTTTATGTCGTATAATAGTTAACTTGTCTAAAAATAAAATAAAGGGGTCTCTCGTGTTCCACCAAAGTGATTTAGGTTCTAGAACTACCATACATTTTACCCTAGTTCTACACTTATAAAATAGAATTAATACATTACCATACATTTTTTTTTATTTGTCATAACTTTTAATTTATATATCCATATGTCATATTGTCGTGCATTTCTTTTCGTTTAAAACAATTCTATTCAACTAATTCGATAAAAAAATTTAAAATGCCTATAAATAGTATAAAACGGCCGGAATATCGTTAAATATCATATTTTGTTTGAATAGACCAGTTGTCCCCAAACTCTTCTATTCCACGCCCCACTTGAAGATTTTCGAAAATCTCGCGCCCCCCTTCCTATAAATTAAAAAAAAATCGATCGCCTTTTTTTGTGTACTTAACAAATAAACTATACAATATTCGGAATGTCTACTTTTTTATTAATGATAATAATTATAAAATATAAATAATAGTAAATAATAAAATGTAACAATCGATTAAGATGAAATATTATACGTTGTAATAAATTAGTATAAAATATCAAAAAAATACATATTGAAATTGATAATTAATGTTAATGCTGACAACACTTTTCATTTGACAGTTTTCTTATGTTCGGCTCAATATTCGATAGAGCACACCTTAAGCCAGATGCGACACCTAAACGATTTCTATGTTTGTTTTTTATATTTGCCATGCTGAAGAAACCAGATTCACATGAATAAGTAGACGAAAAGTATACAAGGACTTTTAAAACTTCATTTGGAAATTCAAGATAAATGGGTTGGTATTTTACCCAAAAACCTTCCAAGGAGCTACCACTGTTAAAATAAATTTTGGCGCGTGAGTCTATTCAATAGACTATTTCCAGTACTGCGATTTCGGCCGACCAAGTGGGCAACCAGATAATTCCTGTGAGACATGGAAATTTTTTATTCACTGCACTTGTGTACGCCCGTCCTTAAGCGTATCGGTACAGTATACATAGTACAATTACTATTTACGCAATTTTAAATGATCATTTAAATCAAACATAAAAATTTAGTGTATATCATTAAATACTATTGCGTAAATATGTTTTTTGTATAGTTATTAACTATAATATTGATAATGTATGTTCTTAGTTGCATAATGCTCATAGGATTTTTTGCATAATGCTTATACGGTTTGTACGTTTAATATTATACCGTTAGTAGATATACAATTGTAGGATGCACTACGAAATCATTTGGATAATCATTTGAAAGTATTTGGATATCGATATCGATTCATGGCAATTATAATTTTTTATCTATTTATGTTTTGTCAGTTGAACATCAATATCATAGACCGATAGGCAATACAATGGATTTTAGAATATATATTCTATAGAAAACATGTGTCCGTTCTATCAATCAATGGCCATACTTATTTGAGTTATTTAATAATGACTTATAGTTACAAGTTTGGCCGATAAGGCACCCATAATAAACGCTATACATCCCTATGACTGGATGTGTAACATCAGTCACGTTGTTTCCGTCATCTACGCCGAGTTTTTCTCTGTTATCATCGATTAATTAATTACTACATGTACATCGTAAATAAATTAAAAGTGATGTGTGATTTTAATACAATACCGCTTAGAGAGGGCCGTATTGAAATAGTTTGGCTTTAAGGTAAATAATAATAGTATAGTCTTAAAAGAGGCGGATTCCTCAAAGTTCACAATGGTTGGAATAACGTTGACTGTAGAGTAAGTCAACGTGAAATTCTACCAATCATAAATCACCTATAATCAGTTTTATAGAAAGAGCAAAAACAATAGGGGAACAATGAATGTTAATTCGATAAAACGGCATTATTGGAAAAAAAAATATTGAGACGGGAGTAGTTGCTACAGCTATAGTACTATTGTCCTGAGGCGTTCCCTATTGAGATCAAGACAAATAAATTCGGTCAACTCACATTGGTAATTATTAAATTGCCGTGGAATTTATCTCACAGTATGTACCATTTCTAAATATATTATTCATTCAAATCCTAAAATTGAATTAATTAAGTTAAGAATTGTAATATAAATATATTAACTATAATAAATGTTATAATGTTGATTATCACTTAGGTTTACATTACTTTTTTTAATTGCGTATAACAAAATGAAAACATAGCCTTTGTCTACTATTCTATTATCTTATCTATTATTGATATTGTAATGAGTCATTCAAACTATAGTGGTAAAATGCTAAGTTAGATGATTCGAGAACATAACGAACTGTGTAGATTCAAAACACCAGAATGCGATTAAAATAACCAAACTCTGGTTATATATATATATATATATAAAACTATAGTTGTGTCATTTATTTATTTTTCAGAATCACTTGTGACATTACTGTGGAAGGAGATAAATTATAAATATAAATTTATATATTTTTTTTTTCGGTACATAATACTCTAAACATTATACGATAATATTAATATCCGTAATATTAATAATAACTAAATAAATACATTGCTACATTCAAAACATTAGTGTGAGACATAAGTTTTTATAAAATTGGTACTCATGGACGCATTCGGAACTGTACAATATAAAACTCTAGTCTGAAATGAGAATGTAATACATTATTGTAGGTTGTAACCACCCCATCGATTTTCCAGTGTTTCTGCCACCAATTTTCGCTCGGTTGAGGAATCAAGGTCGCAAATTTATCAGAACTTATCGACATATTTCTGAAGAAATAATCGCCCTGAAATCAGAATATTAAAAAATTAGTTTTAAACATCAAGTAGTAAAAACAAATTGCATATATTGCACTTTAGTGTACTACTGTTGTAGAAAAGAAGACGAGGTAGTAGGATCTCTCACTGTACAAAGAGTCCTAGGAGCGAAACTTTCGTGTCCTTATAGTCTCCAAATAATATTGATATTATATTAATATGTACTACATTAATCCTAATAATAATAATTGACAATATTATATAAAGATCCCTAAAATTACGAAAATGTGTTGAACATTATTCGTCATGAAGAAATAACAAAATTATGAATAATTTGTGCACATTTTATAACTATACGATAAAATTAAACCGCATTACAAAAAAAAAAAAATATATTTATATTAAATATAGAAAACGTTTTTACAGCACAAATACTGGCTTTTCTAAGTTTTGCCTTGGAATTTTTCCATTTATTTAGAAAACTACGTTAATAATTAAATTATGGCTTTATCGGTGCATCAACAAAATAAAAAATGTCATCAGAAAAAGGTAAGGTACACTTATTGCCCATTGACAATAAATCTAACAGAAACAGAATCAAGCATTTATTAATAATATATAATAAAATGTCTCTTTTTAGATAACGATATGCTTTAAACATTTTTTGAAAATTGATCATCAAATGCAAACAATTTTCATAATATTTGTGTAGCATATGTATTCGTTTTTATATTCCAATTTTTTGAAGTTGCATAAGCTGTGAACAATTAGACAAACAATATCTCAGAGAAAGATGGAATGTATATAAGTAATTAAAATTCAAATGTAATTTTATTCATGTTAAGGAAATAGTTTTAAATAATCTTATTGCAAACGACAATTGGAACATTTAAACATTCAATTGCATGATATGTCATTTTTTCAAACAGCACCACTGACTTCTTCCTGCAACACTCAATATCAAGTACTAACCAAACGTAATATTATATTATCTAGTTAGCTGATATTAAATAATACTTACAAATATCGGGCATTTATTCAAAACTCTACTGTTATTATCAGCCAAAAACGTTAATGCTGGAATCTTCGAACAAACATCGCAAACATCATAAGCGATTACATTTATACAATCAATATATTGCTCTTTGCAGGATGACACACTAAATTTTATCTAAAAGTACAAAATATTACAATGATCTATAAAATATCCTTACATATAAATGCAGTTAATAGTCAATATTTCTGATGACTCTCACCAAGTACAAAATGGTTTTTATGTTTAAAACTAATATGAAAATATTATATATCTATATAAAAGAGTTACCCTTAGAAAATATTGCTCTTAGAATACTAATGAATGCTGAATCCTACTTGTCATATCATACTTTTCATTCATACTCAAATCGTAGAACAATAAATGATAAAGCAATAATCTTTTATAAAAGTTTCCATAACTGTATAAATAATTATCCAAATAAAATAATAAATAACTGTTCAACGCTTACAATGCCCGGCATCCTACAAGTCGTTTGAAGTGTAAGTTGTGTTGCCGATATCTCAAAATGAAATTAATTTCAAGCTTTCAAAAAGTGTTATAAATGGGTGACTGTTTTCAACAAAACCTCATTACCTGTTAACTTTTGACACATATTATAAATGTGGCTAGTATAATTTATACAGATCGTCTATAACCGGTAAAAATAAAAAAAATTAAGAGTTTTAATAATACTGGTTAATATTTTCTGATACATACCAGATTAAGAATAGATTATTATAATAGTTTAAAACTAGTACTGTAGATTATCGATTATTTAATCGTTAAAAATCAAAAACTTCTATAAATCGAACTAAAAAATTAGTCTCCAGATAATACCTCCATAAGTTGAAAAAATCACATTTCACTCCCCTCGATAAATCAAAACAATGAAGTGTTGGACAGCTGGAGACAATCAATATTTCGAAACGTTTTGGCCAGGAATTTAATAATACGTAAACAATACCTAACAGAATTTGAGCTCAAGTATGTTAAAAGATATGATCAACTCACGTACTCCTATTCAGTAAGTTCATGCATCAATATGTATGCTATATTAGCGTCAATTCGTCTAGCAATTAAAAATAGATGAAGAAGCATGTAAAACTATTGTTAAGGCTATTATTCCTCAAGATATCGCTATGGAACAGATTGTAGCCAAGAATGAATCGAAAAGAATTTTTTAAATGTATATAATTAAATTTTATATATATATATATATGTATATGTAATATGAATAAATAAAACGTAAATAATAAATACAATTTAATTAAAAAATAATTATTTATGAATGAAATGAACATATTATACTCTCGCAATCAAAAACCTCCACAAATAACATTTTCACCTCGATCTACTCAATTTTGAACTATCGATAGTCTACTGTTTGATTATAACTCACGTTAAGTTCAGTGATTTTATCGTGCACTACAAAATGAAGATATATCCCTTGTTTATAATGATATTGTCTTATCTCGTTGTCCAAAATTGTTACACTAGAATTATTTATAAATTTTAACTCAAACTTTGTGAATCGAAGTTCACGTCTCACCGCCGATGGATACATAATCGAAAACAGCTCCTGTTATACGTTATTAAAATTTTACATATTTAATTCGGTTAATATATTGTTTTATTCAATTTTTTCAAAAAGATTGTTATAGCTTACTATCTGCGGCATAAGAACGAATACCGTATAACACAAGGTATATACGAAGTTACAATAATTCATTTTGCAAATTAAATTTTTACTCACAATGTGTATAAAATTGAATGTATGTATATAAAATAACTTTACAGTTAATTTGATCATTAATAATTTAGAAATGCCAGTACATAGAATATGATATGCATATATAAAGTATGGATTATTCCTTTTTCGATATTATACGTACTTAATTATATATATATGATATCAAATATAATTGCAAATAATCATAGGCTTTTTATAGTTATTTTATACGATTATAAAGTTTGGTACATAATAAAAAGAATAAAAAATCATGCACAATAGTTAAGGTTTAGGTATTCATTGTGATATTCTTATCTGATTATATAAATGTGTAACTATGATATATTGTGTTTTCGGTGTATTATTATGAGTTTCCTGTTAAATTTTATTCTATTCAAATCTAGTCGTGTTATATTTATTTTATATCTTGATACATTATTATTTATCTTTTATCTCGTATTAGATAAATAAGGTCATTTGTCTAGATATATAAGATGTACTTTTCCAAGGCACATTTACGAGTGGAAAACTTAATGCTATTTAAATATAGACGAACATTTATCGCGCTATGGGTGCAAAATATTTCCTCTGTACCTATGTTTTACGTGTCGAGCTGGTTATGTAGGAATTTTGTATGTAAAGATTTTTTTTAAAAGGAATATATATTCCGTTTTAGTTGTATAAGTCATTAGTGTTTTCGTGCAACGAATGTCAGTTGTGGAGATGTGCCAAGTGTTATGGAACAAATTTAGGAGAAAAATGTGAGGGGAAATATATAAATATAAGGTGAAAGGATATACATAATAATATATTATAAATATTTGTAAATGAGTATGGAATATATTGAAATGAATAGGAGTATAATGTAAGTAGTCAAATGTAAAGGTTTTGTAACAAAGTTGGTAGCTGTTTTATAATAATTTCTAAACGGCCATTTCCTTCAATGGTGAATGTAGGATTGTTGTCCTTTTCCTAGGTGTCTTAAACATTCCTTTTATGGGTAAATCTATAATGTGTCAATACCTTATATATTCTGCTTTGAAAGTCATTGTATAATGTGAAGGAGCAATTATAAAAGGCTGTGGGTTACGATAAATCGTTGTAGTATAAACACCAGCTTATGGTCAAATAAAAATTGTGTGACTATCGTTTGATGTTTACATGTATTATAGCCCCAATGTGAAATCCCTAGTCAGATGTTGCCGACTTATCAAAATGTTTCTGCAAGGTTTACAATGATTTAAATGCGACGCTATGCCGAGTGAAAATACATTATGTCAGGTAAAATACATTTGGTGAGGAACAATTATTGATTAATTATTAATTTTTTAACTATTAATATAAAATTTTAATCGCACATGATTTTCTTCTCAAATTGATGATTATTTTTCATGGAACCAAACAAGCTTAATTCGCATTAATTGAAAAATCCCCAATTGATCAATACAATTTTTATTAAATGTAAACATCAAGGGTTTGTAAAAAAATGTTTGAAAATACCCTCGGCCTTACAGACAGAAACTATATGTCCGATATAGCCGATTCGTCAAAATATTTCTGCAAGATTTACAGTGATTTAAATGGAACGCAATGGGAAGTAAAATACATGGTGAGGAACAATAATTGATTAATAATTAATTTTTTAACTATACAAATACAATTTAAATCGCACATGATTTTCTTCTGAAATTCACATATATTGGAAAATCGCCAATTGATTAATAAAATATTTATCGAATATAAACATCGAAAAAAATGTTTGAAAATACCTTACAGACAGAAATGATGAACACCCACTTCATAGTTAGACTAATACGGTTTTCTCTTCGCTCAAAAGCTAAAAGTAACGGTTTCATTCAATTTTATATTCTACGTGATTTATTAAATAAAATACGGACAGGACATATTTACTCTATTGATGGGCAGTTCTGCAATAACCGAGGACAACGTAGACAATGCCCGTAAAACGGTTTTTTTAAGTTTTAAGAGGGGCCGTCACGTGGTACGTCATGACCTGACTATAAATTTATAGCTGTCCTCCACCAACAATAATAATTTACACGGATAGTTGTGTATTAGTTTTGTTGTATTATAATACAAATTATGATACGGGATATCTTTTTTAGATTTGTTTTGTATTTTTCTTAATAAATTGTAAAATGCGAGCAAATTTACAGTATTAATTGTGTCGATATTGTTTTTTTGTATTTCGGTTAAAAATTGGTAATCTTAAATGCCTGCAATTTTTACAGCATATTAATATCTGCCCTTTCTAGACTTGGAGAAATTTCCGATATATTCGGTCATTTTTGCCCCATTCATGGTCATTTGATGCACTATCAAGCCTTTTCAGATTTTTTATGGATAAATCTGTTTTTAGCCGTGCAGAACTACTTGAAAATTTTACACGAGGATTGTCATACAATGTATTTATGGTAAAATTAGATAATTTTTAACACAATGCAAAAATCAAACGAGCACAGAAATCTTTACCGTTAATTTTATAAATTTAAGAAGAGCTGTTCATATATATTTTAATGTAAAAATCCATCTTCATGGTGTCATTAGACGATGCCTATTTATGTGCACTTTTTTGTGTCGATAAATTAAATAGCTGTTTTCTAAAATTTTAATTGTTGTAGATTTTGTATTGTTTATAAGAAATATTCCATTTACAAATTTTTATTTTCTACAAATGCATTTTGCGATATATCAAATACATTGTGGTAAAATTATAAATTATAAGGCAGGACATTCCTTGTTATTTTTATAAAATTAATATTAAAAAAAAAAAAAATATAAGTTTTAATATTTCGAATCTCATTAAATTTTTCGTGATATTTTATGAGGTAATATATATTTTATAATACGATTATATCGCCAAATTTATTATTTAATGCTATTTTCAAACATTGACTATAAGAACTTTTTCCAGTAAAGTATTTTAGGTATAAATTTCACATATTACAATTAAAAATTTTTTTAAATTAATAGGTGACGTAGAGTATTTTATAGACACTGTACAATATTTAATATTAATTTTCTTGAAATTGGACAAAAATAGAGTAAAATTATTAAATAATCTTTCTACTGTTTGTTTTCCCATTGTGTGTTTGTTGCAAAAAATATAAAATCAGTCATACAGAAATATACTTGAATATGGCCAGTTGATTTCCATTCGTCTAATCGTATAGTATGTGTTTTCAGCTTGCTGAATATAGTTAGTAAAACTTTTTAAACTAGGTACTGTTTTTTTTGAAAATAAAATTAACAAAATGCCTAATGTAAAAAAAAATACATATAGTCGTCTACAGTTTATGTTTCAGTGCTATTTTGTAATCTTTGCATAGTTAAAATTAGTGCTGAAATACGTTTAACTGTTTTGCACTGTTATACAACCGCCCACATATCAGTTTACCGAATTGATAAGCCAAATAAAAGTCAACAGCATCATGAATTTAATCTGCAGACAAAAATGTGTCAGTCTAATAAAGATTTATGTGAAGCTATGTTATTTGTTAATATTTCTTTTTAAAAAAAAAAAAATGTAAAATGTAGAGCATTTGAATGAGATTGTGCAGGAAAAGAAATTTATAAATGAGTCCACTCTTCGTAAAGGCTATGTAGATGACTGTTATCAAGATACTTTAGACAAAATGACGAAATTACCTATCAAATAACAAAATGTAGGTATCATTGGCGAAACGACCGACGTCGAAGGTCGCTTCGTAGCCAATATTATTATAGGAGTTTTACGAATTGACGGACCGGGTGAGATATTTTTATTAAACACAGAAAAATTAAAAAATGATAATCATCTTGCGCCGTATATGGCAAAATCGGGAAATGCAATTCACGCACTTTACTCAAAGACTGTGCATGTGACGTGTAAATTGCATTGTTTTAAACGAAAAGCCGAAAAAGTACGTACATTTTTAAACACAGTTGACTAAATAAAATCTAGTTCAAGAATTGTTTATTAACATTTGCAAATTAACTTAGCATTCAATTCTTCAAACTATAGAATTTATTCAGCTTGTATTACACGGTTGGAAAAATAAAAAATGATGCTATCCGAGTCTGTTTCCGTCATAAAAAATGCCAACGATAAATTAAAAATTTCACAAAGAGATAAAGGAAAAAGCTATTTATAGTAAATTAACATATGTACAGTAAAAAAAAAAATGAAGTATTTAAAATAATTGAACAAATAATGCAGAAAGTAGAGTATGTCAACGTGAAAATTCCACCAATCGTAAATCGAATGTAATTACTTTTATAGAAAGATCAAAAACAATAGGGGAACAATGAATTTTTATTAAAAAAAACCGCATTATTAGGAAAATATATTGAGACGGGTAGTTGCTGCAGTTATTGTATACTATCAACCTGACGTGTTCCCCTTTGAGGTCAATACGAATAATTTCGGTCAACTCGTATTAATAATTATTTAATTGCCGTGGAGCTTATATCCGAGTTTGTTATTTTTCTAAATATATTTTTCATTCAAATCCTAAAATTGAATTAATTAAGTTAAGAATTGTAATATAAAAATATTAACTATAATTAATGATGTTATGTTGAAACCTAAGTGAGTTTACATTATTTATTTTATCGTGTATTTTAAAATGAAGAAATAGCCTTTTTCTACCATTCTATTATTTTATCTAGGTTTCCAAAATGGTTGCACTAAATTTATTTCCAAATCCAAACTCAAAACAATGTTAAACAAATTTTACGTTTCACCCATGAAGGCATAATCTATAACTGCTCCTTTTATACATTATCAAAATAGTACATCTTTCGGGTCAGTAAATATATATATTGTTATATTATGTTTTACATATAAGGTATTATAACTTACTATTTGCGGAATAATAACAATTATCAAAAAGTTATATTCGAAATTAAAAAAATTAATTTGCGCAAAAAAATGAAATTTAGATTCTCAATAAAAAATATAATATTATGTTTGTATGTGGAACTATTATTGAGTTAATTATATTAAGACCATAGGTGTTCGGATCATAGATAAAAGGAACATTATTACTGTAGAAATGACAGTACATCAGATATGAAGTGGTATTTACAATATGAATTTGTCCCGGCTTCCTATTTTAAATAATTGATATAAATATATACGATATTAAATATAAATGTAAAATATCGCAGATAATAAATGGTATTTTCCATTTAAACAATGCAAGAATATCTGATTGGTACATACTTAAGAGTATAGTTTTGGTTTTCTATTTATGTGATTATTTTATATGATGATATTACTACATAATATTGTGTTTTCGGTGTAATATTATGTGTTCTTGGTTTAATTTTAATTCGAACAAAATCAAAAGTTGTGCTTTATGTTTGTAGCCAAATAAGTTTGAAGACGTTGATGTTGTTATTTATTTGATTCTGGCAATATTAGTGATAATTGATTCGTCTACGATATTTACGTATTACTTATACAACAGCCTCAATTTAGTATCCTTTGTGTGATGTAATCGATTCCTAACAAATCATCTGCACTATTTACATGGATTACAAAGGACGGTTTGCCGAGTCAAACAACATTATGTCACCCAAATAGACCAACGTAGTGAGGAATAAAACTGTTGAAGCCCGACCTTATTAGGCCGACTATGCTGACTTAACTGCAATAGATTATTTCTTAATCGGAATAACGACGTTGGAGACCACCACCATCAGTTTTACTAACAGGTAAGCTAAATCAAGTTAAAAAACATAAGGTCACCTACCATGCTGATGTTAGGCTTGGCAGCTAAATAATATGCATGGATACAGACGATTTAATGTATGGAAAATGGTTAAGTGTTAATCGTACAAATATTGGTTATGAATTTTAATTTACTTCCTTCACTGAGAGAAGATTTATGAACTCGTTTTGATTTTAACTGTGTGTATTTTTGCCACTCTTGATCGGTTTATTTGAATAGTATTTGATACCTACAAATATTAAATACATTATTACTGCATTCTTCATTTACCAAAATTGAAAATGATTTATCAAGGATAGAAATTATATTAAAAAAAAAAATAATAATAATAATAATTATATATTACACTTTGACCTGAGAATAGCCTGATTCTTTTTTGGTTAAAGCAGGGCTCAATGAAGTTAAGTACGAAACTGTGTAACGACTAATGTGACCCTTTATAGTTTTATTAAAACAATACAATTATTAAATAAAAGTCTATAAACACGCGCAAACTTTGGAATTTAAAATTTGACTTTCTAACCCGACTAGACTGTTTTATGCACCAGTTTTATACCTATATAAAATAAAAACGCAAAATAGCCTATTAGTGATATTGGAATGAGTCAATCAAACGATACCGTTTAAATGTCTATTTCTAATAAAAATCTAACTAGAGTTAGATGATTCGAGAACATTATGACCTATGTAAATTCAAAGCATCACAAAGATACGATTAAAATAGCCAAACTCTGGTTCTATATATATATATATAAAACTATAGTTGCATCAATTATATATTTTTAAACTTCACTCGTGACACTACTGTGGAGCGAGATTAAATATATATATATAATTTTTTTTTTTTTTTTTTGGTACATAAAACTCAAAACATTATACGATCATATATCGTAATATTAAAAATTACTAAATAAATACTATTCTACATTCTAAACACAATGTGTGAGACAGAAGTTTTATACGATTGTTAATTATGTACGACTTCGGAATTGTACAGCATAAAACTCTAGTCTGAAATGAGAATGTAATACTTTATTGAAGGTGGTACAAGCCCCTTCGATTCTCCAATATTTCTGCCACCAATTTTCGCTCGGTATAGATATCAAGGACCCAAATTTATCAGAATTTATCGACATATTTTTGAAGTAATAATCGCCCTGAAATCAGAATATTAAAAAATTAGTTTTTGAACTACTGTTGTAGATGAATAGTCCAGTTAGTAGGATCACTGACGGTACAAAGAATCCCAGGAACCAACCTTGAGTGCCCTTATAGTCTCCTATTAATATTGATGTGCACTACATTAATCCTAATAATAATAATTGACAATTTTATATAAAGATCCCTAAAATTACGAAAATGTGTTGAACATTATTCGTCATGAAGAAATAACAAAATTATGAATAATTTGTACACATTTTATAACTATACGATAAAATTAAACCGCATTACAAAAAAAAAAAAAATATATTTATATTAAATATAGAAAACGTTTTTACAGCACAAATACTGGCTTTTCTAAGTTTTGCCTTGGAATTTTTCCATTTATTTAGAAAACTACGTTAATAATTAAATTATGGCTTTATCGGTGCATCAACAAAATAAAAAATGTCATCAGAAAAAGGTAAGGTACACTTATTGCCCATTGACAATAAATCTAACAGAAACAGAATCAAGCATTTATTAATAATATATAATAAAATGTCTCTTTTTAGATAACGATATGCTTTAAACATTTTTTGAAAATTGATCATCAAATGCAAACAATTTTCATAATATTTGTGTAGCATATGTATTCGTTTTTATATTCCAATTTTATGAAGTTGCATAAGCTGTGAACAAATGGACAAACAATATCTCAGAAAAAGATGGAATGTATATGAGTAATTAAAATTCAAAAGTAATTTTATTCATGTCAAGAAAATAGTTTTAAATAATCTTATTGCAAACTACAATTGAAACATTTAAACATTCAATTGCATACTATTACATTTTTTCAAACAGCACCACTGACTTCTTCTCTGCTACACTCAATATCAAGTACTAACCTTATGTAATATTATATTATCTAGTTAGCTGATATTAAATAATACATACAGTTATCGGGCATTTATTCAAAACTCTATTGTTAGTATCAGCCAAATACGTGAATGCTGAAATCTTTGAACAAACATCGCAAATATCATAAGAGATTATATTTACACAATCAATATATTGATCCTTGCAGGACGATACACTAATTTTTATCTAAAAGTACAAAATATTGCAATGATCTATTAATATCTTTACATTTAAATACAGTTAATATTCAATACTTCTAATAATTCTTATCAAGTACACAATGTTTCTTATTTATTAAAACTAATATGAAAATATTATATATCTATTTTAAAGAGTTAACCTTACAAAATATTGCTCTTAGAAAACTAATGAATGCTGAATCCTACCTGTAATATCATACTTTTCATTCATACCCAAATCGTAGAACATTAAATGATGAAGCAATAAGGGTTAGGTTAACCTAACCGTTTAAAAAAATCATACAAATAAACTAATAAAATACATGGCCAACCGTACAATACCCGGCAATCCTCCGAGACGTTTGATGCGTAAGTAGTGTTGCAATATCTTAAAATTAAATTAATTTCAAGCTAACAAAAAGTGTTATCAATGAGTGGCTTCTTTTAACAAAACCTCATTACCTGTTAACTTTTAACACATATTATAAATGTGGCTAGTATAATTATTACAGATCGTTTATTACCAGTTAAAATAAAAATTATTAAAGAGTTTTTATAATACGGGTTAATATTTTCTGATACATACCAGATTCAGAATAGTTCTTTCTTATAGTTTAATACTATCACAGTAGACTGTCGATTATTCAAACGTTAAAAATTAGAACCTCTATAAATCGAACTAACAACTTAGTCTCCCGTTTATACCTTTATAATTTGAAGAATTCATATAAAATTTAGTCCCCTCGATAAATTGAAAACAATGTAGTGTTGAATAGCTGATGATAAACAATATGTCGAATAGATTTGGCCAGGACTTTTTTAAAACCTATTCATTAATAGAATATGATCTCAAGTAAATTAAAAGTTATGATAAACGTACGTACTCATTCACAGGAAGATCGTGCATATATTTGTATGATATTTTAGCGTAAATTCGTCTAGCAACCAGAAATAGAGAAAAGTAAATGTAAAATCATTTTTAAGGCCATTTTTCCTCAATATATCGCTATGGATCTATTGTGGCCAAGAATGAATCGAACAGAAAACAACTAAATTTTGAAATTAATATATTTAAATTTTCTATATATATATAAATATATAAATATATATGTTTATGCAATATCAATAAATTGTATGTAAATAATAAATGCAATTTAATAAAAAAATTTAATATTAAATTCTCCCAATCAAAAACCTCTATATAAATAATGTTCACTTCAATCTACTTAATTTCGAACTATCGTGAATCTACTGTCATTGATTATCTTAACTCACGTTAAGTTCAGTGATTTTATCGTGCATTATAAAATGAAGGAATATCCCTTGCTGATATTGATATTGTCTTATCTCGTTTTCCAAAATTGTTGCACTAGATTTATTTGGAAATCTTAACTCAAACTTTGTAAATCGAAGTTCACGTTTCACCGACGATGGATACATAATCGACAACGGCTCCTGTCATACGTTTTACAATGGTACATATTTAATTCGGTATATATATATATATATTGTTTTATTATATTTTCAAAAAGGTTGTTATAACTTACTATCTGCGGCATAAGAACTAATACCGTATAACACAAGGTGTATACGATGTTAGAATAATTCATTTTGCAAAATAATTTTTTACTCACAATATGAACAAAATAGAATGCATGTATATAATAAAATAACTTTACAGTTAATTTGGTCATTAATAATTTAGAAATGCCAGTACATAGAATATGAAATGCGTATATATAGTATGTATTTTTACTTTTTATCTATTATAGGTACTTGATTAGATATATGATATCAAATATAATTGCAAATAATCATAGGCTATTTATAGTTTTTTTGCATGATTATAAAGATTGGTACATAATGAAAAGAACAACAAATTATGCACAATAATTAAGTCAGGTATTCATTGTGATATTTTTATCTGATCAATTTAACTGTGTAATATTGTGTTTTCTGTGCATTATAATGAGTTTCCTGTTTAATTTTAATCTATCTAAATCTAGTCGTGTTTTATTTATGTAAATATAGATAGAAATGGTCACTTATCCAGATATATGAGATGTCCTTTTCCAAGGCATATTTACGAGTTGATAACTTAAAGTTAATTAAATATAGACGAACATAAATCGCTCCGTGAGTGCGCCATATTACCTCTGTGACTATGTTTTAGATGTAGAGCTGGGTATGTATGATATAAAGAGGAATTTTTTTATATCTGTGCGCAACGGTTAATTGCTAAAGAAATTCGATGACCGACAAAGTTTAGGGTAGGTTAGGTTAGCCTAACCTATCATGTAATTGACTTTTTATGATTTGTACGAGAATCGCGACACGATATTCAATGATATGATTAATTCTGTTAGAATTTATATTTGTTGGGTTTTTTAATTAAATGTCTCGTATAATATTGATTGTACTATATTCGTAGGAAGTAGTTGATAGTAGAGTCACGTCAAGTCAATTATGCATGGACTTGGAAATTATGGCATGTATAATTTGATATTTATGAACTCTACGGTTAGATTATTAACTTGACATTTTTTAAAAGATATATATTTATTCCGTTTTAGTTGTATAAGTCAATAGTGTTTTCTCGGAACGAAAATCAGTTGTGTGCCACGTGTTATGGAAAAGAAAAAGATATAAATGAGAGGGGAAGTATATAAATATAAGGTTATACATATCAATATGTTACAAATATTCGTATACGAGTATGGAATATATCGAAACGAATGGGTGAGTAGTAGGAGGACGGTAGTTAAATTTAAAGGGTTTGTAACAAAGTTGGTAGCTGTTTTATAATAATTTCTAAACTACCATTTCCTACAATGGTATATGTAAGCTTGTTGTCCTTTTCCTATTCGTGGGAAATTTCCGATGTTTGATGATTTTCGACCTATTCATGATCCATTGTATGTGTTCATGTCATTTTCGTTGTAATGTGGATGAAACGTTTATGGCCAAGCAGAATTACTTAACTATTTTACACGGAGTTCGTCATACAGTGTATTTGTTGTAAAATAGATTATCTTGATACAAAAACTTCTTTTTAATATTTGTTTAAATTTAAAATTTCCCATCAAGTACACCTACATAGCTGCACAAGTAGAGCGATATTTAGTATAAGCACACGTCTAGATTAATAACCTAGTTACATGCTTTTTAAATCTTTGCTCTTATTTTGGATATAAGTGTCACTTATCTGGATATATTTGTCTCGATAAATTTATCTGTATAGATGTTATTTTTTCAATTGTATAAGTTAAACTGTATTCACTGCTAACAATGATAGCAAAATATCAAATTATTTATTTTCCATGTAATTATAAAATATATTCTCTAATGGATACATCAAATGCGTTTACTAAATTCGGTTATTGTATTATTTTATTATGATTTATGTTATTAATTTAATTTTGTATGGCGTACACGAAAACGTTGAATATAGTAAATTCGCAGGGATAAACGGGATATTAGCTTATGTATTTAATTATAAATTCTTTTTAATTTTGTAATAGATGATGGCCGATCAGCCTCCTGAAATAATGCCTCGCGGTGGTTCCTGAAGACAGATAAATTGACGGTGCAAAACATCAAAAAAAAAAAAAAAAGAAATACAAAATAAAGGATCAGCTACGTGTAAAATATCTCTTTTGGCTATGCGGAGAGCGAAGAATTGGCTTCGGACAAGAACACAGCATGGAACAGAATCGATTTACAAATCGTTCTTCAATATGCATTGAAAGGAACATTGTCAATAAAATCGATACTGAAAGTATTCACAATGAGTTTGAATTGACCAAAAATATAAAAAAATTAATTATTTTCTAAAAATAAAGGAAAAGGGTCTCTCGTGTTCCACCAAAGTGATTTAGGTACTAGCACTACAATACATTTTACTCTAGTTCTGCCCATAGCAAATATTTGTTACGTAGTTAATGCAACAACAGTGTAGGTGCAAATCACCGAAATGTGTACGATTTGAATTGGCCTGCTCTGTGTTCCGATATATATTTTATACTTTGCCAGCGCCGATTATATTTTTTATTTTCACTTGGCTCGTGCCACCACCGTAGAGCTGGATAAATCGTAAATATGTACATTTTTTTTGTTATTTTTGTTACGTGTAAACGTAATATGTAAATCAAAACGTTATTCCACCAGAAAATATTTCTAATATTAATAATAACTAAATAAATACTATTCTTATTTCTTACTCATATACATTTTTATTATTTTGCATTATGTTTAGTTCACGGTGTAATTATTATAATTATTATTTTTAC
Organism: Tuberolachnus salignus; assembly: GCA_956483605.1. Classification (NCBI taxonomy): domain Eukaryota; kingdom Metazoa; phylum Arthropoda; class Insecta; order Hemiptera; family Aphididae; genus Tuberolachnus; species Tuberolachnus salignus. Next base: position 31,979,412 of record OY101429.1, read on the forward strand.
TCCAATACCTTATCAATGGTGGCCTGTTGTTAGTATGGACGAGAAAACCACCATGAACTCAATAGGTAACATATTAGTATTTATTAATATTTTATTCGAATTTCAACTAATAAAAATTATATTAAAAAAAAATAAGGTTAAATTCAGGTTGGATATTAAGACAAGACCTTAATTTTAGCAATAGACTTGATGTCCTTGATATAATACTTATTAAGAATAAAAATCGTTAATTTATATGCAATTTAATATAGGAACAATGAATCTGCGTGGGTAAAAGAATTTTTATAATTGAGCTTCCTGTGTAATATAAATACAATTTTAAACAAAAAAATCATTTTTTTATCTATGAATAAATCCGTATCGATAAATGTGTGTTGCATTTTTGAACAGAAGAACCACGTGAACACATATAGTCAGTTCCATAGCGAATATTTAAATGTAACTACACAGGACAATTTCAGCGTTGAGATGCAGATACTAAGTAAAATGTATCTCAGATTAGATAATAGATAGGTAAAAATTGTCTATATTAAAAAAAAAGATTATTTTTGATAAATTTTTTATTATCGAGAACAAGCCGATAAAAATGTAAACGGTTCGTTCTGTAAATGCAAAGGGTGTGAATCACTATAGCTATTCATTTCGAATTTTGAACTAAAAATAAAACAATACAGTAATGTATTTAATATTTTTTTATACGAGAAGAATTTTGAAGTTTTTAATTTTAAGGGATACAGGCTGGAAATTTTTTCCAATACATCTAAAAATAGGGACCACAAAAATTTATGAATATACCTTTTTTTTTTTTTTTTTTTTGGAAATAAACATTATTGCACCAATAATAGTTAAATGTAATTCTTGGTGTCTATATAATTTTAGTGGATAATCGCAATGAACTCAAAACCAAGCAATTTTCATAAATCATGAAAATATTCGATTTTTTATCGTTTTCAACTGGAAAGATTGACTTGAGGAAATATTATAAAAAAGGCAATATTTTTAAGAAATAATTACTTCTATAGTCTAGAGATTCGTTACATTTGTTCGTAATATTATGATTTCAGGAAATATACGCCAAAAAACGACATTTTTCACTTTTTCATAAAACTTTGAGCTTTAATCGCGCCCTGTTAATTAGGTCCAATCGAGCTCAAATTTTGCTTCTCTATTTTTAGATGTATTGGAACAAATTTCCGACCGTCACTTCCTTAAGTTTTTAATTTTAAAAATAACGGGCACCCTTTTATATACGTATATATTGTTAATTGTTTTGTGTTTGTGAATGTCTCAGTTTCATTACCACTTGACCAGTAAAGCAAAATAAACGAAATAATTGTATTATATTGTGTGTTTTTTGTATTACGGTTTTATTTTGTCCGTCCCTTGTAAATTATCCTATAAGTGCCCTTGCCGTCCATCAACACAATTTATTTTAATCGATGTTCGAAATGTAAATTCTAAGCGGACTTAATTCATTAAATAGTGCTACTAGGAGATGATAATAATAAAAGTACTCAAAATTATATTTTAATGTTTTTCCATAAATAATTATTTTATATACTTATTAAGTTATATTTGTTCCAACAGATTGTATTCAAGTACCCACGCGGTATACCTAACCGTTAGAATAGGACAATACTGAAATAAAAATCATCCCCCGTTTTTTTTTTTATGTAAATATAAACAGAAAGGTTGCCATGGTACTAATACATTCGATGTACAACGGTGATCACCTTGAGAATTGAGTTTGATCGATTTGAGGGGTGTTACTATAGTTTACCGTACGACAATGTATGTAAATCGTAAATATTACCCTCTGTATCTACAATTGGATTTCGTCCTCGCTGCATCGCGCGAACAGTGGAAAAAATGGCACCAAAAAAGAACAAGAAAGGTAATAAATTGGCTCGAATGAGCGATGAAGAAAAACTGCGATATTTGCAGCATCGGGCGGCGGTGGAGGAAGAGACGAAACGGAGAAAGGAACATTTAGTTGCTACGTACCTGAAGGTAAAATGTGCACTACGGCAACTACGCCATTAAACGATTTGTTCCGTGTGCACAATAATCGTTTTATCCGGATATACTTGTTTATAGAACAAATTGAAAAAAGAAGAAGCTTTCACGCGGTTGAACACGGCCAAACTCAATCAGCAATGGCGGCACAATTTGCGGCAGATCAAGTGCAAGGAATTAAAAGACGAGATGATGGTGAACGCGAATATTACGAATTATCGCTACAACACACGTGTTCGGATCAAATATCTTGTAGTATATGTGTATTTGTTGTTTGTCTAGACGATGGAAAACCGTTTCGATATACTGTTGGACTGCAAGAACAACCATATAGACGTACTGTTAAAAGATTTGGAGGACGCCGAAGAACAGAATCTAAAACAATACGGGGCGCACGCTGAAATTATATTCCAATTCTTAGGTATGTATAAATTGTCGGTATACCCAATAGTCCACGTACGTCTGGCGTGTTAAAACGTTTTGTTATCGTTTCTGCGAGCCGTTTGGTAACGTGTCTATTGTTTTAACCAAGAAAAAACATCGGCCCGGTGGAAATTTCGCCCGTATCGTGCCCGTTGCGCGTAATGCCTATTTACGCGTATTGTTCATTTTTTTAGGTCTGCACAAAAAAGCGCTAGAAGAACTCCACGAGCGTTTTGAAGATAAGAAAAATTCACTATTGGCAAAGTTGAAACACAATTTCGGCCGGGTGCGAGATATCTTTATCCGGGACGACCAGCGGCTGGAACTCATGTCCATTGTATTTGAGACACGCAATGACGGCGATACGCAACAAACTCACGCTAATTTTGAAGATTCCATCGCTATTTTAAACAACGAGGTATTATTTTTTTTTTTTTCTAGTCAACGATTATATTATACTAAATTACGATTCCGTCGTAAAATCAAAAAAATTTCGTTTACTTAACCTAACTATTGCCATTTTGGTATAGACCTATTCAAATAAGTTGTGTAAACGTAATACTATTTTAAATAACAGACATATCATAATTTATTTAACCATACATAATCTCATTTACAGTAAACATCTCAAATAACTAATTTTTAAAAAAAAAAAAAACGGAATATAGGCAGGCATCTCGCGATTTTCTAGTAAAATTATAATCTAGGACATTTTTTTTTTTTATAATAACAACCGGCAATTGTTTATTCAGATGCTTTTCGAAAAAGACCGTTTCACGAAAATACGTTTTACGGAAATGCAAACGGTTGTAAAGAAATTGCAAAAAGTCCTAGTCGATTACGGCGACGAGACAGAGTCCAAAAAGAATCATTACAATTATTTAAAAATGCGAGATGAAGCCAACACGGCGTCTATCGAGGAAAACAACAAACGGATTTGCGAGTATTCTGTACGCCGGCGGCCGGCGCTGATGGGCGTGTGCGTTTTTATAATAACGTTAAACGTCATTATATTTTATTTGTTCTTCAGGAAGAAATCAAAATGTTAACGCAACTGTGTGCCAGACGCGAAACACAATACGCACAACAGGAAAACGATTTGAAACGGGAGCGCGACGAACTGATTAAACGCGGTTTTGTTGCACAAAATCAACTAACCGCCCGCCAAAGCGAGTATAAAATAAAACTCGAAGCGATGACAAAAATATACAAAAACGTTATGGACGTAAGGCACATTGAGAATTATTATCTAAAAATCGATATTGTTATTTATTGCCAATGCATTGTAGGTATTTGAGCGTATTACGGCCGTCATTATAAATCAGCGTTGTTACACTTCCAGTTGTAAAAAAAACATATAATTTTTATATATATATATATATTTTTTTTTTTTTTACGTGATATATACAATCTGTGCCCTAGGGCTCAATAATACGTGATAAAAGAATATATATATATATAACATGATAAAGCTTGAAGGAAGAAGACACCCAGTGATGGTGTGGCACTATCCGACATATGATTTAATTAAAGATTTGGATAGTATTCTTATTTAGTTTTTTATTGATTACCTAGGAGGTCTGTACACCACTTCTTTTTTAGCCGCCTCGGTGGGTTGCCAGGGTATAGATAGTGTGCCAAGATTAGATATATTTTTAAATAAAAAAATAAATTATAAATTTAATCGTTCTAAAATAAAGCGATAATTTATACAAAATAAATATATTATTGTCAATACTTATAATATAACCGAAAACTTGTCGAAATACAATTTTTTTTTTTTTTTTTGGAGGGGGAGGGGTTAAAATTCCGAAGTATGCAGTTATTTAAATTGTTTAAGGTAAAAACAGTAAATTAATTTGCGAGCGGCTTTCTAGAGGTACATAGTGAAAAAAATATGGAGGTATAGGTGGGTTTAATTTTTGGTGATTGCTTGCACCACTGGCTACATGAGGTCACGCCACGGATATGAATGCATCATTATAACGTCGAGTATTTCTACTATTTCTACCTATTCACATGGCCAATAAAATATTATGAAAATCACGTAGAACGCAGACGAAATGGATTTATACACACTGGATAAGCGACTGTTGTAGGTGGGCAATTGAAGACAACTAGGATATAGGGCGATTTCGCAATCGAGCAATCAACTAATTGATTGATTATATAAAAGCCATTTTTTTTTTTTTTAGTGTAACGAAGGGAACCCAGAAAAAAAATGTCTAAAATTCAAGTGGAACCCATAGAAATTAAAAAAAAATCCGGTTTCAAGATGTTCTTTTATTATTATTATTATTTTTTTTTTTTTTTTATAAGAATTAAACAATCAAAAGAAGTCACCCATTAGCAACACTTAGCTTGTACACAGATTACGTTAATCTATGACTTGGTGGAGTGGAAGAATAATGTAGGGAAAAGATCGTTAGGAGGTCCCTGCACCATCTCCTTTTTAAACGACGTCGAGGTACTTCGGGCAATGTTACAGTATTTAGATTCCTGTTTGTGGGTTTTTGTGGTTAGCTGAGATGTGCAAAGAGAAACGCTTTTAATAAATTACCGATTCTTCTTCAATTCGATTTCATGCGCATGCCATTGTGTAGGGTTTGATTGGATACATACGGAGGAGCGTTTGCTATTCTGCGTAGAGTGATGTTTTGGAAGGCCTGTATTGTATTGATATTAGTTTTTTCGGCCGATCCCCACAATTGTAATCCATAAGTCCAAATGCGTTTTCTGTCCGCATTTATTCGAAATGTTTTATCGCCGCGTGCCAGGCGATTAGGTGTGTCCAATAGCCGCGTTATTTTTTGTCATTTTTTTTTTATATATATATATATACACATATTACCAATTAACAAAAAAACAAGGAATTTCAAAAGTCAACCAATCTCTTTATGCACAAAATAAATACAAATACTACCGGAAACCGCTCGATATTTTCTGCAGTTGAGCAAGTTTTCCGGTTACAACGGTGTTCACGCATAGGAAAACACGTAAATCATAGGAAACCCTAGAGGTTAGGTTCTCATACAAACTATTAGAATTTTTAATTTGCCGAGGGTTAAACGGTTTACGGTAAGTTTAATGTGCGTATTATGTGTTATCACTCTCGTCGGCATTGTTAATACCTATATTGTTACATTATAAATCGAAATATGTATTAATCCGTGCGGAATACCTACAGAAGCTATCGGGCGTGCTCGAAAACGGAGAGAGGATAATTAAAACAGCAGACAATTGTGCAAAGTTAATGTTAGACAGCGATAACTTGATCGTTTCCGACGAAGGCGAACAAGAAGAGGTATGGCACGGCACATTGTAAAAATCGATGTATATTTATGGTACGTATCCATTATTGGTTTTTAGGAGTTCGATAGAATGTCGAAATTCTGGAAGCGTTACGCTCGCGCGGAGATACAGTGTCAACAACTTGACGTTAAACGGACGAAATTGCTGCAGGAGAACAAAGATTTGAAAGCGGCCCTTGCCTACTATTTGAAAACCATAGCTAGACCGGCATCGGTGCAAAGAGATATTAGAGACAGTGGAATACAATTGAACTTACTTCCCGTCAAAGCGGCGTGAACATTATCTAATTAGAAAACGAATTACAATCATATTCACCGCTAAAAATTTAAGTATTAATTTGCACATTTTTTTATTCGACTGGTGAATAAATATCAATAGGTCTCAGCAGTTTTTATACTATTTCGATTATAAAATTAAAAAAATATAAATTATTGCGAGGTTTTTTTTTCTCTTTCCCCAAAACCTCAATATTAAATCATTTTAATTTTTAATTATGCATACTGTTGGTACCAGTGTGGGTTAAGTGAAATATATTAAATAAATATTGAACTTGTGTAGTAAAAAAATCATCCGAGGGTTACAATATGTTCTACCATCTCTAAAGGTATTGTCGAATTCCTAATCCTAACCTAACCTAACCTAAATTACAATAAGTGTGGGTTAGGCATACATCAATAAATTTATATATTACCCGCGAAAAAAGTAATAACAATTCAAATCAAAAATAATGTTAAACGGTAAGTTTTTTAACACGTTTCAAACCAAAATAACATAAAACGTAAGTCTTAAAACATTTTAAAACAAAATATGATTTTTTTTTTTCAAATGCAAGCTCCAATTAAAACATTTTTATACAATATCGAAACGCAATTATTACAACACTACTTTTCTGTATACCAAAAAAAAAAAAAAAAAAAAAATATTAAAAATCAAGAGGTCAATGAAAAATAAATAGTTGAAACGTTAACATTTTCAGAAGAATAAACTCTATAAAATGGTTCTATACATTTTTCGCAAATAATAATAAAATCAACAGTTATTTATTTATTTATTTTTTAACTTTTTACCAAAATATATAAATTGAATTAAAATATTATTGTAGTCTTAATCCCTGCGAGTAATATAAAAAAAAAAAACAAAAAAAAAACTTGATTATCTCGGGGTATATCTTGGTGGAAAACAATACATAATAAACATCCACTTCCTATTTGTATTTGTTGCTCAAAGTACTGGCCAAATTTCAAAGTTTTCCCGACATTATTTCCTATTGATATTTTAACATTTAATGTAAAATTACATTAATTTTTCATGTCCCCTAGTAGTGTATTTACGGGGCCACAAATAATAGTTATAAGATGAATCTTCAATATTTAATAATATTAAAAGTTATGTTTCATTATTACAATAAGCATATATGTAATAGCCGTAATACATTGTAGATTTATAAATATTATAATAATATATTTTGTAACTGACAATTTATAACATAGTGAATATAACAAAATTGTATAATTTATATAAGCAATAGAATAGTTTACCTACAGTATAATGGTGTACGATAGTTTAAAATAGTTTAGTTGTTGTAGATTAATAAAATTTTTTTTTTTTTTTTATAAAATAACTAATGTATAAATTATTAAAGTTAAACAATTTTAATAAATTACACAATATACATCTAACAAAAATCATTGAATCAAATAAATATTGTATAATAATAACCCACAAATACTATATTAATATTTAATACATGAAACAATTGAATTTATGATTTTAGTACCATTGCATAATAATCCATTTTCTGTTGCTTTTAAGTTTTTTTTTTTTTTTTTTTTTTTCAGTAACAATAACTACTTAACCTATGTGATAACCATCTAAGTAATAACAAAATGTTATCAAAATAAATAAATAAAAATATTATATTAGTAAGTAATTTTAAAAAGAATACCATTTAGAGTAGGTATAAAAATGTATTTTAAATAATCAACTTAAATAAAAATGTAAAATAAGATCAGAAGCTAACATATTGTTTTATATAATACCTAAAATATTTTATTATAGCTTTAGCAGATTTAGGTAAAATATTCAAATTACAAAAACCATTTAAAGTATTTCTAAATCACAATGCCTTATTTCTGGAAATTTGGATCTGAGTTGCCATTCTATTCTATCAATTTCCCCGCCTATCATATCGATGACATTTTCACTGTGTTTTAAGAGGAATGCCTCGGCGCAATCTGCATTTTTAATTCCATTAACTTCGGTCATCAATGCTTCAGGATCAAGTCTGTCTAAATATTGTTTTGCCAATTCTCTTCCATCGAAATCCAACTCAGCCTTGTATCTAATTAAACTGTTTCCCATGTCAATCCCTTTGACGTCGTGTATAGCTCTAATCATGATATCAGATTCCAATTCAGCATTAATTTTATTTAAATATGTTTGACTAATAGAACGACCAACTATAGCTGATGTGTTAGTGTAAATTATGAATGAAGCGACTGTACCCAAAATTCCACCAACAAGTAAAGATCCAACAGCATCTGGTATCGGAGTATTTAAGTATGATGTTAAAGACATGCATACACCAGCCACTCCAATAGACAATACAGCAGCACAATCTTCTAGCAAAACAACATTTACAGTTGGATCATGACCACGTAATACGTATTGCAAGAAGGAGATTTTCGCTTCTTTGGAGCATTTCGCAATGTTATTGACGGCAACTGCTAATGTTGCTCCTTCAGATACAAATGAAATAGCGAGTACAACATATCCCCAAAATAAAGAATCTAAAGGTGCAGCATGGATCAGTCCTGTTACACCATGGTAAATGGAAAGACCAGAGCCAATACAAAAAATTCCAACTCCAGATATAAGAGAAGCTACATACTTCATGTTAGAATATCCATACGGGTGATGAGAATCTGCTATTTGGACGGATTTATATATGCCAAATGCAAGAATGACTTGATTAACAGTATCAGCCATTGAATGTATACATTCTGAGAACATGCTGTGACTTCCTGTACAGGACCAAGCCAAGCCTTTGAAAACCGTATTCAAACCATTTATACAAACGGCAGTTAAGACAACGCGGCCAGAGGCACCAAATAATCCTGATGATTTTTGAGTTTTGAGATCATTTTGACTTAAATTCTGTCGACGATTACTTCTTCGGTGAGCTTTAATTGTGAACATTGTTTGCTGTTTCTTTTTCCTTTCAATTTCTCTCTTAATTAGTTGCGTCACTAAATCTTCCTGCGACCCCCACACTTCAGATGCTTTAGCTACAACATCCTTTCGCCAATAAACATTTATTGGCGGTTCGTCTTCAAACGGAGATCGCCGTTTAATTGTTTTAAGTCCTTCTAAATCAGTGGATTTTAACATAAATTCGGTCATGGCACGGCGAGCAGTAATATAATTTCGATCAACAGATTTTTCTGGTCTTTGAGTTTTAATACAGTCTTTTTCCAAGTTAACTTTATCTAACAACATTTTTATAGGAACATTTTTTAACACGGGTTCTTTGTTTTCAGATTTTGGTTTCATACTTTCATTGATTCCATCATTACTATTTTTACCATCTATACCATCATCATTAGTAGTAGCATAGCATCGAATTGGCCATAAATGATTTTTTGCCATGGAAATCTCATTGGTTTGGTACCGATAAATATACCGTGAACACTTACGAATCAGTACAGGGTCATTTTTTATAGCTGATAGAATACATTTGCAGGGCAGCCCAAGATTCTTGTAGAATATTGTCATTTTGTTCCTAAAAAAAAAAAACTAGTTAAAATTTTAAACTATTTAATTGTAATTAAAGTAATTATTAGTTATATAACGTACTGTTTAAAAAAAACAATTCCAGGAAATTTTAAAAATACAAAATTATAATTTCTCAGTTTAATAAAAATTAGGATAATTAAAAAATTGTGTAAAGTAATATAAAAAACCATTCAATTTAATCTACTCATCTCATCTCATTTTATTCTAAAGGTGATCATCACTTTTAGTATTAAAATACTGACACAATATACTTGTGACCATTCAAAACAGTGACCTACCTAAGACGCAAAATGTATTTATCATGTTGACTTATTTAATATTTTATTAATATTAATGTGTTAATTATAATTTTATTTACAAATACATACATTGAATATCTATAAAGTTTTAATAAAAAATTTAATTGTACAAATAAAAAAAAAAAATATGATGTTTTTTTTTTGACCATAAACAACTTTTTTACCTTATGTTGTGTACATATATAAATTCAATTCCCCGCTATATCCTAACTTCACACTTACCAACAGTGGCCCCTACCCATAGTGGGAAGTATGTATCAGTCATTTGTTTATTTTTTTTTTTTTAATGATAAACCTATAATAATTAACATATTCACAAAAACTGATAGATTACGCGTAATAATGGTACAAAAAATAAATCAATTTATTATTTGAATTTATCAAACAAAATTTAACCGAACTTAGCTCAGAATCGTTTTTTTTTTTTGCAATGATTTACACAGTATTTAAAAATTATTATTCCTATACATTCTATCTTCTCAACTTAGAGAGTGGCTGCAACATTTTTGTTACTTTATAACAGAATTGAAGGAGATTTAATGTCCATTAGTTAAAAAAATAATAATTTTTACACACTTTAGTATCTTACTTGATATAACTGGAATATCGTTATGAATGATTTCCGTAGGTTAGGTTAGGAATAAGCCAATCAAATCTGCAATGACCAAATATTTTCTTATATGAACTAGAATTATTCTGAAAACTTAAATAAGATTTTAGACAGTATATTGAATTATCGTACATAAACAAAATGATCTATAACAGTACCTATTATACACTTTTACTATGAAGAATTGTTGGTATCGAATGACCGTTGTTCGGGTATTTTGTTAACTAATATCATCCAAATGTGCGATAATCTACAAACATATATAATAATATTATATTAAACTGTATGGTAATAATAATATAATATACAAAACATGTAGGTATACAATATTGTAGCATTTAATATAAACAGAAACAAAATCAATTGTTTTAAGTGTAATTTATCAGATACAAATATGTATTTATTGGCAAAATAATAAATTAGCAATTTAAACAAATTAATTTTTATTATAATTTAAAATTGTCAAATATGATTACTATCTAGATAAAGTATAACATATTTTATACTTAAAATATAAAAATTAAGTAAATAAAATATTAATTTTAAATAAGTCGGTAAATATCTAATTAAATTTTAATATTACTAATACTAACAGTACTTTTATAATTCAATGGTTTGCGTTTGGTTTAATATTACTACGGTCTACAGAAAGAATTAATATTAAAGAACTCCAAATGATGTTACAATTTAACAGTTCCGAAATGGTCTGAGATTTAATGAAAAATAAAAATGTAAAAACATTACAACAGATTTAAAGTAATTTTAAGATAATCGATATATAATCGTAGTTAATACTGGTATTCGAATGACACGAGAAAATGGTGTAGGCACGTATATAATATATCGACATAATAATAATAATAATATGACTTACCCAAGTAATGTAAGTTATCAGTCTTTAATTTGGTTTGTTACTACTGTTGTAGAGCGTGTTGTTTTGCGTACAGCCTTCGGTTTGGCAAACATCATCACAGCCAAAATTTACTATAGTTGGCCGGCTATTTGTTTTGGTTTGTTATATAATTTCGAAATATTAACACAACAACGATCGGACCTGATCGCGATTCTTAGTATTGTCAAACATCAACACGGAGAGAATATGATAACAATATCAGTTACCAACTATCTGATAAAACACGTCGATAATAATATTATCGTGGTGCATTTTCATTATTCCATGACGCCGGGATAAACGGTTTCGAAACGTATTGGCGTGCCGTCCACCGCGCGTCGTGCCGAGCAAGGATTATAGCACAAAGCACCCTCTAGTGTTGCTTAAAATGATCGTCTATGAACATTTATAACACGATCAAATATGCGCATTTGTACCGGTGCAGTGTTGACAGATAAAAAGTTTAAATATTTTAATATTCGATAAGACAATTTTGGATTTTGAAATACAATAATCCGGAATTGGGGTTTTAAAATACGATAATTTACATTTCGAATTTGAAATTTCGTAATTCTACGAGTAAAACAAAAGCTAGTATATAATATATTATATAAATTTGTGTGATTTTTTTTTTTTTTTTTGTACTTGTTTTTTAAATTAAATTTGTTTTTGTTATGTTTTTTGAATTGTAAAAACGTATTTAACGTTTTACACATTTAATGTAATTAACAATAAGATAATAATTATAGTTTTGTGAGAAATGAATTAAAGAATATGATATCGGTATTTTAAAAACCGCAATTCGGATTCAGATAAAACATCCGGATTTACAATAGTCGGTCGAATTTCAAATTTCTGAATCCAAAAGGATTCTCGAACTCTGTTCCCATCACTAATACTAACGTACCCGTGGTCTAGTCCCCGTGATTTATATATTTGACTAAACGGATATCAATATTTGAATGTTATCTAATCCTAACAAATAAATTGCGACCACAAGGGACTGGTATTGTTAAATTGGATGTATGTGTAGCTGACTAATATTTATTTATACGTATATTGCGGGACCGTGGGAAAACTGTAATAAAATTACACTTAAAACGTGTTTTTACGCACTCGAAATAATAGTTTGTTCGCAAAAATTGTCCGTATCTACTCGAAATTCGAAAATGCTTGTGCGATAGATCGTGTTGTCTGGTGTTACGGCCTACTCGAGTATATATTGATTAAAAAAAATGCCTAAAGCTCCACAAAGTTTATCGAATCGTCTACAGACTTGACGTTGATGAATTCGGTTTTAATATTTGCTCAATTGATTCACGTGTATTATTTCGTAATATATCGTATGTATCGTATAATCATACACTAATAAAACATTTAAAATTTAAAAAATCGAAAATGTCTTCAAAAATGCGAATTTTTTTTTTTATTTTCCACAATTTCCAATTTTTAGTGTTATTTATTTTTTTTTTCAGGAAGAAAAGAGATTAAAATCCCGAAGCGCGCAGTTATTTAATTTTTGTAAGGTAAAAACAGTAAAATAAATTGCTCGAGAATTCGGAACGCGCGAATAACGTTAGCGTTGAAGTTTTCGCAATAACTTAAAATATATTATTATTATTAATTTTTTTTTTGTTAAATACAACGTACAATAATACCAGCATACCCAATACAATTCGGACGTCTATTTAACGGAATCGGTCGGTCGATTGCAACAAAACGAATGCACGTACACCGTATTGCCCCATAATCTATTGTATAATCCGAAGGGGTGTTGCAAAACGAAAATGTTCAGCGGTCGGATTGTGGCACGGCGCGTTTAATCGTATTGCGCCGCGGTTTGTGCGACGCGGTTATTTATTTTTAACGTTAAGGAAGAGACTCGTCGTGAGTAAACAGATATTTATAATACGCGTGTCGATCGTTGGCGATTCTACACGACGTTTTCGTGTACGGCGAAAATTTGTTGTCGTGTACGTATCTGACCCGACTACCAGTTGGCGTGACGTAATGTCGGTTCTCGGCGGTGCGAACGATCGCCAAAGAGTACGCCTGCCTACCTATACCTCCGGATCGAGCGGCGTACTCGCCGCAGGCGGAACGGCCGAGTGGCTGAAACCCCCAATCCCGCCACTGAGACCGTATTTATATAAATATAATATTATTTTTTTTTAAAAATATTTCTCAAGTTTCAACTGTAGCGAACTAGTAAGCAAGTAATCAAGCATTTCAAAAAAAAAAAAAATACCACTATATTCGTAAATTTTTATTTTTATTTTTATTTTAACAAATCAATAATCTGTTACTAATAGTTACAATAAGAAAATGGGTGGAGTATGCATAGAAGGCGAATATGGGCGTGGATCGAAGACGTTATCCAATGATAAAGCTTTGTTTATTAAAGTATTTATTTATACATTATGAACTAAAGTCAATAACTACAGTGTACAGCCACTGGCCCTTGGCCACTGACGTTTAAGCCTTCGCGGAGGATTGCCGAGAAGCGAATGAGAGAAGAAGGGGTTGGTATGCTGGAGGAGGCGGGAGTGAAATTTTTTATAGTGTAGCTTGGCTACATTTTTGATAAGTGGAATATTAAGGTCGTTATGAAAAGTGTGATTTGAGTTATATGGAGGGGTGATTAGACGGAGTAATTTAGATTGGAATGTTTGAATGTTGTTTGTATTGGATTTATTGGCAGCGCCCCAAAGCTGGATACCATGGGTTCAGATGGGTTTTAGGTTAGGTTAGGAGATTGCATGTAGAGATTTTCGTTTTTAAGTTGAGTTTGAATGATTTACTGAGGATATTATTAAGTAGGGACTGTCTAGTATGGCTGACGAATAGTTTTTGTATTTTGGATATGTTTGGACCGTTATAATTTTTTGTCATTAGCGATAAGCCGAGGTGCTTGACAGTGTCGGAGGTGGGTATTTGTTTGTTGTTTAGGAATATTGGATGAGATCGTGTAAATGCTTTAGTGTAAATACAGTGTGGATTGATTTTGACCCATTGATTTTTACCCGTCAGCGAGAGTATCAAAGTGACAGTAAGTTTTGTACGAATGTCGAAGCTATTAGCGGGTCGGGACGAGGGGCATAGGTGACTTTGTCATCTGCGTATTTGTCAACTGACGTATTGGGACGCGTTGACTGATCAGTAGAGTGTAAATTATTAAGTGTAGAGTAGAGGACCGCACGAATGTATTGAACCGATGGAGGAGATTTCGGATCCGGATCTGACCGCGAAGATATTATCGTAAGTGCAAACGGTTTAATTTACCGCCGTTGCCCATTGATAACCTTACTCTATATCGCTGCGTTATGTTGATAAAATTATTATTTTCGTCTAACTGTGGTGTTTATCAACACCGGTCTCGTTATCGATTACCCGATTATTACAAATTTGTCGGGCTGGGTTGGGGCGAATAAGCGGGCCGCCGCACAACCATGAGATATCTATAATTACAACCGGACTTATTGATCCCGTGTTATCAACGATCGACTGTCAAGTTCACCCGCGGTTTGTTGTTGATAACAATAATATTGCCTTTAAGCATCGTACATAAATTTTTAATTTTCAACCCGTAACTGGCACAGTTCACATAATCGTGAAGAATTGGCCGAAAAAAACTCACCCAAACGTATGCCAAATTGTCAGACCGGACACTATTAAAATAACTGTATTTTACTATCCATTATTTTTGATAATTCCCTAAATATTAATGTGTTTTTTGTGTTCTCTCATATATTTTGTATGTACATTATATGCTTATTATCAGTCAGAACTAAGAATGCACGTACTGACCTACTTTATTTTTCAAGCTCGTGAATTATTAATTTTGAAGCCCGTCCCCCCACCATTGAAAAATCCTGCATACGCCACTGCCACCATCTATTTTTACTATCTCTAGATTGCCGTTCGCAATTTATTTTACTGTTTTTACCTTACAGAAATTAAATAACTGCGCGCTCCGGGATTTTAACCTCTTTTCCTCCTGAAAAAAAAAAAGTTGTAGCACTATACTAGTTAATTTTAAGCGCTATAAATAACGCTAAAAATTGGAAAATGTGCAAAATAAAAAAAAATTCGCCTTTTTGAAGACATTTTCGATTTTTTCAACTTTAAATGTTTTATTAGTGTATGATTACATACGATACATACGATATTTTACAAAAAAAAATACACGTGAATCAATTGAACAAATATTAAAACCGGATTCATTAACATCAAGTCTGATAGAGGATTCGATAAACTTTGTTTAGCTTTAGGTATTTTTTTAATCAATATATACTCGAGTAGGCGTAACACCAGACAACACGATCTATCGCATACGCAATACTATTCGATGACGTTAAAATAAAATCATTGTGTACGTTCAGTCGCTTGTTACTACTAATTCGTACAACGATAACTGCGTGATCCATATAAATACGACAAATCCTAATAGGACTATCCGATAATATTGCAGTACGATGCAACTGACACAATTTAAAAAATAACCAAATTATAGGTAACGAACGGAAGGAATTGTCCGATAAGATCGACAATAAAAACCATACGACCGTTTTTTTTTTTTTTTTTTTTTAGATGCGTTTAGTCGTACTATTTGAAAATCAAAATTGTTCCACACTATCAATAAACATTTTCATTAGTATGTGTTTATTTCCTTTATTATATACAAATATACCAAAAATAGCACTTAAAACTCAAAATTATCAAAATAGCTCTAAAAGTAGAAAAAATGCAACAAAAAAAAAACATCAAATTTCGTATACGACATCAGGGTCTTACTCAAAATTTTTTCTATATGTCTCCAAAAAAAAAAAAATTGACTACAACTTCCGTGCCCTGATTATATAAATATATAATATATATTATTATATATTAACAACAATATTTTTATTTTGAATAAATGAACACTTTATTTTATTTTTAAGTGACAAATAAAATAATAACATATATTATTGAATGATTTAAATAATTATTCGTAGCTACTAAATAAACACTATCGGAGTAATAATAGTTTGAAGGTTAAACTGATAGGTCAATGTTGGCAGCACGCATAAGATGGAAAATAGGAGAGTAAAGAGTTTATAGAGTAATTAGACGCGAGAAGAGTGTGGGATAAAGAATGGAAACGAAGAATGGAATGGACGTGGTGGAGGGGAATTATAAAAGAACGCTAAGATAGTGAGGTGTTGGGGAATCAATTTTGCCAGAAAGAGGATATGCAAGATTATGAGAGGTTAGCGAAATACTTGCGATCAACAAGGCTGGGTAGTTTTAAATCGCGAATGATGGGAGTAATCGTAAGTATGATAGGTCAGATTAGGTTAGGAGTTAAAGGGATTTGCGGCACGATCTCTGTCCGTTTCTCTCGGTTCTTAACTAATCCTTTCCATTCTTGTACTTTAATTTTTCCAACTACTTCCACAACATTCAATGATCTTATTCTGGGCCGCCCTAGAAGTCTTTTTTCCATTGGTTTGCAATTCAGGACTGCTCTGGGTACTGATAAAAATCCGCGTTATACCCATACGTTGTAATGTTTTGGGTAAAATAATAAAAACATGGTAACACCGGTGGTGTAAAAACGATAATACGACTATACTCCGGCGATACATCTGTGAAGCCAATAATCATTTTGTCTTCTCGCCACTTTTTTACTTCCGGTACAGTGTGTTATGGGGTTCCTGCAGAACCGAGTATCAATCATATCGGGTATCGTGTATTGAGTACCTATAACCTAATACAGTTAGATCATCTAACTGAATAGTACTGCCTTGGGTATTATTTAAATCAAAATTGTTGGTACCTATACCGGGCGTGTTTACTAAACACTTGCCTCACGGTGCCCTGAATTTATGTACTTGCCGCGGTGACGGCGGCGTTAACATCGGAAAACTGTCTCGGGTAAGTAATAACTCCGGGGTTCACGCTGGTAAAGCTGTTTAATATACTTTCGTTTTTTACCGAAATTTTAACGCTTCGGTGGGATTTACCAACGAGAAAGTCTATAGACTAATACCTACGTATACGCACTTTCGTGTAATGTGGAACGCAGCTGTAATATTAACGCCGGTGCAATCAATCTAATTAGGTTTTCTGCGGGCCGAAAAATAACGAACCAACGTCCGGAAAAGCCGCTATATACGCGATTTTAAACTGATTTTCCACCATAATTAATCGGATGGTGGCGATTGTGCTGCCGGGGGTAATTGTGCGCGTCGTTCGAAAAACTATTTAACCTGGTCGACACCGCACCGCCGCCGCCGACGACGACGACGACGATTATTTTCTTCTAATCTAAACGAACGGCGTATAATCCGGGCTCGTTCCACGCGTCTATTTGTCTTAATTGCTCTGCTCTCTCCGGGGCAAACGTAATTTATCCGCCGGTTGGGAATATGCCGCCGGGTGACGATGAGAATTTGTCCGCGTTCGAACCAATGCTCCGCTGCATTTCGCCGACTTGGCAATTTCCGTTAACGACCCCGTGCGCATTTGGTTTCAGTTCACGGTGGGCCGCAACGAATGAGGGATGAGGCAGACCTGGGACATAGGTTCACGCCGACACGCCGTGGAGTACACGAGTACAATGAGTGGAAAAATACGGTATTATTGTAATTCCACTAATTCAGTTATTAAATATTGTGTACGAAGTAAGCACTGTGGTCCGAAGACGACTTAAATTTATCTAGTTTAGATAACGCGTTGATAGTTTATCTAGATAAAATAATATGTTGTCTAGATAATAGTTAAACGATAACCCCATTTATATTTAGATAAAAAAATTGATCACGTTTTAGTGTATGAAAGTCATTAAAGACTTTCATAAAATGTTAAATATTCATCAAATTTGAAATAGTGAAATATAACTTTTTCTATGTTTTATTTGATTACGAAAATAAAAAAAATCTATGGTTTCGCCACCAAATAAAACCGGCCTAAAAAATATTGCGAATTTGTTTAGGAAGTACGCACCCATAATTTAATAAACAAATCATTACATTGTTTTATACTTACGAGGACGAGCTACTTCCAGTATTTGTTATTTCCATAGATATATTCATTGAGTTCAATTCATACATTAGTGATTTTAATTTATTTTTTATTCATAATATAAATGTTTTATACATGTTTATATATTTTACACCACTATTAGTCACAGACCGTCAAAACTGTACCCGTTGACTTTGGATTTTCAGTCGATGATTTGCCCGAAAATTCAGGACCATATTGAACGCAGTGCAAACACGATTAGTAAAGCGACAACACTGTCGCGTTTTCCCGTGGGTCGTAGACGAAATATTTATTTTTAGAAAAGAAAAAAAATACGATTACTTTTTAATCGGCCGAACTAACTGAAAATTATAGAACTCCCAAACTCTCAGCTAGGGTTGACGGTATCGGGTTTTGATTCCGGTTAGATTTCCCACGGTATATCATCATTATAGCAATAGCATAACATTTTCAGATTACTCAACCTAACCTGTCCCAAATTTGATTCTCCCATAATATATAAAACAACTAGATAGCCGACTGCATGATAGAGCCTCATAAAAAGATATGAAGTCGGTAGCTATACATACTTAGAGGACAAATTGTATTAATAAATCCATAGCATATTTACGGCAATAATGTGACGACAGAGATAGACAATTTGTGATTTATTTCAATATTTGTCATATAATCACATATATTTAATATATTTCTATCGCATGATTCAAAAACAAATATTTCACGGGCTAATCAATAAAATTTGACTTTTCAGTATATCGTTGCCAAGCATCAGGTTATATTATAGAGTCGCCTAATTATTAGTGGTTTTTTTATATGTCTGTGGTCACTGCAGAGGACTTACACGTGCAAGATGGTTTTTTAAACGTACAAAATAATTAAGTACAATTTCCGACAGCTCTCAGAGAGCTGTTGATGGACAATCATAATTTATATTATATTTGATTTATTTATTTATTTTTTTTGTTTATTACCTATAAATGGTTCCGAGAACAAATAAAGAAGTAACTACAACACGAGTTCAATAAGTTATTATAAACGACGAATATAGGGAAAAAGGAATGTTCTAAATACGACGGAATAAATTAGGAATAGTAGGCACCTGCAACCAGTGGCGTATTTACAATTTTTTTTTCTTTGGGGAGGGGATCATAATAATGAAATAATATTATAAATCAGTATAAAATGCTTAAACCCAATTTTATTTGTTTGTGTATTGACTAATTGTTTAAGAATTCAAATTAAATAATAACAACTCTAGTTATCTATATTTAATTGCCAATCCATCAATAACCCCATCGGTCCGAATATCCAAATCTCGATGAATGGATAACATGAAAAGGCGTACGAATGCGAATGGCATTCAATCGTGTTGTCGTCATACGTCAAGAATAACATAATACACAAGTGAAATTGGATAATCGAAATAATACAGTCGATCGAATAAATACTAATATTAATAATGATAAAAATGCAATAAGGCAATGGCCAAAGGTGAACGGTCTCAAAAAAAAAAGAGTAAAAAAAAGATAACTTTTTTTCTATCTACAAATTCAGCAATAGCCCGTATTTCGACGTGCATAGTCGAAAACACAAACAATATTATCGTAGAGTGGTTTTATTAGAAGTTTATGAATAGTTTTATATAAAAATAAATTAACGGAATCCAACAAATACTTAAATTAAATGTTAAAATATTTATTTATTTATTTTTTTTTTTTTTCTTAAATTTACAAAATAAACCAACTACAATTATATTATTGGCATGTTTAAAATTTGAGGTCTTTTAAACCTTCTCTGGTTAGAAAACCCCCTCCCATATATATATATATATATATACGCCACTGCCTGCAACAACAACAACAACAATAATAATAATAATGAAATTGATACATAATTATATTATAACGGCATTAAGTACAGTGACAATTTATTATATTCTATAGGTAAGTTTTGTTATACATAATTTCGTTTCCGCGCGATTATTACTGTCCAAAAAGTGTAAAAACGACAACCGTCCGCGATTGTTTTAATAAACGCACCTGTACCGTCGAAATACGTCAATACATTTTTATGTTGGTTGGTTGTTTTTTTTTTTTACAAGAAATACCTATTTCGACAACATCCACATAATTGCCACACTACAATGTACTATAATACTTATTATACAACAGGAGTACGTTATATCGTTACATTCCGACAATATTACAATAAAAAATATTACACACGATTCCATTGCTACAAGTTGTACCTATACCTAAATAATAATTATTTTTATTTTTATTATGAAATCTTACATAATTAGTATTAACGTACGCACGGTGATGGAGGACTCTTATTAGCCCCACTAGTAGTGACGTAGCTACGGGAATTTATGATTAGCGGTGTGATCAAACCATGGTCACATTTATAAATGCACTCATTTGTGGCCCATTAAAAAAACAAAATTCGTAATTGAAAAAAAAAAAAACCCGACAAATTAAAACGTAGCCCGTTGTTTATCTCTGTGGATTGCAGTACGAGACACGAGTAATATTAAATACGAAATATTATATTGTTATTTGTTACCAGTCTTGTACAAAGTACGTTTAAAAAAACAGTAATTAAATATTTGTACTGATACTTCTATGTTTGCATATAGTATATAGTATTCAAAATATTTCGAAAAATGTAATTAAAAAATACCCGAAAAGTATTTTAATATATATATATATATATATACATTAGTATTCTAAAACTATGTTTATAATGATGATAAAAATTTAATTGCCAACGTATATGAAATGTTACAATGGTTATAATAATATCGCAGGTATCGTGTGGGCTGATAACTATTTAACGAATTTTGAGCTAAATAAAAATTTTTGCGCGTTATATGAATTAATATTGTGTTCACGAGTTATGGCATTAACATTATTATTGTATTTTTTTTAAACCGTCTATACATCCCTAGTTTTGCTAAGCCATAAATGCGTACGTACAGTATACTCCTGTATTGTGTCTATTACCAACTGTATTCGATCGATTGGAATAAATAATAATAACTCACCGGGTACCCGGTAAATAAATAGTATTCAAAATTACAAATGGTACCCATTTAAATACACGTCTAAAATACATTTTTCACTCAAGTACAGTATAAAACCCGCCGAAACATAATTTTAAATGTATTTACAAGACTGGTATCGTTTTGCCGCCTATTTTCATGTACTCGTAGAATAAAACGACGGCGATTGTATTTTGAAAATTAGCACAGATTTTATCCTTTTTTTTTTTTTTTTTCTTCTCGAATCGTATTTACTACATTTGCCAATTGAAATATTTCGTCCAGAAGGATGGGGGTTAACTACGTCACCGTCCGTCCGTCCGTTCCGCCGTAGATTTGCGTTTTTTTTTTTTTAAATAATTTTCGTCCGAATTTTACGGTTAACGCCGTTAACGACAGTAATAATAATAATAATAATAATAATAATAATAATAATAAATATAATAGTAATAATATATATATATATATATATATATATATTTATATATTGTACGTTGTTTTAATGGAAAATGTTCGCCGGGTACGCGAAAAAAAACTCCCCGGTAGGTAATTAAAACCTTATCGGAGACAAATATTTGCCGGCATAATATCCAACGGGAAGTAAAACAAACGTTTCACAAAAAACGCGATGATGATTTGTACCGGATGTATACAGAACCATCTACCAAGAAAACATTGCGCTAGTGGAAATATTAAAATAACATTAACGTCACAATAAAAAAAAAAAAAAAGTTTTAAAATAAGTGAAAAATGAAAAATGAAAAATGGACTAATCGATATTTGAACGTATTTTACGAATATTAAACAATATAAATTGTCTTGCCACTAGGCTTTTTTTTAAAAAAAAAAAAAATGTATGTAACGTAAAAAAAAGAAAAGAAAAATCCGTGAATATAAAATTTGGAAAAACGAGAAAAACACGATGGCCCACGAGTAATTATAATATTATATATAAATAGTAAAATTATTATTATAATATAATATTAGCGTGAGTATATAATATTATATTGTATTAAAAAAAAAAAAAAACAGTACAATAATCGAACCTACACGCATAGGCACCCAGAGAGGGAGGGACTTGGGGATTTCCCCCCCCTGGCTTTTCGAAATTTGTTTTTAAAATGAGTAAATACTATATTGAAAATTAAATATGATTAAAAAATGTATTGACGATTTTTATATTGAATGGCTTTTTTTTATGTATTTTTTTTTTTTTTTGGTTATTTATATATAAAGTCTATTGTTAAGATATGTTGCCCCCCCCTAAAATTTAACCTATGGGAGCCTATGCCTACACGCTTTACCATTCTAAACAATAATGATAATAACTATATATTACTTCGATCTAGTTTTTTTTTTTTTTTTGGTAAACCTATCTATACAAGTGAATATTTTACAATGAATTTTCCAGTCGTAATCGTTGTTTTATAGTGAAATGTCGAATGATGGGACGGGATGGGTATATGGAGAGTACGTGAAAATTACAACGAAAAAAATACCTGATTGTGCAATGGGGTATTGGGGAGAACGGGTCGTAAATGTGTATATTAATTATTGTTTCGTGGGCGACATAAAAAAAAATCGCCGCGATTTTTATTTCCGAGGTTATATATAGGGGTAGTCGGTACTTCGCGGGCCGAGCCGACGCGGATCGACGAGATTACCACTTGAAGTGCGCTTGCGGCGGACAATCTTTCGCGCTTCCGCACCACTTGGTCTGCAGCAGCGGCGGACACTGCCGTCCCGCGCCTCTTGGGTGTCTGACCACCTCTCTGCGTCTCTGCATCTCGCCGACGCCACACGACACGCTGCACGCGCTCCACTCGGACCAGTCGCCCACCCGGCAGTCGCGGTATCCTGCGCGAAAACAAAAAAACTATAGTCAGTAACTGTATAGGCGAGTATTTACGCGCAAGAGAATTCAGTAATTATCGCGGACGGTGTGTCTATAATGGAATCATGTGTAATGGCTGGCTGTAACGGAAGGAAGTTTGTGTTGCGTGCAAGGATAAATGTAAAAGTTGATTCAAATCGTGTATGGTCGTGTTGAGAGAAGGGAAACGGTGGTATAGTAGAAATGACAAGCTGAGTGTATACGGAAGCCGGGAAGGAAGGGGAGCCATAAACAAATGTGACGAGTGGCATAAATGAGAGAATCATGGAGTAGTTGAGGAAATCGACACTAATTGGTTGGGATAAAGGCAAAAACGAAGAATGAGAAGAAAATAATTGCATTTAACAATTCGGCAGTACAAATTGGGTTAGTATTATTAACACATTGTTAAAATGTTCGTTAAGTCAATTACCCGGAATAAACGTGTTAAAAAGTTAACCGATATGGTATACTGCCCTGTGGGAGATCCATCATTGATACATTTCGTGATACCGATCACCACAATGTACAGTTCTCAAGAAAACCTCATCGGAAACCCAACAAACATTTTGTTAACTTAATAATACAAGTTAGGTAAAAGCAAAAGCTGCTTAATTCAATCGGATATTAATTATAAATAAATTGTTAACTAACATTGTATTACTGTCTTAACAATAGTTGTTGAAACTGGCTGGTAATACATAATGAAATCATTCGTATATTAAAATAAATTTCCCCAGGGCCGACTATTTGCAATATTTGCGAGATCGGCAGACCGGCTCTTTTAGTAACAATTTTGACATTTTTAGTTTTTATATTAGAAACTAAATTTCCGAATTGTAACACCATTATTTAAATATCTACCTATCTATTATCGGGTAGAAGTGGTGTTTAGAATAAGTACTTGAAATGTATTCGGAATGGTTTTGGTCTTTTTATTTCAATACACATACTTCAAGTAGCTTACTGGTATTTCATATTAGGTTGCTTTTGAACGCTATATACGGTACAGTTAAACCTAATATTATGTCAATAAAATATGTCTATAAAATAAATCGTTCGTTTTTCGGAAATAGCAAATATTTGATATTTGATCAACCGATTGACTTTCGGGAAAAAAAGGGGGAAAAAAATTGAAAAACGTTCCGGTTTCCCTTGTACTTATCCGACGAAGACCGAACAATAATGTTTTTCTAACGTCAAAACCGAGTTTAGAACGTTTAGGTACAAGTCCCGAACAGATATTTGTCATTATGTCTCAGTAATACGTACACTACAGAAGGGCGTTATATTCGCATAAAATTCTATCTCAATAATCATCTAATTCTAAAAGTCGAATGGATTTTTCATAATCTAATTTTCATTCGAATAATTTAAAAAAATGTCCATCAGAATAATTTGCATTTACTTTATTTGACTAAATGTATTTATATATATATATATATATAAATATATGAGGCCCCACGGACCTATAAATTAATATATTTTTAATTCCCTTTGTAATTATGATCATGTGCTGCTTATTCGAATAAAAGTATTTTCAAAAATGTTTGACAATCATATTTGATTTGTATTTTGTTTTCCGATAATTATTTTTAAAAAATGTGTTATTCGAATAATTCAGTTTTCAAATATTAATCGAATAATTGTTTGAATGAAAACTTGCCTAAGCTTCACCGTATACGTATTACGTATTTAGTGAAGGATACCGTAAACAGGCATGTAGCCAGGAAATTCTTATTAGGGGAACTAGCAATTTCGGGCACTTGTATCATTTTTCATAATTTGTTTCCAATGAAAAACTTGTGGGGGCATTTCCCTTACACTCCCCTTAAGCGGTATCCCGCACCAAGAATCTTATTTATTTAAAACTTACCTATGGTTGGTCAAATAGACAATTATTTTTGTATCGAGTATACCTATTACGAAAAATTAATAGTACCTATGATTGAAAAAAAAAAAAAAAATAATGAATTATATCGGGATAAATAATCGTTCATGCTGTGCAAAATAAATCTATTTACAATATAGGCTGACTAAATTTACAAGAATACACAATTTTAACCGTTCGTGATATTTCAAAGACTTCGTCTTTGTTTAATGATAATTTATAAGATATCAGCTCAAACTCTGAGCACAGAACGCAGTCGGGTATACCTTGACACTCGATAGTCCATTTATTATTGTGTCTATAAATGTACCTTATTATTTAGATTTTCCAATAACGGTTTTTACGAATATAAAAATTTAAATGCGACCATAATAATTATTGTATTACCTATTAGTTATCACAATAGATTTATTTCGATGTACATAAGCACGTTTTTGATAGTTAGTAAAAAATACTACATTTTGAATTTGGGAGGGGGGTTGGCCTTGGGCTATAGCCAATTTTAGAGGGGAAGAGCAAGCAGTATACAGAATGCAATTTTGTGATTTTAGCAAAATAACTCGTTTAAAACGAATGACGTAAAAATTGGATTCGATTAAAGTTTTAAATAATATACGTATTATCATATTTCAAACCCGAGGAAACCTATACAATTTGACAGCTCCGTCTAGCGTTTAGTTTATTTTTTTAATTCTCGTTTTTGATTTTCGATTCTATCGGCTTTGGTGGAAAGTAGTGAAAATTCACAATATTTTTTTGTTAAAAAAAATACCTTTCTAAACTGACAAACGTAAATGTACGAAAACCAACGTGTAATATACAATAAAGGTCGATGTTCTGTGTTTAATTACCAAAAGGAATTCATTCAACGCCTAGGACAGGCATCCAGGTAAGTACCTATTCAAATATTCATATTATATAGTATTACCTGTCGTACATATTATCTGTTACACTACAACAAATCCATCGTCCAAAACACGTTTGGGATTGTTAAATTATTATTTCCATCCCAATGAAATCGGATGAACCGATTGTACTAGTTACCATTGTATTAATGTTTAAATTCAAACATTTTAGCCCCGGGTAAAAGTTCTACGGTAGTTGATTCGGTTCGCGCATCGGTTGCCATTATTTACGGGCGACCGATTAATAGTAAATACACAAATAATTACTCGATTTTTTGTGCGTTTTCTTATGTTTTCGGATATGATAATTGTCCAGAATGCTGTTCATTAGTGCTTCTTTGTTGCCTTTCGGTATCAGTACCGACGACGTTACATTAGCCACTGACACTCCTCTACCATCACCAACACTGCAAGTAAAAATACAGTTTAATTAAAATTGTCTAAAACATTGTATTCTAATTTGAACGAACAGTTCAATATTTAAGTGATTATTTTTAGGTAGAAGTTTTATACGCGTACGTCCTAAAATGTATAAAAAAAAAAGGATATATATATATATTTTTGAGAGGGGTCGAAGCTTCTATTAGTCACCCTATGGCATTTCTGATTTGAGAAAAAATTGAATACACATCTATATGATGGTAATGGTAACATTAAAACGTCAATTTGTCTGACGGTTATTATAATGATATATATACTTGGGTATACCTTTTATAGTTGTTGTACTCTTGTTCTCGTCTTTGCTGTTCCATTTCCAATTGTACTTCTCGATCGTTATCGTTGTCACCGTTCAACACTTTAATGACACTCTCTTCGATTTTCACCGTCGGGTCGGACGCTTGGCCTCTTCCGCCTAAAGACTGCTCGTATTCCTTAATCTGAAAACACGAGAGAAACATTAACTATAACCGGACAATCGCATATAAAACGACAGCTACAATAGGCAAGCGTATAATATTATAATTCTTTTCATTCTCGCGGTACAGCAGATAATAACGGTAGCTGCATTTATTGCGGTAGGTATAACGTGAAATACTTTTATGAATTGAAAAGTCGCTATTGTCGGCAGCCGATTAAATTGTGGATAATAGAACGAGCTGGCCGGATGTGACGGATAGTTGCTTTTTATTCTGTATATGATGCCCTGGGGATCTGTCGGCCAATTCGGGGCTGTAAAAGTGAAACCGTTGTCGCATCCCGCGTCCATTGGATCAGCCTATAAAAAAAAAAAAAAAAACTATATACGTATACCTTGTTTAAAGACATTTCGAATTCACGAAAGCAGTAAAATACCAATAAAACTCTTAAGAGAGTTTAAGCCATGGGTTTAATGTTAATCCTCAGTTGAACTATAAATATGATTAGTTAATATCACTAGGTTAAACTTTAACCGCAGTTTAGTTAACCTGAGATATTTGGCCAGTTAAAGCCTTTAATTCGAGATTGGGTACAATATATCATATTATGGTGTTATGCGATTACAGTTTGTTTGATTTTATTTTTAATTTCAATAGTTTTTCGTTTCGTTTCGTAGATCATTTCAAAGTAAGTAGGCACCGACAAAATTAATTTTAAAAGTATCAAACTCTTATTGTATCACCTAGCCACCTTATTATTATCGGTACTTATAGTTATTTTATAGTATTTTATTATAGTAGATTTTAGGTGACTATCGTAATAAGTAATGACGAAGTAAAATGTTTAGATTATAACAATTTATAATAATAAAGTCTCTTTCTTATTTATGTCAATACGAACCAATACCACTTAAATAATCGGGACGATTAAGATTTTTTACAAGATTCCGGCTGAGTACATATAAGTTACAAAACTAGTTTCATTTACTTGTTAAATAATACAATGAGTGCTAATAATAGCACAATTAAATAACAACAAGAAGGAAAAACAAAATAATATGGATACAAATTTATTAAAAAATATATATAATGTGATAACAAACTAAAAATATTCACTGATTGAAGTTGGCATCATTTTCGTACTAACAATGCATTTCATAGTTATTCAAATTTTTTTATTTATCAACCCTAATTTATTCAATCTCGGAATAAATATAATTGATAAAATCGTAGTTTTGTTAATCTACAGCTAGTTTTTAACTGTGATTAGTTAACCGGCAATTTAACTAAATTTACCAAAATAAATACATAGTGTAATACTAATATATTAGAAATTCACAAACGCCCTGCCGGGTATTCTCAAATTTACGGTGATCAAATCTTATCTCGAATCACACAAACGAATAACGTTATATCAATTTTTTAAATTGAAATCAAACGTAATAAATACAGAATTTTCATAGTTATTTTAATTGTTTTCTTGCCCCCGTTCGTACACAGTACGAAATAATATTAATACAATAAATATTATTCGTTTATTATTGTATAATTTGTGTGATTAAAAAAAAAAAAAAAAAAAATCACGCATAATAATATAATACTTTCTACTTGCTGAGGGTCGAGTATCCCACATTGTTTAAATAAACTACGTATTGTGACGATGTCGTTTTTAAACGCGGCACATGAGAAATATGTACAATGAAATTAGGCCGATGACAACTTAAGGATTCCCAGGGATTTTAGTTTTATATAAATAAATTACAATCTAACGTCGTAAGATTTCGACACGATATTAATTCCTTTTTTTTATTTCCGTGATCGTTAGTAATTCAGTACACCGACATCGTGTCGTATAATATAGGGTGATAACTTTATATTTAGAACTTGCGATATCACAACAAAAGCCGGTGGTATTTCGCACCATGGGTAGACACACTGTCGTAGGTTACATTGTATATACGTGTTGTTTTTGTGTGTGTTTCTTCGGGAACGCGGAAATAATAAAACGTCGTGTGTTTAATTTTAAATTAGTTTCTCTGTAATATATCGATGTTAAACTGCATAGTACTCACCTCAATGGTGATGCTGTCGAGCCAGTTGCCGTTCACGCACAGATCGAACGAGTCGATGCCAATAAACCAATCTGGCGAAGGAATCATACGTGACACCAGTGACACCTGCGAAAAGAAAAAGAAAAAAATATTATCTATTTCAAATTAAGTGTGTTCATTACGGTCACGGTGTATACATTTGTTTGTAAATCATATTACTTTGTTGCTCGATTCGAGTTTCACGAACAATATAAAATAAACGCGTTCGTTTAACGTGATATTTTTCAAGTCCGTTTAAACGGTATGAGAGACATATACAAAACTTTCATATTTAAAAAGTTTTTTGCAATTAAAATGTTCGAATAGTTTTCCTGCTATGGTATTTGTTATGCGTAGATGTACGTATAATAATATAATAATATAATATATGCTAAAACAACTCTTAAAAAACGACAGAACTTTGAATTATTTGGTTGACTATATATAATATAAATATGATGGTATATAACTATTGCGATGATGTTTCAGAGTATACAATTTTGAAGTTTATTAAAACTCGAAATACCTCAAAAACGTTTTTGTAAATAAATGTTATTTCATCATATAGGATTAACAATTGTTATTACTTTTTTCTTTTATATGGAAAAGAAATGTTTTATTAACTTGTTCTATAACGAGAGGGAACACGAACCGATAAAATACGAGTAAATGGTAATCGGACATTTAGTACTGTCTATTGTTTGATTTGCATACCGCAGACACTTTGTACGGTAAAAATAAATTGGTAATAAATAACAATTGATCGCGGACACTTTGTACGGTGAGAATAAACTGGAATAGACCTCCAGTTAAACCAAAAATTATCATTGTTGATTTCAATACGATTTCAAAACCTAACATTGCCTACTTTTTAATCAAGTAAAAATTTAACGCTGTATTTTTACACTTGTGCCAGTCTAAATGGCGACAAATACAATATCTGAGATTATCCAAAATGTATAAAGATCATAAACAAATTGCAATTCAACCTAACCTAACCTAACCTTTACATTCAAGTAATGATTATATCATTTTAGTCTTTACCAGTTGAAGAAATACCTAATGAAATGGTATTATGGTTTTCTCAATATGTACTTTCACTGATTTCTTATTTTGATTCTACATATATATTAGCTGGAAAAAATGGTACGCCTAGATTCCGTTAAAAATCCAATCCAAATTTCTGGACTGTTTTGCGATTTTTGCAATTAGACGAATTTGCTAGTCACTTGACAAAAAAATGAAGAAATAAGTTTTCAGTGTGCCAAGAAATTTTAATATCAATCGCTGATTTACCAAAGGATCAAGTTAAAAAAATGGTGGACATGGGTATAAGCGTACAATTATAAAACAAAACAACACCCCTAAAAAAGTGGAGTAGTAGAAATATTGGCATTTTATGTGACAGTGTGTCATGTTGCAATAAGTAGACTTGATATCTGTAGGTATAGTTTGTAAAACCGTTAACTAAAGTTAATAAACTCATGCTAGTTATACATGTAATATTTCTTATATTATCTATAGTCTAGACATCTAGTTGCGTTCGTATATCAACAATAACCAAAACCGTGTCGTGTACGTCAACATTGACTAAAATCGTCGTGTAAATAATGGCGAAATTCCATTCTCCAGTTAATGTCAACGTTTTTTTTTTTTTTTTTTTTTTAATCTGTCAACATCATATAGTCGACATTGAGAAATTATAGAAACCGCATGTTACAAATTACAAAATTATATACACATTTTCCTCCTACTACTATTTTATACTATTATTTTTCGAAATTTTATGCCATTTTATACGGTATATATATTTAAAAAAAAAAAAAAAAACATATTTAGGCCATCAAATTCCGGGCCATAATTAAAAGACATTCGTATATTTGCGCGTAAGTTATAATATTATATTTCTATGTGCATTTTCAACATGGAAACGATAAACCCATAAGGTTTACAGGTACAACAACACCGGAGTCAATGATTTATATAATTATGTTCATATAAAGTATTATTATTATTCCACACGGTACACGGGCAATTTTTTTGTATTTTATTTAATTCTCCCTCTCCCCAATTTCACTGAAGTAGATAGGTATATAAATGTTCATATTGTGACGTACCTCGCTCATTTTAAAACATTTAAAAACACGAGATAAATTATTCAGTGGAGTATTTATCCTCCCCTCCACCGCCAACACCAGTGAATGTTTAAAGACCTTAAATTTTAATCATGACAATTATATAATTGTAGATAGGTTTAATTTTCCCATTAAAGAAAAGAAAAAAAAAGAAAATATTTTAACATTTGATTAAAGTATTTGTTGGATTCCGTTAATTTATTTCTATATAAAACTAATTTATAAACGTCTAATAAAGTCAGTGTATAATAATAACGGGCTATTGCTGAATTTGTAGAAATAAAGTTATCTTTTTTTACTCATTTTTGAGACCGTTCACCGTTGGTCCTTGCCTTATTGCATTTTTATCATTATTACTATTATTATTCATTCAATCTGTCATTATTTGACTATCCAATTTTACTTGTGTATTTTGTCATTCTTAACGAATGACGACGACCGGCGTATGGTCTCGAATTCGTACAAGTTAAATGTTTATAATTTATGTATTGACGAGTTATCGAGTATTATTGAGTCATTGAGTGAAATGGAACCAATAAAGAAAAAAATCAAAAAACATTGGATTCTTTTCTTAAAATAAAATCAAATGAACTCGAGGCCGGTATTACTATGTACTATAGTTAAATTATTTGTTACGTACGTATTGATTAAACCGGTGTATTAAATTGTATAATTAATGAATTGCAAATATTAAGCTACAAAAAACTATTATACCACTGTACATTTTTGTTGTATTTTAAACGTAGGTAATAGTTTTGAAATTTTTCAATTTATTATATCGATTTGATATATATATATATATATAGTTTGTGGTTCTTTAATTTGAATTCTTAGACAACTAGTTAATATAAAAACAGATAAAATTTTATCCGTAAGCGTTGCGGGCCCTGTCCATGACCGGTCCACAACATCTGGCGGTGCAGACCGGTTAAAAGTCGCGATTGTTAAAACTGGACTCGATAGAATCGAATAGGTGTCGAATTAAATAACGTATTTGTAACCGGATGCCGATGCGTCACATTACAACGGACATTGGATAATATCAAATTATTATATAAATTTATCTGGGGAACACTAGGCGCACACGTGCGCGTAAATAGATTCGATCAAGTCGGGGGGCAGACGAGGGCGGATTTAGCGAGAAGGTGCGAACGACGAGCGGATACCGCCAAACCGGTCAAATCCGCGGGCCGCGCGACAGGATGCGGTCGGACCCGACCACGACGGACTAGTCGAATCCGCCTATACAAGAGCCCCGGGTGACCCGGGGTATTCCAGATCCAGATCCAATCGAGTGGGCGAGAGTCGAGTCCAGGCAGAGGCGTAGACACCGAGCCAACCCGTCGCGCGATTCCGGAACGTTCGCAATGCTTTACGAACCTTAGGCCCCGGGGTTCCGTGGCATTTCGTCTCGTGTTGTAAAATAACTTAAACCCGTACGGCGTGTAATAAATAGCGAACTAACCTACCATCGGGTTAAGCCTCGATTACAATTTTCTACCCATCTCCGCACTGCTTTTAAACTGGCACGCAACATAAGTATGACTTTTTAGGGTTTGCCCGGCGGTAGATTCCGTGCGCGGGGATTTTCAATTATGCCGCGGGCACGGGCGAGGATCGAGTCGTCGGGATGGGAAAAATGCCGGGTAATCGGCGGAAAATTAATTCCGTGTTTTCGAGAGAACAAATAGAACGCGAGTTTACACTCGAACAATTGCAGAAACTGTGTAAATGTGTTCGACGCTTTATTTCTTTTTTTCTTTTCTTCCACCCGCCAGCGCCAGCTATCCTATGCATGGAGTTGTTCACCGATCACCCTCAACCCCTCTCCCCCTTTCGCGATCTGCGACATTTCCGTATAAATAATCAAATTATCGGCCGGAGAGCAAGAGCAAGCGACTATAAAATTCTTATTAAAGTTTAAAGAAAAAAAAATAAAAAAATAATAATAATAAACTATTCTCGTTGTAGTTTTACAAAAAATAAAATAAAATAACAAACGTCTAGACGCTGCCAGTTTGAGCGTTAAGTGTTGCCAGTAGGCATTTGATTCTAGGTAAAAATTTCCGCCATTAAGTTGTCCAAAATAAAAAAATGGAAACACTATAAATGTTTAAATTACTATGAATAATAGCGAGAATTTCTATACATTTTATATTATTTTACGCAGGGCACGTTAGGTTAGGTTAGATAGTACGCGCATACAAACAGAATTTTTTGTACAGTTATACTCACCGTTATAAATTAGGTCATTTTTTTTTTTTTTTTTTTTTTTAATTTTTTATTAGCCTTTAAAGTGTAAATTCCGACGATATAAAATCATAAAAATCATGGCGTTTCAAAACATGATTGACCGAACTTGGCTCAAAATCGTTTACCGTTAGCAATGCTTTATCGTTTGCTCACATTCCTAAATTGAAATTCCATTCGATATCAAAGGGCTACAAAGTATCCGCAAAGTATTTAATTCGATAAATATTTTAATAGAAACGTATTTTGGCCGGGTTTGACATTATTGGTGAAACAATATAATAACGGTACGGCGTCGGCATAAAGAGTCACGAAATATGTTTCGTACGCAATGTTTTAATGTTCTGCCAGTATATTTTTCGGCCAAAATACGTTCCTGACAATCGATTTTCGAGTAAAATTATTTCCCGGCTAAAATAACGTCCCGACGATATATTTTCGGATAGTACACATACACACACTACCGTATACGACGATTCGATGTACGAATACTACACAAACCAGTGACATAACATCTGACTTAACTCTTCGGGTGGAAGGTGGCGAACAAAAACAATAAATCTGTTTTGAACACTCCCTGTAAATGTTAAGTTCCTGGACACAAACCCATTTAGTGTTTTATTAAATAATTATATAAACATACGTTTAAAAACACTGTAAAAACAATAATCAACAATAATATTAATAAATTATAAAATCTAAGTTTCTTTCTTGAAAAATCGTTCTATAATTCCGTCAGCAAGTAAATGAATTCCACTGTGCAAATGCAACAAAGCATAATCTATCTTAATCCATTCTCGATCCAAGCCATTTTTTTTTTAATCTACATAGTGTAACACGAGTGTAGTAGAAATTATCAAACTACCCTGCATCAATTACGACAACCCAAAGCACGTTCAATTAACGATTTTTTTTTTATTAATGTATGACACATTATTGGTGTCGAGAATAGATAAATATATGTTTATTTTTTGTTTTTACTACATCAGTCTCGACATTGATAATAAGCTATCTATTTTCACTCGAATGTTTAATTTGTTTTATAATTTATGAATTTTCGGCATTGTTAGTAAAAGCCGGTGAATAGGCCAAAACAATAACAACAATCGTAAATAACAGAAATATGGTTAGTACTTAGTATAATAAAATTTTGTATTTAGCATATTGTTTGAGTATTAATCATAATTACGTTTTAATAAATAATATATAGCCAACACCTACAAGAACAAATTGATCGATTGGGGCGGAAAGGTCCCCCATTTCCTAACCACTGTACGTTGCACCGACGTGATGGTCAAATTATTAAAATCATGGATTTTATCTGCATAAAAAACCCCGAGGACACAAATGTACAGCACGTTAATACAACCTGTAGACGGTTGTTGCGATGAAGCGCTGTGAAATCCGAACGCTGCATAAACTAGAACGGAGGCAACGTGTTCATTAAATTTAATTTAATTTAAAAAAAAAAAACACAGATACTAAGGACAATTTTCGAATCATTCCTAAATGAAAGGCCAATTGAAACAACTAGAAACTAAAAATACAACATCTTATCATAAAGGGGAAATATTAGAACTTTAGTGGGCTTCAACGGTCTGAACAGACGTGCACAGATGAAAAAACATATATGTAAAACTCATAAGAGTACGTGATACACGCATGTGCTGTCTCCGTTTAACAAATGCACCACATAGTAAATTTGCATTCAACAGGACTGGATTGTGCTGTTAGTTTTAATATTGGATTAAACCGACCAATGATCAAACTTAAAGATAATAACTAGGGCTCGGATCTTAACGCCCTTAAAAAGTACAAATATGCGTTTGTTTCATATTTTTTTGTTACACAGCGTTTGGCGGATTCGATGTGCCTACATTTATAGTCATATTCGAGAGTACGAAAATGATTGACCGAATACATATAGGTGTTAGTAAATTTTGATTTTTTTTAACATAATTTTCCGAAATAAAATAAATGGCTTAAATTGTATATCTAAAAGGCATACAAATGCAGGAAAACGAATTTTGAATTTCTATTATAATGATTCGTCAAATATGCTCCGAAAAATAGTAAAAATTAAGAAATATGCTCTTAAAATTACAAAATAGTTAAATGTGCATTATGGACTTTTGATATTTTTCATGTAGTGTTGTATTTCTAGCTTACTTAGTAATAAATCTACATCGCCTACATAAAACATCCAAATGCAACAAATTCCGAGCCCTAGTAATAACATTGCTTTTTTTTTTTTTTCTCTCAATATTTTAAATTTTCCTTATATAACTACATTTATAGTCATATTCGGTAGTACGAAAACGATTGACCGTCCCGCGGGATGTTTCCCATTCGCGCCGTCTCGTTCGGACGCCGCCGCTGACGCGAACCGCTCGGGCCGGACCGGCCTAATTATTGTTTTTTCCTATTTTTTTTTTTTTAAACGTTTTCCTCGTAAACTTTAAAGGCGCGACGATTTCGCCGTGTCGGCCGACGGCGACGGCCCGGAACCGTTAACCGTCGACACCGGCGCGGCGCCGGTTTCATAAACGCGTAATATAATATAATACGTTAGGCGCGCACCGGCGGAACGACACGCGGGGACCGGCGGAGACGTCGCCGCGCGTCACATTCGTCAAGAGGAATTACCGTCACCTTTACCGTTGTTAATTAAGTTTTGCGAAAATTCCGTATATTCTCCGTCGGCCGCCCGCCCGCCCGCCCGCCCGCCCGCGCGCCCGGGTCGGTTTGTTCGGCCGGAGCGCACGCGCGCCCGGCGCTTTTTCTCAATTATTATTAAGCTCGGCCCGTAATAATGATAAAACCTGCCCCACCCCCCACGCGGGCGCGCGCGCGCGGGCTCCCCCGTTCGCCGGCGATTCCGGGGGGGGGAGACTCCGCGGGCGATTAATCAAATTAAAAACACGACGAACGCCGTACATTGTTTCCCCGCCACGGCCCGCCGCGGCGCCACGGCGTACAGCCGTTTCAAGCCTAGTAAATAAATAGGTGTACGGGAGAAAGTCATACGGAAAACATTAAACGAAAAAACAAAACAACCAAAAAAGGCGACCGACTATTAATAAAATATACCGCCGTAACACGTTATTGTAATCGGTTTTTTTTTTTTTTAGGAAAATATTTTCTTCTCTTTCCGCCCCACCACCACCCGCATGATTTATATTCGGAATAAACCGAAACGTTTTGGCCCGGAGACCCGGGCAGTAATCTCGGTTGGAAACGGAGTACACGATTATCGGTAGAAATAATAGCGACGGATCCGAGTGACTACAATAAGGTATTAGAAGGAATTATACATGGGTTGAATTGTATATTCGCTCTACCGGAGCAGGACTCGGGGTTGAATTCTGCGGCGAGCATTATAAAAATAAAAAAAAATCTAGTTGACAAAGTAGGTACTCAAAGGTATTTTTATTTTTTTTTTTAAATTCCGAGCGGAGCGATGGGTCTTGCGGTTTTTTACAATGATGTCTGTCGTTATTTATTTATTTTTTCTATAAACACTTTTTCTACCGAAAGACTTCATCCGATCTATACACTCTTATATACTGTCTCTGGTAGCAAATTTTGTTCGGTTGGTATTTTAAAAAGGTAATTTTTCGATATACCTATTAGGTTTTTAACGCGGCAGAAAACACTATAAGGTTAGGTTAAAGTATGCATTATGGACTTTTGATATTTTTCTTGTAGTGTTGTATTTCTAGCTTACTTAGTAATAAATCTAATCGCCTACATAAAACATCCAAATGCAATAAATTCCGAACCCTAGTAATAACATTGCTTTTTTTTTTCTCAATATTTTAAATTTTCAGCGAAACATGAGTACGTGAAGTATTACAATTTAAACATGTGTCTTCTATCTCATAATAAATTTGAAATATCGAAATCACGTTTTACCATGTATCGAAACACAATCCGACCCTATTTGTTTTTCAATAAGAAATATTCTATTGTCTAACCATAATACTCTAGGATATACGAAAATAAGGGTGCAAACTATCCTTTTGTCAACGAAACCCCAAAAATGCGATAGCCCTGTGCTTTATGAGTATTTTGGCACTCAACATGCCAGAAAACTATTGAATTGGACACGAGATACGGATTTTTGTATTAATTAACAACTTAAAAATTACTGAAATTGAACGTCTTATATATCCCGGAAACATTTTTATTTTTTATTTGAGAATCAGAAGGACAAGGACGAGAAAGGAATAGTCTAATGATTAACTCCGCTATTGATAACAGATAAATTCAAATTTCATATTATTGTCTTAAACGTACATTATTATGTTTGTAATTTGTTATTTCTGAAATAACAATAATATATGATGCAAATGTATGGAATGTACCGAACGTTGTAATAATGGCGTTATAATATAATATTATACGCATACCGGCGGTAGAAACAGCATTAAATATTTTGCATAACTATACAGGAAACATGACAACTTAATTTTTTTTTTCTAAATAATATGAAATTTAAAAACCGAGCAAAATATAAACTTTATGGTTTTTGATTTTTTTTTTTGCCCTTAAAAATCCAGCTTAATAAATGTCGAAACAAAATGTAATAATTTATGTACCGTGAATTATTTTAATAATGGGTACATATTTTTTCGTACGTTTTTTTCACCCAACAGCCAGGCAATATGCAAAATAACTACATTGCGTATAATATATTATTATACGATTATTAATACATTGATCCTTTTAATTTAGGAAATGTTTCGATCACGTACGCACTCAATAGCTTAAGTACTCGCATTGAAAGAAAAGAATAATTTTCGAGTACATAATAGAGATACTTGTATGTTTATACTTCTTTTGGATTTATAGTAGTCTGTAATAATGAAGAGAACGATTTAATGTTATATAATTTTTGTGATTTTCGCGATGATAATTGCGTTGAAAAACGATTCGGCGGGGTTGGATTTATTGAAAAACCCCAAACTAACATGTACCAAAAAAAAAAACAGTAGTTTACATTTATTTCTATAGGGTTTTTGGCCGTAATAAAAAAAATTAATTGAATTAATGACGCGTCTAACCTAAAAACTGTTCCAAAAATTTAACACACATTATGATGTTTTCGCTCAGCACATCAGACCAATGTGTAGTTAAAATAATACGTCATATTGTTTTAATTATGTTATAACTATTCTAAAATGGCGATTTTCGGAACGGAATTTTATTAACGAGTAGGTAAAATGCATTATATACCCGTTGATTCACAATTTTTAATCCTATTTACCGACCGACTAAATTATTTAACTGCAGACAATATTTTATGTACACAAAATAGGTATATTACTCGTATAATAGCTGGGAAATGTACCATATGTTTAATTCTGTATATCACTGAATATTGTCTACTTTAATTTTATAATTCAGTTTCACCCAAAGACGTATAAAAACAACTGGATTGCCGACTCCAAGAGTAAATAGGAAGCCTGGTAAACATAATAATATACGTGTGCCAATTAAATGGCAAATTTGATCGATTAACCCACGGATTATTTGCTTGTATGATGATCTATGTGACAAACACGCGTGATAATATGAAAAATATTTGAAATTGTTACTGTTTCTATCAAGTCTACCTTGGTTTTTATACCATTACATAATTCATGGCACAAACGGATATTTCACGGGTTAATAAAAAACGGATTGGCCTCTGGATGGTGTGTCTTATACAGTCGGCTATCTATTTTAACTATAAAATACGGGATGCAGTAAGAAGACTTTATTTCGTATTATCGTTTTCCGATTTCGTTTAAAACTAATAATGCAGTTATATTTTTGTAACACGTAGCAAAACAATAAAAAAAATATTAATCTAAAATAGGAAAGTAGTAAAATATCAATACCACGGGTATAACAATAATTACGGATAACATTTGCGTTACATATTTTTAAAACGAAATACGTACGTATTTCGTATTCCGAACGCATATTACAAAAAAGTATTCCGAAAGTATTAACGTACCTATATAGACGTATATGTATTTGTTTTAAACTTTATCCGTGACGAGAATTTCAAACCGTTAATCGAAAGAAAAACTACACGGCGAGACTACCTATATATTTATAAGTAAAACTAAAATATAATATACAAATTTAATAAATAAAAACATGACATTTACATAATTTTTTATAATAATTGTTTTGTAATACAGCCAACTGCTATGTTAACGATAAAAAACGTGTGTACAATTTAAAAAAAATATTAATTTTAGCACAAATATATATATATATATATATATATTTTATATTGTATATTGACGTTAAACAGGTGGATTTTTTCAATTGCATAGGTATGTTAGTATTTCGGAATTGTCTTTTACTTTTATTTTCGGGTACCGATTATTAATTTACAAATGAAAACATGTAATCAAATTTGTAGACATTAATATAGTTATAAATCAACATCAGAATGTTCAAATGTTTGATTCCTAACAATTAACTGTTGGAAAAGTATATCACTTTAAAGTTTGGTATTTTTGAGAGACTCGTACAATGTCTTTCAAACTTTAACTAAAACCCAACCTAGATCCTCAAAATTTAATACACGCAATTTATTGGTGATTTAATGAAGGTATGTTTTTTCAAATATTTTTTTTTTAATAATTTAAAAGAT
Source organism: Tuberolachnus salignus (assembly GCA_956483605.1). NCBI lineage: Eukaryota > Metazoa > Arthropoda > Insecta > Hemiptera > Aphididae > Tuberolachnus > Tuberolachnus salignus. Next base: position 32,019,484 of record OY101429.1, read on the forward strand.
AAGTGAGTCAGAAGCTATTAAATGTTGGTGTTTTATTTAAATTTTCAAAATAAAATCACTGCTATAAGATGTCGGAAAAAAAAAACGTAAAACAAAAATCATCTGAGTAAACTGATAGTCGTCTCCAAAATACCAATTAAAAAAATATATTCGTTTTCTTTTATTTTATGAATATCACAATTTTACGTTCCTAAAATTTCCCTCGCCAATCGTCTGCTTGTATGTTAACCTAACGGTGAAAAGAAGAGGTGTATAGGAGAAAACTATGTATAAAAAGTGACGAAGACGATTTTTTAAGAAAATTATTTAGCAAGAGTCCTCCCCCCCTCCCGTCTACATTATTTTTGCCAATTTGAGCACGGTCATTATTTAAGTCTAATTTATGTATATGTACTCCTTATGATATCTGTAAACTCACTCTGGAATGGTTCCCGTCGACAAAGAACTGTGCTTGGGTCCTGGCAGCTCCTGTCGCCACGCTTGGCGCCACGAAAGTGTCCAACACCGTCTCTTCACCCCCTCCGCCGTCGTCCAACTTGTCGCTGCGGCCGGTCTTGGCGAACATCCGAATGCCTTCCGACGCCGGCGCCCCTTCACGGAACATCGTGTACCCTCTGGAATGCGATCTGCCTGTAAAATTGCACAAATAAACGCGATATTAATGTCAAATGTTATACTGTAGAATTTATTATTTGTCACGGTGTCATTAAGTGTAAATCACCAGTATAAATCAGAGTAAAATCGAGTATTTAGTTATAAATATTCAACAAATATTATACGGAATTGTAGTTTTATTGAAGAATCGTAACGTAATAATTCTTCTTCTTTGCCTCTATCCCACTAAAGTGGGGCTGTCTACGTTTATTCTTGTCCTTCAAATTACCATTTTTTTTATTTATAACACATACCCTAATGGCAACTCCTCTATTTCACCGTTTCTCTTTCTCTACCATATCAATATATTCTCGTTTATTGTTCCTGTCATACACACGATATCTAAACTACCTCTTGTATATGTTTATTGTTAATCATATCTATTACAGTTAAATCACACATTCACCTTAAAATGATGTGATAGCTGCAATTGCCATTATCTTTGTTTATTCAAAACGAAATATAATGAAAACTCGTCTTCGTATTTCCAATAATATGATAAAAATAAGTAATTTTGACACGAAAATACCTTTTATCAACATTTTTAGATACGATTATCTATGTCTGTGTAGGATCCGATTTTCTATTTTTTATTTTCACCATACTTCATTATATATATTAAAATTCTGATTTTTTACAGCCATAGATAGCAATAGTTTCATTTTTCCTCTACAATTTTATTTAAAACTACTCAGTAAGCTATTATTGAATATACGAATACAAATTCTCGCTATATTGCCATTTAAAGAGAATGCAGAGATGGAAAATGAATGTATCACAGGTTCTCATTTCTGTACCTTAATTTTGGGTCATCTATTTTATTCAATACCCAACACTCAGATCCGGTGTGTTAACCGTAAGATCATTGCTGGCCACAAGCTTTACACAAATTTCTCTTTTATCCTTAAAATGGCACGGATTTCTTTTTCATACAGTGACTCCTGTCGCATCCCTCCATTCCATCCTTCAAACCTATTTGTATACTAGTCAAATTCACCACAAGTTCTCTTGATGTGCCTCACTGAGTAAATTATACGATACATTGTAATTCAAATTACATTAAGCTATATAATATATCGGTCCGCGTATTATAGACAAAAATTCTCAACTAACAGCTTGCATAATATAATATAATATTTGTATTTTACCGATAAATATTTTTAATAATAATTTTTGCGATACATCGAATATAATTTAATCGAATCAGTTGGGGAACGGTAAATTTCTACAAGACCCTGATTTACATAAAATGAGATATGCAAGTTCATACACAGGTCACAGGTACAAAAGGATTTATGTTAGTTCCTATACGGGGTTAAAACTGTTAAATGGACATAATATGCTAATTCATACACGAGTATAAATACTAAAAATGTTAGTTACTATACGAGTGTAAAAGGACTTATGTAAATTCCTTTAGTTTTATTTTATTGTACTTATAGCATTTACTTTTTATTTAGTTCTGTATTTTACTAATAAGTGAACTATTTACTAATAGTATTTCAATTGCAATTTATTTATGTCATAACCTACGTCGACTTATTTAGTACGATCAAGTCTATACCACCTAAAATTATGTACAAAAATGAGTGCAAAAAATTAATGTGTTTTTTCGTTTTTATTTCACCGCCTTATCTAAACCCGTCGTGGTTTTTCATCGACTAGGTTTTAGGTTTACACGTAAGACACTGACACTTCCTTGGAACATTATTAGGTTTGGGCCAACATATACGTTAAGTTGTTCCAGTTGCCCCCCCGGTTTTATTTAAATCGAGATGGCTTTCCATAGTCAGGTTAGATTAGTGTTCACGGTTCAAAACCCGGTGAGGTATTCCAAACAATGCCGCATTTTTTCTTCTTCGCATTATTTCAGGAACTAAACGGGACGTAATTGTGACCATTTCAAGATGGTCGAATTTGGTTCTTGGCGGGCAGTCTGAACTTGGACATTCAGAACCCTACAGATCGTCCTAGATCCTCCGAAATCAGTGTGGGATTTAAACAGGGTCTTCGTGTCCCCCTCTACTAGTGTAAGGGCAGCAAGTGGGCTACGGCCCGGCTACTGCCCATTCCCCGGTAGGGACGCGAAGCTTTGTACACTAATAATGTGAGCCCGCCCCGTCGAAGGGGAATACGGGATTTTATTTTGTGTATCATTTGTACGTGTTCATTTTGTTAAATAAATGATGGCGATCCGCCTCCCGAAGTAGAGCCTCACGGCCATTCGGGGAGACGGGGGTATTGCCGGCACCAAAAAAAAAAAAAAAAGGGTCTTCGTGTTAAAGTCACCGAGTCCAAAAAGACCGCCCGAAGTCCTTCCCGGGAAGGTCTATGCGCTATTAGAGATATTTCGTATGGTTTGTGCGATCTAGGAATCGTACTCTAACCGCCTGAAAGAGAAACGGTGAAATTCCTACAAAATTAGATAATGTCATAGTGTAGTGTAGGACGTCATACTCCTACACTGCACGGTGTTAACTCTTACACTAGAAATTATGTACACCCCGATTCTAAATAACGTAAACCTAGCCTATATAGGCTGAAATAAAATAATTGAAACGCATTAATTTTTTTTTTGTAAAAACAATATCGATTTTGTATGTTACGATACGTTTGAACGAGAAATATAATAACGCCGGCGTTAGCGGATTAGGTACGGCATTTTTCTTTCGGGCCGGTAAAAAAGTCCGTGTCGGGAGACAACGGTATATTAAAAATTAATGTAAAAAAAAAAAAAAAAAAAATGTTTTTCGTGATGGAGTTTGCACGTGGTCGTCCGATGTGGCCGGGCATCGCGGGTGTTCAGTAAAACGACTACGGGCAAACAGCAGGCGCCCGAATAAAAAAAAAAAAAAAACGATTAATATTTTCACACCTTATCCTCGTACGGTTATATATATATATATTATTATTATTTTATTCTATCGAACGTCTGATTTGATTACCCCGTAACATTATGTTAGGTGCTACGCGCTCGGGTCGTGTGCGTTTATTTCCAGTGTACGTGCTGCCGTTATTAAAAAAAAAAAAAAAAAATTATTATTTTATATTTTTTGCTCGTATACATATATATATATATATATATATTTACACACATGTACTTGTATAAAATACAAATGTTACGCAACACACAATCGCTGCGATACCGGCCATTTTAAAGGGTAGTCGTCGTGTTTTACCTGCATTGATTAAGTTAAAACCGGTGTTGCAGGTCATTGCATTTTTTTTTTTTTTTAATTAGAACTCTTTAGTCTCTCCCGTGGCTCGTTCGTAACAACGGGAGGCCAGCAGCAGCAGCAGCAGCAGTAGCAGCAGTAGCAGTAGCAGCAGAAGCAGCAGAAGCAGCAGCAGCAGTAACAGTAGCAGGCAGATAAAAAAAAAAAAAAAAAAAAAAGGTCGGACGGAAAAGTGATTTTTTTTTTTTTTTTTTTTTTTATCATTGTTAGCTTCGGATTCGGAATTTAGTAGCATTAAAAGGGTCAGACGCCCGTACGCTCGTGTATTATTACCCGGCTCACACCCCGCCACATCGCCGCCCTGCCCGCCGGCGCACATCCCGCAAACGTATTTATCGCGCGAACGTCGGAATGGGCTTTTTGTCAGACAAAAAAGGGACAAAGGGACCTGGGCCGGCGATCATTAAGTCGTAGAGGCACGGTGTTGCGGTGTGCGCGCCCTCGCCGCGATATCGCGGATATATTGTTTTAATCGAACCAGTCGATTTTTGACATACGGGCCCGACCGTTCGATTGTCAAACACAATATATTATTATTATAAGACCGCCGCCATTCTGCACACCGTACACAGTGTATAGGTGCCGTGTGTATATAATTGAATTTTTTTTTTTTTTTGTTTCCCCTCCCCTACACACACACACACACACACCGAGCGTTCAATTATTTTTTGTGCCCGCAGTAAAATATACGGATTTCCGAGCAGACATATACATATATATATATATATATCAATAGTATTGCCTGTGTAAACAACAGAAATGTGTCTTGTGTTCACAATAACGCGTATCCCGTACAATATACAGATGTCACGTATGAAAAACGATATTTGTCGTATTCTTGTACACATAATAATAATAATAACAAATTGTAATCACGAGCTACAAGAACGAGTTTTATCCATAAAAAAAATACTCCTACGAGCCGCTATAATATTGTGTGTGTTTTAAGTCGTCGTGTAGCTGTTATTATTCAATTACCTATAATAATCTCCCGGAGTAAAAAAAAAAAAAAAAAAAAAAAAAACAACACTATTTACATTAATTTCGTTGCGATGAATTGCGACACTGTGTTCCCGCGAAAAGTATTTGAATTTTTTTTAGAAAAATTCCGGAATATAAATAATATACCATGTTACGGAACGTGGGTATAGACTACAGCAGCTGTTATGCGTGTTACATACGTTATCTAATAAGAACAAAAACAATAAAAACAGCAATTTATTAGAAAAAAAAAAAAAAAAAAACTTTAATGTTCACTCGAGCGTGTGCTCGTATAGTCTTTGGATTTTTCACGATTTTCGGCGGACAAAAAATACGGGGAAATGCGTAAAACAACCGCTTTAAAGTATCTATACAATCTTTGTTTAATAACTCGTCTATAAGGGGCTGGACGAACTATTTTGAGCATTTTTACTGTCAAAAAAAAAAAAAAAACTAATAATAATAAAACCACTCATCGTTGTAAAACTAAGTGCATAAATTCGTACCGCTAACGATTTAGCTATAGTGTAAACTGTGGACTGAGGGTGGAAAGTGGTATATAATAAATTCATTAGGAAAAAACCACAACTCTATAGTTACGGTTATTTCCTAATGAATTTATTAAACGGGGGGGGGGAAGTGGGTTGGCAAAGATATAATTGTTATGCACTAAAAACTTGACAAATAATTCATTTAATGTATGATTAATTAATTATATAAAACGAATCCGTCAGAACAGATCCAGCAAACCATACTCGTTTTACAATGATGAGTGTTTTTTTTTTCTTTTATTCGCGAGTGGTAAAAATACTCATACAATTTCTCCGGGCAACTTTCCGTAGGTACCTATGTAATTAAACACTGCAACGACGGTACTTAAAATAAAAAAAAAAAGTAATTGATCAAGTTTCGCAGCAGTTGAAGTCCTCGGGAATCATAAAAGATTTAAAGAAGATCAAGCCACGCGTCAAAATTTAATTCACTGCTCTACTCTATAGGAATGTAATGATTTATCATTGTTTGTCTTTAATTCAAATAAGAGACCAATAAAAAAAATAAGAAAAAATAGTAATAAAAATGTTGATTGGGGGGGGAGATACTTTTTGGACGGTGTGATAGCTTTATCTAGACAATAATATTGTCGCTATTCGTTAATTGTTCACTAAGTGCTGCTCGTGGTGACAAAATATAAATTCGAAAATAAATACGTTATTTTTAAAGAAAAATCACTAAAACTTCTAATGCATCTTACGCATAACAATAAAAATTTCAAATAATAGTAAGCGGTTGACATTATAGTAGTTTAATAACAAAAATGTTTTAGAAATATGAAGATAAATATGAGTTTTAAAACTTCTAAACTACAATGTGTGTTTACTATAAATTTAAAATTGATATTAATGATATGTATTTCGGTGATGGAATAATATTTCTTGCGAGTTTTATAAATTCGTTTTACATAATCCCGCAGATAATGCATTCAAGGTAATATATAATATTACGACGTGTGTAACTAATGTTTGAAAAATTAAAGCATATAAAAATAAATTATTATTAAGTAAAACACTTTTTTTTTGTCTTTCTGGTTTTACTAGCCATTCGGCACATTTGAGGCCTCCTATCAACGATTTCAACGTTCCTAGTCTATTGCATCGTCGATTCTCGCTCGTCTTTTTAAATCTTTAAAATCCTTATGGTGGTTACTCGGTCCATGCGACGATGACGCAGTAGGTCTTCCTAGTAGCCGTTTTTTTTTTTTTTATACTTTGCCTGTTAGTTTTTTTTTCTTATTTAACAAGTATAAAACGTATATCATAATATATACAATTTAAAGCAAAATGGTGGTATGGGTGTGTGTGTGTGGGCAATGTCAAAAAACTAATTTCATTAAAAATAAACGTGAAAACAACGCGGGCGTTTGATTATGTTTTATTACCACGAAGAATGGGTATTAAGGGTGGAGTTTCGATTTTGCGGTAGTATTCGAGCCAAATGGGCACCGGTTTACAGTTTTCCCGTCGCCGCCGGCGAACGTTTGTGTTGGCCCCGATCCAAAGCAAATCCTAAACTCCGATACCAAATCAATCCGATATAAGCTAATCAAGTACTCCCGAAACCGTACACCGTTGCGATCCGGACCATTTTAAACGGTTTTCGTGTAGAGAAAATGGCCCTGTTTACGATACGAGGTAAATTCGCGTCGCAGTTCCGCGAGGTTTTAATATGTACACCTATATATTATCGTTATTTTTTCGATTTACCACCGACCCCACACACACACACGCACACGCGTTTTACTGTATTGTCCGATTGAATAAAATTATGCGTAGAGTTTTGCGTTTACAATGTCCGAATAAAAAATTATTATACCGAAACAACGGGAAATCGCCTCTAAAACATATTCACGCAGTCGACAAATTCAAATATTATACGTTTTAAACGCAAGAGACGCGGGCATTTCTACACCAAATATACACGAAACAGATTTAAATAAATCATTATTTCCATGCGCATTTTTTAATTAATTTAATATTCGAGATTCCCCCCCCCTGTATCGTTTCATTTCACCGTACATCTCTACGCATTCGTTTATAATCGTTTAAAACTGTTCGACACGTTAATATTTTTTTTTTTTTTTTTTTTAGGATTTTATCGTACCGACGAATGTATTGGTTTTACTTTATTATGCGATTTACTATATCGAGGAGGCCGGGAGGTCCCGACTTATTGATTTCCCTTGCATTTTTCTTAATATAGTGAAACACGGAAATATCTAGAAAATTCGGGTTCTGTTATTTTCTATGTTTTTGTTTGTTAAAACACAGTGGAAAATAGTCATAAATACCTGAAACGAACACCGAAAACTTAAATTGATACTTTCTAGATAAGGGTGCGATTTCCAAAATACCATAGCCATATTTTAAGTTATAAACAGCGACTGGAAATTGTCGATTATTTTTCTTGTTGTTGTTTTATCTGCATGAAAATATTGTAAATCGTTTTTATTAGCGTTTTAAGAATTTGTAAAGTTCGTTAAAAACACGAAAATTTGTATTTTATTTTCGAGTCGCAATCTTCTCGATATTAAATTTATCAAAACAAATCAAATATCACTCAGAATCGTTTTTCGTTCGTAATGATTTCTAGTTGCGTTTATATGTAAATTAAATTTACCCAAACCTAACCTAACTTATCTTCCCCAATTTCCTATTTACAATATTATAGTTCCATATTTTATTTGTTTTTTTTTTTGTGTTCGCGTATAGATCACATACACGATATTATACCGAACGCCAGTGTATTATACGAGTAAATACTTGTAGTGTTTTTTTTTTTTTTTTTTTTATAATGGTTGTGCACGTTTTACGGAGTTTTAGCGTGTACAATAAATAGATTATCGCGATTGGCGTTACAACTGAACGAGCGCAAACACCGAAACGGATATGCGAAATTATAATACCGCGGAAAACAACAGTCTCGCAGGGATAGTAATAATTAAAATATTGCGTTGTATGGTATTTTATTGTCCGACTAGTCACCTATATAGTATTATTATTATTATTATTATTATACAGGCGTGCACGGTTTAAAATTCCACGTTTATACCGAATTGTATATATTTTTATGTATTGGCAGTGTTGCGTGCGCTGTGCACGATAAAAACCACTGGGCACAGCGATAGAAATATAATATATAATCGGTACAGTTGCAGTGGTAGCGTTCCACAGTGTTTTTTTTTTTTTTTTCCACAGAGCAGTTTCAGTAAAATTGCAAAAAACCTCGTACAACACAAGCCCGGAACAATCCGGGCAGTTGTAACTAAATCTACTGGACATTCTTGTACCATGCCCTTGTCTAACGATAATGCGACATACAAAGGTACACCCACCTGCCCGTCGACCAGTGGCGGGTTTGACGGGCGTCTAGCCGGAAAATGCCCACGGGGAACCTCTCTTAAATTGTGTACTGGGGGGGGGGCCCACCTACGTAAATTATACGTATTTTTTTTTCGATTTTTACCACTAAAACAAAAAAAAAAAAAAAAAAAAACCGCAATATCATTAACCGCAGTACACGTTACCGATTCCATTTTTTTTTTCTTATGGATTCGCCAACTTTATCGGAACCCTTAAATCCGCCACCGGCACCCACACACTTAATTTGGTGACGGAGCCGCTGCTTCGTATCACGCGACTACCGAACCGGTGTATTGTGAACACAGATAATAATTATAAAACAACTAGACAGCCGTAGTAAGTATGAACGTAGTTAAAAATCGTATTGATTAATATATTGGTGTTACGATAAAACGTCTGAAATTAATCACAAACTATTTCCACATTATCGCAAAATGTATGGAAATGATAACAAATATTCCGCGGATTTATCAATGGCATTTGTCCTCGCGCCTTTTGACATAATACGGTTGCAAAGCTTCAGAGCTTCGCTTCGATTCATGGCAACAGATTGAATTATGTTATATTGTCTGATTTGTGTTTTGCGCCCGTGTGGAGGCTAACATTATACGCACGTTGACGGAAAACGGGTCGACCTTTAAAAAACGACGGTATACGCGATTCAAAAAAAAAAAAATGTCGGAGCTATGACGGTGAATATACAAGCGCAATTTTTCCGAATAGAATGACAAATATTATTCAACCTGTACGGGAAGGAAAGTCGTATTATGCGGAATAAAAAAAAAAAAAATAATAATAATAATATAGCTTTCTCGTGCCGCTCGGAATCTTCTTTCATCTTCCCGGCGTCACAACTCTTCAAGTGTTTTCGCCGTCAACGACATTGCCATCCCCTTGCAAATTATGTACTCTCATGCCAACGCACTACACCCAATTTGTTCATCTCCGTCGATTTTTTGGCTCGTCTCAGTTGGTCTCCACTCGACTGCCGACTCGAGGTTCGCTGATGATTATCAGGGTTTCTCATCGCATGTCCAAATCACTGGATTCCCGGTGCCTTCGCAAAATGTGCCTACGCCAGAAATCAATTGAGAGTGAAAAAAAAAAAAAAAAAAAAAAAGTCCAGAAACGAACACTGTACGAACAAAAAACGAGATAAAACGGCTCCGGTGGGGGGAGGGGGGGGGTGTTATCACGTCGAAAGTGGGTTTCTGTAGCACAGGGTCGACGTGGGTGAGACAGTCGGCTGGCCGGCTAACATTAATAAATATGCACTGTTTTAAATGCATACGATAATGTTGATAAATGAAAAAAAAACAGACGGTTTTTGTGGCTAAAAACTATCAGCAACATTCGTTGATTTATGGAGCCGCCCCGTGGCTAATATAATAAATATTTTTCCACCCCGACAGCGAGCGCGCACGCAAATAATTCGCGTATACCGCCGACACACGCGCACGTCGGCTCGGCGGGTTTTATTTTTTTATCCTTTTTATCTTTTTTTTTTTTTTTTTTTTTTTTTTTCCCCGTTTTTACCCTCCGTTCGCCGGTTCCGCCGCCACTCGACTATCGTCATTTCGTACATGCATTGCGGTGCACACGACATAACGATTATAATATTCCTCTCTCCGGTCGACCTTTTATTATTGGCTGGCCGCGTAAAACACGACAATTGTTTTTTTTTTTTTCCATACCGCGCGATGTTAATAAATTTGTGTTTAATAAACGCGACCCAATTAGAGTAGACGAGGGGTCCCGCCGATGAGTTATGGTCCGGCGTGTATGCCGACCGAACACCGGAGTTTGACTCTCGGATGTACGGGCGAGGAGGGTTGGAAGCATCCCATCGTTTCGTATATTTTTTAAGTTTATTTTTATTTTTTTAAATATTTCAACCTATATATATATATATATATATATATATATCTCTGTTGCGGTTCGGTTTTTTATACGGAACGCCCACGGCACCGCCGCAGTCTTGTTTAGATATACTCGTTCGTGTTTATCGCACTGTTTCAAAAATGAAAAAAAAAAAATAATAATAATAAAAACCCCGATTTATTTCGTGCAAAAATATTACGACGGTTTGCCGCCGTCCTATACGATAGGCGAAAGTATCATCGTGTTTTATAAAAAAAAAGAAAAAAAACAAATTCGCACAGTGACGCGTACGTTTTACTTCGTATATGTGTGCATCGTATCGTTGTGATAGACAATATCAGGCACGTAACCACGATTTTATTTTTTATTTATTAATTTTCTTTCTTTTTTTGATTTTCGGAGGGGCAGTGGTGCCTATTTTTCGTACGTTATTAATCATTATACGCAGGTGCGGAACAATTTCGGAGGGAGTCTACACCCCATGGATACGCGCCTGGTCAATTTTACTAAATTATTTATAATATATTATTTTATCGTAGTCGGTGGCAAAATTAAAAACAAATTTGTTTTAAAAAATAACGACTAACGGACACTGCTGTAGGTGAGATGTCTGTAAGGAATAGGATAATTAGTTTATGTATACCGAAAGCATTACAATAAATCGTTGTAATGATAAAAAAAAAAAAAAAACGATTCTGAGTGGAACTCGAAAAACTAGAAGGTTATTGTAAAATTCGTGATTTTCCCCTTTGTGACCAAGGTGATCCGGAAGGCCAGAAATCATATGATTAAATCGATTTATTGACGTTTGTTATAGGTTTTTTTTTTTTTTTTTTTTTTTTTTTTTTTTTTTTTAATACTCTTCGAACCTAAGCATTTATTCCTTAATAAAGTACTGCCGGTGAGAAATTCGCATATTTCGTACGACATGAATAATTTGGATTATTTTTATTACCTAACCGATAAAATGTCAAAAAAAGGACCCAGAGAGTCATTTCCAAAAATGTCTAAAAATATTTCAAGTAAAGTACCGCCGGGCGGAAATTCCGCATATTTCGAATATAGTTACGACAAAAAAGTAAAAGGTCGGTATTTTTTTTACTATCCAAAACAGTAGGTAGTAGATACTTATATATATATATATATATATATATATATATATCTTCTTCACTACATTCACAATCAAATCATAAGTTATAAGTTAAAAACTATAAAAAATATTCAATTATCAACAATCAAATGACATTAATAATATTGTTAACTAAAAATATTAAATTTTCCAATGCTATTTATAATATAATATGTATATTTTAAACGCATTAAGACAAATGTACCGCAAAAACACACCGTTACTATTATAATGTTTTCAATCGGCATCCGAGTGCCCGAACACGATAATATAACACAATCAATACAATGAATACCGCGGAGAAAAAAAAATATATATTTTGTAAAATGAAGAGTAAAAATTTTTGTTGGTGTGATGATTTGCTAAATAAACCATAATTACGCTAAATACCAGACGTCATTTACAAAAAAAAAAAAAAAAAAAAAGAAGAAAAATTAGTTATACAATTATTGAATGGGTATATGGGGGGGGGGATCTTCTGGTATGCGGTTTTAGGCGATTTCGCGTCTCTTTTTGAAACTGTTTTGTTGTCGCACACCGCTGCGGATATAAAATATATATATACGCCGTTCAAGTACTACACAATTATTATTTTCGTCTGTAAAATTAGGCGGTCCCCCGTAATGGATATTGATCCGCTTATTGTTACTGCGCGCGGTTTACACACATAATGGCGTAATGCAGTCCCGTCGGTAAATACTAAATGACGGGCGGGGGGATTCGATGATATATTTCGATGTAGTTTGGATACGTATTTGATATTCGTAGACACCGTGGACTTCCGTGGCCGGGGCAAAATGGAGGAAACATGTCCACACTCGCCGGATTTCCCTTATTTACACTGGTTTTTTTTTAAACTGTTTTAACAATCCGATAAATAATAGACGATAATCATGGCTCGGAACTCTAGGCATTCGCATAATTGTTTAGAAAGTGCGTATTGAAATTCTGGTCCGATACAAATTGCCCATATTTCAAACACAACAATTATTGTATTGCATAATTTTGCGCATTTCGTTATTTTTTTTTATAGGAATTCGCATATTTTAGCCTTAATAATAACGTTTATACGCATATTTCATTGATTTAACGAAAACGTGCCAAAATATCTGGGTGTACATAAAATCAAATTTCAGTTGAATCTTTGGTTATTCTGGAAAAAGTTCAAGTTCAGTTAAAAACGGCTCGGGGGCAAAAAGTAATTAAGAAGTTTGAAACACTTTTAAACAAAAACAGTGGATTAAAAATACTTAAACAGATATTAAAAATATTTGTCGGAGAAAGTGTCCAACATGGATGGTCTGAAACCTGAAGATCTCGCCACCAATGATCTATATAGTTATTACAAGTTTGCTCAAACTACATCAGTTGACGTGGAAAGATGTTTCTCGGTTTAAAATAATCTCTCGACTGACAATCGAAGATCAATTAACATCGGGAACATAAGAGAAAATGACTCTTATTTCATTGCAACACGGGTAAAAAAGAAGAAGAAAAAAAATAACCTATCTAATTGTTTAAATATTAATTGATTCTACTTTTTTTTTTTTGGAACTCAAAAATATTAACATTTGATGAATCTATACAAATCGGAAGACACGAGTGTGCAGTGTTTTTTTTTATTTTCTTTTTAAATTTTCATTTAACGTTTTTCCTCGTGTACCTAAATTAAATGTATTCAATTTTCTACGTAAAATGTATTTTATATTATATTAATAATATCTATTATTTAAATAAAATATATTTTTTATTTTCCATATTGCAAATATTAGCCGGTTTTTTTTTATATACTGCAAACTCAATTAATTGCATTTTATTGTAAATTATTAAACCGTTTAAAGGGTTTTAGTAATCTGTTTTATTATAAGTTTAAGTTTATTACAAAATGGCTGGAAAAAGCGTTCTTATCAATATAAGAAAAACTACGATTAAAAAACATTTATATCAATTTGTAATTCAATAAATGTGGATATTTTCGCAATTTTTATCGTATTAATATACGGTGTTTGTTTTTAAACGCATACGTCCGAGTGCGTTTCAGCGCGTTAAGTACTGAGAACGCACAAATTTCGGCACGCACCCGCGGCGCGGATTTTACTTTTTTTTTTTTTAAAATCTTCGAACTCCATCCAGAACGTTGTGTTTTCGCCGGGGGGGGGGGGGTTTATACGATAGCCGACCACAATCGCGGTCGCCGGTCAGCCGTAATCGTCAGTTTAAAAATCATATAAACGTCTTCGTTTACGTCGGCTGCCGACCCCCCCAGGGGGGCCGTACGACGACCGGCGGGATATGCGGTTTTTTTTTTTTTTTATCGGCAAAGTTCTACGACGAGTAATTATTATTATAATTGTTTTATCACCCCCCGGCGAACGCGCTTTTACCGGCGTGTCGAACTTAATCAATTAATTACGGGATTTATTATTATTACGATGGTTATTACACATTCTACGGAATTAATCGATCCGAATTATTTACCACGCGCCATATCGCCGCTAATGCCATTGTTCGAAACAAACAACGCGCGTACGGCGTGTATTTAAAAAATCTAAACCAACGAATCATTTTTTTTTTTTTTTTTTTCAAATATTAGTCTCCTTTAATGTATTCACCGCCCGTCCAGTCAAGTTTCGAAAGGGGGAACTCTTCAGCTCCGAGCCGGGGTTTGAGTTGGTCCGTCGCGGTTTAATACGTTTCGCGTACCGTTGTCCTCCCGAGGTCGGTTTTTTATTTTCGGAAATAATAAGAAAATCGCAGAGGGGTTCGTTTGTCGGGCTGGAAACCCACGGATCGATAGGGCCCGATGAGCAGGCGCAACGATCACGATCGATTCTGGAACTGTTCCGATCGTTTCATTCGGACTCTCTCACTAATTTAATTATTACAATTTCTTTGTTGTGAGTCTGATTAACTGTTCGGAACGAATTCATAATAAATATGGCCGTTAACGTGAAACTTTTGCCACCTTTTCCATAATTTCTCGAAGTTGATGATCGACCACCACGGGAGTCGTCGTTAACGGCTTCACGATCCCCCCCCCCTCAATAAACCTTTCGTGCTATTCGAATGTTTTAGATCTGCTAATTGCTTCGTCTTTAAATGCTTTTTTTTAGTTATTTCAAAAGTTTCGGCCGTTGATTTATCGAGTTTAACGCAACATTTAATGCAAACACGCTGTTTATTCGGGTTTATTCGACACGACAAACCGGCAGACACAATAAGAGTAGTACGACGTCAACGAATCGTCGACGGTTACTAAACGGTAATATTAACTCGGGGCTTGAATAACGTAATTGTGTGTTATCTCTACTTGTATTTGACACGTGAACTATTTCCGATATGTTTGTTTTGTAGCACAGGTATAATTTTTTAATCGCCGGTGTTTTTTTTTTGATCACACCTCGTACACTTTCGTTTGTGATTTTCGGCTTTATACGAGTAAATCCAAAAAAAAAATTCGTCCGTATTGCATTCCGTCCACCCGATTGAGTGTAATTATCACGTACTATCACAAACTTTATTACGAACATTTACCACCAATAATAATTGAAGGCGTAGCTGTAAAGTCGGTATACCTCCGTTATGGGCTAGCCGCCGCCCACAATGTGGGCAAATTGTAAAGTATTATTTTTATTATTATTATTATTATTATTATTATTGGCAAAGTCCGAGTCGGTTAGGTTACTCTCGGTGGATGTATTGATTTTAAAAGAAACGATAAACCGCTTCTTTCGGTTAAACGATTTTGAGCGGAGCTTCAGTGTAATATATAGGACTGTTATTGTCAGTTTCATACAGAGTATGACTATTTTACACTGTGTATTATACGATGAAATTATGAAAAATGTGATATAACTGAAAAAAATTATTTTACGTATTTTTTATCGGAATAATGTGTTTTAAACGGTTATAAAAAAAATATTATGACTGTTTTTTGAAAATATTTAGAAAAAAGTAAATTAAACTTTACCAAAAAAAAAAAAATCTCAAGTCTCAAAATCTAAAACGTTCCACGTTAAGACATAAAATCTCGAAATAATCGTAATGTCTATAAATCGAAATAAATTTGTTGACATTTTTTACACGTCATTATAATACGAAATTATATTTTATTTAAAAATGTCCGGTCTCTAGAACAATTATTTTCGGAATTACAAAGAAATAATAAAACTCGGGTTTGACGACCATCGTGTTTTTGCCGTTATTTGTCGGTAGTTTTTTCTGCCGCGTTAAAAAAAACGTCTAGGCATATCGAACCAAATTGACATAATTTACTACCGGAAACAGTATAGGAGTGTATAGATTGGATAAAGTCGTCTCGTATAGGAGGTGTTTACATGAAAATAAATAAATTTACAACACTGTAGAACCACAAAACCCCTAGGTCCGCACAAAATCTAAAACATATTTGAAATTAATCACAAACCGTTACAATTGTATGACATGATTCATGGTATACGCATACAAGTATTTGTTCTGTTTACCCCAATGCAATTTCCTTTTTAGTAAATGGCGGTTAAATTTATATCTCGAATGGAACTCGATTATTCACAGTCGATTATTGTGTACATCTATGTTCTAAACAGTTATTCCGGTGTACCTACACGATTATGATCAGGTTATATTATACAGTTTGTACGCGTCGTGATAATATATCGCACACTGTCGACCCCCTGCCCTCAAAAACAGCAATCATACTTCGAATCATTGTGTAGCCGCCTAGGTGATTTGGTTTGTATACGTTCAATGTGCATATGCCGGAACCCACGACGATAAATCATTAAAAAAAAAAAAAAACGATTCGAAGTGAAATTATTCCGTAAGTATTATGATTTCCCGAATGTACCAAATAGACGAAAACCCTATTGATGTTTATTTTTTGGTCGGAGCAAATCTTCTGCGTGTTTCAATCGTAACATTATTATTAACGTACAGAAAAATACTAGAAAAAAAGCACACATAGTAAAACACTCTTAAACCGAACAAATTGGATATACAGTAGTCGCTCGATAATTCGAAAAACTCCATAAATCGAACTAAAACGCTTAATCCCCCGAGAAAACCTCGATAACTAGAAGAAAATACATGTATTCCGGTCCCCTCGATAATTCGGATGGACAGACAATTAGCGAAGGTATTTCTATTCAAGGTGAGGCGGTTGAAGTTCTGCCCAGCAAATGGAACACACTTGAAGTTACTGTATCATTTAAAGAATTTGTTCACATTGATGATAATGTCACAACTGCTGGTACTTTAACTGACGAGGAAATTGTACAATGTACTACAGCCAATCAACACAATTCTGACAACGACGACGAGTAAGAGGAGACGGTGGTTCCTGTTATATCGTTGAAAGAAGCAAAATATTTTATGTCAGGATGGCGTAAATTTTTCGAGCAATCTGAAATGGACGAAAAAAGACGCGATACAATTTTCAATGCTATCAGTAAGCTAGATAACGCTATGGACCAGATTGTGGCCAACAATGTAACACAAAAAAAGATAACAGATTTATTTTTAATATGTAAAATATAATAATATAATAAAATAAATGTCAATTAATAAACGTAATATGTACAATTTTTCATCTCTCATTAATTCGAATTAATTTTTTCCCCCCTGGATTATTCGAACACTCGGCAAATCGAAAATCTCTGTAAATCGAATTTTTAGCTCGATCCCCTGAATTTCAAATTATCGATTGAGTGACTACTGTATTCGATGGTATATTATTTTGTATAAGATGCATTCGTATTTTAAGTGTTATGTCGATGGATAAAATCGAAGCTATTCGAAATGAAATATTATAATGTAAATTACGCGAGAAAAAAAAAAAAATCCGATTTCATGGGTTTTTATTTTTACTGTATCCTGAGTGTATATTGCGTTTTGGATAACATAATTTTTATTCTCTCTCTCTCTCTCTCTCGTTTCCTAAGGTTTTATTTCAAGCCATTAAACGACTAGTTATATATATATATAAACTTATCGATGTAAATCACCAGACGAGTGTGCGTGCGGTTTGCCGGATATGACCATTGCGGGCTCCGGGATTTTGCCGTAGTCAAAAGCGGAAGTCTTATTTTCTTTTGTCAAAATTATTATATTCTCTTAGCGGTTCGAGCCGAAGAGTTGGCCTCGCTGCAATATCCCACGGTACCGACTATACGGAGTGAGATGGAGACGAGAAGAAGACGAAAAAAAAAAAACATTCCTTTGTTTGAAAAGTTTCAACTTTCGGTGTCTAAATGATAGCTGCTGTTATACTTACTTTGTTTAAAACTTTTTTTTTTCTTCTTCTTCTTTTCTATACCCGGTGGCTGTTTAAAAAAAAAAAAAAAAAAAATCGTTTTATCAACTAACGAAGACAACGAACCATGGTGATTGATAGACACGGCATTGGTTTAGGTATTAGATATATAGAGTAAAGAAAGTCTCGCGTAAACCAAAGTTCATAAAATAAAATATACCTTTGGAATAGATGCGCGTTATAATACTATAATTCACTATCTATGCCGTTTTTTTTTTATCCCAAACCTTGAACAACATACGTAAAGTTTTGGCGTGTATTGAAAAAAGAAAAATGTTATAATATTGTATTGCAATACGGCACGGTGCAAAAACCATTTCGTATTGGGCACGAAATCCCGTGCGTTTAAACAGTATTTAAAACATTTCGGATTTTCATAATTATACGAATCGTTCGGTCGTGCCGCAGGTCCGCATCGGTAACACAATATCGTTATAATTATGCATTTGTGCATCAAACCGGCCAGTATAGTATTCGTACATTAATTAATATCATATTTGGTGCATTTACGTGCGCATCGATCCGCATAATTGATAAATACCTAATGGAATATTTGTCGGAATGAGCGGATTTCAACACAGCGACGACCTGTACAACAATTGTTTTATTGTAATCTAAATAACATTAATATATTCGCGGAGAATCGATGAAAAATGAGAACTCGGTGTTTTCTATTTGCCGATTTTGTGATGAGTTTTTACGAGTTCATTAATTTTATCGTATAAACTGTTTTAAAAATTCAATGCACATTAAATTAATTTCATCATTTATACCATTTTTTAATAGAAAAAAGAAAAAACCAATGGACATTAAATTAATTACAAGCGAAATGTAAAAAATGGAAATTATCATTGAACACTGTAGGTGCACACTTGCTCCGTAACATATTTTTTAATAACTACGAATGAATAAAATTAATTTGTATACGTTCGTTTTTTTTTTTTTTAAACGTTCATCTTTACTGCGGTTTTTTTTCGCGATGTAAAATAAATGAGAATTCAAAATTCTGAATAGCTAACAATTTGACAGCCATAACGAAAGCCGGACATTATTCGCGTTCGCATCACGGGTAGGCGTGAATTGTGATTGGTTTGGAAATTGGTAGGATAATTTAATTTATTTACTTATGTACTAGCGTGCAGAAAACGGCGATAAATCATTAAAAACAAAAAAAAAAAAAAAACCCATTATTCTGAGTGGGAAAAACTTCGAGGGAGTCTATATGTATAAAGACTGAGTGATGTTCCCGAGCACTAACTAAAACCTACCTTAAACTTCGGGAAACCCAAATGACTTCTAACATTTCTTTTTCCCACAACTAACGACGGTAAAACAATTGATTTTTTTTTTAATATAGTTATAACGCACATGCGTATGTTTAAATTACTAGAAGTAATACGACTTGTATATCAACATGATTATTTTTAATTTATGACATAATTCACTACGAATAAAATCATTTTCGCTTGCTTAATGCTTTTTTTAATTATAATTATTATTATTTTTTTTTTTTTTTCTGTTTCCGCCAAATCGTAGTAAGTATAAAAATAATTTGTTTTTTTTTTTTGCCGTTTTACACTAAAAACTTACTCATAATATTCTCTACACAGGACTATTTAATGGGACTTTTAGCGGCTACAGTAACTATACACAAGCACTCCTCCCCTTTTAGTTATATTATTTTCTTAATTACTTTTTACACAAGAACCGCACTAATGCATTTTATCCTTTAATTAAGTTCTTCTTAAAAACAAATTATAGATACAGCCTGGACATTAACTAAATACAAATATCTTTATAAAATTATTTAACTTTACAAATGTAAATGCGATTTTGCAGGGGGGGGGGGAAATGTCAGAAAATACAATTTGAATTCTAAGTTAACCTGTAACGAAACGTTATTATTTCACAGTGCATTGATGTTTGCCCTTTAGCTTGTGCTTCAATTATTCCTGCGGTATAAGTTAAATTTTCTATAAATTGTATAAAGCATGATGATAATTTAAAAGAGTTATTTTTCTGATTTTCTAAATTTCAAAATAAAGTTTGTTATTTTTTTAATAATCAAATGATAATACGTTTAAACACATAAATTTTATCAATTTAATATTAACGTTATATTTGAATTTATTTTACTGGGTTTTTATCACTTCGAGAATACAAAATTTCATTATATACAACCGATTTTGTTCATAATCATTAACAGTTTTATTAAACTATCGGTTCGTAATGCATTTGATCAGTATCCTGCCAATAAGTTCGCTTAACCATACAAGAATATGGAAACGAACAACGGTTTGGACAAACGAATTCAAACTTGCATTGACAATTGTACATTTTAATGCATCATAATGCAGTTACTACATATGCTAATGGGAAATACTAGTCATATAATATAAATCCGGACTAAAAAATCCGGATTTCGGATTTCGCGATTCGAGTTTCTGTGTTTGAATATAAATTTAAATTTGTCGTTCAACATAATTTAATTTGTAAACTTGTATTATATACATTTCTACATGTGGTTAGTTTTTTTTAATTAAGTGAATATTTTAGTTACAGTTATTATTCGGAATACGCATAACGATCAAATAATCCAAAATCGTAGTGAAAATCTGAATTCAGAGATTTCAAAGCAATTTATAATAAATTTCGAATTTTCGATTTCAGATTAATTTTGTTTTTTTTTTTTTTGGTTTTCCCATCACTCTCTTACAATAATATTATTTCTCTATTCATCTATAAGCATGCGTTCGGGGTATTCGGAGTAGATACTGCTGATTCCTTTGCGAGTTGTAAATTCGGTATCTACGCTATAACTGTGTACTGTTTTGCTCTGTTTTTCCCGTTAACACGATTTTGACCAGAAAAATTGCACGACTTGGTATATTTAATTCATTTTTAAAATTTTTAAATAATATTAAAAAAAAAATAGAACAATGTATAACACTAGTTATGGACAAAATGTATTTGCTTTTTTCTTTGTGATCCAGCAAAGTTTATTTGTAAAGACCTTAAATATTAACCGAATATTAATATCAGTATTTTCTGGAAATGGCATAACTTTTCAGAATTTTTTAGATTTTTTTTAAAGTTATTTATAGCTATTTTTTCAATTTATGTGGACACAATTTGTATTGTTCGGTAAAAAGTTCCAATGTTCGATACATTTGCTACATTATAATTTGTTTTTATTGGTAAAAGAAAAAAAGTTTAGCATAATGATATTTTTTTTGTGAAAGTTTGAACTTAAAATTTTTGATAACAATTGTAATAAAACGCAAAAGTTGTAAATTATAGTTTGTTTTGTAGATAAAAATTAATTCAATTTTTAATTAAAATTCAGAGAGAGAGAGAGAGAGAGAGAGAGAAAAAAAATTGTTTATGAGCTTTATTCAGAATTGACTATTGTACACAATCCTTGCGAAATTTTAACCGCGGTATTTAACTACAGGTTATCCTGTACCACCGGTCCAATGCACGTGAAACTATTTCTTAAAAATGTTCGTAAAACAGATTTATTCGTAAACGTCTGGGAAATAAATGCCCCGCGGAATACCCACGCATCTGCCGGCGACTACTCTGCTAGTAACGTCCTATATTTTCAATTGCATTAACAACAAAAACGTTATACGCCGAAAGATTACAGACAAATGCATATTTAAACGTGCGATTTTACTACGATTTCTACACATCAAAGGACTACAATATTAACAACTATAATACATTCCAACGCGGCAGCCATACGATTCAGATTCTGTTTGTACGAAAAACAACGGCAGCTGATTAAATAATAATAGTGTGTGTGTGTGTGTGTTCCACGTTAAATATCAAACGCCGGCCACAGAGTGTTTCGCAAGATTTGACGCATAAAGTAAAACAATTTCGTCTACCGGTGCGGCGGTGTCTCTCTCCGAATTCTACCCGTTAGACAAATCGAAACGGCCAACACTACCCCGCGGGCATCGCGCGGATTTCGTCCGGTACTTGTTGTACACTACACGAAAGATCTACGAAATGTTCGACGTTTCCAAACCGTTTCAAACTCTCGCGCAAATAATATCATTTTCCGATAGGGGGAAAAATACCCTCACTCGATGCACTCGAAATAAATTTCGATTTATGTGTATATACGAGGTGCGACAATAAAATAACGAGACTTTTTGAATAAAAGTTGTTTATTTTAAAAATGTTATAATTTAATGATTATCACCTTCAAAGTACCTTCCCTCAGCATCAATACACTGTTGCATACGTCGCTGCCATTCTTGAAAACAGTGTTGCCAATTGCTTTCATTCAGCCCTTTTAGAAGTTCTGCCGTTTTCATTTTTACGTCATCAACTGTTTGAAAATGGGAAAAGAAATAAGAAGAAGTCACAAGGAGCAAGGTCTGGCAAGTACGGGGGATGTTGAAGTACAGACATTTTTTTTTCAGTTAAAAAACGTTGAATTGAAAATGCACTGTGAGCTGGAGCATTATCTTGGTGAAGAACCCAGCCATTTTTCCATAGATCTGGTCGCTTCTTTCTGACACGTTCTCTTAATTTAATTAATACCTCTTTATAATAATATTGATTAATTAATTTTGTCGATTTTTTCAACGTTTTCGTTTGTTGAAGACGTGGTAGGACGTCCAGAACGATCATCGTCTTCGACGTCCTCCCTTCCACTACAAAACCGTTTGTGCCATTCAAAAACACGAGCTCTTGATAAACATTCTTCACCATAAACTTCACATAACATACGAAACGATTCCGCGGCAGTTTTTTTTTTAATTTAACAAGAAATTTAATGTTAACACGTGTTGTTCGATTTTTATATCTAACATTTTTCGGCAGTATAGTCGAACTCGCACTAATAACAAGGCTACTAACGTATAAGAAAATGAATCGATGCCATCAGTGTTCATAGTACTTTTAGATAAGTGTTTTCTAATCATATTTCAATAATCGTTTTATAGATAACGTTAATAGTTTAGGTTTTATTCAAAAAGTCTCGTTATTTTATTGTCGCACCTCGTATATATATAAAATAAAATATAGACGATATTTAATTCCGTTATGTTCAATGGCCATATAGTATTTTGAAAATAAATCATAGGTACTTAGGCCGGGCGCACACTGAAAGACCTGAGCTGTTACGAACTTCTCGAAACATTTTGCCCCACAACGGCTCGGTACAAATTCCGCGCACACTGACCAAACAAGACAAATCAAACCACGTGTTCGTTTGGGATACAAATTTCGTTAAACCGCCCAGCCGTAAAGACGAGTTCTGACGAAAATTATGTTATTGTATTTCTTTTGTGGCTATTTCCATTGAAAAGTGAAATGAATTACAAAAAAAAAAAAAAAAAAAAAAGAACCGTACAAAAATTAATATAATTTTCGATTTGTCGGCTGAATTGCGCGTAGATAATTTGAAATTTAATAATTTCACTCGTTTTTTGTCGTTTGTCTTGGACGATTCGGTTGATATGGTTTTCCCTACAAATACAAGGCGAATCAATTTGTCTGGATCGCATGCCATTCGTACGAATAACTATGTAAATATTTAATGTAAAATATTTCGAGTAATAAAAAAAAAAAAAAAAAAAAAAAAACGTGTGATCGACACGCGGAAAAAGTGCGTTCCGTTGATCATAATAATATATAATTACCGGAGAAATATCGGAACAGACGGGTGAAAAACGTCCATGATTTTTCTGTCGATTCGTGTTTTAATGTTGAGCGATAAGTGTGCGCGCGCGCGTCAATTACTTTACAATATGTTCTTCTAATTTTCGCCAATCGGCTCGGAGCGGTTTTGTTCTTTTAGAGTTTAGAGTTTTACACACGGTACAATAATAATTGCAAGCGCGAAGAGTGGCTCCTAGATATAGGTATAGTAAAATATTTTCTACTGTTTTTTTTTAAAATTTTTATTATTGAATAATTTCTCCGGATGGCTAAACGGCATATAAGCTATTCGTTAAAATTTAGCAATAATACGCGGACGGGTGAGATTTCTTCTAGTATATTATTGTGCGTATGCGTATTGTATTGTATAAAACGGCATATGTATTATTAACTTTTTGTTCCGGGCGGTAAGTGATTTTTGTTTTTTACTATTCTCGGTGATTTTTCGTGATTTATAATTGTAGATACGTCCCACCCACCCCTCATCCCGGTGTTTTATCTCACGGCGCGGTGACGAGTTATAAATAAAACTAATAAAATAAATATAAAGGGGCCGGTATCTCGCGCCCAATAATTCTTCTCTCCGTATCGGTTTCGATCTCGATTTATCACAATGAAATGTAAACCGATACGTTCGAGAGAATTTCCGCATCGCGGGTATTATATCCTTTTTGAAGGGGGGCCCGGGAAAAAGACAGGCAAAGGCGTTAAAAAAAAAATCACCGCAGTCAAGTCAAAACCGAAACCTGCCGTCACCGCCGCCGCCACCACCGCCGCCGCCGCCGTCCTAAGTGATTGATGGCCTCTTCTTTCATCTTCAGCGCGCTACTATATATACATTATAATAAACTTTTATCTTTCGCCGGCCGGAAACGAAGGTGCAACAGCAAAAAAAAAAAAAAAAAAAGAAGAAGAAGGAGCAAAAAAAAAAAAAAATCACGGCAATCCGTCCCTAATCACGTCATAATGACCCCCGAACGTTTCGACTCCAAACCCAATTAATTTTCGCTTGTTAACAATCCTCTGTCTATGAGTAGTGACTGCGATTTTTTTATTTCCTCCGTCCCGCATTCCGATAATTGTACTGTTTTCGATGACTCGTCCGTTCACGATAAATGTCGCAGAAAACCGAAACGGACTTGTAATTTTATTAATAATTAATAAATTACGCGCCGGGACGATTTTCTAACCGCGGTCACTGAACAACAGATATCTATTTTCAACTATAACGTGCGTGTTTTTTTTTTTTTAATTTTTAATTTAATATTTTTTACCGTCCGTGAACGTTTCAACGCGAAAACGTGCTACGTCCGAAAAACGACAACAAGATCTTGAATATTGAATAAAATTATTATGAGACAAAAAAAAAAAAAAAAAAAATAGAAACCGAGGATATATTATTATTTTTTGTCTCTTGGAAAATTTTTAAGAAAACTGCGGTAAGTCTCGCTTTGCTTAAACTTGTTATTTTTCATTGCGGACACAATTGTTTTTAACACGCGTTTTCTACTCAAATTCAAATCATTATTTGTGAGTTTTACTTATTGAAACCATAATTATTATAAAATATATAATTCCTTTTGTGTAATTAACATTTTTTGCGATGTGTAGCATTTTGGATACAAAGAAAAGGAAGTAAAAATGATGGACAAAGTAAATAACTGATGATGTTTATATATTATTTTTTTTTTGTAATTGAACAAGTGAATAAGCATTTTTTTTTATATCCGATGAAATAGATTGAAATAAAATACGCATTCTCAAATAGTTAAAAACGCTATGAAACGATAGTAAATGATTTTAAAAAATTATTTTCCCTAGAGTCAGCGTCGAAATAATTTTTTTTTTTTTTTTGGAAATACAAAAAAAAAATCTCGCAGTTAACAAAAGCATTAACTTTAAAGTGTCTACTAATACTTTTTTTTTCTTTTTATTTATTTTTTTTTCATTTTAAAAATTTTTAAGTCTTTTCTATTGAACAACTTTCTCGTGACAACAAACCCACCTCTCTGAGAAGGTACACGCCAGTTACATTTTTTTTTTTTGTTAACCTGTCTGTGCATCACTGATAATACGTATAATATTCGGTATAATTCTGAACGAAATGGCGGTGGGTTGTTTTCGGAACGCAAATGCCGAAACCACGATAAATTGCACGAACATTATAATAATATTATTTACGATAAATTGTTTACGAATAATTTTTTTTAGCGTATATAGTAATTGCACGTGCACATCAAATTAATTAAATGTGAAACCAACATTAATTCACATTACGAAAAAAAAAAAAAAAATATATATATATCAAAATATAATATTATGTTGTGCGAAGTTTATGAAAGTTTTTAATAATAATATTCTTTATAAACTAAAAAAAAATATATATATATATATATTTGTTATTTTTATTTAATACGTACAAATTTAATAATCGCAAAACTGAAAAGTAATTTTACAAAAAAAAAAAAAACAAATTTGAGTATTTTCTTTCTTTTTTTTTTTTTCGAGTGAATTGAGCCTTTCGGGATAATATTTTTAGGCGTAAAATTTAATCATATTTTTGCGAAACCATTAACACGTCGTAAGCAGGAAAAAAAAAAAAAAAAAAAAAAAGGTATTAAATTGAGTTTCGCTTTGCAGTGAAGTTATTATACTCTTTGCTGCAAAATTACTTGTGTAATTAGATTTTTGGTTTTGTTGTCGTGATTCCGAACAAAAATACGAAACGTTGTGTATTTTATTTTTTATTTAAACGCAATAAATATATATATATTGTTATTTCTATACAGTTGTGTTTCACTTAAATGGTAACACAAAATAATTCAGACAGATGAACTTTGATTGAAATGCGAGTTTTTTTTTTTTTTTTTAGAAAGACCGAAGAAACATTTCGAGTCTATTTTCAAAATTTAAACCCTTGCGGTGTGCGCACGCACAATAAAACGTAAACCGTAAGAACTATTTCGTTAAGAACAGATTCGAATAGCTCTATTTTTTTTTTTTTAATTTCGAAAATTCCTCGAGTCACGTAAAATATAAAAATATAATTTTTCAACAAATATCGAACGTATCTATTATGCAGTTTTATCGGACTATTTCCGTTATTTCCCTGTCAAAAATCTTCACTTTTAATGTACTCCTTATTAGATGTCCACGTGGTACATGGTGGCAAAATAATATTTAAATAATTACTATTTTTTTATAGACATTATATTATTAAATAAGATTAAAATCATTAAACATAGTACACATTATCGACAAAAAAAAAAAACCGTTCGACCACTCTCCTCCATGCACCGCGTGGTCTTTTGAAAAGGGGGTTTTAAAGGCGAAGAAATTTTAATACTGTCTTAGGATATGAAACTGTTCGATATACGTAACCCACGTTATAAATTATTCGAATACACGTAAAATAATCAAATTTTTGTAAACTTTAAATGACTTGGGCGGTTTTTACGGTAGAAAAAAACAATGACAAGAATCAAAGTCGCTCGAAAAAACAATACTATTCGAATACGTTCGGAAGGGTTGACACTATTAAAATTGACTCGACATATTTATGCCGATCGCCTTCTCAAAAACCCATCTCGTGCTGTTGGACTCTGGACGTATCCGGCTGAAATATTTCGTGTTATGCACACTGTATAGTGTATGGCGTTTATTTTTTTTTTTATACACGACGACTGTGTATATAATGCGAATTAAACTTAAATACTGTTGTACATTCAAACGCTGCGCGAGGGCAGAGATACTTTTAAATAAAATTAAAATAATAAAAAAATAAAAACATTTGAAAAAAAAAAAAAAAAAAAAAAAATCACAAACTCGAATAAAACGCCGGTAGTTTATATTATAATATATTTTATCCACGTGAACCCGTGCGTCGGGAAATCCATAAAAATTAATAAATCCGGCCGACATATAATTTATTTAATGAGAACCTGCGGTGTAGTATTCAGAGCACATACAAATATCGAAACAGAATATTAATATACTGTAGAAGGGTCGATATTAATCCCGTTATTTTATCCCACACGGACAGCTTTTCCGGATACTCACACAAATTCGTTTCGGGGGAAAAAAAAATAAAATAAAAAATAATAATAACGAATACACTGAAAAAATAAAAAAAAAAATAATAATAATAAAACAACAACAACAATAATAAATAAATAACAAAACGCACGTGATTTAATTTCGTGTATGCATATATTTTTAGAAGGGCCTGTCGTAAAAATGTTTTTTTGACGATAAAAAAAAAAAAAAAAAAAATATATATTTATATAAAAAAGCTTCGAACAGTCGTTCAATAATTATGATAAATGAACTACGCACGTTCAAGTGCAATATACACCTACGTACTCGTAGTAATAGTGGTTAATTTATAACGATATAATTTAGTAGCGAAATCTATTTGGTTTGGCCGGTGGTTTCAATTCTTATTGACTTCGTACACATTAAGTTATCTACTTTTAGATATTCTAAACGGAGCGGGATTTACTATAGTTTTCTACGATGCGTGCACTGTTTTTTTTTTTTTTTTTCTGTTAGCGGACAAGTTTGCGGCCGGAAGACAGTCCAATTCGGGAGTCCTTGTACTTTTTCTTATAACGAAGGGAAAATCGAAAAAAAAAAAAAAAAAACAGAAATATTTACACAATAACAGCAATTCTCTTTTTTTTTTTTTTTTTAATTGTAATTAATCGAGAAATAATCATAGTGACCTGTTTACTTAATGTGAAATTTTGATCGAATCGAGGGATGCGGTTTTTTATTTTCCCCTTCTGTGAACAACTACAAACCGAACTTTTGACCGGTGGTAATGTATTTATTTCTGTTTTACGCGAACCGCGAATATATTTTCGAAAAAACCGTACACGATTACCATTACACAATAATAATCAATACGGGGGGCGATCGGGATAATGATTATAACAGGACGGGTCTATACGCTTAAATGTACGTTCGATAGCGATAATCCGGTTGATGAATTTATACCGTTTTTTTTTTTTTTTTTTAAATTATTCTTTCCGGAAATTGCGTACATACACACGCAGTCACTCGAAATAATACTGGGCGTGCGACAGTGTAGTCACTAGTCATAAATTATAATTTCGTCGGGCGAACGCGATGCAGAATTAATATCATTGGGCGGTGGCGGATGAAATATTCATAACCGCGTAGACATTACGGACGACACCGCGCCGCGGTATTGGTTTTTGCATTTTCACCGTGTACATTACACGAGGTCTGTTCAAAAATTACCAGCGAAAATGTTATTACGGCCAATCTACACACGGTACCGTTTCGAATTGTAAATAGATTTATTCGCCGCGTATTAGTGAATATTTCAAAACGAAACCCAAAGTCGCTATCTAATCCCGGTTTAATATTACACGTGGTTAGATCCGGGGCAGTTTGTTTCGTTCGCCGTTTTCGACACGTCCGAAATTAACGAACAACGCGCGTGCATCGAGTTTTGCTTGAAACATGGTAAAAACGACGCAACGGAAATTATTAAAACCGCTTTTGGGGATGATTCGTTAAGTGGTTCCCTGTGACTTTTCGGGTGTTTTAAACGGTCCGAGGACAGTCGGCGGTCAACCGAAGACGATCCACGTTCAGGAAGACCGTCGACGTCATCCAGAAACGACGGTGTGGCGACAAATTGCGAAAAAATGCGAAATGGCCACCCACCCACTAACCGTTCGTGAGTTAACAAAGCGAATCTCAATTGAGTCTTGTCACGCAATTTTACAGGAAAATGTACAGATGAGAAGGGTCGGCGCTGCCAAATTCGTTCCGCGATTGTTCACCACGACAATATGCGCTGGCACATTTAGCGCTGTCGATTCGTGCATTTTTGGCCGATAAAAAAATTGCTGTAGTCCCGCAGACTTTCCCTGTTCTCCTGATCAGACCCCATGTGATTTTTTTTCTATTCTCAAGACTAAAATCTGCGCTTAATGGACAACGGTTTCAAGATGTAGATGAAATTAAGGCGGACGCGGCAACAGAACTCGTAGCTTTCACTTTGGAACATTTCCAAAGGACATCTGAAAAATGGCAAGATCGCCGGGGATCACCGCATATCGTCCGGAGGAAAGTATTTTGAAGGAGACGCCTTTAAATAATATTTAACTTCGTGTTTGTAATTATTAAATATAAAATCCTGGTACTTTTCGAACATACTTCGTATACGTTATTATTATTATTTTTTTTTTTAACACGATAGGCTAATACGGTTATATGACAACGTTATATCGCACGCTGACGAAAAAACCTCGACGACAACCGACAAAGTGGTTTTCCATTAGCGGGGCCGATATAGTAGTCACGGCAGCGGGCCGCGATGAAAATACATGCAAATCCAATTCGTCGTCGTCGGAATCGCGGAATCGGCTGAATAATAAAACGCTGTCCCTGTTGTACGCACCGCGCACGCGCAGGTGGGCGGGGCAAGCGGTCCGTATAAATATATACGTGTAAGTACCTATACCTATAACCGCCAAATATACTCGCGCCTGTACATTCGAATTTGTACTCTCCCCGTATTTCCCCTATTGGCGATAAATGACATGCCGATTGATGGCACCGAGTATAATACACATACCTATAGACACAATAATATATATTATACATACTGTTATATTGTTATGTACGAGTATACGTACGGTTCCCCGACGCTGTTACCGCCTAAAATACAGTGCGATTCTTTCTCGTCGCGTATATCCCGGCGCTTTTTTTTTTATTTTTCCTTTAACGAGTTTTCATACTCCGGGCGACAAAGAAACGTTCTCGTATTCAACAATAATATAGACATTTTGTATTTAATATCGATAATATCTGACCATTATTATATGTACCTACAAATTACCTAATTATTTTTTGTTTTACATAGAATAGAAATTAAATTTTTCAAAAATTGTGCGTCGCCCAATCATTGATAATGCTGTCGGCTAGATGACAAAATATTTTCACTGAGCGACATTTATGTCACTGGTGGTTGCGTGCATTAGCGTATACCCGGCGATTTACCCGGATGAATTTATTTGCGTATTTTATTTAATTTCATAATACAACTAAAAAAACAAAACAAATATTTGGTTACGATGATAAACTCTATTATTATTATTATTATTATTGTTGTTATTACTATTATTCACACTAAATTATGTTTATTTTCAAAAAAGTGGGAAGGTAATTTTCAAGTAAACTCCATGACAATTCGAGCATTGAGTTTACAGAAGTTTTATCCGATTACGAAGTCAGTCAGTACAATTGACATAATAAAGGTCTATCTAGATAGAAAACACGACCGGTATTGAATACAATAAACAACGAAATATTATTGTTCGTAGGTAATCTTGTTGGAAAAATCCATAATAATCGTTGTTCGACCCGAATGTTTGTCTACTATTTGTAGATAGAAATCGCCGGTAGTCGTAAAATATGATTATGTCAAGTTGAAAATACCATAGATGTACAAAAATTATAAATCGAAAAGGAAAAATAGACACTCGTCGTTTATTCGATTAAAACAAAATCCAACTTCAATGAAATGTTCGGGTTATTTCGATTATAACCTAAACTAACCTAAAAGAACCGCAACGATTTGTAATTCATTGAAATGGTTCCGATTTCGGTTCCAATTTCAGTCCCCGGTTCAAGGGGGGAGGGAGGGGGGTGTTATTATAAACCTCATTTCGTTTGCGTTTCATTAATATCGTTGTTATTGCAATTTCGATAGTGATAACTGATAATCATATTTCGATTGTACGTAAATTATAAACATTTTTATCAATGGGATAAACATACGAATATGTTTTTGAAAGTTTTTTATTATATAAAGTGTATATTAATTTAACACGTAAAGAAGAGTATAAAATAGTTAAACGTTAAAAAAAAAACCGTTGCGTGTTGTTAATTTTAAAACAGACCATCCGGAGAGGCGGATGCGGTTACCTGTAACACACACGTGGTTCGAGCCGTTCGTAGGATTCCGCAATCGCTTCCGGGTTATAAAAGTGCGCGCCGAGTACGGAACGATAGTAGACAAAAAAAAAAAAAAAAAAAAATAATAAAATAAATAAATAACAATTGGGATTGCGGGCGCTCCGGACGGGTGCGGTGGCGGCGGAACGAGTTGGAAAATTAAAGAGATCCGCCGAACCGTGAATGTATCGTGTATACGAATCGTATTATGCGTATTATTAAAATATATATTAAAAAGTAAACCGGGGGGCGGTGGCGTAATTAATAATGGAATTTGCGTGTTAAACTGCGCGGAAATCTGCTCTCTAAAAACGGATCGCGCGGGCAAAACTTCTATTTCGGGATTACGGCGTTATTGCCCTTTTGCGGGGTTTTGGATGTCTCTAAGCCGACCCACCGCCGCCGCCCCGCATGTACGCGGTGCGAGTCGGACGATTCGAAAGTGCCCGTGCAAACACCCGGCGGCCAAAGTTCGTTATTGTTATACACTGTACGTGTGTAAAGGTGCGTTCTTAACGGACACGAATAATAACCGTGGAATAACCGGCGAGCGGGCGGACGGGTGGAAACGGAGCAATATCCCGGGGAATAAATACGGCGATATGTACAGGGTGCTTATGACGACGGTCACCGCCGCCGCGTGTGTTGTACGTAAATATATGGATTATTATATCCTCGTGTTCTCAAAGACCGGCCGCGCATTTACGCAAAAGTTCGCGTCGAAAGTACGCGAGAACTTAGGTGTAATAACGTATGGGCGTCGAGGCAAGGGGACGACCCCGGACCGTAATTTAGAGGGGGTCGAACGATTTGAAAACCGTATGTTACACTTGGTACGTATTTTGAAAAAAAAAAGAAAAGGAGACGATCAATTCGGACTTCACTACGTGTACCGACGCACATTTTATATTTTGTCCGTAAGACCCCTCGGCCGACCCACCACCAGCATAACACCACCTGTATTGTATGTGTTTGTCAACCGGAATTGAGACATCGTCACCGTCATTTAACAACATCTTCATATGGCCACGTAACTCTGCAAGAGCTTTTTAGCCGCCTCTGTCGGTGTCCTCCGACATTCACGAAGTCGCCGTTGTACGTGCAAAGCCGGGAAGGTAGTACAGGGTGCGGGCGGAGCCGGCCGATGAGTTTAATGAAGACATTGGTCTACGGTAAGATAGGAGCAAGCCTATTTTAGTGGTCCGTTTTTTTGAATGTAATCATTCTGCGATTGCTACACAATGGGAATTTCGTCTACGTCTTGGGATTACACGCGACGAATCTGTCCCTTATGTTAACGCAATTTAATTTCGGATTCGACAATTGGAAAATACTACGAGTACCCTAAGTGGATGTGGACATGGAGCACCTAGAACGGTAGGAATCGCCGAAAATGTGCAGTTGGTTAGAGAGACAATCGAGCGGTCACCAAGACACTCTGCCCGAAAGCACGCGGTTGCTTTGGGAATGCTGTGATGTTGGAAACTTATCTGCAGCACAGGTTGGAGGAAACGGCTGAAGAACATGATTTGGGAGACGTATGATTTTAACAATACGGGATTAGACCGCTTGCTCGTTTGCGACAAATAATCCTCGGGCGGTTGGTCTCTCTCAGGGGTGACGTAGACTAGCCGGCATGTTCCCCCGATTTAAGCAGGTGCGGTTTTTCCTCCGGGGGCTCCTTAAGGATAAGGTTTTCAAACATCGTCTCCATATCATAGATGACGCGAAGGAGAGAATCACTGAAGAAATCGCGTCCGTACCAATCGAAACGTGCCAAAAGTCACACCGAAACTTCAGGGATCTCCTAGAGCAACGTATTGTTCCTGGTGGCCGTCATCCATTTTGAAGATATCATTTCGAAAACATAATTGAAAAAATGGAATTTTAATAAAACAAACTGTTTTTCTCTATGTTTTAATGTTCGTTATATCCCTAGATCCTCAAAACGCACCAGTCGTCTCCGCCGCACTCTGTATATAGATAGGGATATTATTTAATTTAATTAACGGTACAATAAATTGCAAACGAAAAACGCCATTCAGTGCGTATTCAATACTTCGCTATTATTAGTCGTGTCTTTTCGTTGTTGTCACGGTATCCCAGAAATCGACATATATAAAAATGAAATAATAAAACTCGAGTTTGACGAAATCGGATTTGTGCCGGTGTTTCGTCATTTGTTGGTAGTTTTTTGTGCCGCGTTAAATACCAATAGGTATATATCGAAAAATTGCTCATATGAAATGCCGACTAGACAAAATTTGCTACCAGAAACAGTTTATGAGTGTATAGATCGGATGAAGTCTTCCGGTAAAAAAAATTGTTTACAGGAACAACAAATAAACATCGTTGCAAAACCACCAATCATTCCGCTCAGAATCTAAAACACAACTGACATACGCATTCGATTAAAAGGGGGACAAAATATATTAGCAAAACGTAAAAAAAAAAAAAATAAAAAAAAACGACGGAGTATATATTCGGCGGCACGATCGTCGGATTCGAACGGGAGTCGGCCGAAGTTCGACGGGATATATGCATACTATACAGGGTGCTCACGGTATTTATTGACGCGCAGAGTCGCTGGATCGCGGTGGTCGTATACATAAATTAGTAAAAGTCATTATAATAAAAAAAACTCGCGCACGATGACTACCTATGATATATTGTGCAATACGATAAGATTATCAGCGGGCAGATGTGTTTCTGACACACGGCGGCTGGGGACTCGTAGTTGTGCAAAGCAAAAAAAAAAAAATAAAAAAAAATACAAAATATCTGGATAAGCCAAAAGACAAAATAATCTAGACGATAAGACAACAGTTACATAACAATATTAAATTACTTGTATACGTATTTAGATGATGGTAATATTTAATCGGCAATTTTTTGTCTAGATAAAAAAAAAAAAAACCAGAGAATATGATTACGCTATTATAAGCGCATTTGACGCACGTCTCACAAATTAAATCCATTTGAAATCTTCCCAGGAAATCGCTGGATCGTGATAAATGGCTCACTCTGTACACAAAACACGAGTATTGAACACAATAATAATAGTATAGTTAACGTTTGTACGCATGTAGAAATAATATAAGACTATATTTTATTACAGCCGTTTACTCGTTAAAAAATAATAGACTGTAGAACAGAAAAAAAAATCGGTCGCTGATAGATGTTATCATCGTAATCTATACGATAGACTTGTAATGATTGGACCACGCATTACCGAAATATATCCACTACGAGGTAATGTTTTTATCGATTTTGGTTCCGGTTCAGTTCTTAAAAAAAAATCTGTTCCGGTTCATAAAAAAAAAAAAAAAAAATAGTTCCAAATAGCATTAACTATCCCTTATTAGAATTTTTTTTATTTTTTTTTTTTTTCATAATACAACTACCAACAAAACAAATATTCGGTTACGATAATAAACTCTATTATTATTATTATTATTATTGTTATTACTAGGGCTGGGATTTCGATGCACTTTGCATTGTTTTTCAAAGCTTACTGTGCAATGCTCGTCTTGTCACAAATTTGTTTTATGTACATTTGAATGAGAATAAGAAAGTTTATTTTGCATTTTTTAGTTTTAAGGTCATTTTCTTAATTTTTTAGGGCATTTTAGAGTTATTGGAGCATTTTTTGAGTTTTTGGAAACCAAGTGTCTGAATATGAAATTTTATTTTAAGATTTTAAGATTATTACACCAATATGGTTTTTAAATAAATATAACAGATTATAAGTAGGTACTCGTAATTCGTATTATATTATCGGACAAGGTTTGAGTAACCTCTACCCGCATTTTCTGTTAAATAATCTTAAATCGGTAAAATTGAGGTCCGATGATATTATCGTTAGACGTTCAGTACGAGTTTTGTCGTCGTTAACACCGTTTTATTACTTTAGTTAATTTTTTTTGATAATTTAATATAAAAATGCCAAAAGTAAAATGTTCGACAGCGAGTCGACTGCGTGCGTTTGTACAAAAATTTGGACATCATATTTTTTTTAGGGCATTAAAATACCAGCCCTAGTTATTACTATTAAAAAAAAAAACCAGAGAATATGATTACGCTATTATAACCGCATTTGACGCACGTCTCACCGGCACCATCCAACCAGAAAAACTTTCATAATAATATGAAATTTTTTACGCCAAACATCAGCACGAATTCGCACGACAGACTCCGAAATTCGCACGTGTCTTATTCGCGAACGTATTTCCGTTTTCAACACATTTGTACGATTATAAAAACATCGTACAGTTATTGTTTTATAATAGGTACATTGGCAAAAAAAAAAAAAAAAAAACTACACGATTATTTGTATAAAGAGTTTTAACTGCAGATTGAATAACGATTCAAATCCATCTGATAATTTAACAGTGGTGGACTTATATTGCCCACCGTAGGACCCATTGTTTAAAAATCGTCTGACACGTGGTCTGGCTTCTATTTAATTTCATAATAGGCACTATTACTCTAAAACCAAAGTACAGCGAGTTCTGCGCGGTTTGCATAAGCATGTTTTCGCTTTGTTACCCGTTTGATAGATATAGACGCAAAATTCTAGTATAGCATTTTCTTAAGCAGTGTTCGAGTTGAGGAAATAAAAGAGCGCTAGAAGAAACCAGCGATTTGTTTCCAAAAGTACTATTTGACAATCAATTGGAATAAAATTAAAACAATGTGATGTCGTATCATTATACGGGGAAATGTGAATTGGATGATGCGAGTTAGTTGGACAAAACGATGAACGAAATGATAACGAAGAAAACGAAACCAGGAAGTACGTCATCACTCAGTACATTTCAAGTTAGAGGATGGGATAGGTTCTGTGACACGTGGGTAAGCTTATTTATATCATAATAGAAGAGAGGATGAGTTGCAAAGGAGACTGAGGGACCAAGAACGGCATATATCAAACAAATGATTTCAGATGCGGGTCTGACAAACTACAGGTAGTTGAATAGATTAGCTGGTGGCGGACAAGATTAGAGGATTTTGGGAAAACTACAAGAACAACCTTAGGGTTGAAGGACGAGAAAGAGATAGCAATACTTT
Source organism: Tuberolachnus salignus (assembly GCA_956483605.1). Classification (NCBI taxonomy): domain Eukaryota; kingdom Metazoa; phylum Arthropoda; class Insecta; order Hemiptera; family Aphididae; genus Tuberolachnus; species Tuberolachnus salignus. Next base: position 32,056,336 of record OY101429.1, read on the forward strand.
TTTGAATGAAAAAAAAAAATGTCCGATGAAAACAACACTACGGATACCAAACAAATCTTCAAATAAACGCGTTTAGAGTTACGAAAGCTCGAGTGTTTATTTTTAATAGTAAATAGAACCGCCAATAAAATAGGTGTATTAGTCGATTAGCTAATATGAACTAAAAACTAGTTTTATTATTTTTATTTTAGCTCCTTGTTTGGTAATTGTTCTATATTTTCATTACCTATTTACAATTAAATAAACAACAAGATTTAAAAAGTACTACACTTAAAATTCGGAGCAAGATTTCTGGTAGAAAAGTTGTTCGCAGACGAAATTAAATTATGAAATAATAAAAAAAACACACATTATAGTAAAACAAATACCTAACCTTCACTTTCTTCAAAAACTTAAAAAAAAAAAAATAAAACCGTGTCACGAGACAGAACAAACAACTTCTCGCAGAAACTCAAGTTATACCTTCATATGGGTGCAAGGCGTACGAAAGATAATATAATCTTTATATAACTGCATCAAAAGATATACAAATATGAAAACAAACGATTTACAGAGTTTTTTCTTGATATAATTATTACAGTGCTGAATTTTATTAACACTACGATTGGATTTCTATGCGAAAATAGATTTTCGATTTTTTATAGTCAAATTTACCACATATTTTATTAACAATTTTTAACATCATATCGAACGATTTAATTTTAAAAATTTAAGCAGACTAAGGAAAACAAACAGTTTATAACAGACGCACGGACAAACGACATAGAATAGTAGTTTTAAATTCCGAAAAGAAATTTGCAGGTTGTATAGAAGTAGACGAATTTATATTTGTTTATAAACATAAATATTTAAAACATAAACAAATATAAATAAAAACTAAAGCTACGAAAATTCTCTTAAAAGAGCCTTAACGAAGCAAAAGGCCGACAACCTAGCGGCCCGTACTCTTAAGTTAAAAGGAATTAATTTACTAATATAGAAGAAAATAAATAAAACAAAATAACTTATTGTCAACAGTTGTCGATCAAATAGTTATATTGTACAGTAAGAAGTTAAAACCAAGTCAAATAATAATAATAATAATAATTTTAACTACATTAACCAGCACTCGAATTCAAAGGGAGCGCAGGCGGACCGAGTCTGCTTTCATTTTTTTTTTTTTTTTATAAACTTGAGCGTACCATTTTATTTAATTAACACAATGAGCTTTTGTAGGAAATTTGTATCTTTACTTGTATTCTGTGCATCATATCTGTTAATTATTATTGAAATTAAAATATATGAAATGAAAAATTGATTTTTGATCATTTTTAAATCTGGGAATAAAATGTCATAATATCGAACAATCATTTCATACGACTTTTGTTCGTATGCCCTTAGATATAAGGAATCCGTCGTTGGATTGTCTCAATTTGTGGTATTTTTCGACCGCTATTCACAGACCCCAAAACCAGATTACTTTACTTTTACTTTTTTTGGTCGATTATTGAATCGACCAAAAATTATATATATATATATATTTTTTTTTTTTTTTTTTTTTTTGTCAGTACTTAGTGCTTTTTCCGATTAACAAGATAGGACTAATAAAAAATAATAAAAATTATCGCACCGGTTGAAATTGCGCAAAGAAAAATAGTTTTTATCATTAACAACTCGCGTCAACGCAATCTTCAAATCAATCGCAATCCAAATATGTAACGTCTATTTGTATGCATCCCGAAAGCTTCACAACCGAATTTGATGACATTTTTTTGTTGTTGTCGTTCGATTCCCTATAGTCACCGGAAGATTATAGGTTATATTAGTAGCTGCTGAAGCATAGCTGCTCGCGGAAACAACATTATCGATGGCGAGATGGAAAAGAGTGTGCGGGGTTAGGGTAGAAGGGGTTATAAAGAGAGTGACGGGGGCAGGTGGTTGGGCTCCTTCCCAACCACCCCCCATGTTAAATCCACGAACGTTTAATTTGTCACGAGAAACACCGTGCTCGTACACAATATACAATATACATATTGCAAAGGAGACGTTTTTATTCAATATATATTTACATTTTTTTTTTTTTTTTTTTTTATTGAAAATTGATATTATAACGTTACTCGGTTGTGTTTTATAACTAAATATAGTTGTTCGAGGCCAGGCCCCATTCAGATATTGGATGCGTATTAGAGGAAATAGCAATATAGGAAGAAACTCAATATTCCCCTGTACCCCAGCCGTATATATATATATATATATATATATATATATACTTTACATTCCAAAGTCGTTGGAGTGGAGAGGTTAAAGTGTAAGTAGTTTTAAAACTAATTTGGAATTCAGATCCGGTTGTACTTATAGAAAGAATATAAAAGCGGAAGAGTATAATATAGTCGGGGCCGGGGTGAAGGGGGATAGAAGCTGTTCATAACGGACGATTAACTGTATATATATAAGGGGGAGGGTAAAAAGTTTTGACCGCTTAAACAGAAATACTCCGGATATACAAATTGCGTTTGCAGATTTAATCATAAATGTAGAAAATAATTTCATTAGGAGTGTTGGCAATAGTGAATATTAAACGCGTATAATATTCATAGCTAATATTACCTAGTGTCGTTCCTAATGAATTTGTATTGTACGTTTATGATTGAATCGGTAAACGAAATTTGTAACAATTGTGTTTGTATTGAAACAGCACAATTATCTGTGCTGGATATGTCTAGAATTTTTTTTGTTGAGAATTTAGACCGACCGACCGAGTCGTTTTTCACGCGGAACTTGTGTTATATTTTTGCGATTTTGTGACCGGCGTGCCGTACGATTCGAAATGTTATGCGGGCGAAAAGGTAAAAACGACAAATAATATGATTCCGCATAGCTCTAGAACGACACACGCGCTCGTAATACACGAAGGAAATATGAAATGGCATTTATACGTCTGAAAAAATATTATTATGAACTGTATTGTACCGTACGTATTGTTAATAATCAAACGGCCGTTGTAATATTATCGTATCCGCGCGTTTAAAATACCATTCAGTTGATTGAACGAAACTTTTACCAACAAACTTTCGGTTTTAAGTGAGTCTCGGCGTACAGACAAACAGAAAAAAAAATATATATATATATATATCTACGATAAGTCCGTTGTACACGCGCGATTCGAGAAACCCTAATATAATATAAGTTTCTATATATATCGTAAAATATTAACGGCGGCAGTGGCGTGCACATCTTGAAGAATCTCGAGATCTGAATTACGATCATTGGTCGGGCGAGAAATTAAATTTGGACACGGCGCGATAGGTGGGTGCGGACGGATTTCCGCGGACCCCACGGCCGAAATAACGTTTATACATACCGGCGGGAAAAAGTCCGCGTGTATATATCGGAATTCTTTGCGGGATTAAACCGAATCGCAGGGTCTCGTATCATCTGTTAGTTTCGACGTTCGATGAAAACGATCGGAGTGGATTCCCGCTAGGAAATAATATGCACCCTTCAGAATCGCCGGCGGTCGTTGTACCGTTCGACATACCACTCGGAAGAAACACAATGAGATTTTAGGCGAATATTTCCTATCGGTTTCCGCGCCGCGCACCAACGGTATTCGTAAAGAATTTATATTAAAAAAAAAAATATATACAATATATATATATATATATAGACCGAACGATAAAAGTTGACAAAACGATACAGTAGTTACACCCGCATTCAAAGTGTGCCCAAGACCGTTTGTTTTGTCTATCGAAACGGCCAAGGCCGGCGATAAACGAGCCAAAATTAACTAACCCGAGAGAACTTCACGAGCGGCCTCTGCGTACAGACAGTTTTGTAATTGCCACTATCCCGGTGCATTGACGAGAACGGTGGCCACGTCGCAGATGTAGTATTTAAAACCAAATAAAATAAAACGTTAAATGTGCACAGAAAAAACGTATTAAATCAATATTGCCGATACTCGTTGTGTTATGATTTTTTTTTTTTTTTTTTTAAATAAGGAAGTAACCGCGATCCGCCCTGGATGTTCGATGACGACGTTATTCACTCTGTTGGTTCCGACGGAATTCCGGACAGTGCAGTATAGCCGCTCGAGTTGAAACCATGTAAATTTATACCTATGGAATACGATACGTTGCCTATATCGCATATTGTAAAACTCCGTTAGCATTGCTCAACACGTAAAATACAATTACTGTACGGGCCAGCCGAAAAATTTGTCCGAATCGAGATTAGCCTGCGCACTGTAAATAAATATATATATATATATATATATATATATATAAAAAAAAGGACAATTTGTTTTGGGAAATAATCAGTTCTACGGTAGGGATTCAATTGTCGGTTATATTAATAATATTTAAGAAAGGTAAAAAACAAATTTTCACTTTTTCATATTAAACGTCGAGCTGTCTTCGAATCGCGCGCCCTGTTAATTTGATCGGACCGAGCTCAAATTTTGCGGACATTATTTTTAGACGTACCGAAACGTATTTCCGGCCAGCACTCCCTATAATTAAAAAAAAAAAACACTTCCGCACTCTTAAATTATATTTATAATTTATATACGGGGCCTCGTCAGCCGCGTGATTTACGACCGGTAGCGATTTTTTCGCGATTTGTTCGGAACGCACGGCGTCTGTGCACGTACAAATCGCTGGCCATTATCGCGGCCCGCCCCCCTCGACTCGTTATATTATTTCGTCCCCGCGTACGCATATTATTTGCTCGCTCGTTTTTTTTTTTTTTTTTTTTTTTATTTTTTATTTTAAAAACAGCTCCCCGCCGCCCGTTATCGCCGACAAAAACGGAAATATGGTTCACAATTTGCGATCCGTTGTACGCGAATCTAAGTATGTGTAGAGCGGGAGTACCTTCTGTACATACAAACACAGTCGAAAACTCGCGTTATTTTATTACTCCGCCCGCCACGTTTCCCACCTCCCGCCTCAAAATATATAATATAATATATTATTTATATATATATATATACTTTATATTTTTCCCCCTTTTTTTTTTTTTTTTGTTTTTTTTTTTAACGCCAGAGCTTATTTCCACCAAAGTGCCGCCTACGGGCGCCCCCCAGAGAATCGCGTAAAGTTTCGCGAAAAGTTTTCTTTCTATTTTCCCACCCCTCGTCCCGTACGAATAAAAATATATTCGCGTTACGTACCTGCGCGTTTTTTTTATATTTTCTGTTTTTTTTTTTTTTTTTTTTAGTCGCCGTACAACGTAGTAACGATATAAACGCGTTTTAAAATTACGATTATTCCATCCCGGGTAAAACGGGTAATTTTCCCCGACTCGTCCGGGTGGTGCCGCCGAACAGACGAAACGCGCGCGCCGTACGTCTGCCGCCGACCGCGCTGAATTTCGTAAAGTGTCGCGCAAAACTCTCGCGACGCGAACAATATTATATTATCCGACGGTACTCGCCGAGTTACATCGTCAGACGTGTAACTCTCCCTCTCTCTCTCTCTCCCTCCCTCCCGCTCGCCCACTCACCGCGCGGCGTATTATGTTTCGAGACGCGTCTGTTCGCGATCCGTTTGACTCTTTGGCCCCCGTCCCTTGGCAGTTTTCCGACGGCTTTCGTTTACGGCAACCCGCGATTTCTCCGGGAAACCGTTTTATTCGTACACCGCTCGGTAGGCAGTGTACGGGCAAACGCGAACGCCCGTTTACCGGGTTATTTTCCAATACGAGGTTTATAATTACAAACTTTTTTTCATCTTCTTCTTTTTTTTTTTTTTACTATTATTCGTGAAATTCCGAGCGGAACGAGAAACGTTCGACGTCTGTAACCGTGTGTTTTTCCGATTAGTAAAATTCACCAATACGTTTGTCTGGATTTCCAACAATTTTTCTTAAAAAAAAAAAATAATACTATTCATCAATTGAATGTTTGGTCTTTCGTCTTATTATAATTATTTGTTTTTTTTTTTTCAATGATTTTATCGTTGCGTTTGGTATTTAAACGATTTATTAGCCTGTATCCAATTACCTTAATAATTATCCACCTACAATAGTGGTCTACCGAAGTGTGTTCCGTCGGCGATTTAATTTTCTCTGTTTTTTTTTTACTATTGTTCGTGAAATTCCGAGCGGAATGAGAATCGTTCGACGTTTGTAACTGTGTGTTTTTCCGATTAGTAAAATTCACCAATACGTTTGTCTGGATTTCCAACAATTTTTCTTAAAAAAAAAAATAATACTATTCATCAATTGAATGTTTGGTCTTTCGTCTTATTATTATTTTATTTTTTTTTTAGTTTTCAATGATTTTATCGTTGCGTTTGGTATTTAAACGATTTTAGTCTGTATCCAATTACCTTAATAATTATCCACCTACAATAGTGGTCTACCGAAGTGTGTCCCGTCGGCGATTTAATTTTCTCTGTTTTTTTTTTACTATTATTCGTGAAATTCCGAGCGGAACGAGAAACGTTCGACTTCTGTAATTGTGTGTTTTTCCGATTAATAAAATTTACCAATACGTTTGTCTGGATTTCCAACAATTTTTCTTAAAAAAAAAAATAATACTATTCATCAATTGAATGTTTGGTCTTTCGTCTTATTATAATTATTTGTTTTTTTTTTTTCAATGATTTTATCGTTGCGTTTGGTATTTAAACGATTTATTAGCCTGTATCCAATTACCTTAATAATTATCCACCTACAATAGTGGTCTACCGAAGTGTGTTCCGTCGGCGATTTAATTTTCTCTGTTTTTTTTTTACTATTGTTCGTGAAATTCCGAGCGGAATGAGAATCGTTCGACGTTTGTAACTGTGTGTTTTTCCGATTAGTAAAATTCGCCAATACGTTTGTCTGGATTTCCAATAAATCTTCTTAAAAAAAAAAAAAAAATAAAAATAATACTATTCATCAATTGAATGTTTGGCCTTTCGTCTTATTATTATTTTATTTTTTTTTGAATTTTCAATGATTTTATCGTTGCGTTTGGTATTCAAACGATTTATTAGCCTGTATCCAATTACCTTGATAATTATCCACCTACAACAGCGGTCTACGTGAAGTGTGTCCCGTCGGCGATTTAATTTTCTCTGTTTTTGTAATTAATCACGGCACCCGATGGGTTTTTTTTGTTTGTTTGTTTTTCGCTTTTAGTTATTCGGGTGTAGGTGTCGTATTTTCCGACGCGCATTATGGGCGAACGAGAATTTTTACCTAGGACAATACGCACGGGCGGCCCGTAGCGACGGGAGAGTTTAAAATACCCGGTTTACAATATAAAATTAACGCGAAGCATATTCAGGAACGGTTTTCACGGCGGGACCGGGCCGAGCGCAGTGTTTTGCCGGTGACGGGAAATGGCGCGTCGGTAATGAGGCGGACGGACGTTCGCGTTATCCGCGCGCCGCGTGTATTTTATTCGAGTTCGGTTAACACGCGGCCCCGGAAGTAGTCCGCGGCTAATTTACGTGATAACGTAACGGGTTTACAATGGTCCGCGCCGTCCGTTTTAATTTAATTATATACTACGGTTGATAACGATTACTACGGTTTTCGATAGGGTACTTTCACGGCGTGTGCGCGTACCTTTTTGCGTCTCGGGTTCGGTTCTACCGGCCCGGCGACCCCGTGCCACCGACGCCCGGCGTCGTCTCCCGATAAAATGCCACACGGTTCGCCAATCGCTCTTAAACAATTTTCAATTCAGTTCGTCAATAACGATCGCGAGACTCTAAGGCGGGGGCGGCCCACCGAAGAAACCGATTTCGTGAAATTTCCGTACACCGGTGAAACAAAAAAAAAAAAAAAAAAATGTATAGTTTCGTCAATGTCGTCCGATGGACGAGGATGTGTTAATGTTGTTGTGGTGGCTTCGTATAAAAAAAAAAAAAAAAAAAAAATGAATCGGATTCATCCGCTTTTAAAAGATAAACAGCAATAGTAGTAGCTATGCAGTTGCAACGGAATGAACCGCCGACGAGGATAAATTCCAAAGTTTCAACAGAATGTCCCACCTGCTCGGAAACATTTTCCCAGGCAAGTTGGACCTTATCTCTATTGCTGTAATCCTTGTTTTTGTAATCGTACAAACAGTCGTGTCCTTCGATTGCTTCTATTAATTTGTAATTGAAATCTCCAACGCCTTTCGACATAGGTGTTAATAAATTTAATTTTTCCTAGCACTAAAGCCAACTCAAGAACGCGACTACTCCGACTACTCCGTACGTTGGTGCTATTAAAATAGTAATACGGTAGACCGTCACAAACGATATTTCGTATAAAATGAAAAATGAAAAAAAAAAACAATGATAATATCGGTCAAAACGTCGATAGCGTTTCCATTTACGGGATTTTATTACGGGGATTATTACGTCGTGTATAAACACTATTAGTACGATAGTTTCTACGGGATGTCTCAAGTTGCTTTTCATCATTTAGCGCAGTTAGTCGGAGCACATATGTTTCCATTTATGGGGATTAGTATTCACTATTGTTACTATATGCTGCATATACTACAATGTGTATATATATATAATATTAAAATATGATAAATATAACATAAAAAACACGAACATACAAAATTTATTAATAATTTATACGAAACTTTATTGTCGAAACCGAAATTAAAAGTTTCGTGAAATCCCGTGGTTGTGTTAGGCGCGACTATGAGACATTTTTGTTTCACGAAACTCGGTGTGCGTATCTATTTGATTTTCAATTCAATCGATTCACGAAACTAAAGTTTCGCATTTCACGAAATTAGTTACTTAAAACTAGTGTTTTCAGCGTGCAGCCCGCCTAATAGGCGCGTGTTATACGTACGAACAATCTGTTAATTTCAATTCGAATTTCTCGCAATTGTTCCTAAACAAACGTTGATAACCCGACCGTTTTTTTAGCGCACGTTTTTACAGCTCGGATATACGTTACATATTACGCCGTTTCTGTAAAAATATCCACGGCGTGTAATCGTAAAAAATTATTTCCCTTTCTATCGTTGTTCCCGTGTTCATAGACCGCATTGGTCGAGAACAACAACGAAATTTTAATATTTTTCAAAAACGCGTTTATTTTTTACATATACCCTATACGGTTGCTGTATGTGGTTAAGCTATTAATCAATTTTCAAGTTTTCGTAATTAAACTTATAGTGTACCCGATATTATAATAGTACGTACTCGCGCATAATATTTTATAGTAATTATGACAACGGAATAAGTAAAATCGATTTGTAAAAGCACGCGTGACAGTGTAGTAAATTACACAGATTTCTGGTAATGGTTTTGCCATAACTTGCAGAAAGACTATCGCGACCTAACCTGTAGTCTTCATTCGATTCTCCGTTTATAAAATTATTGTGCGAAAAATTCATATTGCTCCTTTGGTTTGCGTTAAAACAAAAAAAAAAAAAAAAAATGTTTGAAAATTTGTCAACACTCCGAAAGGGCTAATGGCTAATATTCTATGAAAATTGCGCGTCGCTACGATTATTTTTCACCGAGTTACAATAAAAAGACAAAATCGAAAATAACAATACTTTAAGTACATTTTTTTTCCCAATTATTAAGCAAACTAAAATCCCTAGAACGACATCCTCGATAATCCAACTAGATACAAATTTCTTCCAGAAAATGTGATGACACTTGGATATCGGAGCGATATTTCTGGCAGAAAAGATGTTTACAGACGTGGGGGGAGAGGGTAGAAATAAAAAACACACATAGTAAAACCAATACATTGCTCGCCACGCTTAAAGTGTTAACTCGTTAAAAGTTAATTTGAAAAATTTGTTTATGTAAAAAAAAAAAGAAAAAAAGTTGAGCTTACTGCCCCGTTATTGATTTACTCGTTTTATTCGATCAGCATTAAAATGTACGATACAATTCGGTCAAAAGAATAACAATAATTGTAATTTATCGTGCAAATACAAATTAATTAAATTAAGAATTTAAATATATATTTGAACTTGTTCTACCCGAAACTCACGCAGAAAAGAGTTGACGATTGGGAGCAAGATTTCCGGACAAATAGTTGTTCATTCCTAGAGGACAGAAGAAAAAAAAAAAAAAAAAATGTAAAAAACCCATCATAGTAAAACTATTACGTTCCTGGCCTCGCTCAGCATCTAAAATCGCGTTACGTTTTATGAATATTGTGTGCTCTATTGGCAAATTGCATTGGTCTCGCAAAGTTAACTGCAGTGTGCGGTATATAAACGACAATTTTATAACACAATAATAATAACCATTCGGACGAGATTTGTCCCGCCCTCTTCGAATTTTATCGTTTTTCGTATTCCCACCCCCCCGGTGGGAGGGGGGGATCTTGAAATTTAAAAAATAAAACCCTCCGACAGTGTAACAATTGCTACGAGAACAGTGCACTCAAACTGTAGGACAAAAACAACAAAAAAAAAACTACTTTAATTTGAAATGTACGTCTACGGCGGATTTTGAATTATCTGACCATCCCCTTTATCGCCTCCTATCGTGAAAAGGTCGAATATAACTACCCTAATTATTATTATCTCTTGCCCAGTTTGAACCTTCCCGTGAAATATTGCGCGTCTATAGTTTCCCCGAATACACAGGAAGGATAATTATATATATATTTTTATACGTATATTATGAATTTAGTGAGCGATGAACGGAGCTAGTGGATTTTTTCTTTTATTGTATTTTTTTATTTTTATTTTTTCTATATTAAACCCTACAGGAGGATTATTAGCATGGCTCGGATGTTGTTGCAAATGCTAATTTTTCGTTTTCTTTTTTTTTTTTTTTTTTTTTTGGTAAAACTTTTTGAAGAGCATTTCGAATAATACACAAATTTGTGTCATACCTCCCTGACGTCATATACGGTATTTTTTGCATATTTATGGACTTTTAGTGCTTTTCGGGTAATCGGTGCCTGTTTCTAATTTTTCGTATTCTTTTTTGGAGATCATTTCGAATAATACACAAATTTGTGTCATACCTCCCTGACGTCATATACGGTATTTGTTGTTGTTATTTTTCGCATATTTATGGACTTTTAGTGCTTTTCGGGTAATCAGTGCCTGTTTCGGAATATTTCCATACAATTAATGGGAAATAAACGCATGTAAATTGAATGTTTTATCGATATTGTTAAAAAAAAAAAAAAAATAAAAAAATGTTGTTGTTCATAAAGTACGACTGAGCGCGTCCGAAAAAGACTGTATATTATGAATTCAGTGAGCGATGAACGGAGCTAGTGGATTTTTTCTTTTATTGTATTTTTTTTTCTATATTAAACCCTACAGGATTATTAGCAGGGCTCGGATGTTGTTGCAAATGCTAATTTTTCGTATTCTTTTTTGGAGATCATTTCGAATAATACACAAATTTGTGTCATACCTCCCTGACGTCATATACGGTATTTGTTGTTGTTATTTTTCGCATATTTATGGACTTTTAGTGCTTTTCGGGTAATCAGTGCCTGTTTCGGAATATTTCCATACAATTAATGGGAAACAAACGCATGTAAATTGAATGTTTTATCGATATTGTTAAAAAAAAAAAAAAAAAAAAAAAAAATGTTGTTGTTCATAAAGTACGATTGAGCGCGTCCGAAAAAGACGGTCGTATTCGGTTGTCACCGTCGATTAGATAATCGGACAATTCCTATGATATCGGTTGATTTTAAAATTGTGACAGTCGCCATCGTACTGCAATATTGTCGGATAATCCGATTGGTTAGGTTAGGTTAGGTTGCATGTGTTTCGGTTTTATTTTATTTTACCGATTTTGTTTTAGTGTTTTTGGCCGTCATCGAAACGTATTATCGCGTGTGCGATCGATCGTGTGGTCTGGTGTTGTACACGCTAAAGTGTACACGTTGATTTAAAAATTCCTGAGGCTAAAAAAATGTTTACCGAACCGTCGCCAAACTCGATTTTGATGAATTCGGTACACGATTTTGTAAATTCGCCATATTGTATATATTAAATATATTCGTATTCCAATAAAACGTTCAGAATTGTACGAATTAAATAACATCGAAAATGAATTCAAATTAAATTAATTTTTTTTCTTCTTTCTGTTAGGCATATTTTCTAATTTGCATTGCTATATATAGCGCTGGTTTTGGTGTTTTTAAGTGTACATTCAAGCGCTAAAAATTAACATTTTTTTTTTACAATTTCCGAACCCTGGTTATTAGATTATATTAATCCGCATTATATAATATCATGAGTGTTTGTTGAGGTTTCGCGGGAAATTTGCACAAAAGCAAATATTGCATTCGATCGTACGATAAATCGCAATTATGCCCGGTACAGTATGTAATAAATAAACGCGTAGGGCGGGGTTTTTTTTTTATTTTTTTTTTTTTATATATACAAATTGGAAATGTTCACCTAAAAGATTTTGAAAATATTTAAAATACGGCCAAACAATCAGATAAATAATATCGGGCTGTTTCAGGTCGTGTCCCTTCAGCCCAACACTAGCGTTTTCCAAAAGACATCACGAAGTGGTCCCCCCAAAAAAAATATACGCGCTTGTTCATATTGTTTACAAAGTCATTTCCCCCCCCCCTTAAAACGTTAGAAATTATATTAATCGATCATTACGATGTTGCGAGTAGAAATCGCAACGAGTTCAATGATGTTTACATTTGTTTATTTTAATTTTAATTTATTAAAAATTCTGTTTTTTTTTATTTTCTCCGCCATTGTTTACTTGGTCGTATACCGTTGGTCTTTGCTTCGTATTTCACATGCATGTGCATCTGACTATGCCTAGACGAGTGTCAACAAGAACGACAATATTTGGATGTCCCGTATAAAAACAAAAAAAAAAAAAATGCATTTAATTTTGAGTAGAAACTTTTACAGTGGTTAGTTGTCAGCAGTGGCCAAAAAAAAAAAAAAAAAAAAAAAAACCGACGAGTACCGATCGCCGAAATTAAACACGAAAACTTATTTTCGATTTCTTTTTTTTTAGGAAATCTCATACCGACGGTGTCACGGTGTCATCTCGCGTATTCGGATCGTTTTATGAACATAACGCATATTGGCACGTAAGCATTGAATAGGTTAGGTTAGGTTTTTTTTTTTTTTTTTTATATTTTTTTCTCCCGCCACCGACGGTATGAATAAAATTAGAGGACGTCGTCGTCGAACAACCCGCGGCTGCGTAAAACTTTGTTTTCGGGTAGTCCCCGGCAAAACGTCGTGTTATTGTCAATGTAGATTAATTAAAATAGACTGCATAGACACAACGGCGCAACACAATGTCCCGGTAATTTTATCGCCGTTTTATATTTTCCAAATAAAATAATATGTGAAAGAACGGTCCACGTCGAAAAAAAAAAAAAATACACCGCCCTCCCCACGTACTACTCTGGTTAATTTCTAGAGGACCGGCTGGTCTTTAATGTAATTCACCTCACGACCGTTGGGGATCCGTCCTGATTAGATTTCGTACGACTGGTCCCCTACTGTTCGAAAGGAAACAAAACTTTCGCGACTACAAATTTATTTCCCAAATTTAACACACTTGTATCATACACGGTAGGTTATTCGCGTGGCCGGTAAACTCCAGCATCAATAGTAAATTGAGAGGATTATCGAGAATAAAAATAACGTATAATACGCGCGGACGATTTTATAAAAAAAAAATAATAATAATATCGATTTATCCGGGGAAAACTACGCAGGAACGCTCATACAAAAGTAGGTAAAACTAAAATATCTTATTAGTTATTTATTTTACAGTCGCGTTTGTATAGTATAAATTATAATCTACAACTTTATCGAAACGGACAAAAAACAGTCGAGTTTTAACTATACAAACAGAGGTACAAAGGTATTCACTAAAAGGCCATTCGGTTCGGATTTGGATAGTTAACAAATACGACCGTATAGAATGTACGTACAAATTGTAGTCATTTCATTAATTCGACAACACTGATCATTTTTGTATATATGTATACGAGGTGTGGCTATTAAATAACGAGACTATCTACTTAACGATAAGGCATGAGTAGATAAGGGTATAATGGTAGTATATTTGTAATCTATGAATATCACTGCATCGAACAATACCAGTTTAGTCAGTTTCCGTTTTGTAGTCTATGTGTAAGCGTCGTTTAAATTGACCTCTTACGTGTTGAATGTCGAAATCATGCCGGACGAAAAAATTGAACAACGTATTAATTTAAAATTTTTAGTGAAACTTGGAAAATCTGCGACCGAAAGTTTTAATTTATTAACTGAAGTATATGGAGATAGTGTCCTATCACGACCACGTGTTTTTGAGTGGCACAAACGATTTCGTGAGGGTCGTGAAGAAGTTGAAGACAATCAACGGGTGGGTCGTCCATGTTGGTCGTATTTTTCGATATTAAGGGTGTAATAATGACAGAATGGGTACCTCAGGGACAAACTGTGAATCAACATTATTACCTTCAAGTATTGACAACACTCAGAGAACGAGTAAGAAGAAAGCGGCCTGAGTTGTGGGAAAATGACTCTTGGATTGTCTTGCATCAAGACAATGCGCCGGCTCACAGTGCCTTATCTGTAAAGCGATTTCTAGCTAAAAATCGAACTCCAGTGCTTCAACACCCCCCCATATTCACCAGATCTCGCTCCATGCGACTTTTGGCTTTTTCCAAAATTAAAAAGTGCGTTAAAGGGCACACATTTTGAGTCAGTTGAAGCTGTAAAAACAAAAGCGACAGAGGTGTTAAAGACATTGCAAGAAAAGGATTTCCAACACTGTTTCAACCAATGGAAAATTAGAATGGAGCGATGTGTCAAACATGGAGGGGAGTATATAGAAGGGGAAAAATGTTAAACCATTCAAAAATATAAATAAAAAGTTTTTACAGAGAAAATCTCGTTATTTATTAGCCACACCTCGTATATATATACAGGGTGCGGCAGAGCCGACTTACGAGTATTGATGGGCTATAAATAGCGTACAGTAAAATTTAGAGAAAAGGTTTTTTTTTTTTTTTTTATTTAAATCAGTATTCAATACCATTTTTAAATATTATTTTTCGAAAATTATATCTCCAAGATGGCGGGCCGTCAGGATTGATACACTGTTGTAGACGATCTCTGAAGCTCTCATATGATTTTCGGCACATTTCGACCGGTATGGCCCAGACTTCCACGGTGATTTTCTGTTTAATTTCTTCTACGGTATGTGGGCGATGTCTGGAAACCTTATTCTTAAGGTAGCCCCAAATGGCAAAAAAAAAAACACAAATGCTTAAATCCGGGGACCGTGCTCTGGCCAGCCCGTGTTCCTCTCGGAGAGACTAACCGCCCGAGGAACAGTTGCGAACGATATTTGGCTTGTTGAAAAACGAACGGACGAAGAATCGGAAGAAGAAAAAACGAAACGAAACGAAAGCTCGAGGCGCTTAACGTAACCGTTACCGTTTAAAACGCAATCGTTTCGTTTCGGCGGCCCCGTTTGATGCGCGCCCGGCCTTTGGTTATTATTTCACGTCCGAGACGACTGTGTTGTTCGGTGCCGGGGCCGTTTGATTCCCATAAATCACACGGGAAAAACTCAACCCGGGAACCGGCTCCGTTCGACCCATCCGATTTATTCGTTTTGCCCTCGTCCCCGCGGACGTAATTCCCCGGTACATCGGCCGCGCCGTGGGGGGGGGCGGTGGGCGGTGGGCGAAACGACCGTACATAAAGACGGAGCCGATTTACAATGTCAGCCGCACGCGCGTTTTACGAGAGCCAAGCGGTTTGGCCGGCGACCGGATCAGTTCCGCAGATCGAAAATCGGTTTCGCAATCGGGTCGAAAGTTCATTGCGGCGAACCTTTTTTTTTTTTTTTCTTTCTTTTTTTTCCCCCCCCTCCCCTCGTTTCTATTTTTCTGTTACAATTTGACGTTGGAAAATACGAGCGGTGTAATCGTTTCGATACGGGAGATTTACCGGGGGGTTTTTTTTCTCTCTCTCTCTCGATAATTTCCTTAAACCCGTAAACAACGGCGACGATATTGTTTTGGTTTTCATCCGCACAACGCTAGTGTCGAAAATGAAAAAAAAAAAAATAATAATAATAATCATAAAAATAACGGCCAACATTATTCTAGGACGGCGGCCAAAAAATGTCTGAATATCTTATCCGCCCGGGGATTATTAACGATATTATTCGCCTCCCTCATTTTTTTTTTTTTTTTTCCCGTTTTGTTTTACCCTCTTATAACTACCGCTGCGCCCGAAATAAATATATTGCCAATAAAGTTTTGCGTGCCAGTTGATAACGGAATTAAAGAAAAACTTTCGCCCCTTTTGGCGATTATTTATATCGTTCCGATTAACGGCGATGTACGTACGTATAATACTGTTTATACGTTCGCCGGAGATAAAAAAAAGAAAAAAAAAAAAAATCGCCGCACGTCCCGGCCACGTTAATATGGTTTTACGTTAATTATTACGAGAACTCGATTAAAAAATCGTAAATTAAACAGCCGACCCGAAAACGGGAACCGGCCGCGGGCGGGGAGTGGGCCGCCGCCACCGCGCGCTAACGACGCGATATTCGTTTTTTTTTTTTTTTTAATAATTACGCTCATTCGGTAAATATTAATACGACGTGTCAAGTAAACGGGGTACTACATAAATTTACCGGAAATATTAATTAATTCTGATATTTTATTTTCGTCGGCCATGTTAATCGCGCGCGCGTCAATCGATCCATAATCAATTAAAAAAAAAAAATCTCTGCGCCGCCGGTATCGGAAATCCGTTATAAAATAAAAACGCTATCGTTTTAAAAAAAAAACTATTCGATGTCCGGCGAGCAACGACGCCTCTCGTCAATGTCGTGTATTTTTTTTAATTTTTTTTTTTCCCCGTGCCGAAACCCTGGCCGGTTTTGACGGTTGTACACCATTGGCGCCATTATACGATCGCATAGAGAAAATGTAGGGGGAAAAAAAAACCACCGACAACCTGTACCCGTTTCAGGTGGAAAAATATGTAATACGCCCGTTTGGGATCCCGAATTTTAAGAGGCGCGTCGTTTTTTTCCCGCTCGAGAAAACGTTTGAACACACTGGATTTCATTTAGGCATTTGTTCAGCTGGTAAAAACGTTAAAAAAAAAAAAAAAACGTTATCGTTTTAACCTCTCTTTTGCGATATGTTTCATTTAAGATTACTTAAATAGATTTCGGACGACCCGGGCTAGTAAACTCTGTCGCCGTGTAGTCCGGCACGAACGCGGAAAAAATCGCTCTGAATCTACACATGCTGATCTAAAAATGTTTTCCGTCCAATCTGATCGTTTATTCTGGGCCTATTGTTTTCTATCGTTTTCTGTACAACACATTTTTATTTTTTTTTTTGTTTTCAGCCCAAGCGGACACGTGCGCGAGTCTCCCCGCGCTCCCAGGGTAGGCCCGAAAATACAATGCAGTCCACGTTTTTACTACCACAATGCACTTGAACATAATTAATCGGTAGGTAAAAATGTAATTTTTTTTTTTTTTTTTTATATATATATATATATATACAGTAGAAGCCGCTTATTAGAAACACTTTGGGACCAAGGTGAAACGTGTCAATTAACCGATTGTTTCTAATAAACGATTGGTATGATTTGTACTAAAAAAAAAAAAAAAATGTTTACATTGGTAATCGCCAAATAACCGGAATTCTTTATAAATAACCGAAATAATTGTTTCAAATAATCCGATTTATTTTCAATGTTCTAATATACGGCCGGTCCGTCCCGGGACATTTTGTTTCAATAATGCGATTGTATTAACGTATCCGTGTTTCTAATAAGCGGCTTCTACTATATATATATATATATATATATATATATACGAGGTGTGACAATAAAATAACGAGACTTTCTAAATATAACCTAAACTATTAACGTTATCTATAAAACGATTATTGAAATATGATTAGAAAACACTTATCTAAAAGTACTATGAACACTGATGGCATCGATTCATTTTCTTATACGTTAGTAGCCTTGTTATTAGTGCGGGTTCGACTATACTGCCGAAAAATGTTAGATATAAAAATCGAACAACACGTGTTAACATTAAATTTCTTGTTAAATTAAAAAATAACTGCCGCGGAATCGTTTCGTATGTTATGTGAAGTTTATCGTGAAGAATGTTTATCAAAAGTTCGTGTTTTTGAATGGCACAAACGGTTTTGTAGTAGAAGGGAGGACGTCGAAGACGATGATCGTTCTGGACGTCCTACCACGTCTTCAACAAACGAAAACGTTGAAAAAATCGACAAAATTAATTAATCAATATTATTATAAAGAGGTATTAATTAAATTAAGAGAACGTGTCAGAAAGAAGCGACCAGATCTATGGAAAAATGGCTGGGTTCTTCACCAAGACAATGCTCCAGCTCACAGTGCATTTTCAATTCAACGTTTTTTAACTGAAAAAAAAATTTCTATACTTCAACATCCCCCGTACTCGCCAGACCTTGCTCCTTGTGACTTCTTCTTATTTCTTTTCCCATTTTCAAACAGTTGATGACGTAAAAATGAAAACGGCAGAACTTCTAAAAGGGCTGAATGAAAGCAATTGGCAACACTGTTTTCAAGAATGGCAGCGACGTATGCAACAGTGTATTGATGCTGAGGGAAGGTACTTTGAAGGTGATAATCATTAAATTATAACATTTTTAAAATAAACAACTTTTATTCAAAAAGTCTCGTTATTTTATTGTCGCACCTCGCATATAAGTAAGGTGTTTGAATTTTCTTTTAAATCTAAAAAAATTCACTACGGACGATTATTAACAATTATCGTATTAGATATATTAGATAAGTGATAACGGGATTTTTTCTTTTTTACCGTTTCGAGTGGCCGGCATTAGGCGTCTTCAGTCGTAATACGCATTTTATAATTTCGTTCTACACACGAAAATAGACTATGCTTATTAGGACCTTATTTTGTGTTTTTTTTTTTAGAATATATTCCCGAATTTGTTTTACGGCGTCCGCAAAGTATCCGCGGTGAGCGGAATCGACTGTGCAAAGTGTCCGTTCCACCGTCAACGGCACGAATTTAAATAATTTTTAAAAAATGAAACGAACCGCCGGTAAAACGTCGACGCCAAAGGGTGTACACCCAAACGCGATTAAATACGGATTTTGTTTGGAATTTTTTTTACAATTCGGTGAAAATAAAATTGTATTATTAACAGATATATATCGGTACCGTTATCGTTATTATTATAATTACATTTATTTGTATATTTATCCCAAACAACTCGCGGAAAGTACAAAAAAAAAAACACGTAAGATACGCGGGCCCGCGTAGTACGGGCGCGCATGTGTGGCGGTTCGGTGCGATAAAAAGTAAAGAAAACTTTTGTCGATCCCCTCCCCTATATATATATATATGTGTGTGTGTGTATATATATATATATATATATATATATATATATATAAAAAATACTAACTGTAAAATCCATTTCCCTTATAGGCGCCATATCGAAATGAACGGTCGGATATTAAAAACGGCACGCAGCGACTTTTATTGTCGCAGCATCTGTCACTGGCGTCCGCCGACTGCCAGTGCGCCGGCGGAATTGAATTATTCAATATTTAATTTGTCAATATATTAAAAAAAAAAAAAATAATAATAATAATAATAATAAAAAAAAAAAATAGCCGGGAAAGCGGACGACGACGTGACAGGTGGCGGGCCGCGGGGGGGCCGCGAACGCAATAACGAGACGACGAAAAAATTGAGGGAAACTCAAACGGCGGTGACCCGGCGAATATTGCGCGTTATAATTATTATTTACTGTATTCCGTATTATATCGGCGGGTTAACGATTTTCGACAAAATAACGAAAAACGAATAAAAGAAAATGATTCTGGTGAAAACCCGGGGGAAAAAAAAAAAATAAAATAAACGTTCGTGCCCATTATTACGTGTGGACAACGGCGGTCGTCATACTAGAACAACGATAATTTACAACTATTATTATTGACTTGTTTGCTACGTTAAAAAATCCAGACCACGTTTATCAAACTGTCGAGGTTTTTTTTTTTGTTAAGGAAACCGACAGAAATTGTTTCCGCTTAAAACCTAGACGGGCTTAAATATCTCGGACGGTTAAATAAAATACTAGAAAAACGCCAGGATTTTTACACATTTGTACAATTGCGTTTGAAAAATATTTCGAAACCGTTGAAACGGGGAGAAATTCGGCGATGGCCCGAGTAGAAGAGGGTAGGGTTTGTTTGTTTTTTATTTTTATTTTTTTTTTTTTTTTACTGCTGCACGACGATTTCATGAGTCCGAACAGTGAGTCTATTCTTTGGTGGACGGTGTCCGAAAGTTTGGGTAGCATCCGTTTTAGAATATCTGTTTGATTTTTTTTTTTTTTTTTTTCAATTAAAACAACAACAAAAAAAAAAAAATATTTTTTTACAGTAATGCACGATTATTGGTAACGATGTTAAAAAGACTGATATTTAACGGGACATCTATACAGTTCTATTTATTTTTTTCTATTTTTATCCCACTCGGATTATACAAGATGATTTTTTTATTATTATGGTCCGGCGCTATTTCCGAAACGATTTAAAGTAAATCGGTTTTTTTTTTTTTTTTGGTGTTCTCGATCAATATTGAAATGTTTATGGTTTATTTAGACGGTATACCGCAATCCACTGGTTCGGTGTTTCCCGAACCGGTGGTCCGCGGTCCCATAGATATTTTCTTCGATTTCTATTACAAATTAATTATTATTTTTTTTTTTTTTTTAAATAGCGAAAAAAATTACGACTTATTGAGGGACCGCGTAATATTATACGGTTATCATAACGTTGTTGCTGCCGTAGACCGATAAGTATTTTCCACTTTTACAAGTGTAATAAACTGAAGTATAATTATATATATTAGTATAAGTATAGTAATAAAATCCAAAGTAAAACAATACAAATTGACATTTTTCGATAAATTTTGTGTTTTCTTGTTAATGAGCAAAAAAAAAAAGAAAAAAGGTATTCCTAGTTTTCGTAAAATTTATGTGGTCCGTGGTGGTTAGATGGTTGGGAAACACCGCACTAGATAAAACACCAGTTACATACGTTTTAATATAAAATCTTCAAGAAATGAAAAACAAACAAAAAATATATTCCACACCGTAGTAAACGTAGTAATTATGCACGATAAAAATGTCAAAAAAAAAAAAAAAAATGCAATGTACGAGTAAATATGAAATTTTCTCGGCGTATTAAAACCCGTTACTACTTCCAACACATTTCTATAATACTTGTAAATTGATTGGACTATCAGATAAAAAAAATATCCAAATTCAACGGATGGCAAGGGTAATAAATTAATTGTTTAATCGTTTAGATATAATAATTCTTCTTTGCTTGTCTTGTCTAAATTGCAACACACTCCGTTTTCGGAAATCGAAAAACGATACACGGTGTACGGAAAAACGGTTCCGCGCTGGACACATTGCAAATAACGGTTCTGTAATAGTTATGCTGTTGGAGTTTTTTCGATTTTTTTTTAATTATTATAAATCCGGTAGACAATGAAATACAATGCGTCTACTGGATGTTCGTAAAATGCCATTATACCGGACGAACTCCCGACACGCCTAAGGCCGGGCGCACACCTAATGAGCAAAACTGCTCGGATCGGCCCGGAGCCGTTTGGACCAACCATTAGAACACGTGTGAACCACCACACTAATCAGTCAATATCAACACACGACAAGCGAAAACAAAACATGTTCGCTCATGATCGGTCCGGTTCTGTAGATTCTGCTCCGGGCAAATTACGAATGCCAATGTCACTTGTTTTATTTACGTCTAACGCATTACCCGAACACCGTGCGGACCGCGTTATTTTAATACCTAAAACTTTGTGTCTTGCGACGATCTTATTTTCTCGCCGGTTGCATTTCGAGTCGAACGTTGCCTGAACTCATGCGAGTGAAATTTTCGAATTTAAACCCGTCTTCGCGTAATTCGGCCGGAAAATTTAAAACCGCATTGTTTTCTAACCGTTTATTTCATGCGTCCAAATTTTGCGTTTTTTTTTTTTTTTTTTACTGCTTTCGCTATTTAATAAAAACCGCCGCATAATGCGACGGCGTCTTCGTCAGAACACATCTTGACGACCGGTGTTTAACAACAAAAACTAATCCGGAATTATCGTATCATGTTCTGTTCTGTTTTGTCAGCGCGAATGGAATTTCGTTCCGCGCAGCTCGGAACAGTTTTGCTCTTTAGGGTTAGCTCGCACACGGTTCGGGTCCTTCGCCTATGGAATTTGCCGAGCATTTCAACGTACGTTTTTACGCGACTAAAATCACTAAACGACTTAAAATATTCCCATTGATTTCTGTACGTAAAAAATACAAAATATATATAATTTTTTTTTTTTTTTTTTTATCGTAACATCCGTGTTTAGCGGCGGCGCTCGCAATTCCATATCCCGAAAACGGTATGTATAATATTTCACCGGAAACTTTACTGCGTATAAATCGCATATCAAAACGGCGTAATACATTATGGAGCTTATTATTTATAAGCGTTTAAAGTTTTAGACAACCGGAGAACCGGAAAAATAATTATGTAGCCGAAGACATTTTACCGCACGCCGCGCAACGCTAAAATGTCTATAAATAATAAATAAATTGTTGGTTTAGTATTACATAATGTATAGGCCGCGTTTCTTTAGGTACGCTTTGGTCAACGGTTTCGTATAAATGTCACGCTCGCATTATTGCCCGCTCGTTTTAAATAAAAAATTTAGTATTAAAACCTAAAAAAAAAAAAAAAAATCGTATTTAAGGCTGGAAGTCGAGAAGGCACGCGGCGTACCGCAATTTAGTTCGTACGCAGAAGGCAACGATAAACCGTTGCAATCAAAAAAAAAAAAAAAACCCAATTCTGAACGGAAATCGGTAAACTGGTAAGGTATTTATTAGGCTATTATATTAGGTCGTTAGTCGTGTTTTCCGACAAATGTAACCGACGACGTATTGTCGTTTTGCTGTACGTTGTATATATATATTTTTTTTCAACATAAGTTTTCAGAAAAACCTATTCGAAATCTAACCGAACATTATTTCGAAAAAATTACTATCGGGCGGAATATCCGTATTTTTATATAAAAAAAAAAAAAATGTAATTTTTAATCAATCATAAATGTAAAACTAATCGCTCCGCCATTATACTCTGGATCATAAATAAAATAACTTATTGTCAACCGCTTCCGGAAATAATACCGTAAGAAATTGAATCGTTTTTCATTTGCAATGATTTTTCGTCGCATCCGCCCGGCATTCTAAACTTTCCACACTTGCATCGGCAGCTTACCCGTGAGTAGTATACTACGTTTTTTTTTTTTTTTTTGAATATTAAAATTCAGACGGTTTATATGTGTTGCTGTGGTTATTTATTTATTTTTTTTTTCTTCATCTGGTAGGTACCGTATATAAGATATCTTCTTCTGTCTGTATATATAAAAAGACTTGTCCTGGGTGATTCATCATCGCCTAGCCGGAACCGCTGAAGCTATGGATATGCAATTTTCAGTAAATGTACTTATTACTATGTATAGGCGCACTAAGAAAGGATTTTTCGAAATTCGCATTTTAAAGGGTTAGTTATACCTAGGGGTACAAGGGCTGATGAAGTAAAGTCATGTCTAAAAGCTTCGTATTTGTGGCCACATATCCAGAAAGTTGCACTTCATAAAAATATGAGGGTTAATGTGAAAGGTGACACATCTGTTGGTTGCAAGTTAAAGCTCTGCACAAAAAAGGTAATAGAAGCTATAGTTATCACTGGGTGTGCTAGAGGAGATATAGTTTTAATCCCGAGAATAACGTTAATTCCAACTGATTATCCCTTTGAGTTTAAAAGAATACAATTCCCACTCAAAGTTTGCTTTGCTATGACTATTAATAAGTCTCAAGGACAATCATTGAGCATGGCAGGGATTGACTTGAGAGAAGAATGTTTTTCACATGGACAGTTCTATGTCGCATGTTCTAGAGTTAGCTCTGCCAGTAGTTTGGTTATTTTAGCCCCAGAAGGCAGTACCAAAAATACTGTTTATAAAGAGGTATTGAGATGAACAAAATATGTCAATATAAACCATAATGTATTATTACAGAAAGTTATAATTTTTTGGGTATATTTTATTTCAACATTTTGTCGATTAGAATTGTATCTTACAATTTGTCTTCAAAATATTAAAATAATTTTTTGCTGACTTCTAATTGTTACAATACATGGGCAATCTAGGATAAACTATAAGCAGCCTGTAGTAAATATAAAAACTGATAAAATAAAAGTTATAGTAGGTTACACAAAAAAACTGTACACGGGCGAAGCCGGGTTATTCAGCTAGTATATATATAAATAAAACTATTAAAAATGATCGACTTAATACCAATAAGTTTTCCCGTCGTTGTCCGTGTGGGAAATGTTTGCTACATTATGCTTAATTTGATAACCGGAGTCGTGGGCCGTTAAGAACTTTAGAGTGGTAATAATTGAAATTGTTTCTGTGGGGCAATGCGGTCTGTACGAATGTTAAACTCGTTTAATTGTATTTGTAATTTTATCATAATTATTTTACAGTTTATTTGTAGTAATAGTACATACAAGTTGTAACAAAATTTTTTTTTTTTTTTTTTATTAATTTGATTATATTATGGAAATGTATTGCGATTTACTATTAATTGTATACGTTTAACACTACAATATACAATTTAATATGGATACGTTTCACTTTTTGTCGTAATTACGTTGGAAATTATCAACAACAGTTTTAAAACGCATAAAAATTACTATCCAGAGCCTCGAGTTGCCACACGGTTTGTAGTAACAAATACGGAATGGAAGTAGCAAATGTAGAGTAGCGTGCAGTACGTACTGTTTTAATTTGATATTATTATTTGGTCTTAGTATATTTGTGAATTTTGCCCTGACGGCACTGTATTTGAAAATGTTTTCGAAATTCCTATAATAGATACTTTTTCCAAAAAAAAAAACATTTTTTATATTTTTACATTTTTTTTTTTTTTTTAAACATTTTTTTGACGAGTAAAATGTTCCGATTTCTTCGCGATGCGGATTCGTTCGCCCGGTGACGCTTATTTTTGAAAACGTTTTCTTGGATTTAATTTTTGTTGATTTCTGGATTTCGTTGGACACGGAGGAAATGAACACAACCGATACGACGAACGAACCGAGCTCTGGTGAGATTATCGGTCGCAATGATTTATCGTCATTTTCGGTGTATAAACTAAAACAATTACCCTACACCTTTAACGTGCCCAACTTCCCACCAACGGCAGTGCTCTCCGGTCATGGCGCGAAGTGTGTCCGGCTTGTAACTACAAAACTGTTTTATGTTCAATATTTTTTTTAGATAGACAAAAGCAATACGTAAAAACGTGTTACGGACTGTTATGGGCTTTAACGTGTCCACGGCCAAGTACGGATTACGGCAATGTCACGCAATAGTAACACTGCCTAATATTAGTATTGCGTAACTATACAGCTTATTATTGTTTTACCGATTTTAGTGATGTTTTTTGGTAATGGATTAAACCGGGGCTGAAAGTACAACGTGTGCGTCCGGACGAATTGCGAAATCGCCGATTGAGCATCACGCCACGATCGCTAGAGGCCGGTAAAGCCTAGTGCCGGGCAAATGCATAGAAAAAAGGCCACCCGGGGGTATTTCAGACCCGAGGGAGTTGAAGGAGTGCCGGGTGTGAGAGAGGAGTTCGAGCAATTTTAGATCGTCGGAAGTGACATTCGAATATCTTTACAGGACAAACGCATTGGCCCGGGTTTAGTGGCCTAGTACCGGTAATTCGTATAAAATGTATGCGATTTTATACCTTATAAAAAAATATTCAGAAGTCACGTATGTCTACGTGTTCGTTGACTGTGTCCAACTGGCACGTACCAGAAATCATTAACGTATTGCATCGTTTTTAGGTAATTGAATTAGTTTTGAAATTGTGTTTTTTTTTTTTTTACTGTTGCTGTTGTTGTTGCTGTGGGAAGAGGTGTAGAGTGAAGGAAAAAACAAAACCGAGCTTGCGGTAGGAAACACCGTACGTTTTAGACACTGGCAGTATCATCGTTGTTGAATGATAATAGTTATGCATTGTAATATGTGATAATGGACGTAAACAAACGCGACGCAACATATGGCGGCCAACGTCAATTTAATACACTGGCTGTATAGGGATGTCGAGTAGTAGTTGTCGTACGCATATGACTATGGTATGTACTATTTGCATAAAAAAAAAACTACAGTGATAATAGCCCGTGCAGCGGTACGCATCACGCGCCATAAAAGTTATTTATGAATTACGGGTGTTTTAAGAAACGTACGTACCTACGGTTTTCAGTTTGTTATGTGACCCGCGGGATCTTACACGGGCATTGTCTTTTCGTTCCTCCGGTTACGCCGCCTTTTATCAAAACTGTCAATAACACTCGTCAATTTACATAAAAAATATATAATACTCCGAACACTCGCATATAACGCTGCGCGTGGACATCAATAATTCACGATGAAAATGTTGTTGTTGTTATTATTATTGTGCAGGCAGAGTACCGGCGAAAATAAAATTTAACGAAATAAGCGTGTTCACTATGTATAGCCGCAATAAGTAAAGCTTGCAACGGCGTCTGTTTCGAACGAACATTTATTCGCCAAAAATATACTCTTTTTTTTTTTTTCTCCCCTTTTTTTTTTTTTTTACTTTTTGTCTCCCGGGGCTAAAAACGGACCGAACGGTCGGCGAACCATGCTCCGAATATAAATACTCTAACTTCTCGACTTGATGTATTTTGTAGTTTGACTTTATGTAAATGTTGTTCAAGATTTTGATACGCACCCTACTCTGAGAGAACATCTAAAGCTTGACAGCTATACACAAAAAAGGGCAAACTTTATCGATTATCCCATGAAATAATTGTTTATGCCATGGAATTATGTAATTAATTGATAAACACAATATAGATTTATATGTGATAATATGAATAATATTTAAAATTTATCACATATTTTCGCTATATCATCATAGTTTGTCGCATAAACAAATATTATTTCATGGATTAATCAATAAAATTTACAGCATATAGAGAAGATCGGGGAAACACATTGAATCACAATTATCGCATTGCATCTATTGGTCGTTATCATTTTGTGACTCCATATGATTATACGATATTAATTTTTCATATTTTCATCAACAACCTTTTTTTTTTTTCTAAGTGCTTTCGAATCATGGCATTAATTAACAAAATTTTGCTCAAAATCGTTTTTCGTTAACAATGATTTGTCGTTGCGTACAGTTATAAATTAAATTCCTCTCTATAATTTACCTTTTGTCTTTATTATATGTACAACTTTAGTTGTATGTAAATCGGAATGTATTTGTACAAATGCCAACTTGCTACAATGGTAAACATACCCCGTGGGACAAGCTGATTTTTTTATTGTTTTTTAGTTTTTTTGCGTTTGGTTAAGTGCATATTGATAATAATTATGATATTTTAGCCTACACGTTAAAGAACTGTTAGATGTAATTTGAACGTCAAAGCCATATATATAACACTGCGAGTTATACAAATAAAAGTGAGGAGTGTGCCAATTAGCCCCCCGGTCTTTCCTACTAAACAGTAGTGTGGCTATTCCAACTTCGTACCTCTTGTGAGAATTTATTTCGATTGTTGTCTAGTTGTTTTATAGACATATGGTCTTAACAACTATAATATTTTATAATGTAGCACCGTAGACGATTTCCATATTTGTTTGGTTTTTTTTCTAAAGACTAGACTTCTATTTAAAAACGTAAATGTATAACCCATCATATTCATACCGCGTTCTACATAGGTTTTATAAAAATTGGTTAGGTATATAATACAATAAAACGTTACGAATTGACTAACGATACAGTAGGAAAATTTCAAAAGAAATTTACGCGAAATTCGCCATAAGCCTATATCGTGTATTCTTCGTCTTTTTCCCGGATAAATATGTTTAAAGCAGTACATTTGTATTTATGTATAAATTATTATTACTTAACAAGCACAAATATTGCACTTTCAAATACGAATTCACTTACAAAAATACATTAGTTTCAAATATTTTAAAATTACGCAAAATCTACAATACAAATACATAATTTATATACTATGTTCTATTGCCGGCGAGGAATTCAATAGGATTGAAGGTTTTCGAAATCCTCAAGCGATTGACCTTAATCGCCTTTGAAAGTCCGACCAATTTCACTTTGGCTGATCTATGACTGTCCGCTCTCAGCATGAGTTCTGTGACCATTATTTTCACGACAAGACGTTTCATTTGAAATTCGTCGAGAACCTATTATATAGACGCGGGTGATCTTTCCCAATAACCAAATGAGGAATTCAATAGGATTGAAGGTTTGCGAAATCCTCAGCGGTAGACCTTTAACGCCTTTGAAAGTCCAACCAATTTCACTTTGGCTGATCTATGACTGTCCGCCCTCAGCATGAGTTCTGTGACCATTATTTTCACGACAAGACGTTTCTTTTGAAATTCGTCGAGAGCCTATTATATAGATCCGGGTGATCTTTCCCAATAATCGGCTGAAACCCTCGGTCACATTGTTCGCGTTATGGGAGTCGGATTGAACGGCTTGGTACAGTTATTGACCGGTAATATTGCGGACGATGTCACACGAGTTTCGTGCGTGAAATTTCATTAAACCAACCGATATTAAATATTAATGAACACGATGAAATATCTCATATCGTTTCGACAAACGCGGTAATAGCGACCCGGTGGCGGTAAAACGCGGCACGCCGCACCACGATCGCCGTTTTCGGGTTCGTATCCGGGTTCAATATTTGATTCGTATTCGTTAGGTTTGCGTTATAGTAACAATGTAATATAATGAATTTATTTTCTTTTGGAAAAAATAAAAATCATCAAAGCTCTTTTGTTCGTTGTCGTCGCCGCGGCCGATACGACGTGAATATAAAACGAAGTGTTTCATTATACGTTTTCCGATACCGCGGCGCGCTTTCTTCACGACGATATTATATACGGAAAATTGTGTTTCACAAATTAGATTTGCTAACCCGCCGCCCGCACTATTGTAGTCTTGATTTCCCCGTGGCGGTATAATAAACCTATATATATATATATTTTTTTTTTTTTGGTCCTTCTTATACACTTACTTTGTTATAATTTGCAAATATTTGTCGGCCGGCGGGCCGGGCAAAAACTCGCACACAGCCGTCGATATCCCGCCGACTGCCGATTATAACGTTCGCTCACCCACCCCTCAAAACACGGGTGCGGTTCTACTGACCCCGTCTCAATATATATATATATATATATGTAAATACGAGGCCTGTTCGAAAAGTTCCCGAATTTTTCAATTTATAACGCTTACCATTGTCGAAAACAATCCTGGAAAGCAGTCTCTGGAATTGCTCGTAGCTCCGTTAGCGAATAGTCTTTTGTTTCGTCTATCGTAGAAAATCTTTGTCATTTTAGCGGAGATTTTAGTTTTGGAAATAAAAAAAAAGTCTGCTGGTGCCACGTCGGGAGAACACGGTGGATGACTAACTACGGTCATGTGATTTTTCAAGCGAAAATCTCGAATTAACAGGGAAGTGTGTGCCGGAGCGTTGTCGTGATGGAGAAACCATGAGTTTCTATTCCACACTTCAGGCCTTTACCTCCGTATTTTTTCTCGAAGACGTTTCAATACTTCTAGATAGCGCCATCGGGTAACAGTTTGTCCTGCAGGTAGAAATTCGTGGTGAATAACACCCAGGTTGTCAAAAAAAAAAAAAAGAAAACCATTAGAAGGACTTTGACGTTTGATCTGACCTGACGACCTTTGTTTGGTCTTGGAGAAAATTTACCAACCCACTGCGATGATTGGACTTTTGTCTCAATATCATAGCCATAGACCCACGTCTCATCACCCGTTATAATTTGCTCCGTGAACATACTACTCGTATCGTCATTTGCGCGATCTAACAATTCAGCAATAAATGGTTACGCGGTTGTCTTTCTGATCTTGCGACATCAACCGAGGGACAAATTTTGCTCGCAACGCGGTGCATTCCAAGATTTTCTACCGGGATTTCATGACATGAACCAACCGATATGTTACAATCTTCCGGAATTTCCGGAACAGTTAAACGTCTATTAGACCGCACAATTTCATCGACTTGAAAGTCACGTGAGCTTCGTCTGTCGATGTCGACGGACGTCCTGAACGTGGGTCGTCATCAACTGATTCCCGGCCGTCTTTAAAACGTTTAAACCAGTCGTAACACCGATTGCGTCCTAAACACTGATCACCATGAGCATTTCGCAACATTTCATGGATCTCAGTAAAAGATTTACAATGTTTAACACAAAAATTTAATATTAATACGTTGTTCGTGAATGTTATTCATCGTGCTAATCGCACAACACACACGACTCGTCTGCTTTGAACGCGCACAGTTAATGGTTAGACAGAGCAATAAACATTTGAGATCAAATTGAAATGATCTCTATTCATATTTCTATTTTATTTTAATCTAAGAACATTTACGGCACTATAGATTTTCTATTTTTAGGAATTATAGTTCGGGAACTTTTTGAACAGACGTCGTATATAAATATATTATTGTCAACACGAAAACGAAAATCGCGAGTTTGTTTTTACCGTGCCAATTCTCGGCGAAACGGAAGAAATCCTAGGGGAGGGAAAAAACTCCGGGGCCCGGCCCGGTCTTAAACGGTGCAGCGCGAAAGCTCGAGAACTCTAATTACGGTCGTAATTTATCGGCACCCGGGAACTACGGCAATAAACGAACAGACGCAATCCGCGGACCGACAGGTTTTTAACGATTTTTCCGAAATGGCTGTCGGGCAAAAGCATCGGCGGGGGGGGCCAGGCGACTAATTGCTCGAGCGTTTCTATAATATATATATATATATATATATATATCGGTATTAGGTATGTATAGTAATTTATGGCGGACGGGAACGGAATATTTTTGCGGGCTAAAAAGTTTCACCGAGAGCGCGACGTTGTATTATATTATTATTGTTTTAAACCGTCGGAATTTTAGCGGCCGGCTGGCACCGCCGACCGGCGAATATCTCACCCGGCCGCGTCCTCTGTGCGTCGCGTAAGTG
This sequence comes from Tuberolachnus salignus, assembly GCA_956483605.1. Classification (NCBI taxonomy): domain Eukaryota; kingdom Metazoa; phylum Arthropoda; class Insecta; order Hemiptera; family Aphididae; genus Tuberolachnus; species Tuberolachnus salignus. The sequence goes on from OY101429.1 coordinate 32,087,490, forward strand.
TCCATCCGGAGAGCTTTCGGGGTGCCCCGAATGTATGGACGGCGTTGTATAGATATTATGCGGGTATAATATATTTAAACACGTGGTATGTTTTCGCGGCCGTGACGTCGAAAAGTTCGAAAACATTTCCGCTCGAACGGATAAATATTTCGTCGGAATATATTCTTTATCTTTTTTTTTTTTTTTTTTTTTTTTTGTTTAATTTTTGACCGTACCGAGAAACGCGTTTTACGTAAGCCGACATACTTCGCACCGTAGCACAGTGGGCCAGAATTAGAAGAAAATAGAAACACACGGGACAAAATTAATATTACTCAAATTTATTCATATTTTAATCAACAAACTTTTTCTTTTTTTTTGAAGTGTTTTGGAATTATCGTAAAAATCACTTGTTAACAGAATCTTGCTCTGAATCGTTTTTCGTTAACAATGATTTATCGTTGCGTACAGGTATAAATTCAAATCTTCTCTATATTTTACCTTTTGTCTATATTATATGTACAGCTTTAGTTGCATGTAAATCGGAATGCATTTGTACAAATGCCAACTTGTCACAATGGTAAACATACCCCGTGGGACAAGCTGAATTGATTTTTGTTTTTTAGTGTTTTTGCGTTTGGTTAAGTGCATAATGATAATTAATATGATATTTTAGCCTACACGTTAAAGAACTGTTAGATGTAATCTGAACGTCAAAGCCATATATATAACACTGCGAGTTATACAAATAAATGTGAGGAGTGTGCCAATTAGCCCCCCGGTCTTCCCTACTAAACAGTAATGTGGCCATTCCAACTTCGTACCTCTTGTGAGAATTTATGTCGACGGTTGTCTAGTTGTTCTATATGGTCTCACCAACTATAATATTTTATAATGTGGCACCGTAGACAATTTCCATATTTGTTTGGGGTTTTTTTTTTTTTTTGTTTTTCTTCTAAAGACTAGACTTCTATTTAAAAACGTAAATGTATTACGTATCATATTTAAACCGCGTTCTACGTAGGTTTTTATAAAAATTGGTTAGGTATATAGTATAATAAAACGTTACGAATAGACTAACGATACAGTAGGAAAATTTCAAAAGAAAATTACGCGAAATTCGCCATAAACCACAACGTCGTAATATCCAATCTACCGCGATTAAACGGTTTTAGTCTCGAACGGGAACGGAATATTTTTGCGAGCTACAAAGTTTCACCGAGAACGACGGTGTATTATATTATTATTGTTATTATTTATAACGTATAAAATTAATATTACTCAAATTTTGAACGAAATCATAGGTGAAAATATATGTTATGAAATGTAAATTCGGTACGTATTTTAATATTCGAACCATTTTTTTTTTGAGGTTTTGGAGGTGGAGGTGGTGGTGATTTTTTTATTTATTATTTTATAGTTCATTTTTTACTGTTTGTCGTAAATTTCGTGAAATATAAATTATTATAAATTGGAAACCAAACTTAACCTCTTCGTTTACACCACGTTATTTATCCATATACTATACTTAACCGATTCTGACCTATAATTTTCGCCGGAAATTTTATACAAGTGGCATTCTGAAATTGCAAACAATCCCTTCAGTTAGAAAATGTATGTGCATGTATGTGCAGTTAAAAGTGGCATAATTAGAAAATTGATCTAATCACTAATAATATTACGTGGGTATTATAGCGCTAATCATTGTTACTAAAAAGTATATGGATATAGAATTTTGAAAAATGAAGAATAATTAAACATAAACCGGTTGTTTTAATTGTATAATTTTGTAAAAAAAATATATAACTTATTTCCAGTTTAATCACTGTAAAGAACTAACTTTACCCTGTGAGATTTTAGATGGCACTACAAACATTGAAAAGTTCAATAGAGAAACGCAACAGTAATTCAACTTGACCATAACTCAATGTGCACGGACCAACAGAACGTAAAATTAATCGATATTTATACAATCGTATGTTGATAATTTTTAATGGCGGATGAACCGTCAAGTATCACAAGAAAAATTATCTATATAACGCACCTAAACACAATCTATTACAAATCCCATGTAATATTGTTGTTCTTTTTTTTTTTTTTTTTTTTTTTTTTTTCGTTTTTGTCTAGTTTTATTAATATCTGGTCCACTGTGCGTGAACGTCATTCGCTATCGGAGACCATTCTTGAAGTCGGTTGAATTGGAGCGAGATATCGGGTAGAAAAGTTGTACACATCCAGTATAAAATAATTATAATAAAACAAAAACGGGCCACCGTCATCGGTGGGAAGGTGGATATGTAGGATGTAGAGGAATATTAAATTTTACAACCTTTTTCTTTTTTTTTCTTTTTTTTTTTTTGGTTGGTTCTGGGTCACTTTGCAGGTTGTATGGGTAAAAAATCACAAAAGTTACACACAAAATATATGATAACATTTCTACTTAGTCAATGTCCTAGTGGCATTTCATCGTGACCGGCATACTTTCGTCGTCCTTCTGACCTTTATATTATTATCGTGTTTGGTTAATTTTTTTTTTTTTTTTTTTTCTTCATCCTCACAATAAAATAATTTATTTTATCCGGCAGGGACGGTATAACATTATAGTAACGTTTACGGTCGCAAATTGTAAGATAATTTTTAAAAAAACGGCGATACAAGATAAAATAACAAACGGACGAGGTGATTATGATGGGGCGCGACGTACGAATGACGTTTTAAGGCGCTACGCAATAATCCGCAAAAGACTCGATCGAGTACGAAAAAAAAAAAAAAAAAAAAAAAAAACTCTATATTGTATACGTATATACACGTACACAGAGACCGGCATAATAAAATATAATTATTAACAACTACCCATCATTTTCCTACTGATAATAATAATAATTATCGAGGTCTATGGAAATATAAATATTTTTTTTTTTCTGTTTTGCGTGTAAGAGTAATTGCATTGTCAGTACAAGAAAAAAAAAAAAATAATAAAAATAATAGCAGTACAATTTTTATATTGATTATGTCATTCGACGTTAAATAAATTAATATTCGTGTATTACGCGTTTAAATAATAATTGTACGAATTACCTACCCGGACTAATGACAAATACTATTGTACGTCGTTACATAATTCATAATAAATAAAAAAAAAATACGCAGAGTGAGGATTATACAATTGTTATAATCAATACATTTTGTTGTTCTCGTATCGGTTGCGGAAAAATAATTATGTTATTCAAACTATGTTTACTTTATTACGGTTTTTTTTTTTTTTTTATTATTGTTAATAAATACAATTATAGTATTATGTTGACGTTTTTAATCTCGTACACCGTCGGTAGAGGATTCTACGATAAAAAGCCTCTGGTTTGTTAAATATAGAATAAAAAAAAAAAAAAAAAAAAGGGGGAAAAAATGAATTTATTTGTACACTTATTGGTAAACGTATTCGATGAATATGAACCAATTCCAGAAATAATCGGAGAATTTTTTCTCCTCGAACAAAAAAAAACCCGAGAACGAAAGGGTGTTGGACATCGTTTTAATCTATCACTCGCCCGTATTATTAAAACCGCAATGTTAAAATATAATTTTTTTCAAGTATTAAACCCGCAAACCAAGGGAACTTTGATTAAACATCTAATGTTGTGCTTTTAATGGTTATGGTTAAATGATAAGTACTGTTTGAACTATGATCGATATTAATTTAACATTGAACCTTGCATGAAATTAATGCACGATTAAAAGTTAAATCAAAAGTAATTTTTAGAAACTTATACAGAATTTGGTTTAAAAAAAACATTATATAATACTTTTATTTTATATGTTCCGAAATTATACTCAAATTAAACGCGTTTACTTAGCACTAAAAACATATTCTAGTTGAAATACTCAGATTTGCTTACCAAAACCAATCCGAAATTTGAAAAACGGATCGAGATTTTTGGTAAAAAAAATTATTGGTAAGTGAAAAAAAAAAGCACCGAATCTAAAATGTTCAAATTGAAATTGAAATTTTTTTTATTTTATTTACTTGTAATAGCATTAATATTAAGTTCACTGTGCATTACAAGTTTGGTACATAAAATTGACTTAAATAAAATCGACTAATCAGAATATAATATTCGGAATAGTATAGTAAATAGTATTCCTATATAAACAAATTTAAGTTATGTTGCGAATGTGCGTAATATACGAATTAAATAAATTAAATGTATGTGGAATCGATAACTACCGAATCTAGTTTCGTGTCCTGCGAACATACTTAAAACAATATTTATATCGTGCTGAGTGTATTTGAGTAAAATTGTGTAAAATGGTGTAAAAAAAAAACGGATTCTGCAGTCACGTCATAATCGTATAAATATATGGTAAGATACTGAAGTCTAACCGTAATATTGTCGACGATAAGTAAAAATACGATATACCACTTATACTGACCGGTATTCGGTATTTTTTTTTATTTTTTTTTTTTGAAAAATACAGTCGGGTGGTTTGGATTACACGAACACAATGTCGTCAATTTTTTTTTTTTTTTTTTTTTTTAAGTAATTTTTACGAGTTTATTGAGACGACGGTGCCATCATTCTCTGCAGACCGATTCACAGTCGAGAATAATATTATGGAGAGACTGTGTCCAGACATCGTAACCAGAATGCGTAGCGTATCATTAAAAGTGATCTCGAGTGGACCAGTCAAATATCTGCATCGTTTGTCATTCGAGTACAGTTTTTAAACTTAAATATCGACCGACAATTTCCATAACCTTACACATAAAATACCCGACCCGGTTGTGTAATCAAAAATGGCATACGTAGACGAATCGTAGTCGAATAACCCCGAACATTATATTATTATTACATTCAATACATTTCTGCGGTAGGTTTTCGACAATATGACGATTATCGGCTGTTATAAGTTTATAACTGTAATGATATTTTTTTTTTTTTTATTTTTTTTTTAACGTTATTCGTCAATATTTTAGTGATATTTGTTCCCTGTATTGCCATGCACGTAAAACGGTTTAAGGACAAAATTCTCTCCATTTATTCGTCTGTATACCGTTTAGTCCTAGTTACGACTTATGTACTGTGTGTTACAAACGAATATTTCTGAACAAAAAAAAAAACAAAAACAAAAAAACTATTATAGTTATATTTAAATGTCTCAAATGCAAAAAAAAAACTTCCTTATAACGAACTTCCATTTAACGAATTATTTTTGAGAATCATGACCTTTATTGTTAATCGTGCGTACATTTATCTATGTATAACAAATCTGATGTTTCTATATAATTAATAAACTATTCGATAACAAATCTGTTTTTTTTTTTTTTTTTTTATCAAAAACTTTGTCACTATCGAATATTAAATATTGTTCTAAAATACCTTTGGTTTTATTGTTTCCAATAGAGATATGTCCATTGATAGGCAAGCCGGTTAATTTGACTGCAGCACGCAGTTCCAACACTGACGTAAACGTAATCGTACACAACGCGATGAAATCGAATGAGATCGTGCAGGAGAATTACCTTTTGTTAAGAGATACGGTTTTTCTGTCGTGAGAAATGGACAACAAACAAATGTTTCGGATGAAATTTCTTTTAAACTCAATGAAACCGGAACATTTCGCGAAAACAGTACAATTTATTAAAATAATAAAATTAAATTAAATTGAAAAATAATAATAATATATTAAAAAATTAAATATTAGGTTAGGTATTAAATATGAAATTAAAAAATTGATACATACGAAGAAAAAAAAAAAAAACCGTGTAATTCTATTTAACGAATTTCACTGTATTGCGAATGTTTTTTTTTTTGTTCCGCGTGAGACTTCGTTATATGGAAGTTTTACTGTATAAAACTATTAGGGGTTTTTTTTTTTTTGTAATTTGTCCTTAATTTTTCCCGGCTGCCGTACATAATAACGTTTTAAACGGTACATATTTAATATTCAAATAATAACGGACCGTTTGAGATTTCGATTTAGTATTTGTTTATCGATTAATAAAATCAAAAAAAAAAAAAACCATCGCGGTGCAACGCAAGTCGGAAAATCACTGGCCCGGGGACCCGGCGCACGGGGATCGACACTAATTTACGGCGCGGCGATACGGTAAAACCGAATCGATGCGTTAGGATTTTTACGCCGCGGAATTTACATCGTACGTTTTAATTAAAACGCGAAATTGTAAATAATTGTTTCGTTTACCGCGTGCGATTAAAAATTAATTCCCGATGTTTTCGCGTGGATAATTAATTTTCTAAAATATAATTAAACGCCGTAATAACCGTCCGGAAGCGAATTAATTAAAAAGTTGACATCCAAAGTAATTAACCGAAATTCCCTAAATAATTAGATTACGCTCGCGGTTAAGATACGATAAATATTTAAGAAGCCGGCCCCAGACATGGCGTTAAGATCTCGTCTCGTATCGCTCACCTTACAGGCGTAAGCCAATCACGTTTTATTGTAATTATAACAATTTTTAAAAATATAAATTATTGTATTCGGAGATAGAAATTTTAATACCGTGTTTTTATACGACGTATTTAAAAACTGTTATTAGTAATCGAAAAAACCAAAAAACCGAACGTAAATTGCGTTCACGTTCATAACGAAACCAATGCGTTTACGTTAAGTGGTGTTTAAACGTTTCGAAACTTAAAATCTAAAATGAAAATTTCGTCTCGATTGCACGGCAACGTATTGTATACAAGTTTATAAGGATTTTCCGTCGTGCGGTTAGACGTTTCGATTCGAATGCGATCGGATAATCGAAATCGTAATCCGTTTATTATAACAACCGTGTACTGGGGGTACAGCGTAAAGAATAGTAATTGTCTGGGAACCGTTAGATTGCAATATAAGTCGGGATGAAAAATCGAAAAAAAATAACCCGACGATTGAACAATAGTAGTACCGTTCTACCGGTCCCGTCCACTTTGAAAATTGTACATTTTGTGTGTTCAATGCGAAATGTAATAACAAAAAAAAAATTACATTTGCATACCGGCCACTGCGAGTTGTCGAACAAAACACTAACAGACCCATAGTTGGCACACATGGTTGGGCTACTGTTATAGACGGAAAGTCGGGAAAATAGGATATTTGAATTCATATCTGTACGCGACGATTAATCCATGCAAACTGTTATGAACTTATCAAAAGTATAATCCGAAACAAATTGTGAACACGCACGAATCAGTAAAAATCGTATTTAGTATTAAGGAAATTACAACGTTTAAAAAATAATATATATATATATCGAAAAAAACGAAGGTTCGGCCGAATGCTCTGCTAATACCCGACTAACAATTTCCCAAGGGGAGGGTTAGGTTAGGTTATGGCCTATGGGACCGGGCAGTGTCAAGCCGACGCAGTCCAAATGTGCTGTTGCAGCAAAATAACCCGTCGATCCGACAACGACCTGTCGTACAATCTCTGTAGACCGTCTGCTAATCGAATACCAAATATTATAACATAATATTATCGGGGGTTCATAACAAAACGAAAAAATGATTCTGAGCGATAAACGGATATAAACTTTTTGATAAATATAAATTTAACATTGAATTATTTTGTAACTACAAAATTAATTACAATTTATCGGGTTTTTAACGAGTTTGTTTATAAATTTGAATCGAAAACACTGATAAAAATAAATTATAAAAATAGTATCCGCATAAAACCAAAAAGAAAAAAAAAAAACTAGACAATTTACAATAGTTATTTTCATTATTTATAAATCGAAAAATATCAGTAAATTTTAAAAATTACACGTCTGAATGGAGCTAATATAAAAATTAATGAAAAAATAAGCAAATTTCAGGTATTTACAATTATATTTTACTGAATTACAATAAAGTCGAAATTTCTACCATATTCGCTCAAGAGATTCGAATGTTAAGTTAAAAGAACGTCATAGTAACATTTACCGTATGTCTATCTAACGGACAATATAGTGAAAATATGTGTTCGTACTTGCAATAGTACTGAAAACAAAAATTATTATACCAAATTAATAACGACAACATTAACGATGCTTCCAAAGAGGGTGGATTTTTTGATATCAAATTCTCAGTCAAACTTTTCGAAATTCGATTCACCTTTTCTTTTTCTTTTTTAAATACGTATTTATTTATTTATTTATTATCTTAATAAAACACTATAGAATCAAAATATCAAAAATCCCATAATTGTAAATATAGTTAATGTTTTCGCGATTAATTTGGTGAAATAATTTTTCATTTTAAGTCTATTAGATATATATTTTCATACTTCCAATAGTCCAAAATACTATTGGAAGTATGAAAATATATTTTCGCTACATAGTTCATTAGATAAACAGACACGGCAAATGTTACTGTGACGTCGTCTCGGGAAAAAACGGTCGGAAAATAGAAATCTAACGACAGATTCCTTATCGGTACAAAACGTTTTCGATCTTATGACATTTTGTCCGCAGGTTTAAAAGCCATAAAATCAATGGAATTTTAATTTTAAATAACAATAGGTAATAAAATGAACGATCGCGCTGTAGAAATATAAAAAAAAAAAAAAAAACAGATGTTTCCTACGTAAGCGTTCGTGTTAATTGTGCTTCGATCTATGAAAAACGAATGCGCATTTCGTTCGTTTGTATCAGGGCCGGCGTGAGGGTAGGGCAAGCAACGCCCACGTTCGCACTTGTGGAGCCATAAAACTAAATTAATAATATTTTTTTATGAATGTAATGGTATTTTTTTTTTTTATGGGATAAAATCGTTCTATTACGCCTTTTTAAAATTATATAGTAACGAAAACAAAGGATAAACTCAATTGTTAATTTATAACTAACCATTGAACATAAAATATTGTTTTACGTTCCGTATGGATAATTGTGAATATTCTAAGACAGACGTAAATATGTTTTACAAATATTTGCGAAGAGTAGAAATAGACTAGACTCTCGCACGCCAAATGACAAGGTGAAAATTAACCAAAAAATCGTAAAAAAACGAAAATAATTTACCTGGGAAAACGTAACGCACGTTATTTGGCCGGCGCAAAATTCGAGCGCTGAATTAATAACGGGCCTTACGATAATCTGATAACCGATAAGTTTTCGTTCTCTCGTCTCGTCCCGGCACATCCACCCGCCCAACATTACCGTTAATATTACCGACAAAGTTGCGCACGGCACACCTGCCCAGGCGGATTTATAACAATTTCGGTAAAATATTATGTTACCGGTGTTGTTGCGGTCTTAGTTATAATATTTTGCTCGTCACGGTTAACACGGAAAGAGCGCAGCTGTAATGCAAGTATAATCACGTCTGTACATGTACATGTATATATACATATATATATTACCGTGTAGTCGGAGACTCGACCTAATACCGCCGACTTACTGTCGTGTAAGTACGGAAAGTTTTACGTTAGGCGATAATAATTATTGTATTATAATAATAATATATATATATTATATATATATATATATATATACTCGTTTAGGAAAACGCACACCGCGTTAAAATAACGGTAACAATAAATAATTGTATATTACGGGGCGTGTAATTACATTCCAGGCCGGATATACGTGACAAACGCGGCGTAATTCGAGGCGCGATAATATTGCGCCCGGTATTGGTACACCGTGAACGATCGTCGGAAATTAAACCGCCCAATATCGAAAGATTTGCCGCGGTCGAATCCGCCGGGCAATTGATATCGTCGGTACGGACGAAATTCGGGTCACCGTGGCGCAACGCGCGATGGGAGCCCGCGAATTTATTATGCGATTATATCCCGTCAACGTTCAGCTATTTATTAATTGAAAACATATAAAGAAGCCGGCCCGAAAGCAGACGAAAGTGATTGCCGAGAAGCAAGTTAATTTTAAATTAATCCATTGGTTCACATAATTTTAAGTGGCGCGCTAAACTCTCGCTAGTAAATTACCAATTCGGTTTTAAGTACCGTTCTTAAGACGTTTTGGTTCTTTTATGGATGACAAATATAAAAAAAAAAAAATCGCGAGACGTGCTTTTCGTTTTTGAGACATTTTAATAATTCAATCTCAAACTAGTGTGGTGCGGAGGATACGGGCACGTAAATATTGAATCGTTATAAATAATATTGTACAATATTATATTGCGCAATATAACTGATCGTGTAGGAGTGGCCCTTTAAGGCGTCATTTAATGAAAATCTTTTTAAAATGTATTTTTTTTTAAATATTTTATACAGTAAATAAGAAAATTCAAAAATATAAAAGACAATAGGTAGATAATAACATAACGAGCACATAAAAATAGTATCGATCCAATTTGTTTACATTCTATTGATGATTAAATTTGTCTCCTATAATTTTATTGCATTTTTTCTGTTCGCATTTCATTTTTTTTTAAATGCATATTTTTCAAATTTTTCATACATATTTAGCTGTTCTTTAGTGCATAAGTGCATAATCATCGTAACCCTAATAATAGTATAAAAAAAAAAACCAATTAAATGTGTGCTGTATAATAGTTTTGAAAAACAAACAACATATTGATATGTACACAAAAATACAAAAAAAAAAAAATGTATTTTAATGATGATGGTTGGTAAATTTCTTCTTCTGCTATTTTTTTGTGTAGTTTTTATGCTGGGCCAATTGCGCATCGTGTAACTTAGTTTCTTTTAATCGAATATTATAAAACTCATTACAGGAATAGTTTTCAAAATGTGTAACCACAACGATAATTGATTCGTTAGTTTCAACCGTAAAACGATTTTTTTGCGTCTGTCCACGACACATTGACGGTCGAAAAAATCCGTTCTACTGCTGCAGCATTTGTGCCCGGCATTGCCAAAGGACATTCTACGAGTGTTGATATATTAGTTAAGTTATAAATTAATAATCAAATGGGAAACGCGATTAATACGGGACACAAAGTTGAAATACGGGACAACCCCGTACGGTCGCCCTACGTTACACGAGTACTAAACAATTTCGAAGTGTTTACTTGTAACCGTCGGAGAATTTAAAATGCGTTTGTGTTTTGTTTAGGGGGGTGGTGGGATACCGAAATACCGATAAATTATTCTGAATATTTTTAACGTGCTCTTTTCCTGAGGTGTTCCGAGTACTCTTAAATGTATTCTGTTCCTTAAAAACCCCTATTGCTCCCGTCCCACCACCACCACCACCATGTGACAAAATCGTTTGACCGCCTCACCAAGACCGAAAAACCCAAATAATAATAATAATATAATATCGCCATCATCATCATAGTCGTCGTCGGTATATATGACTCTCTTCTATATCCTTTCATAACTCTCGGTTTTGAACACCGAATTGCCTTCCGGCCTTACTGGGCTGCACGTAATACTACATCTAACCACCTCGTCCGTGGTCTGCTTTTACGATCTTCCGTCTCGGCTTCCACTCCAAAACTACTCCTGTGGTGCCATTCCAACGATACGTCCTTCTCGTTGTACGTCGCCGACCACCGTGTTCTTCGACCCCTTTATATACGAGACGGTGATAGCTAGTGCCATACCGATTTCTTTCCGGTATATAGTATTAATATATACTATATAAATTGAAAATAATTTTCACGCCAAGACAGTAAGATAATTAACGATAATTTGTATATATATAAAAAAAAAAAAAAATCACGTATATTTTATGAATTTTATACTCTGTAAATATCAAGGAATACATTACATATATAATACTCATACCGTATATAATAATTTCGATATTCAGACGCAAAATTTCATTTATAATACCCGACGACGGTGTTTAAACAACTAATACGTTTGCGTATACCTACAGTTAAACCGCTAAAATACTAATAATTGTACTATATTTGTAGATAAAAAAAAAAAAAAAAAAAGAAATAAAAAGAACCGAGATTGTAAATATACAAAAAAAAAAAAATAAAAATAATCAGTGTTGAGTTATTCTTATGTATACAAATACCCTTCGGTGAATGCGTATATATTATAAAACTCTATATGCGATAAACCCGAATGCGTACGAATGATGTACGTTGTACTTTTTAGAAACCAATTTCTTTCGTTAGTTTATTCCCTCCTGTGTTCACGTATTCAAGATATTGCACCTATTGTGTACTGTAACTACATGCGCGCATTCACTGCACCAATAAGACGGTGAATAAAAGTCTTCCGGTCGCAATATTACTCTCGATTATTTCTTAGTTATTCTAAATGAAACGTATACATTTTTTACACGGCATAGACAAATAAAATATATTATATATTGAATTTAAAGTGAAATTGATTTCGTCGCGTGCAAAATGATTTTTAACAGAACGATACCCGCCCATACTTATTGCTGAAACATAAATGCAATGTATTTTTTTTTTTTTTTTTTTTAATTGTAATTAAAAAATGACTTTGCGCGGAGCTCTGTTTACCGGATAGGTTAGATAACGAGTCGGTTTTTTATTATTATTGTTAGGCTCTTTGATTCACTCAGAATATAAAAAATTATATTTTAGTGAACTCGATGAACTACGTCGATCGTTTTTCACGGATTATTAAAATATCACAAATATTACATAAACCTAACCTTTTTTTTTTTTTTTTTTTAAATAGTTAATATTTTGTACTTAAACATGTTTCGTTGAATCAAACTCGACTAATATAAAAACTCAAGACAGTATATTTTTTAATAACTTAAAAAAAATGCAAAAACACGGCCTATTATTAATAAAAAAAAAAAAAAAAATAAATAAAAAAAACAAACTCTAATAATAATTACTTCACTGCGGAAGACACTCGCAGAATCGCAATGGCCCCGTAGATCATTATTAATATTAACCTACTTTCAAGTTACAATAATATAACTAGCTTGTTTACTGTAAAAAATATTATACCTATAACCTAAAAATTGTAATATTATATCGTCACTACAATATTAAATAGTGTTCTTAAATATGACGTATATTATTTTTCACTGGCAATGATGTAAAAAAAAAAAAAAAATATACGACTCGAAATTCCTTTTAAAGCGACGGACCATCGCTACAAGCCTACGAGTCATTATTTTAAATTTACCACTTAGTCGGCAGATGTATTGCTATACTGTGCAGTGAAAATGTATTGTTACCTCAAAAAAAAAAAAAAAAATGTATGTACTTGGTGTTTAATATAATTAACGAATGCTTGCTGTTTAAAAAAAAAAAAAAAAAAAAAACGGATTCATTGCTAATTTACGTTGTTTCCTAGGAAACAGTGTTGCGAGACTATACATCACAGTTAAACTAATACGAACACTTCGCTCAAAGTCTAAAAAAATCAGAATATCGAACTGTATGATTAGGTATTATAATAATAAAAAAAAAACCTCGTATTTCATGCGTTATCGGTTTGACATGAATAATAGGTATGGTGGTGATATTATCGAAGGAAATAAAAAACATGTTTATTATCATCCTTAGTCATTTTATACCATCGTGATGAATGCAATTTATTGTACGTTTTCATATAATATTACCTCGTAACATTAGTAAAACGTATATATTTTCAGTCGCCCAGAAATCGCGTAAAACCGCCTAACCCAACGGAGAACCGTTGTCGCGGAAATATAGGACGGCCGACTCCTCGATTGATACATCGTCTAGAAGCCAGAGACAAAAAAAAAAAAAAAAAAAAAAATATCTCGCTCTTGTCGTTTATTTATTTTTATTCGTATTATTATTTCGTTTTCAATCGGATCGGGTTTGCCGGTGGAAAAGTCCGAACGGACCGGCGGTTCAAACGACCGCGCCAAACTTATTGAATATTAACGAAATCGTTAAAATAAATATAAGAACACAAATAAACGGTCCGTCCGACAGATCGTAACCGTACAACGAACTACTCATACGATAACGTCGAAACGGGAGTACAGTACAGTTCTCTGTACGCACACGTACATTTTATAGAACTTCAAACTCGTGCCCGCCTATGGAGAAAACATTGTACCGACAACAACTGTAATGCATATAGGAAAGTTTTGACGTCTCTGGCTAAACAGCGTAAAGGTAACCCTACTCAAACGCGTGCGGGCTAACCGTGTAACGGTGTGCACGGAACGGCCGAAAAAACAAATACGAAAAACAACAACAACACAAAAAAATCAAAAAAAAAAAAAATCAAAATCCGTGTTTTGACATTTGAACGAGTTTAAAATCAAACGAGCATAAACGCTACTGTCGTTGGACTAGTGCGCGAACGCTGCTGCTAAACCGTAAAAGATAATTGATTTAAATTTAATTTTATATTTATTATAATTATAAAATGTTTCAGCACACCTACGAGGTGCGACAATAAAATAACGAGACTTTTTGAATAAAAGTTGTTTATTTTAAAAATGTTATAATTTAATGATTATAAAGTACCTTCCCTCAGCATCAATACACTGTTGCATACGTCGCTGCCATTCTTGAAAACAGTGTTGCCAATTGCTTTCATTCAGCCCTTTTAGAAGTTCTGCCGTTTTCATTTTTACGTCATCAACTGTTTGAAAATGGGAAAAGAAATAAGAAGAAGTCACATGGAGCAAGGTCTGGCGAGTACGGGGGATGTTGAAGTACAGACATTTTTTTTTCAGTTAAAAAACGTTGAATTGAAAATGCACTGTGAGCTGGAGCGTTGTCTTGGTGAAGAACCCAGCCATTTTTCCATAGATCTGGTCGCTTCTTTCTGACACGTTCTCTTAATTTAATTAACACCTCTTTATAATAATATTGATTAATTAATTTTGTCGATTTTTTCAACGTTTTCGTTTGTTGAAGACGTGGTAGGACGTCCAGAACGATCATCGTCTTCGACGTCCTCCCTTCCACTACAAAACCGTTTGTGCCATTCAAAAACACGAGCTCTTGATAAACATTCTTCACGATAAACTTCACATAACATACGAAACGATTCCGCGGCAGTTTTTTTTAATTTAACAAGAAATTTAATGTTAACACATGTTGTTCGATATTTATATCTAACATTTTTCGGCAGTATAGTTGAACTCGCACTAATAACAGGGCTACTAACGTATAAGAAAATGAATCGATGCCATCAGTGTTCATAGTACTTTTAGATAAGTGTTTTCTAACCATATTTCAATAATCGTTTTATAGATAACGTTAATAGTTTAGGTTTTATTCAAAGAGTCCCGTTATTTTATTGTCGCACCTCGTAGTGCTGTTACAATTTTTTAATTTTTACAATTTTATTTGTTACAAATTTAAATGATTATAAATTTATTAATGACATACGCTATCTTGCGTGAGTATTGTTGTGTCGTCCGCAAACATTGCCAGTTGAGAGTTAGGGGGATTGGGGATGCCATGGCAGTAAATGTTAAATAGCGTTGGCCCCAATACTGATCCTTGTGGGACTCCAGATTTGATTTTGTGTTGTAGAGATAGGTCTGTGTCTATTCTTACTTGGAATGTTCGGTCTGTTATGAAAGATGTAATGGTTTTTAGCAGGTACATAGGAAGATTAAGTGCTTTCAGTTTTATTTCAAGCCCATGATGGTCTGGACCTTATCAAAGGTTTGTGTTAAATCGAGAAAAACTGCTGTAGTATATTTTTTGTTTTCGAAACCATGCACAATTATTTCTGATATACGTTGGATCTGGTGGTATGTGGAGTGCTGTGTTTTGAAGCCAAACTGGTATTTTACAAATTATGTGTAAGAATGGTTTTATCCTATTCAGTAAAATCCTTTCGTATAGCTTTAAATTTAATAACAGCCCGGTAAATTTTCCGTCTGATATATTTATTGAACTGATACGGTCCTCGGATCGAAATTCCGACACCGACAGTATTTGCTATAATCGCTGGGCATTGGAACTTTACGATAATAATTATAATTCAGAACTGAGCGGTTTACCACGTTGTAAAATATCGAAACGATTTTTTAGTTTTCGCCCCCCTGGCCCGTCCCGCCCCGTGTCGCTTTATACTCGCAATTATGATATCCGCCAAATTCTTTTATGACTGTTGACAATTTCTCGTGCAAAATACGTTTAGAAAATGTCGCGGATTTTATGCGTACGCAATTTCTTTAGTTGGCATTTCAGAAATTCCCGAAAATTGTATACGACGTCCACCGGAAGTTGTTCTTATGGCACTATAAAAAAAAAACAACGGATATCCGTTGAGACGGATTACGTTCGGTGTAAGGCGTGCAAATATAAGTTTTCAGTGGTTAACCGTCGGGATTTCGAACGCCTTCCATTATATTAAAATATTCGCCGTTGATTTTGATATCTATGCGTTATTTAAAATCACTAGCCTATGACCGGCATTGGCTCGTTGCCATTGTCGTGGAAATTAAAACGGACAACATTACGAATTGTTCAATACAAATTAATGATTTTTTTTTTTTGTTTTTATAACTGGCCACTAATTTTCATTATTGACGGAAACAATGTAGTTTGACAGTTTCCCTAATATATATATGATAAATTTTAGTTTAAACGAACCGTGTTCGGGTAGCCCGTCCAGTGAACCGTCCACATTATTCAATCGACTCCAAATGTACGCCGAAAATGAAAAAAAATAACCTATCATATTGCTTTTTGAAATTAGCAAATCGTGGGATAATCATTTTTTCTGATTTATAACGAGCGAACGTCATAGACTACATTCGTTATAGATAACTAGCGAATTACCACGGTATTGTATTAATCTGATAGTTGCCCGAATTTACGACATCGATACAAATAAAGAGGATAACATTTTAAAAAGAATTTCCTACACGTAATTGGTCAATGTTAATTATTTAATTTTTTTTTTTTTTTTTTAGTTACCGTAAAAACAATGTCAGCTATATGTTAATCTTTACGATAAAGTATATACAATATGATCGTCGCGACGTTCGTCAATCACGACTTGTGAATATATCAGAAAAAATCATTATCGATTTTGTCTATAGGGTTTTTTTTTGGCGGGGGGGGGAGAAGGCGGTTATCTCATCGAAAATTTGTATTTTTTTTTCGTTGATTTTACATCGATTTTTAACCATTCGCCAGTTTCTGACGTTCCTGAAGTTCAATTCACAAGACGAAACGTGACACTTAGATTATATAGTATAATATGGGTACAATCGTAACTTTCGTCCATATTTCCGCACGACCGAAACGTCAGTGGTGGTCGAAGACTGTCCTGTATAGACACGTAATATTATAATAGTACATTGACGTTGCACTGACTCGTCATAAAATAATGTTGGAGTCTCGTCGTTAACGAAATCAATAATGAATACACCGATAAATATCCATAGTCGTTAATAATTTTCGACATACGAATTTATAATTATTGTAGCACTGGTCGGGGGGCATAATGGAAATTTCAAAAAAAAAAAAACACGTAACCCGCCAGCGTAGATTTTTATAAAAAGTCTGCGTGTTTGATAAAAAAAAAAAAAACAAACAAATAAGCAACGCAACTTGCATTTTGAGAAAATCTTGAAAATATTCTAAAGACGAAAGATACTAAATACTACGTATTTCCCACTTTTCATTTCAAAGAAAATCTATGAACGATATATCCGTTTTAACAAAAATGTTCAATATATTTTCGAAGAATTTTCAAAAATCCATAAACACGTTGTTGCTTAGGTTCTAACCGAACCAAATCTTACACCCCACACCCGCCACCACAAACACACACACACTGGTACCAACAGTCCTTCTACCCTCGTAGAACCACCGTCAAATATTCAAAGAGATTCATGGATTCATGTGCAATTGCCACCGAAAATATATTAAAGACGTTCAAAGCAATTTATTAAAGAAAGTTATGTCCAACGACTTAATATGAAGTATAACTGTTAGTAAAAGTAGTCAACTGTTTAGAATTTCAAAACAAAAAAACCTATCGAGTAGAGTTCCCGCAGGCGAAATGTCCGCGTACCTACGGGGTATGGCGCGGTTCGTGAGACGAAAAAATCGCATATTATTAGTAACGCTCAGAATTCAAAAAGTCACACACACACAAAAAAAAAAAAAAAAAAAACGTAATTTATAGGCACAAATAAAATAATATTAATCGCAATACGCTCGCACTGTTTACAGGGTGAGTGCGATCATATTTAAGACAACGGCGCGAAATCGATGAAATTTATCGCCAAATGCGCCGCGAAATTATTTACAAGTCGTATTTTCACGATGGCATCTGTACATGGAACGCAATACTTACTTACCTACAATATCATATTGTATTCCTCAAATGATTATCCCGAATTTAGTGTATACAACCACGGGGGGGGGAGGGTAGGTCGTAAGGGGGCAAAGCAAACAATATACTTCGACATAATCGGAAACGGGCCAACATTAGCGAAATTGCCCAAGTGCGAAAGAAAGTTCGACGTACTAAATAGAAAACCGATAACGCCAAAGGAATCGTCGGTACCATTGTATATTATGTTATATTATGCGGCCGGGTGTTGTTCGTTCGTTTCGAGTCGATTGCAAAAGTTAGCTCACCGAGTAACGACCGAAAATATATATTTGTTTTTTTTTAAATTTATCACACGGTCGATGTAATTGGTAATAAATTTTCGTATAAACGAAAACCTAAAATAGCAGGGCGTGTGTTCGCGTTACTGTTGTTGACGGAAAGTCGGTAATTTAGACTTCATATATAAACTGAAAAACATAAACGATACAATATCATTGCATAAACGCGATTCGTATTGGAGTTCGGATTAACTGGTTAGCGTACAGTTTTACTTTAAACGCTTGAAAAAAAAAAAAATTCTGGCCTTGGGTTCAACATTTTTTTTTTTTTTTTTTTTTGAACACTTAACAACTTATTGAAAATGATGTATGAAATTGCACGGGACCTTTCCTAAAATAGTGTATTGATATTGCAAATGTAATCGTATGTTAAAATTAAAAAAAATAATTAAATTAAATTTACGCGCGGTACAGTTAACAATTAACTTGTTATCAATGAAGTCGTTGCAAACAAATAAGTTAAGGTAAAAGTTAAAATTAAATTTATTTTTAATTCATTATCTTCCGGTGTTAGATTTGTTTTTTATATCATTGTTTTCACCGTATAGCATATCTATATAAAATGATCACTAAAACAAAATAAAGTAATAGAATAACCTATAAAACACTTATATTGGATAGGTAATTCGGTTTTGTTCGGTAATATGTCGTAAAAATAATAAAAATACTCACAATATTTATGTTTGGAAATTTAAAGTTATAGGGAACTTTTTTATTTATTTTTTTTTTTATATATATAAATTAAATCAACTGATTTGTATCGGGAATCATTAAATTGTTTGAACAAATAAAAAGAAAATGAGTTGCGCTCCGTAAATCTAAAAAAATAAAAAAAAATAATACGTAAAACGTAAGTAGGTACTTATATTGAAACGTTGTTTTTTTTTTTTTTTTTGTTTTTATTTATTTATTTATTTGTTGTAAAGTCGACAATAAACCCAGATAAATTTACTATAATAATAAAACTATACAAAAATGTTATATATGTTCTATATTATTGTTATTCTCGAATTTCCGTTCCAAAGTGTACGCTCGAGCTATTCGGTTGTTGTTGGGTTGGAGCGTGCGTTCATTTCAATCTAATGGTATTAAATCGCGTGTAATTCGTTTACACGTTCGATTTTAACAATATCACGCGGTATCTTACATACGATTATATCTATTGGACGGATGGCGATTTCGAAACCGAAATGGACCCGATATTCTTAATGAAACGTACCCTAAACAGTGGCACGACTAGACCTCGAATCTTGGGGTTGCTACCACGTAATGTCTACGTAACCGTAACCGGCGAGCAACGTCCGTCCACCTCGATAACGCCACCTCACGCCCGGCTATTTTAGGTTTTCGTTTATACGAAAATTTATTACCAATTACATCGACCGTGTGATAAATTTAAAAAAAAAACAAATATATATTTTCGGTCGTTACTCGGTGAGCTAACTTTTGCAATCGACTCGAAACGAACGAACAACACCCGGCCGCATAATATAACATAATATACAATGGTACCGACGATTCCTTTGGCGTTATCGGTTTTCTATTTAGTACGTCGAACTTTCTTTCGCACTTGGGCAATTTCGCTAATGTTGGCCCGTTTCCGATTATGTCGAAGTATATTGTTTGCTTTGCCCCCTTACGACCTACCCTCCCCCCCCCGTGGTTGTATACACTAAATTCGGGATAATCATTTGAGGAATACAATATGATATTGTAGGTAAGTAAGTATTGCATTCCATGTACAGATGCCATCGTGAAATTTCTACTTGTAAATAACTTCGCGGCGCATTTGGCGATAAATTTCATCGATTTCGCGCCGTTGTCTTAAATATGATCGCACTCACCCTGTAAACAGTGCGAGCGTATTGCGATTAATATTATTTTATCTGTGCCTATAAATTACGTTTTTTTTTTTTTTTTTTTTTTTGTGTGTGTGTGACTTTTTAATTTCCGAGCGTTACTTATAATATACGATTTTTTTTGTCTCACGAACCGCGTTTTCGGCTATTACAAACGTTGCCATACTATCGCGCCATACCCCGTAGGTACGCGGACATTTCGCCTGCGGGAACTCTACTCGATACGTTTTTTTTTTTTTGAAATTCTAAACAGTTGACTACTTTTACTAACAATTATACTTCATATTAAGTCGTTGGACATAACTTTCTTTAATAAATTGCTTTGAACGTCTTTAATATATTTTCGGTGGCAATTGCACATGAATCCATGAATCTCTTTGAATATTTGACGGTGGTTCTACGAGGGTAGAAGGACTGTTGGTACCAGTGTGTGTGTGTTTGCGGTGGCGGGTGTGGGGTGTAAGATTTGGTTCGGTTAGAACCTAAGCAACAACGTGTTTTTGGATTTTTGAAAATTCTTCGAAAATGAACATTTTTGTTAAAACGGATATATCGTTCATAGATTCTCTTTGAAATTAAAAGTGGGAAATATGTAGTATTTAGGATGTCTTCAACGTTTTGAAATCGATCGTCACAGCCGGGCGTTGAAAACAATTCGATTTCAGGGCAAAGCTCGAATCCACTGTTCTCCCACGGGGCGTATTCGACAACTGACGGTACGATTCGAAATGCCGTCGGATTCAATCGTTAAACCGGCACGTGTCGTCTTGCACGACAATAAGACGGAATCGTGACAATCACCGCCGAAAACACGTTGTTCTGACGGCAGAGCGAATGTATCGCTTTTGCAGCACGACTCTGGCGGCCGCCGGCCCGATGCCGCTCGGTCGGCGACTGAGTTCGAGTTTTAACCGTTAAAGCCGTTCACGTCCCCGGCGCGCGCGACCGTATTACGAGGTGCGACAATAAAATAACGAGACTTTTTGAATAAAAGTTGTTTATTTTAAAAATGTTATAATTTAATGATTATCACCTTCAAAGTACCTTCCCTCAGCATCAATACACTGTTGCATACGTCGCTGCCATTCTTGAAAACAGTGTTGCCAATTGCTTTCATTCGGCTCTTTTAGAAGTTCTGCCGTTTTCATTTTTACGTCATCAACTGTTTGAAAATGGGAAAAGAAATAAGAAGAAGTCACAAGGAGCAAGGTCTGGCGAGTACGGGGGATGTTGAAGTACAGAAATTATTTTTTTCAGTTAAAAAACGTTGAATTGAAAATGCACTGTGAGCTGGAGCGTTGTCTTGGTGAAGAACCCAGCCATTTTTCCGGAGATCTGGTCGTTTCTTTCTGACACGTTCTCTTAATTTAATTAATACCTCTTTATAATAATATTGATTAATTAATTTTGTCGATTTTTTCAACGTTTTCGTTTGTTGAGGACGTGGTAGGACGTCCAGAACGATCATCGTCTTCGACGGCCTCCCTTCCACTACAAAACCGTTTGTGCCATTCAAAAACACGAGCTCTTGATAAACATTCTTCACGATAAACTTCACATAACATACGAAACGATTCCGCGGCAGTTTTTTTTAATTTAACAAGAAATTTAATGTTAACACATGTTGTTCGATTTTTATATCTAACATTTTTCGGCAGTATAGTCGAACTCGCACTAATAACAGGGCTACTAACGTATAAGAAAATGAATCGATGCCATCAGTGTTCATAGTACTTTTAGATAAGTGTTTTCTAATCATATTTCAATAATCGTTTTATAGATAACGTTAATAGTTTAGGTTATATTTGGAATGTCTCGTTATTTTATTGTCGCACCTCGTATACACGGCGCGAATAAAATCGCCGTGATACGCGCGGCCCGCGTACTCGTGCAGCGGGTGTATAGGTAGGTGGGTGGGTGTGTGCGTGCCGTTATTTACAATAGTCGTCGGAATCGAAATACATTATCGCTACGCTCGCGGGCCTGCGAAGCCCCGGGACGGCCGGTGCGGTACGCCGTTAAACCGTGTCCGGCGTGTACCGTAACAAGTGCGAGCGCGTCGCGCGTTTATCGGTTACCGGGCAGGGCCGCGCGACACGTGCGCGTTATTACGCTGCCCGAACTTTTACCGCGGGCAATATCGCCGGCGCCCGCGGCCGCGGTCCGTTCGCCCCCGTCGGCGGCCGAAAACGGGAACTTTTACAACCGGACCCGGAGCGGAGTCGGGAATCTACGATTACCGTGGCGGCCATTACAATCCGCCGCCTCCTCCCCCCCCCTGTAACCGTATAACGCAGTATAACCGGCCAGTCGACCTTGCTTTCAGCACCCCCGTCCCACCGCCCGAGTTATTCGGTATTTCGAATGATCTGTAACACAAAATCAAATCTGGAGTCCCACAAGGATCAGTATTGGGGCCAACGCTATTTAACATTTACTGCCATGGCATCCCCAATCCCCCTAACTCTCAACTGGCAGTGTTTGCGGACGACACAACAATACTCACGCAAGATAGCGTATTAAGCTTATCAATCGAAAAACTACAATCTTCATTAAACGAAATTACCTCCTGGTTCAAAAAATGGAAGCCGAGGCTAAAATATTCACATTAAAAGGATATAACGATCCAATAAATATAAGCATAAACAACCAGATCATACAATGGAACAGAAAATATGACTCAGTAAAATACCTTGGAGTTTTTCTCGATGAAAAACTGACATGGAATATCCACATAAACAAAAAACCTACTCAGGGATATGCCACGATGAGAATTCTCTACCCCTTAGTGAACTACAAATCAACTCTCCAAATGAAATATTCTCTCCTTCTCTAATAATCAGACCACTGATAACTTATGCCTGTCCTGTATGGCCCGCTGCCTCTATAACTAAAATAAATAAAATACAAATCTTACAAAATAAATTCTTAAGGATATTCACGGTGTCTCAAAACACCGTGGTTCATGAGAAATCGCCAGATCCATAATCACACGAAAATACCCCTGATAAATACATGGATTAAAACCCAATTTAACAATTTCCACACCAAACTGAAAAACTTGGACAGTGCTCGTCGTTACAATATTGGAAAAAAAACACTCAATAGACGTCTGCGGCCTCGACTTTCCCAGGACATTCTTTTAACAGACACAGAAGACTCATCATCAGAAAATGAAGACCATTATTAATATACTAGACCTCATCGTTATTATTATATTCATATATGTAACACATTATTATATCACTCTCACTATTAATAATTATGTCATTAATAAATTTATAATCACTTAAATTTGTATCAAATAAAATTGTAAAAATTAAAAAGTTGTAATAGCACTAGGTGTGCTGAAACATTTTATAATTATAATAAATATAAAAAAATATAAAATATCTGTACGATGGTGTCAACAATGTAATTTCACTTTTTTTTTTTTTTAATTAATTATTATCAGTTATTTATTATTTTGCCTACAGATTCATCATTTATATCGTTACGATCATATAAATATCGTCGTGACGACGACCATTACTGGAAGCCGAACGATTTCTTATGCGGAAACGACTACCGGAGCTAATCCATAACAAGAGCAAGAAGCGTCTGAATCAGTTCGTTCTATTTATTGGAAAACTGTTTATAATTTTTACGTTTTGATATACAAATGAATACATTCGGATTTTTCGAATGCGGATTAGAGAAAATTGTCAACATTTTATTCGGCGTTTAAACGGTGCGTAGTCATCAAGTACCCAACGTAATAACAATTATTACATTTTAGAAAAATTCTACGGTATCCTATGGTTTCAAGACATTCAAACACAGTGTGCTTAAAAACAGAAATGTCGATGGAAAAAAAAAACTGTTTACAATACAGTACAGATGATATATAATCAATGCTAAATAAAAAAAGTATTGCCGGTTGTATTAACCGTGTCTGTCAATTCTGGGACATACGAACGAAGTTATTTCTCCGCGTGGAGATTGGACATTTTTCGTCGGCAAAGCAGCATGTTACAATAGCTCTTTACTGATTTATGTATCATTAATATTAAGAGAGACACCTCCTGGCTAACGGCATTATTCCTGTAAAAATATTAAACACATTTGCAAATATCGATAGAAAATTATGTTTGGCGCGTTACACAATGTAACATGATAAAATGCTGTAATAAAATTAAAACATAAAATTTGTTACATTTTTGATTATACATTGAGTATAACCCACGACTGTGTAAGCGATTCGTAATTGTAGCACCCCCCCCCCTAAGATTTGAACTCTAATTGCGCCACCGTGCAGCGCGAATCCCGACGTGTACATTTCGAGAAATCGCACATAGATGTACGTAGAGTCATTATTTTAATTTCTTTTGATCCCGACACAATATTCAATTTACAATCTGTAAATTATTTCTACGGGTCTTCTTACAGTCTTCAATCTTTCGGTTGGTTGACCGGGGCTTCACTGTCGAAACTCAAATCCTACAACTCTCGATATTTTCTCGTGTCCTTATTATACACGTGCGATATCAGAAAAAAAAAAAATGTTAAACTTGAATTACCCCACCTACTAATATAATAAAATGCTGTAATAAAAAAAAAAAAAAACCATAAAATGTGTTACATTTTGGATTATACATTGAGTATAATCCACGACTGTGTAAGCGATTCGTAATTGTAGCACCCCCCCTAAGATTTGAACCCTAATTGCGCCATTGTGTAGTGCGAGGCCCGACGTGCGATATCAGAAAAATAAAAATGTTAAAATTGAATTATCCCGCCTATTAGTTTAATTTAGATCGTTCATAGTTTCCCACGAGAGTTATGAATAAAAAAAAGATTTATATATATAAATATATGTATAGTATACATTGTATACATACGAGTACATAAAGTACGATGTGTATGAACATTTTACATCCGTTTAAAAATATTAAACTTTCATTAAACCACCGCAAAAGTCATTTATTGTCGAACGGCGCGGACAGAGTTGACAATAGTATAGGTGCCCGTACGATGTCGTTTATATCGCTATGATTAAAACCGTGCAAATTTTGTTTGAAATTACGTACAAAAAAAAAAATCAAAAACAAACTTTAACATGATCCAGCGAGATAATGAGAGGAATACGGGCAGTCTAGACCCCATGGACTTCCTGAGTAAATACGCCACTGCACTTATACAGTTATGAGTTCCCTGCGGTATGCCTAACTGTAAACTATAGTAAAAAAAAAAAAAAAAAAAACTCAATATAATACCGTTATAATGGGTGACCTCTAACTCAGTTTTGTTGCAACCCGGCAATTTGTATTAATACAAACGGCTGTAAAAGGGCGATGTTTTCAAATTAATCTAAAAAATATTATAAAAAAAATGAACAAACACGTGTGTGTGTGTGTGTATAATACGTAATTTCGCACCGACGCTTGACGTTTACAAAATATCGAACAAAATACGCCGATAATATTATTGGTTGTGTTACAACACAATTATTATCGAAATATAAATTTTCGACATTATTAAACAAAAAAATCTATTTATATTAACACGCGTAACTGTAGTATCGATATTTTATTATTAATTTTTTTTTTTTTTTATTATGAATCAATCAGAGTCACCATTTTATGAGAATTGGCATCCCCCCCCACCCGTTTTGTTTGCAATAATTGACATTAAAATTTGTTTTAATAAATCGTGTAAATCCTATAGTAATAATCCGGTTCGATATCGTTAAGTAGAGATATTTTCCAACTATTTTCCAACTAAATTTTATAATTATTACCTGTACGCGTAAAAAAAAAAAAAAAAACTCCGACGGTAATAGAAATATATATTGTGAATAAAACGTCTCTGTTTTTTTTTCACTATGTATTTTTTTCCATTATGTTTTGCCGGTAAAACGACGGGATCGGGTATGTCGCACGCCGAACACCGGCGCGGGCCCGGGGACCGGGATGTTATTGTTTTGTCGGGCGGGCCAATTATTTCGCGCGCCGGCCCGTCCGGCCGGTACCGCCGGGCGGTCGCGATTGTCCGCATCGATTTTCTCCGCCGCGGCGCAGCGATACATAAATCGGGACGCTTAATTGGCCGGTCATTATGCACTGCCGTTCCGTATTTAATATTGTATATTGTATAAAATATTATACGCGCCCCGGAGACGACAATAACGATATAATAATAACACAATAACGGCGACGGGACACGCGGCCGCGCCGAGTGTCAGTGGTACGGGCCCGCGCGAGTCGTTATTAACGAGTAAGTGTCCGTCGGAGTCGGACCGCGCCGGGGAGAGCGCGCAAAAAGGCCGACGCCCCCGCGACGGGGACCGGCCGGTCGGACGGGATGAATTATATAATATCGTATAATAATAATAATAATAATAATAATAATTACGATTATTACAGTTATAATTATTACAACGGTGCTGTTTATAATACACCTGCGATATGGATTGGAAATACGGAATTCGCCGTCGTTACGCGCACGCCGTTACACAGGGCCCGCCGTGTGATAACGGAATTGTTTCTATACAATTATTACTGTTCAAAGAACGGATTTCGTTTCGTTTTGACTGTAAATCGTCATAATTATAGAGCGTAAGAGCTGGAGAATTTTATGTAACACGCGGGCCGAAAATGGCCGGGCCCCGCAAAGAAAACGCGGTTCTTTCAATGTTAAAAATTCATCGACATAATCTCCGTGAAGAGCAACACAATCGTTCCAACGCCGTTCTAATATTTCAATACCATTAGTGTAGAACGATTTATCTTTTGCTTCGAAATAGGCCTCAGTTTCACTGATAACCTCTTCGTTCGAACGAAATTTCTTACCGGCGAGCATTTTTTTTTTTTTTTTTTTGAGATCTGCGAATAGCCCAGTAGTCGCTGGCACCCAAATCTGGACAATACTGTGGATGCGGAAGCAATTCGTGTAGTTTTCATGCCATTGTTTTTGTTTTTTTTTTTTTTTTTTGCCTTGTGATACGGTGCGTTGTCTTGATGAATCAATATTTTTACATTGTTACTATAAAAAAAAAAAAAAAAAAAAACGATACTGTTTTCTTGCAGCCGGCACTTCCGGAAGTTTTGCATGGTCCCTCCTCGCAGCATATACAACGGGAAATCGCTGCACAATCCCGTCCCGAATGCTGTCGTCCGTTAATTTTCGGCGATACCTTACGATAATTTCGTGACTATTTTACATCACAACTTGTCCTTATCCCGGCGAATGAACGCAAATTTTTCCAGCGACATGCGGCAACAAGTCACGCTGCCAGGATTCCGGTGAACGCGCTGAGAATGTGCTCGGGGCTGCGGCATTTCACGAAACTGTGATATCCCGTGGTCTCCTCGCTCTCTCGGCTTGTGATTTTGTTTTTTTTTTTTTTTTAGTTTTATTTTTGTTATGTGGGTTTCTTAAAAATCAATAATGTTCGAGGCCAATCCGCCGAGAACGACCCGAGCCCACAAAGAACGCATTCGGGACGAGATTGAAGCAATTTCCGTAATTATAATATACTCCGAGAGGAGGTTATGCAAAACTTCCATTTCCGACTACGAGAATGCATATTGCATTGCAACGGAGGTCGTTTGGAAAACGTAGTGTATAGAAAATCGTTTTTTTTTTTTTTTGAACATCAAATGGTATATCTTATACTTAGTATTTATATTCGTTAAACTAAATCCGTTCTTTAAATAGTAATTAAATATTGAAATCACTGCCGGGTCCCGTATTATCGTATATAGCGCCATTCGAAAGTCGTCTTCCGATTTCGAAAACTCGTATTTATTTTATTTTTTTTTTTTATTTCAACAAATATAACAGGTACGGGGAATCAGAATTTATACGTTAAAAACGACGAGAAATTTCTAGCCCTCTGTCCGTTTACTCGGGTACACCCATTCTTAAACATTTTCTTCGTTTTCCCCACACCGACTTTGCTTCCTCGATCTCCTGGCACCCGCCGAATAACAAAATAATAGATTCTAAATGAATCTGGCCATTATCGTGTATTGTTATTCAATCATAAACATTACAGTGCACTGTAGTTTACACAATCGGCAGTAACAAACGGTATAACAATTGGACATGTCCTCTACAGTTTGCGATACAGACGCGGTTCGGGTTCCGGATGAGCTCTATTTAACTGAAGAATGACGACCGCGAAAAAACACACCCGAGGTGTCACTATAATATCTGCGAAGAGAAACGCGATAAATCTGAAAAATGTACAATGCATTGACAATCGTTGTCACAGATTATCGATCCCGCGGTCGGTAAAATACGCTCGACATGCCCGGCACCGCACATCCGCTAATTCGGTAAACTTGCCGGGGACTAGCGTTGAACGCTCGTTATACAATTGGACGTGATTTCAAAATCCGTTTGTCGGGGACATTTTGAAATGGATCGCCACGAACGCGGTTGTCGTCACGGTGACGGGCGGGAATAGTAAGACCGGGGCCGCCCTCCCACGCCGGGTACGGCCGCGAAATTACGTGTACGATCGAACGTCGACGAACAAATTGCAATTGGTCTTCAGACATAACCGCGGTCTGAAGACGGACGGATTCCGGTCACGCGCCGGGACCGCTGTCGAATTACCACGGGCGGGGTTAGGCCTCGGCCATATCCGTTGTTTTTTTTTGCACTTGGACGGGGCAGAATGTACCCGCGGAATCGAAACTAAATATAATGACTGAGCACAAAGAGAAAAAAAAAAAAAAAAATCAAAAAAACCGCCACATCCGAGCCGAATAATAATAATAATAATAACAATCAAATCTGCCGAGTGCTTTCCCCTTTTCGGCGTTCGCAAAGCCCGTTTTGATTTCGGCTTATTTTCACTCCGTTCCCCTTTGGCGGCGTCTTTGTTGGCCTTTGCGCCGTGTTTACACTTACACGCCTAAAGCCGCCGAGGAGATAAAGAAAAGAAAAAAAGAAAAAAAACCCAAGCCCACACATTTCCGAGCGGCTATACGTTATATTTGCGCATAGGTAACCCGCCGCAAAAACTGCAATTTCATTGGACGAAAATGACGAAAAAAAAAAAAAAAAAAAAAACCACGGACGTCCCGTAGGAAATCGAATTAACTCACGTAAACAGACAACGGCGCGAAAATACGTCATTTCCTACGGATACACGCGACACTCGTATACTAAGCTATACAAAGACGCGTGTACACTGAAGATTTGCCCGTTGATTTAATTTTTAATGCTGTTGTATGATAATAAACATAACTGTTGGTTTTTTGTAAAAAAAAAAAAATATTAAAATGATAATTTTGGTTCGTATATAATTGCTGCTGAAATACGACAGTCGGCGGATCCGGCGGGCTTCCGCCGGAATACCTCCCGTCAATAATATAATTGTAATCGGTTGATTTTTTTTTGCAATTATAATATAGTAGAAAAACGTTCATATTTTTATCATTTAATTGTCGGCGCGTTTGTCGGATTTCGTTGATTTATTTTTATAAAAAAAAACTATTCGTAAACTTCTAATAAAACCGGTGTAACGGTTATGTCGGTGTTTTCGACTGTGTGCAAGTGCTGAATTTGTAGAAAATAAATTGTCAACTCTACTCAATTTCGAGACCGTTCACCGTTGGGTCGTTGCCTCATTCGCATCTTTATCCATTATTGCTGTTATTATATTCGATTCTATCGACTGTCATTCCCGATTATCCAATTTTACTCGAGCATTATGTTTATTATCGACCAACGAAGACGACACGACGCATGGCCTCGTATCCGTATCGCTATGCCATGCCGTCCATTCGCCGACATTTAGATATTCGGACCGATAAGGTTATTGATGAATTGGCTAATAAAAAAAAAAAAAAAAAAGAAAACTAGAGTTAGTTCATTATATCATTTGTGTTTCTTTAATTCGACTTCTTGAACAATCAGTTTGTATAAAAACGGATTAAAATTAAGTTTATCCGGTTTATACCGATCTATACAATTATTATTTCGTTATAATCACATATCCCCCCCGTCCCTCTGGAAATAATTTTGTGAATACGTCACTGGCCATTATTATTCGACTACGGTTTAACTTAGGCTTTTATGATGTTATCCGTGTAGTGATGTTTCAGTATGTTTTGCGGCTGGTTTGTAACTGATGCTACGGGGGTCTTTTTAAATGAATCTTGGAACATGACGGAATGCGTCAGATTTCAAAACGTTTACTATGAAGGTTCCAAAAAGGCTTCTGAGGATTCTGAGGCGTAAAAGTTTTTTTTTTTTTTTTTGGAACATTTCGTGAAATGTATTTATTATTTATTTATTTTTTTTTTTTAATATCTCACAAGTTTCATAAAATATTTAATTTGGACGAAAATTAAAAAAAGATCATTAAAAACAATTTGCCAGTTTAAAACTATAATAGTACCTTCAGCAGACAGTTACTACGGTGAATTTACTAATATTCCTATAGAAATGTTTCATTATGTATATTCATTATATGCAAATTATAACAATATTTAATTTTAAAAAATGCTCAAATATCAACAAAAAAAAAAAAATAATAATAAAATAAAAATGATTCAAAAGTTAATGTTTTATTATTAATTGCGTTTTTTATTTATTCCGTATTAAAAACAATTATCAAGAACGATTTTGTTCCTTTTAAGTAAAATATCATCGGGAAGTCGGTCTAATATTGTATGCTCTACCAGTTGTACTATTTGAATAATTCATATTCAATATTTTATTTTATTTTCCTGTTTTTATATCGAAGTCTTCTTCGATTCACAATAATAATAACATTTAATCAAAAATTACATCATATAGTATATTTTTTTGTACCTATACACGTAGTGTGTGTGTCGTATTGTCGAAAAACATTTATTCGCATAATATAAGCATAAAAATTCACAGATGACGAACCCTCGTTCGTTTTGTTCTATAGACGCGTCTTTTTCGAAACGCTTTTATTATTTATTTATTTTTTATTATTATTATTATTATTATTATGTTCGACATTGAAATCGGAAGTTCTTTTTTTTTTCATTTTTATATAAATAAATTATTTATACAATAAAACTTTTGCGATTTAATCGTACCACATATAAAATAACCGCGCCTTGATAAATATATACATGTATGTTTAGTACAGTTTTTGTTTTCCTCGCACTCGTGTTTTTTTTATATATATATGTATATATATATATACATATATGTACCTTCACAAAATTATAATTATAAGTCCCGTATAGCTATTATGACTTTTTTTTTTTTTTTTGTCGTCTGTTATTTTAGAAATAGTATTTTCGTGTTGGCCGTAATATTATCAAACGTGAAATTATTAACGGTTAGGTAAGGTTAGTTAGGTTATTATTATACGCTCCTAACGTTTTGCAAACATTTACACGAATATGATTAATATTAATATTATGAATGCGCAAACAAAAGTTTAAATTTAAGCGTTTTGTTTTATTACGACAATATCGTTTAATTTTAATACTCGGCACGTGCAGCAGCAGTTTTACGCGGAATAAACAAGGTGATTCGCTATAAATTCGAGACGGCGATTATTTAATAGATTTTAATCGCTTGATTTTGTTTGATAAATAACTAAAAAAAAAAAAAAAATCGATACATATCGTACGTTATCAACGGACGTTGACCAAACTGATATCTGCGTATGATTTTGATTTTAATACGGAAATCTATGATAACCACACAACGATTTCACTCTATTTATATATACGAAATAAGGAAGAAAAAAAATGATACGTGTTTCTATATGTACTAAATAAAAAAAAAAAATACTGGAATTAATTTACAATATTCGGGAGTAAACCTACGAAAATTTCGAATAAACTCAATTTTGATTTATTTTTCAGTCAATTGTTTAATGTTCGACCTTAATTACAATATTTTCGAAATATCACCCCTGATACCGTCAACAAGTAGTCATAGTATCTTACTTTTGATTTCCAAAAAGAAATCCGCGTTTTTATGTTCAGGTTCAAAATGAGAATACCCCACTAACAATGTTGAAACGACGTCACAATAATTTACTAAAACGAATAAATAAAAATAGTAATTCGAAATTATTTTTTTTTAACAAATACTAGAAAATGTAATAATTATAAACACTACAGAAAACGAATACCATGGCGACGAACGGCAGTGCGTTTGAAAAAGTATTGTGAATAAGCTGCACGCTAAAACTTTGGCCTGCCAGCCGTCTAAAACCGAATACCTTGACACGTAACTATTTCAAGCGCACGTTGAAAAGGTGCCAGGTACACGTTGTTCCCAATAATTAAAACTAGTATTTTTTTTTTTTTTTTTTTTTTTTTTATTAATAAATTATTATTACGGGCGATGCGAGGTGGTTTTTTTTTTTTTTTTTTTTATAAATATTAATCGATTGAATGTGTAAAAAAAAAAAAAAAGAAAAAAAACCTATGTTACCACGGTTGATTATTATTGGGGCGTACGGTTTACGTGCGTATCCCGAGATCGTTACCGTTCTACGCAATATATTTCGTCCGAGTAAAATGTTTAGGATTTTAATTTCGAACACAAGAACATACGCATAACCTAACTGGGAAACACACGGCTAAGACATCCTCGGTACCCACCCCCACGCGTTATTTTAGTATATCGCCGGCCGACCGAAAACTCGACAATCGCACCGCGTGAAAACAAATGTTTAAATATTAAAATACAACACTGCGATCCGGAATAATACACTACATTTACGCGACATGCCTAAACTAAAACGGTTTTATTAAATTTTCTTTACGGACGACTACTACTAATATTATTATTATTATTATTATTATTCCGTTCAACTTTTTAATTACTTCGGATTTAATTAAATAATAATATTGTTTTATCATCGTAGTATTTTCTAGACTAATTTTAATATTATGAACACTTGTTGTCGTTTAGAAATGATGTAAAAATTAATGTTTCCACAGACTCGTGTACGTCTAATCTATCTGTACTTTAAACGAAAAAATATATATATATATATATTCGTAAGGTGTTGTACATAGTATTTTTATTAAAAAAAAAAAAAAAAAAAAGTAATCGAGTATTTAATCTTCATAATGAATTATTATTATTAACATTTTTCAGTTTCTGAAAAATAATTTCGATAGATAATAGTATTATTATAATATAAAACAGGTAGTGGGTACACATTAACTCCAGGCTGGCCGACTGGAATATTGTTATTAAAGTGAAAATGCGATTTTCTCGTTTATGTCGTAGAATTTTTAATTTTCTCTTTTATTAAATAAGACTGTATTAAATTATTAATTTCATCGTGGAAAAGCCGACGAATAATGTAATTATTATTAGGTATGTTTTTTTAATATTCTTTAATCCGTTTATTATTCAAACTAATAGGAAATATTCCCTAGCTATAAAAACTGTAGTATGCATACTATATACACTATACAGGTATACTCATATACAAGTTTTCTACCCCAGGTTTAAACGCATCAATTTTAATAACTGGAAAGAAAAAAACTACGTATACACGTAATAAATTTTTATATCGGATGTGCATAAACGAACATCGTTGAAAGGTACGGTCCTATCCTCAAAAATAATTATTTCGGTGTACTTCAATCACGCCCCATAATCAAGTGCGCACCACACAACCATAGTATCGGTATAAAATTGATAAGAAAAAATAATTATAAGACTTACCGAACGCTAAAGAGTAAGAAAAAGTTAATTGGCAAATATTTATGGACTCGATTTTACGAATAGTGCGTAGGTACACGTGTACTTATACCGATATTATAGAGTTGGTCGAATACTCGTCTCGACACGACTCGGGTATAAAAAACCAAACTCTGCTATGGTATACAGTCGCCATTATAATAGGATCGGATCATTTTCCGATGGATATTTTGTGAACAGTTCTAACCCATCGTTATAATTTCTCTCGGGCGATTGCAATTTTGCGACGCCGAGAAATATCGACTTTGGATGCTCTGGAAAATAAACCGTAAAGAAGATTTTTTTTTGACAGCTCTAGAGTCTAGAGTGGGCGGGCGAGCTAAGTATGGCGAACTGAGGGGAACAGCACACCTCGAAATGCACTGGTCAATTAACGAACCTGTAAGTGCCCCGGGGGTAGAACCCGTCGGCGACGCTGGCAAAATAGAGCGAATGAAGGCATAAAAACAGCAAGACGGGACAGCGAACCTTGACGTTGCAACGGACCGTGAAAAATGGAAGGATCTTAGTAGAAGCCCGCAAAAGGCCTTAATGGCAACAACAAAAAGAAGAACAAGAACAAGAACAACAACGAAAAAAACCACGCGAAAACGCAGTCTCTCGGCGTCTGTGTCGTCGTCGTCGTCGTCGCGTTCGCAATTAGACCGCACGTAAACTCGAAAAAGCCGTACTTACAATAATGAGTCGGAGGAGGGCGACAAAAGGGTAAGTTACTCTTGTGCGCTATATAGCTGCACACTATTTTATTGCCCTATAGCTGCCACGTATAATACAAATACAAAATACAAACATATATATATATACACACACACACATACACTTACGCGAGTAGGTTTGAGTGGAATAGGGGGGGTGCCCCTTTAATCGAGTGAACCGTAGAGCCAATTTCGTGTCCGCCTAATCCAATATATAAATTACCATGTGTATATGCTCCGTATATAAACAACCTCCGGTCGCCACCCGTAGTCTTATAACAGTGGTTCCCAACCGACGGTTCGCAGGCCTGCCATTAGCGGTGGTCCGCGGGGCCGACGATTTTTCTACGCGCGTTTTTTTATTTTTATCTACACTGAGAAATCGACGAAAAATTAATATATTTCACTGTACCGAAAGAGTAAGCACAGCTGTGGTGCAATGTCACACAATGTTCAACTCCCGGGGAATCCCTTAAACGTTATCTTCTTACGTATTTCCAACAACATTTCGTGTGAGCAGCAAGGATTTACGAGTGAACAACATTGGCTTAAAATTGCAATAACTACGAGTATTTATTTAGTAATTTGATCTCGATATGATTATATTTCAGTCGAGGAAAAGCTTGATTTATTCAATACAAATTGGCTATTTTGTATCCAATTTTTAAATTCCCGACCGCCGGGTAAGACAAAAATGTGAGTTATTGCGATTTATTCGTGATTATCATTTTGACTACATCACTTCCCGTTGAAAATCCTCGGCATACCACTGTCTGTCTGGACACGAGTGGCGACACGCATATGCGACTCTGAGCAAAAGTATATTGATCACAGAACCGTTTAAAAACTCCCGGGAGAATGTCAAGCTCGAAAATCGCATTAGGTTTAACGGAAATAAATTATCATATATCTAAAACTATGAGACTGGTAAATCTGTGAAAAAAATTATCCTTATTTATTGTTAAGTATAACCCCCTCCCCACACACACACACGTCCATCAAGTCTGGGCGGTCCGAGCGACCTATTGAAAACCACCTCTGAGCGGTCCGTAGTGGTGTCGCAAAAGTTTAGAACCACTGTCTTAACCTAACCATGACGGGTCTGCAGAGGAGACGTCGATGAACGCCGGTTCGTGGAGGTGAAGGCCGGGGAGAGAGACGAAACGACTTGGCACCGTTAACCCTCCCGCCGCAGCAGGTCACACTCAATAATACTGCAGTGTACCCGCCAGTCGTCTCTGCGGCGCACGCCAAATTATAATAATATTATTTAGATAGGTACCATCTATCCTGTCCCCGGGCCAACTATACGATAATATTGTACGTGCTCGATTAGCCGGCCGCGGTCCAGCCGCGACAATCCGAAATCGTACTCGTAGTACCCGGTACCATAATAACAATAATATTATAATCACACTCGAAACACGGTGATCGACTACTGCCCTTCCCGCCGCGAAGTCGCCGGAGACGATTTACGCGACCCGACCGTTCGGGTTTCGACTGCATAACCGCGCGCGCAGTCCACACCGTCACAATTCGGTACCATAAATCACAATCGATAAATAAAAAAAAATTAAAACAGACGAGTCTTTTTTGCTACAGTACAGTACATTCATATACGAATGGGAACGAACCTTTAGAATAGCAGAGGATAAAATGGGGAAAGTATAGTAAAAATGAAGTTTAGGAAGTGAGCCAAACCAGACGATTTTGACGAAGGACAGCTGAAGAATTGGTTGTAGGACCATCGCAGTTCTATAGATGCCGAATAAACCCAAATAATAACAACAACGGTTGAAGACGGTGGCATCGTTTGGGGAAAGCGGCCGGGCAGAGGCATTTTCTCCGCCCTAAATTTCCATGGGCTGGTCAAATATTTATTACCAGTCAATTGTAGTACGACTAGGCCGGGCGAAACGACGGCCCCCGTTCAAATGTTGATTGCTGTTGAAAGTAAGTAAATCAAGGTTTAAAAGTCGATCTACAGAAAGCCATTGAAGTATTTGCAGACATGAAATCTCGTAGAAATCCTTTAAGCGCCGCGATATCTTTACAGGGGCGCCACGCCGTCGACCATATAACTCTAGTCTAAATATATATATATATGATTAAAAGAATAGCAATTTCAAATCTCCCCGGGAGAATTTAAGGGTTATATAAATCCTAGAATTTTGATTCTACCGATTATAATAATCCTAGTACAATTATACCCCGACATATGAATTTTGGAGGATATAATTATATCCTGGCATAATCGTTCCACCGGTCGATTGCCGTCTGCATAGCAACAAGTGTCGTCCCCAGCACAAATTGTCGACCTCAGCTTCTGGTCTCCCGGTACTAAATATATATATATATAGGACTGTTACGGGTAAAACACATTAAAACCATTTACCGTTCTGATTTGAATAGAGTATATTTCGGCGGGATTCGATGATAGCAGAGTAGTTTTATCGCCGGAAAAATAGGCCCGGAACCCCGCACAAATCCCGCCCGTAGTTGGGTATCATAAAATCGTTTCCCGTACGTTTTACCAAAATGAACACATCCAATTACCGTGCACAAAGTCCATTGAACGGGATCCGAAGTAGTTTGTCTACGTAAGGAACTTGTGTGCGAGACCGAGACACTCTCCTATCGCCCAAATCCCGCCGGGATATACTCGGGGGGGAGGAGGCACTTATAATATGAAGTGTGCATAAAAAAAAAAACTATAAATACTAGTAAAGACACCCGCGTAAGTTGATAAAGAACCGAGTAATACTACTCGTGCTAAACCGACTACCGAGTATAGTAGGTAAACGTGTTGTTACTGTTATGAATGAAATTATTTGTTTTGTTATAATTTCTGCGGGCCGCTTTTTTTAATGTATCCTATTGCTTTAATCATACGAACTATTGGGCCGACGGAATTTTCGCTTCGCCCTCAGGAAAACTAAATAGTTACGCTGCGGGTGTTCTTAATCGTTAGGTATTTATAAACTCGAGGATAAAAATATTGAATCAAGTTTTTCGTTTTTATTACGAACCTACCTCTGCTTATTGAAACGTTATAGAAAAACATATTATTTCGCTCAACATTAATAACAATAATACAGCAAATCGCGGGAACTGATGACGGTCGTTCGAAAAATGTCACTTGGAGGAGTATAGTTTGGTATGTTTGGGAAAATATATCGCAAGGTCTGACAGTAAAAAAAAAAAAAAAAAACTGTCGTCGTGCTACAAATCAGTCGACACGCCGATACGTGTCATGGAGAGGGAATCACAGTTGCCCCCGTCGCGGACGCGTTTAAATAAAAAAAAAAAAAAAAAAAAAAACTTGGAATTTATAGCTTTTTACAGACGTTTACCGGAAGAACGACCAACGGCACCCCGGAGAGAGTTCACGGGACATTTGTTTTTCGACCGCTTTTTCTCGAAAGCAAAAAGTCCTCGGCCCCACGATTACCATCCGACCATTTGCAAGTCTCGGTAAGCTCACGTGAGCGCACATACCGTATCTACAGAGTGATCAATCCAACCATTGTAAGACACTCATTATATCGGTAAGTCTTAAGTTTGTTTTGAAGAATTTAAGAAACAAGCAGCTTTAAAATGTTGCATTTTCCTTATTTTTTGAAACCTCTACCAGCTTTTAATTTTCATTTTGATTAGTTATTCCATTCTTAAGTTTGTGATTTTGTAGGAACTAGACAAAGGTAATGAGCTCTATTGATCGTCGCAAACGATACTCTACTACTCTCGCCCTGGCAATAAAATGCCAAACTTAAAAGTAGAATATCCCGATTGAAGAAAATTAAACATTTCAATATCGACATAAATTTAAACTGTCGTTTGAATATCAAAAGTGTCGGTAACGGTTTCAAACCCCCCCCCCCCCCCAAAACATAAGGATTACTAAATGTTGACCATTTTAGCGTCAACTAAATCCTTAAAATTTCTAAACGAAAATTCTGGAAAAAATTAATAATCTCCAACGAATTACAAGGGGGTGTCTGACGTTACGATCGTCCTGTATACAGCACGCGCGCGATTATTTTCCATGGTATAGCGATGAAAGCGAGGCGGGGAAATATTATTAAAAAAAATAAAAATACGTAACGAAAAATTAATACTGGGAGGATTAGTGTGAATATTGTCTGGTGGTCCCGCGGCGTTGTATGTTCTTACTCGTGTATAATACAATATCTCGGTGGTTAACGGCCCGTTAAGATAATTCCCAGACCCGTTCCCCACCCGCGGTTGCACCCCAGTATTTTATTTTTTATTTTTTTTGGTACACTTTACTTAGGTAACTCGACTACCGAATAAATAATAATAATAATAATATACGAGCAGTAATAATAATAATAATAATAATTTATACCACGGAACACCACGAAGTCCCGTTCCCGGGACGCGCGCGCCTAACGTCACGTACATTTAGCTACGAGCGGATTATTGTCTCGCACGATAAACAGAATATTATTTATAACTCTGTGGCTCGCGAAATTCGATCGACCGGGCCACTAGAAAGGCAACGGTCGTAAAGTTTCGTCCGTGTGCTCCAATAATTATTGTCTATACAGAAATCGGTAAAATCGGCCGCGTTGTCTATCTGTCGCAAGTGAATTTATTCAGCTTGTACAACGGTGTAGGTATCTATTCGCGAAAACGCGCGAGCCATCGATATTTTTTAAACTTTTTACCGAAAAAATTCTATACTTTCGAAAATGTGATTTAAGATTGGACGTAATAGTGCAATATAATCATGAAGCGTTCGGGTTTCAAAATTATCTTGTAACTGAGCATTTGGTACGGTTATTTAAATAAAATCTATTGTCTGTTCGTTACTGGAGAGTGTCTCTGCGATTATTTCTCGACGATTTAATACTTACATTAGTAAGTAGTAAATTATTTGATTATTCGTCACCCGGGTCGGTGGACGGGACGGGGGATATTGTGTTTTTTTTTTTTTAATTAATTTTTTCAAAATTAAATAAAGAATTAACGTTATTCCAAGTCTTTGACGCGAAAATATTATTGAATTGTTTAAATTACTAACATTTTTTTTTTTTTTCGCGACTAAAATTATTTAAGACGCATAATATTATATATATATTTATTTGTTTTGTTGTTTCTGAATAATTGAATTGTCCTTTGTTATAATAATTTTTATTTAAAAATTGAATCTACAAAATGTATAATATTTTCGGTATTCGACGGGCAATTAATTTCAATATTATCATGCCCAATTGTGCTGCAATTTTTATTTTATTTTTCCCTAGTAAAGGGCGGGGCGTGGTTACTTCCTTATTTTAAAAAAATCATTTTAAAAAACACAAAAAGTATTGGCAGTATTGATTTAATTATTTTTTCTGTATATAGGGGTACACTTTAAGTTGTATTTTATTTGGTTTTAAATACTACATCTCGAACGTGGCCACCGTTCTCGTCAATGCACTGAGATTAGTCGGAATTTGAAATTTCTGTCCACTTTTTCTAGCATATGCGTACTTATGTCGGCAATAGCAGCAGAAATATAGTTTTTGAGATGACGAAGGATCTTTAACGGCGATTCGTGTATACCGACGATTTAAGGTAGCCCCACAGGAAAAAATCACATGGCGTTAAATCTGGCCAGATCATGGTGGCCACAGAAGATCGCCACTAAGAGAGATGAGCCGTACGGGGAAGTGTTCACGCGATATATTCATTGGCCTTCTTGCCGCGCGAGCCGTGGTACCATCCTGTTGGATCCACACTTCTGCCTACATTCATTTCTTTAAGTTTGGGCAGAAAAAAATCCACAATCCTGCTGAAATAACGTTCAGAATCGACCGTAACCGCTCTTTCGTTCTCTTCAAAGAACCACGGGCCAATAATGCCGATAACGCCCACAAACGGAAATCGATTTCCGATCAGGCACACGACCCGCGGGTGCGATATTGAAATGGTTTCTGAAAGCACGCCGAGTCGCGATGGCCGAACGGCCGAAAGAAAAGTAGGAGGCCGCTCTTGCTTTGTCCACTGAACAATTGTTGACACTGAACTAGTTATAAAAAAAAAAAAAAAAATACCTTAGATAACGCGCTTTCGAACAAGCCAAAAACCAACGCTCCACTATTAATCGCCGCTCAGTTGCGAGAGTTTCAGATAAGGAAGTAACAACCACGGCCCACCCTGTATAATCATTGAATATAATTGAATATATTTAAACGGGGTAAAAAAAAAAAAAAAAAAAAAAAATAAACGTTAGCGTTGTGTCAGTATTGTTCGTCACAACGCCGTGCATAAACGCGTCCGCGTAATAATCGACTACGTCATACTGCAGCAAAGGACCCGGCCGACGCCGTCTGGGAAACCACTCGAACCGTTTAATTACCGACTCGACGTCCGTTAATCAACACTAGGACCCCCTGTCCCGACGAGTGTCGTCGTCAATTCGGCCGGTGCAAACTATTTCGTAAATAAACGACCGTGACTTATAAGTGCATTTAATGCAGTTAAAGCCGAATCAATAGGATAGTTCCGTCCCGTGCGAAATACGTTCCGTTTTGTTTCCGGCTTGCGGCGATGCAAATGCACACACCGGACGGAATTTATATTTATCGAAAATCGTATTTTGCGTACGGAATAATGCGCACAGTAAAAAAAAAAAAAAATAAATACAAGGTGATGTGTACACGCACAACGTGACGATCATTGCGCTCGATGGTCGATCGTCACTGGCAGGAACGACATTATCTATGGACAACAACTGTTTGTTCCCGTCCTGAAGTCAATCGATGCGAATAGTTTTTTTCATACCGATAGTGATTAAACCGGTCAAAAATTAATTGTACAACTATTTTACTCGTCCGGTTCTCGTGTTTACCGTCCCAGTGTTGTCTCTTATACAGGGAGGAATCCGTTCAGTTCCTCGTTCCTATGGTCTAAAAAAGGGATTTCGTTCAAATCCCTCCCCCCGCCGCCGTCCGTTTAATATATAAAAAGAAACTCATTCGGTTCCTGTGTCGTTCCTATAGAATAGGAATCCATTATTTCCGCCGTTCCATTTAAAAAGTAACATGTTTCTTAACTAAGATTACCCGCCGTCTTGGCCTACTGTTATCAGTATTATTATCATTAATTTTAGTTAACCAATGCTTTGCTAACCAGAAGAAATATTAATACTCCGTTTATTAGCTTCGTCTCTGGCTTCGGATTACCGCCGATTTCGGCATTTCAGTAACGCTTAAGCTAGATTTTAACGACGATACGATATTTAGTTCATAATTTTGTTCAAAATAAATGTAAAAACGATAATTAAGTCAATATACAATATAAATTATATTATAAAACAAAACGATATATTTTTAGTGATGTTTATTCTATGAAATAGAATACTGGCGTGTCATATTTGGACACGATCAATTTATAGATTAATACTAGATTTAAATTTATCACAGATATTTATTGGCGGAAAATATCGTTATATTTGTACGAAATTATTATATGTACCCAATACAAGATAGTATGTTTTCGAAAAATCAATTGGGCGTATTCCTTTCAAGTTTTGATTTTTATATTACCCTGCGTCTGGTTAATAGTATTGAGATACTTGTGAAGGGCCAAAAAAAAAAAAAAAAATCGCATTAAACTGAACAACTCGCTTAACAACGAATCGCAATCCGTTTCTAATGTTTTATTATTTCAGACGATACGGTCGTATTGTGTGCTTTGTGTATCGGTTGAAAATTTTTTGGCGATAAATTGCGCACGCCACATTCCGTGCACGTACCTTACTCGCCTATGCAGAACCCATAGACAGAAAACTGAACTCGGATATTTAAAACCTATTCTGATGTTAATAACTGCCACTGCCCACGTAATAGTCTAATACTCCGAAATGTACTACGAAGTAACAAAATAAAAATATTAAAACGTTTCGAGTGCCGTTCGTCGGACAACTGGGATTTTCTGCGTATTTACTGTTTATCGTATAAACGGCATATTATTTCGACACTCGCACTCACTACGCGATTTCTGTTTTAGAAAATTTAATATACGCGATCTGTTCAAAAAGTTCCCGAACTATAATTCCTAAAAATAGAAAATTTATAGTATCATAAAAATGTTATTAGATTAAAATAAAACAGAGAAAAACGGCTATCTTTTCAATTTAATCTCAAATGTTTAGTGCTCTGTCTAACCATTAATTGTGCGCGTTCAATGTAGACGAGTCGTGTGTGTTGTGCGATTAGCACGATGAATAACATTCACGAACAACGTATTAATATTAAATTTTGTGTTAAACTTTGTAAATCTTTTACTGAGACTCATAAAATGTTGCGAAATGCTCATGGTGATCAGTGTTTACTCAGTGTTACGACTGGTTTAAACGTTTTAAAGACGGTCGGGAATCAGTTGATGACGGCCCAAGTTCAGGACGTCCGTCGACATCGACAGACGATGCTCACGTGACAAAAGTCAATGAAATTGTGCGGTTTTTTTTTTTTTTTTTTGAGTTATTCATCACGAATTTCTACGTGCAGGACAAACTGTTACCAGATGGCGCTATCTAGAAGTATT
Organism: Tuberolachnus salignus; assembly: GCA_956483605.1. Lineage (NCBI taxonomy): Eukaryota > Metazoa > Arthropoda > Insecta > Hemiptera > Aphididae > Tuberolachnus > Tuberolachnus salignus. The sequence goes on from OY101429.1 coordinate 32,130,795, forward strand.
GAAACGTCTTCGAGAAAAAATACGGTGGTAAAGGCCTGAAGTGTGGAAGAAAAACCACATGATTTCTCCATCACGACAACGCTTCGCCGTTAATTCGAGATTTTTGCGTGAAAAATCACACGACCGTGCTTTCCTCATCCACCGTGTTCTCCCGACTTGGCGGCACCAGCGGAGTGTTTTTTTTTTTTTTATTTCCGAAACTAAAACCTCCGTTAAAAGGACAAAGATACGGTCTCACGATAGGTAGACGAAATAAAAGACTATTCGCAAACGGAGCTACGAGCAATTCCAGTAACTGCTATCCAGGATTGCTTTCAACGTCGTTGGCAAAAGCGTATCGACCAAGAGTGGCAACACCCCGGGGGCGATATGTCTCAATGGCTCGTAGGTGAGCACTATAAATGAAAAAATTCCGGAACTTTTCCGGACGGGGCTCGTATTAAAAAATGGTGTTGACGGTGCAATTATACCGGTGTCCGGGCGTAATCCGTTCGTCGCGATTCGATCCGACGAGAGTTAGGTTCGCGCGCAAATACCGAACAACCGTCGGGCGAATAATGAAATGGTAACCACGTAAAAACGGGATTACCGACTATGGCCGAATTCGTTAAATAATTCCCGTCACCCGCGGCGTATAACATTAATTTACGTTATTCAATTGAAGGTACATACCGCGGTATTGCACGACGGCCCGGGCGTTAAAACACCAAAAAAAAAAAAAACAACAATGGCTCTATAAAATATACCGGCAAGACGTTGCTACAACGCTAAATAGTACGTGCACCACCGTGATATAGCGTAATAAAATCGTATAACGGAAATAAATATTCATAACGTCTAAAATTGTGAAAAAAGAATCTTTTCATCCCTTGGAAAAATGAATGAGAAAACGTATTAATAAACGAATAATGACGGCGGGGATAGGTTCGGAAATTATAATTTCGCGTTGTATAGTGAACCCGGACGGTTTTGTCGTGATTGTTACGCGGACAAACGTATCACACCGGTACGCGTACCGATGGCCCGAGTACAATAATTTTAGTTAAAACCGATAATCGTAAAACGCGCGGTGCCGCCGAACAACAAATAACGCTGTTCGCTATTTTTGTTTGTGATATTTTTTTTTTTTTTTTTTTTTCTTCTTTCTCCCAATGTGGTTTTTATTCAATTTGCTCGCGCTTATGCCTATGCGTAGGTAACTATAACTCCGCCGAAGGAGAAAATCAATCGGACGTTTCTAGTAGGTTTTTTTTTTTCCCTTTCCTTCCTCTTTTGTCTTTCCGCTCCCCTTCTTATATATTACGCTTCCTGTCTCCGAATCCCGGTTATCCATCGATTCTCCGGGGAAATCAACCACAAGAATTTCAATGGTCAATATACAGTACGCGTACAGTGAAGCTATATATATATATATATAGGGGAAGCGAAGAGACTTATAAAGGGATGTATCGACAAATCCTAGTGAGGGTGCAATTTAACGGTAAAACATTATAATATAGCTGGCCGTTGCTGCTATTGTCAAAGCATATTGTCGTCTTTAAAGTGCACCCGAATTGATTCGCCGATTTCGAGCGATTAATCTTCGCCGGGTGATACGCAGTGCCCCTGTATAACCGTCGCTTCAGCCGGAGCTTGTTTTAAACGGAATTCGGAAATTCGACAAAAAAAAAAAAATAATAATAAAACAATATTGCTGGCGACGGCGGCGTCAGGGCGGACTTTTTTTTTTTGTTTTGTTTGCCCGCGTGCGAATCCATCAATCTTACGGATAAACAGACACCGATTGTGGCGTTATGACAGAGATTACGACAAAGAAAACGGCATGCCACCGAGGAGAATAGTGGACGCATGCCTTTTCGTTACGAGTGACGTCGTTTGGCGATAATTGAAAACGACTTATTGGCGTGGTATTTGCGTAAAAAAAAAAAAAAATTAATTGATGACATTTTATAATAATATAATTCGTTTAACGCATCAAGTGTTATTCGGGCAATTGTAAACGCCCCGAAAAAACTGAAACAGAAAATTACCCAAAAACGATTTACACGTACGCGATATCCTCTAAAAAGTGTCACTGTAATAACTGAAGACATTGTCCAAATATAATTTTTTAAAACAATTGAATGTATTGTGGTTTCTCATTATCAAAGAAAATGAAAGTATATCGATTAATAATAAATCATAATTACGGTACGTTGCATTATAATAATATCAATAGGAACGTTATATTCGCAATGAGCTATTTAAAAAAAAAAAAAAAAAAAAATAGTTTGAATATATGCGGTGCGTTTACACCAGAGATTATCTAGGCATGAGTCTCCGCTGCTTCAAATCAAAATATCGGGTTTCATAATGTAACAAAATGTTTTTAGGGTAATTGACATGTGCCATTTTATTGATCTACTAGTGTTATACAAAAAGAATAAATCGGTTTTATCGGCGTTCCCGATTAAATAAACGGAAAATTAATCTGATCGGCGGTGGGAATACGTGCGTCCACGAACAAACAACCATAAGATAAAAATTAATATCCGACAATTTTTGGTTGTATTGAATTAAATTAATTAACGTCGATGGAACAAATAATGATAAAACTATTAAATAATTGAAATATGTATCAAAAAGTACAAGACTGAAGAAATATCGCCATTAAGCAAAAAAAAACTTTCAAAATATGCATTTATATGAAAAAAATACAAATCTAACTTTGTCTTAGCATAAAACGTATTTGTTTCTTAATCTGGTATTTTTTTCATTGTGTAAAACAAATATGTAAGTGCTACAAGTTCTCTGTCCTGCTTATTTATTTTGTGTAAGAGAGCCTTACGGTAAAAATAAAAACTCGAATTTAAAAATGTAGATTAGCCTATGATTATAAGTCCTGGATCGTTGCAATATATTTGAATTTATTGTGGTAATATGGCTGAATTGAATTTTAATTTTTAAAAGTTCATTAACGATATTAAATATGTTAACATAATTAAATAAATAAAATTCGAAACTTCGAAATGATTATCATGTATTCACGTAAAATTCTGATTTATATGAATTTTGATCTTATTTAAATTTGATTACAAGTACACGTAGTACCAGCAATTTTTTAAAGAGTATATAAATTATGTGGCCCTTAAAAACAAAATGATTTCCAAAAGTCATAATGCATTAAAATTGTAAAGAAAAAAAGTTTTTTAATTGGGATACACAAGCTTTGAGGCACTGTACGTTGTTTTTCATTATCCATGTAAATAAGTTATACTAAATTTATAATTCTGTGCATATAAAATCGCAATTTAAGAAATTCTATAATAAAAATGTATCCAAATATTATTTTTGGTAAATGATAAAAAAAAAAAAAAAAAAGAATACCTAATAATAATAATTTACTTTGGCGTATTCAATATCGAGTTGGCGCTATACAATTTCATGTAAAACACACATTTTTAATTAATATACTTTTGAAATTAAAAGACATATTTAAATTGTCTAACTAAAATAAATATTGTTCAAAATTAATATTTACATAGTCTAATTTAAATTTGGCCGACGGATTTTCGATAAATTGAATTGACAAACGCCCGATCGGGCCGATGTTGTTAGGACGACAATAATTTCTAGAGGAATTCGTTTCCTTACCGTGGTTTAAACTATGACGGCGTTATGAAATCAAAAAAAAAAAAAAAAAAAAAAAAAAAAAAAAAAAAAAAAAAAAAAAAGGCAACAATAAGATTTCTATATAGTGTTATTATCGTTATAATTTATTTATTTCCTTATGCTGCTATTTTAATTTGTATACACGATTAACGGTTATAGAGTGCCCCCCCCCCGGGTTATAACTTATGCAACAACCTGGTACGTCGTTCAGTCATTTGACAATCCACCCTTGGTACCTATTCATTACTGAATTACAATCACAATAATTAATTATTAAAAACCACGAGGTCTGTTCAAAAAGTACCGGGACAGACGTCATTACGGCTAATCTACACACGATAACGTTTTAAATTGTATATATATATAGATTTATTCCCCGCGTATTAGCGAATGTTTTAAAACAAAACCCGAAGTCGCTATCTCATCTCAATGTAATATTACACGTGGTCTCAACGTCCAGTCAGTTTGTTCCGGGCGCCGTTTTCGACATGTCCGAAATTAACGAACAACGGCGGTGCGCATCAAGTTTCGCTTGAAACTCTGTAAAAACGATGCAACGGAAACGTACGCAACGATTAAAACTGCTTCTGGGGATAATTCCGTAAGCCGTCCCGTGACCTCCGAGTGGTTTAAACGTTTCAGGAATGGTCGGCTGTCAACTGAAGATGATCCACGTTCTGGAAGACCGTCCACATCATCAAGCAACGACGATTTCGTGGCAAAAATTAGCGAAAAAGTGCGAAATTACCGCAGATTAATTTGTTAGAACAAATGAAACGGAAATCTCGATCGAATAAATTTTAACCGAAAATTTACACGTGAAAAGTGTAAGTTCGTTCCGCGTTTGTTAACATTGGAGCAAAAGGAAAATCGTTTAACGATTTGTCAAGACCGTACAAATCGTTCGGCTGATGATAATTTCATAAAAAAAAAAAAAAAAAACATTATCACAGGTGACGAGACGTGGGTTTATGGATACGATCCGGAAACAAAGTTTCAATCATCTCAGTGGAAAACAAAATTTTCCCCTCGGCTAAAAAAAGCTCGTCAAGAGAGGTCGAATATCAGGAAAATGCTGATAGTTTTTTTTTTTTTTTTTTTTGATATGGAAGGTATTGTTAATTATGAATTTGTTCCCCGCGGACAAACAGTCAATCAGGTATTCTATAAAGACGTATTAAAACGTTTTCGAGAGAGAATTCGCAAAAAGCGCCCGGAAAAACGGCGAAATGGAAATTGATTTCTTCATCACGATAATGCGTCAGTACATTCAGCGCAGTCGATTCGTGGATTTCTGGCTGATAAAAAATTACCTGTGGTCCCACACCCTCCCTATTCTCCTGGTCTGGCGCCGTGTGATTTTTTTTCATTTCCCGAGACTAAAATCTGCGCTCAAAGGACAACGATTTCGAGATTTCAAGATGGAAATTTAAAGCGAACGCGGTAACAGAACACATAGCTTTAACATTGGAACAGTTCCAAAGGACTATTGAAAAATGGCAAGATCACTGCATATCGTCCGGAGTAGAGTATTTTGAAGGCGATATCTTTAAATAATAATAATAATTTTCATTTTTTTTTTTCTAAAATAATAAAACTTAACATCGAGCATAATAAATTTAAATATGGACCCTGTGGGCTGATACTGGATACATTCTGTAATATAAATAATTTCCGTACTTAAAAATACTTATGTGGCTATTAGTTTCGTTTACAGGAATATTTATAGTATACGTAATAATATAATTTACACTTGGTTTTTTTTTTTTTACTATAGGTATTAGATTAGTATTTTTGAACTTCACGTTGATGCATTTCGAAAAAAAAAAAAATATATATATATTTATATATTAATGCGCTATTTATATATAAACTATAATCGTAATAACATTCTGAAATTTCGTGAACTAGAGACGGTAATTTTTTTTGGCTAACTAAACACGGCCAGCGGGTATCGGCTAGTAGGAATATAGTGGGATAATCGCCGTGTTAAACAATATTCTAAAAATATCAAAACACGTCGAGCGAGTCATCCGAGATTATACAGTCGCATAATTATAGTGGTTTTTTTTTGTTAAAATCAATGTAAAATAATACGGAATAATACGGAATTTGTTCTATTTCCGTCGACACTTCACAATTGTATTATATTACACGAACACTGGCGATATATTATTATTGTACGGCGGACCCGTTGAAATCTATAGTTTATCAATGGGAGGGGTTTGAATGCCGATATGTTCTCGTTTTGTCCAATACACACTCGGCGTAATACCGAATTTCTTTTTAATCAATACGACCGGATTCGAGTACGAACGAATCTCGTTCGAATGTGTGAAAAATAATTTGTAACCGTCCGGATGTGAGTGCCGACTACTAGGGGTGGGAATAGCGGTGCGAGTGCAGATTGGTTTGGCCGCATATTAACGAATTTCATTATTTGACGGTGAACAAACAAAATCGTGATGCGAACACATTTGACGCAAACGAACCAAAATATAATTAAATTGAAGAATAAGGCCCCGGTTCCCGTGTACAATTTACATTGAATTCGAATTTAAATCCGTTTCCAGATTGATTCTCACTTGGCTTATCACTACACCGACCAGACTAACTGGAGAACGACTACTGCATGCAGCGTACGCAATATTGAACGAAATTATAAATTATCGGTTATCCAATCCTCATTAATATTATTCGAAGGGTAAAAACGGTAATTTAACCGCAATTTCATCGAAATGTACGAAATAATATTGTAAAACGTATTGAGTTACCGTGGGCAGGCGTGACAAAATTTAAAAAAAAAAACAATTAAAATGAATAGGTATTTAAAAATACTACAGGGTGCGGCAGAGCCGACTGACGAGTTTTGATGGGTTATAAATAACGAACGGTAGAAAAGGTTTTTTTTTTATTAAAATCAGTATTCAATCTCATTTTTAAAAATTATTTTTTGAAAATTATATCTCCAAGATGACGGCCGTCAGCACTGTCGATACACTGTTGTAGACGGATCTCTGCAGCTCTCATATGATTTCCGGCACATTTCGACAGGTATGGCCTCGACTTCCACGGTGATTTTCTTTTATTAATTTCTTCTACGGTGTGTGGGCGATGTCTGAAAACCTTATTCTTAAGGTAGCCCCAGAAGAAAAAATCATACATGCTTAAATCTGGGGACCGTGCTGGCCAGCCTATGTCTCCTCTCGAGGAGAGACTAACCGCCCGGGGAACATTTGTCGCAAGACAGCGAGTGAAATTCTAGCTGTGTGCGCTGTAGCTCCGTCTCGCTGAAACAATACCACTCCCAAAATCACGTTACACATGTCCGGACCATGATTACGAATAAAAACGGCATTTCAATTTATAATATAATACAAAATACACCGCTTATTAAGGCCTGCTCTTATCTTATCACAGGCAAATGACCTCGTTGAAATCGTCAGTCGGCTCTACCGCACCCCGTATATTCTTCAAATGAATACATTTTCGTAGACATTCAAAACGACCGTTGTTTTATTACTGTAATGCATAGTTTCGCGAACGAAGGTCGAGAGCCCGCGGTTTTGAAAATGTCGAATTTCACCGCCGCCGTCGATTCGGCCCCCTCCCCCCCCGTATGTAGCCGATTATTGTTGGCCCATAACGCGACAAGATAGCCAAATACAAAATACGCGTACAATACTATTGTCGTAATTATTTATAAATCATTCCGATATCATTATCGCCGTGTCGTTAAATTTTATGGTACAATAACCGAACGAAAATTATTGTTGCCGGGCTACGGTCCGGCGTATAACGATATGGGGGGCGCGCGTGCGTTGACTTCAATTTCCGGTCGAACCCGTAACGATAATCCCGAACACTCGTCGCGGGCGAAACCATCGCGGTTTTCGGGTTCGGAAAGTGTAAAAAAAAAAAAAATGATGGAGAAAAAAAATTATATATATATATATAGTAAGTTTCCCCGCGACGAAAGAGCCACGTCATACGCCTAAATTCTCCTCGCCGAAACCAAAAAAAAAAATGCAACGTGCAAATTGTTGTTGTGCGATACAATTCAATGCGAAATCTCGCGATCACCTCGAGTAGTGTACAAATGTAATAACAGAAAATAAATCTAGAGAAATCTCATTCGGCCGGAATAGACCGGCGGCAACGATTTATGACACGGAATACGTGATTGGAAATCTTAACGTTTTGTAAAAACCGCCGCCAAGACGCCGAAAACGTTAAAACGCTAAAAACACCGGGACCTCCCGGCGGCGTTTGCGATCGATCGTATTCTAACCGTTTTATATTTCTACATTATTAATTCCGTTTCCGAAATTACCGGGCTGTTTCCCGCCGGCGATAAACCGATTTTATTATACGTTTTTTTTTTTATCATACGCTCGTCCCGTCCAGAACGACGGCTGTCGTATGTGGTAAATACGTTTTGCGATATTTTCGCGTGCCCGCGAGCCTCTAAATAAAACACGGACGACGTCGCGTCTCGTTTTGGCGGACGGCGAAATAATACGGCCGCGTGTACGAACTTGTACGTACGAACGTTTTGAATTTGCACGCACAACACTTGAAACGAATTACAATATTTTACACCGCGATTGGAAACGCCGGGACGTTTATTATTATTAAATCGCCGGGCGACCGATATTTTATTCACGTCCCGGGCCCGCGACGGTGGCGGACGCCAACAAGTAGGTGTTTTATCATCGTTACAATTAGGATTTCGACGGTATAGAAGACGACGACGACGAGCGTTTCCGGGTTTTCGGTTAGCAGTCGGAAAAAAAAAAAATAATAAATAAATCGCTAATGGCCGGGCGCGCGACGGGACAATTAGAAAACGGGTAGGCCCGCGGACGAATTCTTTGCCGACAGCCGCGGCACCGTTTAGATTACTCCGCGGGCGGTGGATGAGTTTGTCCTGCGCATAACGTTAATGGTATTCCGGTGTTTTCCGAATACAACGACGAAATATTATTCGTGTTCGAGTACCGCGCCGAAACGTTAAACTGGGCAACGTATATGCGGATGTGTACCAGAGCTCCGTTATCCTGCAGTCGTGTAACGCGATCGGAGTAAGCACTTAAAAATTCACTACTCATATTATACACGAAATGTGTAAATGTTCAATTGTTTAACACTATCTCCCCCGAAGTAATTGCCATGGGAATCCGCACGGCGCTGGACGCGGTGTTTCTGTGGTCCGTATAGCAGCTCTGGAACCGGGGATACCGGGCTATAGCCCCGGTCCGTCGGTCACAGACGTTTCAACAACACCCGCAGTGCCCCGAAAATTTCATCATTTCGGGCGAATTTTCAATCGAGCGAAAGAGGAAAATGTCACAACGGCACGAGTCGAACGGAAAAGCGGATCGGAGAGCCCCGTGAATATTTTCGATTGCCAAAAACCGATTAATTTAAAACGGCTGTACGACGCGGCGCATTGCCTTCACGAAGGCCATCCAGTGCGAGGTTCGTCTGCAATCGACTCTCCGACTACTGAATGCGCCTTAAACCACGGAAAAAAAACCCGCTATTTCCATAGGCCCGCTAAAGTTTTGGAAAAGTTACCGGCACACTTTGCCCGAGTCTGACAAAAAAAAAAAACAACCGAATAGCGCACGGGAGTTGCTCGACATTGTTATCACTCGTTTTCAAAACGTATTTAAAAAAAAAAAAAAAAAAACGGTTTACGAAAATAATCGCCACCACGTGAATCTATGGAGTTCAAATTCGTATGGGGCCAACGCTATTTAACATTTACTGCCATGACATCCCCAATCCCCCTAACTCTCAACTGGCAATGTTTACGGACGACACAACAATACTCACGCAAGATAGCGTATTAAACTTATCAATCGAAAAACTACAATCTTCATTAAACGAAATTACCTCCTGGTTCAAAAAATGGAAGCCGACTAAAAGCGACGCTAAAATATTCACATTAAAAAGATATAACGATCCGATAAATATAAGCATAAACAACCAGATCATACAATGGAACAGAAAATATGACTCAGTAAAATACCTTGGAGTTTTTCTCGATGAAAAACTGACATGGAATATCCACATAAACAAAAAACCTACTCAGGGATATGCCAGGATAAGAATTCTCTACCCCTTAGTGAACTACAAATCAACTCTCCAAATGAAATATTCTCTCCTTCTCTAATAATCAGACCACTGATAACTTATGCCTGTCCTGTATGGCCCGCTGCCTCTATAACTAAAATAAATAAAATACAAATCTTACAAAATAAATTCTTAAGGATATTCACGGTGTCTCAAAACACCGTGGTTCATGAGAAATCGCCAGATCCATAATCACACGAAAATACCCCTGATAAATACATGGATTAAAACCCAATTTAAAAATTTCCACGCCAAACTAAAAAACTCGGACAGTGCTCGTCGTTACAATATTGGAAAAAAAACACTCAATAGACGTCTGCGGCCTCGACTTTCCCAGGACATTCTTTTAACAGACACAGAAGACTCATCATCAGAAAATGAAGACCATTATTAATATACTAGACCTCATCGTTATTATTATATTCATATATGTAACACATTATTATATCACTCTCACTATTAATAATTATGTTATTAATAAATCATTTAAATTTGTAACGAATAAAATCGTGAAAATTAAAAAGTTGTAATAGCACTAGTGAGGTGTGCTGAAACATTTTATAATTATAATAAATAAATAAAATAAAAATTCGTACCGTAGGCACATTAGATGTTTATCATCTACAAACCTTATCGAACGGAAAGCTGCCAGTCCCGTTACACTATTCACACGCGTCGTATATACTATTCAAATAGAACATTACGTCTGTGCCGGCGATTAAGTACAAGAATCAATGGCGATCATTTTTATCGGATATAAAAAAGCCCGATTATTACAATATGTAACGGAATACGAGTAAGGGAGTTATAGCGCAGATGCCAATTGTTAATTTTGTTGTTGGTTAGGCGCAGACCTTAAACCGGCGAAATAAAATACCGTAGGTATATCGTTTCGAACGATTTATTATAACGTCGAGATTTAATAAAACGTAATACGCACGCCGATAAACTCCCCCCCTCCCCCGTCCGTAGATAATCGTCATCGTTTTATAAAATATTTATTATTATCCGCCGGCTCCAGTGACGTTTTAAAATTAATCTACACATCATACTACGAGAATATAAGTATATTAAATCGAAAAAACCGTCGGCAAAACCGAATTCAAATTTTGTATACACACACACACCACACACATATAATATCAATTGATCGGAAATTTAAACAAATATCGGGCCATGGAATCTACCGCCGGACGGATACGAAACGAATTGTCGAAAATTATCGCAAAAAAATATCCTGGCGTTGTTCGCACCGCGGGTAGGCTATTGTATGCAAGTGGACAATTGGCGGGGTTTAATGGACAATTAGTTTTATATAGTAAACGCGACGGTAAATCATTGCAATAAAACCACAATTATTAGCGGATCTAGATGAACCGATTATAGTTATAGTTGAATACAACACAACTTATACTATAACTCTTGTAGACGAGATGACCCCCCCCAGAAGAAATCCACCAAAATATTATCGATGTGCCGTCACGTTTTTTTTTTTTTTTTTTTTTTTTTTTTACAACAAACTGCCGGGAATCAAGAAAAAGTGACCCGTGGGGCTACGATGCGAAGCATGTCGACTTTTTTCCCCCCACAAACCCCTTTTCGGCACCTAACTGGTTTTGACTAGTTTAAACCAGTATTAACCGCGGTTTTAAACGAGCTTGTCGAAATTCGTTTTAAAAAACAAATCCTGTGCAATTTTTAAATGTCACGATAGTTTATCCTGTCGAAACAAAAAAAAGTTGTGTTATATTATTTCCTACCAAATATTAATAAATTCCTATACTAATCCTAATAGGTAAATATTTCTAAATTGTCCCTAGTTAAAACAAGTTTAAACTAACGATAAAAATATTTTCAAAAAAAAAAAATTCTACATTCCGCTGCCACTGCCTTTAGGTATAAGTGTTTTTTTATTATTATTATTATTATTATTTACCGACTTTGTATTTATACTGAAACGTTTTATACTGTGAATATGTCTGGTGTATACAGTTTTCAGAAGTTTTTAAAGGCAATATTTTGTCTTCATTCCAATGCAATTCATATTCTGAACTGCAACCTATAATACACAACTATATAAATTTAAAAAACGGTGTGATATTTCGATGTCGAATAATATTATGATACGTTAAACTTGAAAAATCGCACGAAATAAGTTATGTCAATATATTACGATAAATATGAAAACTGTTTAGCAATAAAAATATTTTCCATGTGCAGTTGACGCACCCCATTATTCAGATATAATAATAATTGGTATCGGAGCCTTATACGACTCAATAAAGAATTGTCGCGTGATAAATTTAGCTACAGTATTACAATACCAGAGGAGTATATAGTAAAAACGATTTTTTTTTTTTTTTTTTTAAATTCTCAAAACGCATCGTATTTTTTTTTATATATATATATATACAATTCAATCGGATTTAAAACGTTTCAAATTGTGTATTGAATCGCGTGCGTCTATTGGGAAACAATATTGCCTATATTATTTTTGTTGTTTGTTACGTTTTCGGAAGTAAATATTATTAAAATAAGAACAAAACAATTTTAAATATTAGACGCGTCTTTAACGAAATGCGTGGTACAATATTTTTCGAAATTGTAAAGTATCCGAATAAATGTACCGAAATAAAAAATATTTAATATTTTTATTGTATTTGAATACTATTTTAAAAAAATTTTGGAAAAATACTACGTGTTCGAAATATTTAATTGTTTTTCCACTAAAAACTATTGGAAAATAATTCGAGTATTTATGATAGAACGAATTTACAAAATTTACTATAAACATACGTAGTTTTTTATTAGTTTATTAGTGTTTGTCTCATAGGCCGGGCAAAAAAAATATATCCTAAAAGAATACTTTTTCGTATATTTCAAATATATATATATTCCGAATTTTATTCTCGAAACATATTTGAATGTAAAATAAAAATATTCTTTACAAAATTGATAATTTTGCAAACGTGCCAACGACATAATTATTAAATGGAATTTATTTTCACCCGTAAGTGGTGCATAATACAATTTCAAAGTACTTTCCGTGTGTATAGAAAATAATATAATAACTACAAAAAAAAAAAAAAAAAAAAGACCGTATTTATACAAATGAAACAAAAAAACAATTACCACGGTATTTGGATTTGCATGTATATTGTATATAAGTCAACGGTATTTATGCAGTTTTTACTGCATCGCGTTGTGTTACGTCGTATAATATTATATATGTATGTATTGTGTGTGTGTGTGTGTGTGTGTGTGTGAATAATACTTTGTAGCCACGATACGAGAGGAAAATTAAAAAATATTGAATACGTTTCGCGACCCCCGGTGTATAAATATTCGCTAGCTGCTAAATCCCCGGGGGACACATCACATTTATGATGAAACGGCGACGGGAAATGCATTATTCTTCGGCGGTGCTGCAGCGATGTATTGTGCGTATGATTAAAACATTCAAGTACGATCTATAAAATGCGAACGCGGTGAAATTTAACAAAAAAAAAAAAAAACAATTTCAATCAAAAAGTGTTCATACCTATAACGTATAATAATGATTCTAACGGTATCTGGTGGAACTGGTCGACGGTGGTCAGTTCAAACCCGAAATAAAAATTTAAAAAATATGCATTATTTCAGTATTTTCGTAAATATACTCAAAGTTGTTTCACGGTGTTACTGATTGATTAGATGGTTTTATTTATTTATTTTTTTTTTTGCATTTAAACGGTTGTCGGATTTAATTACTCGAAAAAAAAAAAAAAACTAAAGAAAATCACTGCACGTGTACGGCGGTGTATGCGCGTATCGTGCACCGGAACAAATGTTTTATTACTTTGAAACCAACGCACTACAAAGTGCTATATTTTTTTTTTTTTCCAAGCGAGACTATTGAATTATATAATACACGAGATCTAAAAAAAAAAATAAGAAAACAAACTTTTTATTTTTTTAAATACATTTTTTTTTTAGCGGCCAAAAGAGAAATAAGAAAACCTTACTCGCGTAAGAGCCTACAACGGTCTTTTGACGACTACACCCGAATAGGGTGGGATGTGTTGTTGGAAAAACGCGGTCAATCCTTAAAATCCGTACCACAAGATCCGAGAGGCACTCCTCCGTTGAAAAAACCAAAACGCGTTTTCCAAATGCGCATTGCAATAATTTCGCAAATAACAGACCTGCCTCTCTACTGTGGCCTATTGCGATTTGTCTTGCGATATACACAATAATTAAGGGGTCCACTAATTTGCGTTAACCCCGAAGGACGCCCGCACACCGCGGGCATTGTCCATTATTCAGAATAATCATCCGTTCGGGACGGTAAAACAAAAGGTGCTCCCTGTAGAATTCACGAAGGATGTCAATTATTGTACGGCCGGTTAATGCGAAAATAAAATGACCGCTGGAAATGCACGAAATGCTTTTGCACGGTACAAATATAATAATAATAATAATAAAAAAAAAAACCGTCGTATATGAAAGCTCGTAATGTGTTTCCATTCGACACATTTTTCGTACATTACCGAAATGGAACGCGTGCGTGTATAATAATATTATTACGAAAAAAAAAAAAAAAATAAATAAATAGAAACGAAATAACGAAAATTTCGACTTGCCAAACCGATTTGGTTGTAAAAGTCGAAATTGTTTACCGCCAAAAAAAGAAAAAAAAATATATATATATATTAAATATGACTGTTACGGGCGAAATATGACTGGAAACCCTTTTACGAAAATTGATTTTAACCTGTCCAAAGTATAATATTATATGAAACTTCGGCAGGGTGTGTAGGGAACGTTCTTTTGTCCCGTCCGCGCACTTTACGGAAACTTCGCCCCCGTGGCACGGCACCGTCGCCCGACCTAGCCGCACAGGCTATAGGAAACGGTGAGGATTCATTTGGAAAATTTAAATTTCGAAATACTACGACGGTCGCAAGTGTGTGGTAAGTTTTGTTCGTGTTTCGAGCAAAATAAAATTCACCGAGCTACGGCCGCGGCGGCGTTAGACATTTGTTTGCGTTTCGGTCGAGCGAAAAGCATATAAAAAAAAACTTTACTATACAAACGAATCGTGTTTTTTTTTTTTCCCCGAACGTTGCCGCGGTTATACGGCTTTCGAGTGAAAACGCGATTTTTATTATATTATTTACGAAATTATAACAAAAAAAAAAAAAAAAAAATTATAACATTACCCCGACAAACGTAAAATATAAAAAAATGGACATCGCGCGAAAAAAAAAAAAATACACCGGACGTCCTGTACGCGTCCAGTACCTTTTTATTTTAAAAGATGAACAACACACCCGCCCTAGTGGCAGGGCCGGCCCTAGGCAAATCTAATTTACAATCGATAGAGAATATTTTTTTTTTTTTGAGGGGTGTACATAAAAGAAAAACCCATTGGTATTTTAACGATAAATCCTCGCTTTGAAAAAAAAAAGAAATAATAATAATAAACGATCCAAATGACCCCTCGGATTTCTTCAAAATTGATAAACGTAATGAAAAAAAGTATAGTTTACATTTTATAACCGATATTATACAGTACCTATACACTACCGTACGTTGTATAAAAAAAAACTGTATTTAATAAATACATTAGACGTTGGAAAATATAACTGCGATATTCGAAAAATATATGAAATTAAATATAAATTGCAATTGCATTTCTCGTGCAGAACCGGTCAATAAACTGTTAAACTCGAGATTTTTCATTGCTTCTCTTTCTACGGAATTTATAACAAGAACGGGCAGGCACCGCCGTTACACTTTCTTTCTATATTTGCTGAACAATGAACATCATTTTCGGTACACTGGATAAAGTGTAATTAAATCAATTTGGTTCATTCGAAATTCGGCTGTCTACCGTCGGCTGGTTAGGGCCGTGCCTAGTGGGATTTATTGTGCATTACAAAAAACACCACCGGCTCGGCGGATTAGTCTCTGGAGACGTCTTCTGCTGTATATAGCGCCCATAGGTAAATGATAGATAGATAAATTCGCTCTGGGTAATATTATTATTAGCGTCCGAACGCACGTGTACGCGAAAGACGGGGCCGTTCGGGTACGGTGGAGTCGGCAAACCGTGAATAGATCTCGTGTTCCCAACGGCGCTGCGAGAAACAATGCCACGACGTCCACGGATAATGGCTATTTACTATTATTTACTGATTGTGTACCGTTTAGTATATATTATAAAGGGGAATGCTGTTTGCTTTCAACCGATCCGACACGATCGCGAATGCCGTGTACGTGTACAACAGTGCAGTTGTACACCGAATGTATTGTATCGAAACAGTAATAATATCGTCCAACACGTTACAAGTGCATTGTACATACCGGCCGGTGGGCGATTCAATTTGCCTAAAACATTTGTTTTTTTTTTGATTTTCTTCTACAGGACAGCGAATGTCGAGCGTATAATCCGAATTCGCATAACGGTACCGGACAGTTATCGATTTTATCGCCGATTTCTAGGCATTTCTTGTTCCGGGCTCGCGAAAAGATCAGACTACATTTTTTTTTTTTTTTTTTTCTTCTCGAAAATCCATTCGGTGACCGCAACGTAGCAATACGATTACGATCAATACCGGACGAGTTAAGTTGAATTACGTTGATTGTAAGTGAAGTTCACGACATAACACGATAACGGTTAATTTGTATAGTTCACCAACTTATTAACGTGAATCGAGTTCATTTATTATTGAGTATAATTATAAAAATGTTACTGTCATAGTGAAAATGATTAAACCTAGGGTTGTCGATTTTTTTTAAAAAAATGAGGATGATTAATGTGATGAACACAAGTGGTTTAAATCCGGTCAGTGACGTATTCACAAACTTTTTTTTTTTTTTTTTTTGAAAGGACGCGTGAGAATTCGTAAATAATGAAATTATTAATCAGTATAAAACGCTTAAACTCGATTTCAATCTGTTTTTATATTAACTAATTATTTAAGAGTTCAAATTAAAGAATCACAAATGATACTATAAACTCTAGTTTTCTTTTCTTTTTTTTTATTCGCCAATTCATCCAATAACTATATCGGTCTGAATATTCAGTCGATCGAATAAAATATAACAATAGCAATAATGATAAAGATGCAATGAGGCCAACGGTGAACGGTCTCAAAAATTAGTAGTAGATAAATTATTTTCTACAAAATTCAGCAACATGCGCAGTCGAAAACACCAATATTATCGTACGCTGGTTTTAAATACCAGTTTTTTTTTTTTATAAAAATAAATTAACGAAATCCAACGAATACTTAAATTAAATGTGAAAATATTTTTCTGTGTTGTAGTTGACACGATAAATCAACTACAGTTATATTATCGGCATGATTTGAAATTCGTGGTCTTAAGACATACGTCACCGAATCCGGCAATATCGCATCGTAATTATAACTCGTAATGAGTTGCGGTGTCAGATGGAAAAAGTTTAACGGCGAGCGAAATAATGTTAGAAGTCGAACTACTGATTCAACTACATTTCAACATTTAAAACCCGTTAATGCCCGTCATTGAATAGTGTTTGTGACCAAATTATCGGACTAACAATAAAATCGATAAAAAAAAAAAAAAAAAACAATAGTATTACTATTATGTACGGGGAGCATCGAAATTGATATGCGAGACATTAGAAATTATCATTATTGCAATGTCGCGGGAATTTTAGTTTTAATTTATACGTAGTTTTGTCTATTTGTTCGTATTATACACAGCCGCCGGCTGCTACGGACAATGTCTACCTGTATAATTATCGTCGCGAGGTGTTGATATTTTCTAAAAAAAAAAAAAAAAAAAATTGTTATTTCGCCGCCCGACTTGAGTGGTAATCCGTATAAAACCCGTATATATATAAAAAAAAAAAAATAATACGTATTCAGTACATGTAACCGAATTCATTATTATTATTATTATTATTACACTACCCCCCCCGATATTAATTTATCAATATCTCGTTTAAGCGTCGACACACACGAGCCGAACCGAGTCGAGTCTGCAGGACGGGGCGGCCGGACTAAGGACCGCCGACTGATTAAAGTCCGTATTATTCGTCCGTAATTAGTCTGTGGCGGCGGGAGGGGTTCCTAACCGATCTACTACATTTTCGTCCCGTAATCAAAATTGGCTAATTTAAATTAAATATTCATCATTTTATTATGTTTACGTCGTCTGCCGCGTAATATTATCGCCGGCCGACGAGTACCGGGACATCGAGATGTAATTATTTATTTAATAAAAACACGTGCGGGCAAAACCTAAAAAAAAAAAAAAAAAAAAAATCAACTACGTATAATGCGATGGGGTACTCGGTTTCGTTATATCGTACGAAACCGATATAACCCCAAAAAAGTGAGTACTCTTATACCGTGTAACATTCGATCGCAATAGTAATACCCTATGACCGTGTTGGTATTATTATTACAATTTTAAATAATAATTTAGAATTAGTACGCTCGTGTACGGTCAATCGGGTTTTAAAGGAATTGCGACATCAATGTGAATTTTAAAAATTATAAATACAATAACAATAACCAAAATAAATTACGAAATCGTTATCCAGATAAATCAAAAATACTCGACAATTTCAAATAGCAATAAATAATTTTAAAAAACGACAGAATGTTTTTTTTTTTTTTTTTTAAATTCCACTGCGTCTAGAAAATGCTAATATATATTTATTGGGCGAAAGTTTCAGGTCTCTGTACGAATGTTTTATACTGAATCGCAAAAAAATACGTATTCGACTATAACGAAAACTGCTGTTTATTGGGCAAATGTTTTCGTTTTTACCGTCGTTTTCTTCCGGATTCTTTTTGCATTACCAAGGAAACTGTAAGGGCAAAAACGAAAAACGACCTCCTCAATGCACTAACTAGACAACATTTTCTACAAGAAACAATCCCTGGGGTTATGATCGGAGTAAAATTTCTGGTCAAAAAGTTATTCCCAGACATAAAATAAAAATACACACACACACATCGTAGTAAAACCTCGCTATGCTCCGAGTCTAAAAGTATATTAGAGAAAGCGTGTAATTTATTACGCATGCAGTATTTACCAAAGCTGGGTATTAAAGTGTTAAAAATGTTAAGTTAATTTAAATTTTTTTTTTTTTTTTTTCATTTTAACACAATATTAAATGTATAACCATATCTAGTATGTTAGATAAAAGTACGAATAATTTTTGTAGTTTGTAGTTTTGCAAACGAGATTCGGTATACAATCAGTGTGACAGAGTCAGAAGAATCTGAAGTTTAAATTTATTTATTTTTCTAATTGTGTGACGAAATTATTATTATAACCCCTATAATTCATGATGCCAGTAATAATTTTACAATGAACAACGGAAACTTAACATAACCTAAGTCAATTGCATTTTCAAGTTGACTTTTAACGTAAATTAGTTAATCAATAGAACAGACGACTTTGAACGACCGCCGTAACACGTTAACACGTTAAAATTCTATTCGATTAATTTAACTGCTAAACCGAGTGAATAGTATTCGATAACTATGACCGGCCTTGGTATTCTATACAAGTCGCGGATTCTATTGATTATTATCTCAACGTAATGCAAAAAATAAAAAATAGGAAAAATAGAAAAAATTTCAAGACAAATTTTAAAGTCGCCTTTTAAAAGTAGGTAGGTACCAGCAGTGTAAATATTTAGGCGCGCGAGAAGGAATTGCGTATGTGCAGCGCATAGGGTCCAGCGACCGTGACGTAACTGTAAACCCAGCAGAACGAAGCGGTCTCTCGGGGCCTCCGAACTTAGGGAATCGAAGAATTATTATCGCAGTACCGCTGCTGGTGGGTACTATATATAATTATATATATATATATATATATACAATATAATTGTATATAGTTTGGAAATTCGATACTTTTGAGTACCTTTTGAAATTGCAGAGTATTTTAGACGATCGGCGATTGCAAATAAATTGACGAGAATCGCACAATCGCAATGTCCAAGTATATACAAATGTATAGTATTAACACACGAATAGAAACATCATAATACGATATAGGCGACAACAATTTACAGCACGCGAATGCAGCAGAGTTATATAAATCCCATTTTGATAGCAAATGCGTTATGTTTAAATAAAAAATAAAAAAAAAACGGTATTTATTATTTAATTTTATAGTCTCATTTAGATCATAGATTAACATAATCTGTGCTCATGCTAAGTGTCGCTAATTGGTGACTGCTTACCCCCGTTTCATCCTGCTTATTACTCTCTGCAAATTCTCTTATTGTGCTTATTATAGTATAGATTGTATAATTTATATAAAAATTTAAAAAAAAAAAAATTGTTATAGTCCCGCGTGCATTTATCCCGATCGCCGAGTATTAATTTCACGTTTTATCTGGAAAATAGACGAAAACATAGTTAGCTGTGATGTTGTGTGCGTTTTTAGTCATCGTTTTTTTTTTTTTTACTTATCGCTGTATAGTATCTACAAATGACAATGTCAATTTCTGTAAAAAAAAAAAAAAAAAAAAATTGACAAAGTTTGGCCGAGCACCTGATACGAGTATAGATTATATATTTTATTCATATAATTTAATGTTCCGTAAATGATAGCGGGCCTCTATTACGTTATTGGATTCTGCAGCAGAGCGAACCGAGGGAGCTATTATTATAGTTTCACAATAATGATTTTTGTATTCGATATAGTAAACACTTTTTGGCGATGATAAACGTGTAAAAAATCAAAAAAAAAAAATCGACAACTTTATAGACGGATGATTAAACACGGATGGTGCCTACTTTTAGAGAGGTCGTTTTTCGAATACCTTTAATAGATAAGACGAAAATTGCGAAATATCAAAATTCCGAGTTATCCATTTGTACGAAAAACGTTTTATTTACTTTTTTTTTTTCGTATTGCACGCTAATATTTTGATTTTCTGGACCAACGAACGTCCTCAGTGTTCAAGTATCGTTTATATTATATATATATATATATATATATATATATATATATATATATATATATATATATATATATATACACGTTAAAAGCGGGATATATATTGCGAATTCGTAATATCGTGCATGTGTGTGTGTGCATTTGAAGTGATTCTGCAGTAAACACTGCGATAGAAAATATCGAACAGATGAGACGTTTGGAAAAAAAAAAAAAAAAAAAGCCTTAAGTTTTATCTACGCCAACAATATATATATATATATATATATAGCGTATGAACTGCAAAGATCTTCCACCCGAGAAAAATAATATAGAAATGCTAGCAATCCTATCGGTCCTGCCAAGTGCCGTCATAATATAATATTATTGCGAAAATGATTTCCGCGTATTGAATTGCCAAAGAAAAATCTAAAGGATCCAAATGTATATCTTATTATATAATTATTATTTTTATTTGTATTTTTCGCTCGCTTAGTTGGTCCCGTAAATGTTTTAAAACGTTAACCAAACGTGTAGTATAGTTATTTTTCGCAACGGAATTTGTCGGTGATGTAACCGTGTTTGTGTTTTTTTTTTTTTTTTTTTTTTTTTATTATCATTTATTCAATAGACGTTAACTGTACACCCACCTGCAGTGCCAAAAGCATCGCCGGGGTAACGTTTTCATGCATCAAAGGGTTGTAAACCTGATCTGCGTAGCACAACGATGAAAATATTCCTTTCGAAATATATTTAAAAATGCAAGGAATGTCGCTATGATTTTAAAAACATTTTTTTTTTTTTTTTTCAGACTCGGCTTAATGGGTTTACGGGTTTATCGGTTGTCCGTGTACAGGTGCCACGTACAGCCGACGAAGTACTCGGCGAACTGGCTTAATAACCCTCGAAAGCAAGATTTTTATTCCACGATAAAATAATATATTTTAAAATTTCATATATCTCCGTGCATATTAAAAAAAAAATCCGAGTAATTATATCGTTTTAGCAGTATCACTTTGCATACGTATATATTTTAAGGGGTCGTTATCTTCATGTATACAATTTATATTAATATATTTACAGGAGGACACGAAGCCACCCTTCGGTTCTATACAGTTATATTATTTAAAAATATATAAATGCTAATTTTTCAAATCCCCTCTCCTCCCCCCCCCAATAACTCCTCCTGACACCCGGACGCCACTACTGTGCACATTTCGGCTGCCAGGTACCAACTAAGTAACATTAAAATTTCAAATATAACTTTGAACGTGCAATCGGCACTCTGGTTCGCGACGGTTCACGAACTTCCCACGGAAATTATAATTAATTTTCTTAATGATAGAAATATTATAATATAATATTACTGTTCGCTGCCGACGACTACACGCTCGGGAATATAATCCTCCCGAATATTCCGGTACTCTGCACGATGCCGAAAGACAGAAACTATACGTGCACATACATATAAATATATATATATATAATATTCGACAGTTACAGAGGAACGCCTCGGAGCGACATATCGGATAATATTATAGGTTATAGGGAAACGTTGGCACGGCCATAAAGCAATTAAGCGAGTGTATACCCAAAAGTCTCGGAAGCCGACCGAGTAAGCATCCGAGGGCAGAGAATAGTGTCACCGGGCTGGTGCCGGCATAAAACTACAGCGCGGAATTCTTCGACGAGCAATATTAATGACGATTATGCCCGTGAATTACCGTTAGCAAATGCAAATGTTTTGTTGTTTTTTTTTTTCTTTCTTTCATTAATTTAGGACGGCAACGCATACGTGGAGAATTCGCATTTCTTTAGCGATAACGTATTCCAATAAAACGTAGTAGAATTATTTAGACAATAGATATTCTTAACTACTGAATCTACTGTTATTGTGAAAATCCTACGGCGTCGTTACCGTGTACGATAAATTTGTAATCCTAACGGAACGCTCGTTTTCAACTGCGATATTCGATTAAACCGATAAATCCTCGGGTGCTAAGTTATATTTATATAATGTGATATTATATCCTTTGAATTGTTTCAAAAAACAATAAAGCTACTGGTGAAGTATTTGCTGCGTCTTTAATTAATAGATTAAGGTTATGTGCTGCGCAGGACGTAAAAAAAACAAAAAAAACTCTAGGATTTTGATTTAGTATCCGTTTTTGAACTCTTTTAAATTGTCCAATCGTATTTCTACCAACGGTAATGACAATTATGGCCGTGAGTTGCCGTAGCAAATGCAAATGTTTCGTTTTTTTTTTTTTTTTCTTTCATTAATTTAAGACGGCAACGCATACGTGGAGAATTCGCATTTCTTTAGCGATAACGTATTCCAATAAAGCGTAGTAGAATTATTTAGACAATAGATATTCTTAACTACTGAATCTACTGTTATTGTGAAAATCCTACGGCGTCATTATGGTGTACGATAAATTTGTAATCCTAACGGAGCGCTCGTTTTCAACTGCGATATTCGATTAAACCGATAAATCCTCGCGTGCTATCGGAACGGTTATTGTACACCGGCGGCAGTGGCGGCGGAACGCGGGATTTTCCGAAGCAATTGCATTCGAGCTTTTCGCGTCTGAAATTGTCTGGATGGGTGTGTATTATCGCGGAGACCACGACGCAAATACTGCATGATTAATATATTATTGTGTTACCGTGTGTCGTTGTAATTTCGGTTAGTTTTGTTATATATATATACGAGGTGTGGCTAATAAATAACGAGATTTTCTCTGTAAAAACTTTTTATTTATATTTTTGAATGGTTTAACATTTTTCCCCTTCTATATACTCCCCTCCATGTTTGACACATCGCTCCATTCTAATTTTCCATTGGTTGAAACAGTGTTGGAAATCCTTTTCTTGCAATGTCTTTAACACCTCTGTCGCTTTTGTTTTTACAGCTTCAACTGACTCAAAATGTGTGCCCTTTAACGCACTTTTTAATTTTGGAAAAAGCCAAAAGTCGCATGGAGCGAGATCTGGTGAATATGGGGGGATGTTGAAGCACTGGAGTTTGATTTTTAGCTAGAAATCGCTTTACAGATAAGGCACTGTGAGCCGGCGCATTGTCTTGATGCAAGACAATCCAAGAGTCATTTTCCCACAACTCAGGCCGCTTTCTTCTTACTCGTTCTCTGAGTGTTGTCAATACTTGAAGGTAATAATGTTGATTCACAGTTTGTCCCTGAGGTACCCATTCTGTCATTATTACACCCTTAATATCGAAAAATACGACCAACATGGACGACCCACCCGTTGATTGTCTTCAACTTCTTCACGACCCTCACGAAATCGTTTGTGCCACTCAAAAACACGTGGTCGTGATAGGACACTATCTCCATATACTTCAGTTAATAAATTAAAACTTTCGGTCGCAGATTTTCCAAGTTTCACTAAAAATTTTAAATTAATACGTTGTTCAATTTTTTCGTCCGGCATGATTTCGACATTCAACACGTAAGAGGTCAATTTAAACGACGCTTACACATAGACTACAAAACGGAAACTGACTAAACTGGTATTGTTCGATGCAGTGATATTCATAGATTACAAATATACTACCATTATACCCTTATCTACTCATGCCTTATCGTTAAGTAGATAGTCTCGTTATTTAATAGCCACACCTCGTATATATACTCTAACGAACAATAATAATTTGAAGAAGAAGAAGAAGAAGAAGAATTCAACGCTATATATATATATATATATATATATATACAATTTGCTTCAATGACTTGCTTCGAAACGGCACGTCGCTACAAATGTCGAACAGCGTGACGATATTGAGCACAGTAGGTGAGCTTTTTTTTTTATCCTATTTTTCAATACACCGTAATTCGAAATTTGAACAATATTTCTGTATACGACAATATGTGTCCGTATTCCAGTATAAAATAATACGTATCGATCGATACTAATAATATACAGTCATATTGAACTTTTATATTTTATTATATTTACCGGGGTGGGGGGGTGGGAGAGAGGAGGTTCTTTTTTTTTTTTTTTTTATCCATTCCCGTCACGCGTCTACGTGCCCATGTGTGTGTGTGTGTTTTTTTTTTTTTTTTAGTGAGCGCGTGCGTGTAGGGCCGTCTTCGTGTATGGGGACAACGAAATATTTGACGGTCGGAGGAGATGGGGTTGCAAAAAATGGCTTATAAATTGTCGGACTATACGGCAGCAAAGGACTCCTGACGCACGTCGCCGACCGGATGGGCACGAAAGTGTGCGGGGCGCGTGTCACATAAATCAGCCCGCGATCCTTTTTTTTTTTCTTCTTTTCTTTTCTTTTTAATTTTTTTTTTTTTTTTATTTATTTACACACGCTTACCCGAGGAATACAAATAACCGTCGTCGTGACCGACGGACCGACGGTCGGTGTAAAAACAGACCGGAACTTTCGGGACCGCGTCGTAAAAAAAAAATTATAGGATATTCCATTGATGGTAAACAGGTATTTGCTGGTTTTTATTTTTTTTTTTTTAATATTTTAGTAAATAGAAAATTATTAATTATCAAATTATAAATAATAATAAAAAAAAACAGCAAATACATGTTTAAGTCCCAATAGGGTTTTATACATTTTCTAGGGTCCTATTATGTGTAAAATACTCGTAATAACGGTTTCCATTGACCACTTTACGAAGTTGATAACATTTGGGTCCATTGAAGATAATATCGTACGAATCAAAAGCGTTGACTGGTCAATGTTGATTGAGTGCCCACTTATAGATCATTTTTGCACAAAGCTACAAATCTATGGTTGATAATAACTAATATGATAACAAATGCAAATGCCTACAATAGCTAGAACACAATAAATTCGATTTGCGTTTGGAAAGGGGCGCTAACGAGACAGTAAATTACTTGTAACTGGTTTTTTGACCGGCAAGGGAGGTTGTAGGGATTTATGGATTTGTCGTATGAAACGTTCTATTATTCCTTAATATCGAGAATACCGCGAGGAATTTTAAAATAATGCCCTTTCTAAAATATCGTTTAAATTCCATACAAGAAAAATGCTCGTACGAAGAATTTATCGACTGAAAGTAGTATTCAGGGAATAGATATCAAGTACAATGCGAAATCGTAAAAACGGTGCCAGGAGTGTGTGAAGAATGTGTAGACGCTGACTTGTGATCGTCTATTATACAACAGATGTCCAGAACTGAAACTCGACTGATCTCACAATTTGATTGCGTCCTAATTTCCTGCACGTACTAATCGCATACTAATTATTAACGTTGTCAAATGTTCTGTTTTGTGTATATTTCCATTGGAGCGGAGCTTGGCGAGACGTCTCTCCAGCCCATCCCATTTAAATGTTGATTTACTGCAAGAAAAAAATGTCATACAAATCCCGTGATTGCCGACTGGTCGTACAAATTCATACTAATTGCATACTTAGTATTTAAATTTAAAAAAAAATCACAATTTCCGCACGGCAGAAGGGGTACATGAATGAATTGGAGAACCTATTTTACGTTTTGCGAATATGAGACTTAAAAGGGAACTTACGGCACAGCCGTGTAATTCTATATTACATTTTATTATATATTAGATTAAACGCAAAACTAAATGTGAATTACGAGATTTGTCATGCATCAAAACTCCCTATTTTGATATAGTACTCGACTTTAAAGATTTTTTTTTTTTCAGACAGATGGTATCTCAAAACGCCATGTCATAAATCCCACAAATCGGGAAATGTATCAAAATGGGATATTACGGGACAAAACCCTCTCGTGGGAAAACTATTTTCCCATTAAATTACATAATTTCGAATTAAATGCAATGTACCTGCAGGTAGCTGCCGTTGACGACCATTCGTCGTGTCCTGCATTAGCAAAACGACATTATTTTAAAATGTTCTACGGATAAACCCGAAACACCCTGTATATACACCATTATAAACGTTTGTAGCAACAACGCGATTACAATGTTCTAGTTTTCGAATTGTACGAATAAATAAATAATACGGCCTAAATCCTGTCTAATGTCTTTGTCCGTCTAATGCCTTGCAGTTCTGGCACCGTTAATATTATTTGCATATATATAAATATACGTTATTGGCTAGTAGGGTTTTTTTTTTTTTTTTTTAGTTTTCCTCGGGTAGCCACAAGTATTAGGTAGCCCCTGCGCACACTCCTTGTCGTCGCGGTTTCGCATACCTATACTATTTGATGGTATTTTATTTGATCATAAAGGACTGTGAATTCAATGCACCACAAAATGAAAAATATATATATATACATTTGAAACGCCAAAAAAAAAAGATCCTCGGAATATATCAAAAACCCGCCATCTTTTGTAACCAAGGAAACCCAGGAAAATTAACAAAGAAAAAAAAAATGTTTAGAAATAAAATACTATTGGGAATGTAGATGAATGATATAAAAAATACCACTGGGACCGCTTAATCCGCAACATTTGATGCGTACGGTTTGAATGATTCGAAGCGTTTGTTACTAATCGAAATAATGTCTTCCGAGAGTAAAAAAAAAAAAAAAAAAAAAAAAGCACCAAATTAATACATTAATTGCAATTTAAAAACGGAAGAACTCGCGTGGTTATTGCGTATAATACAAACGTTGCACTGTAATACTGAATAACGATAAAAAAAATATGAATTTCTATCACCAGTCAGGCGAAAATGCACGCTGTTGCGCAACACTATTCCAGAGTACCTGTACCTGTATATGTTTTATATTTTTTACCGTCGCGTGTACCACGTTAGTGTTATTACCGTGTGTATTATTATTTGTTGTATAGAAGTTCGTCGTACGCGCGGTAAATTCGAACGGGCGCTAACTGCGTGAATACGGTTTTACGTAATCCCATACAAACCGCCGCTCGGCCCCGTACGGGCACCGGAGTCGCCCGGGTTCCGACCGGCCGACGTATCCGCGGGCCGTCCGGTCACGAAACAGTTCGCGGGTCCCTCGGTTCGGTACGGACGCACGCGCATTCGAAAATATATTATCGTACGCGTTATACTACGCGAGTATTCCAAAACTATATCGTACAGGGCGGTCCTATTATTATTATCGGGATAGCCCGTACGAAGATTCCGGGCCGATTTGACTCCGGGTTTATTCCAGTCGTTGAATAGAATCGTCGATAACGGTAATCTTATTTTCGATATGTAACCCTTGTACCATTTTTCAAATAGCGTTTTTCGAATGCGCCCTAAATGGTTAAAACTCTACGGTTACAACTCGCAAACGGTGTACGGTACAGCCGATATTAGTTCAACGCTGGCCGGAATTATAATGCCCACTGTGTTAGGTAAGTTTAAATTGGAGGGGAAAAAAATAACCGAATTGTTTCGTTAATCAACTGAGTGAAGTTAACAGTTAGTAGTTCGAACATTTTACTAACCGATTAGCTTAGTAAGTTTTTTTTTTTTTTTTTTTTTTATACACTACCGTTATTGTTAATAATGCAATTACAATTATTACACCCGGATTGTGAGACATTTCGATAGTGGAAGATGATCCAGAGTTTTATTCCGGTGCGCCTAAACAGACTTGCACGTATCGTTTTGAACTCGGAGCTCCGCACGCGTTGGTGTTGAGTAAAAAAAAAAAAAAAAAAAAAACGCATATTCGATTGTAGCGCGTAACGGCGTGTTAAAATTCAAAACGAACTCGTTATTTATCAAAAAAAAATTGAAAAAAATAATAATAATAGTCGATAGTCGGTAAAAGATTTCGAGCCGACGAGTTATTGACGGTTCGAAACGAACGGACCGTCGTCTGCAACCGTGCAAATTTTTCCATCCGCCGATGACCGTCAGCCTCGATAAAAGAAATATCGCTCTGTACAATATCCAAAGCCGCAGACCGTATAGAGCTCGTTCGTAAAAAAAAAAAAAAAAAAAAATACTATTGCTCGTGTATATATATATATATGTATGTATATACATAAATATACAGAGAGAGAGAGAGAGAGACCGTGCAAGTATACACCTGTATAATAGGTTCGCCCTCCATTATTACGAATACATATACCACAAGATAACTGGCCGGGACGAGTGGCGCTGCGCGGTAGACGTATTTTTAGGTATACGTATAAGTGAGTATGGGATACGGATATTTCCGCTACCGACCTACCGTTTTTCTTTTCTTTTTTTTTTTCTTTTCCACCACTCGATATCGGGTTATATGCGAGATATATATATATATATATAATATTATTATTTTATATGCGTGTTATGCGTATTACCTACGCTGCCCGTCTAGGAAATCTCGCGGACCCGGTAATTCAAATGCAACGTACAAAAAAAAAAAAAAAAAAAAAGGAGAAAAATATTGAAAAAAAAAAAAAAAAAAAACCCCCCGCCTCCTGCGTATATACACGTACATACGTGACCGTTTTACGAGAAACTTCCGGCACGACGGTTTGAATATAATATCGTAAACGAGCTAGTAAAACCCCCGTATCGATGTTCGGTTACGCGCGTAAGTATAATAGTAGTTACTACACTATACTCGCGTAGTTTTTTTTTTTTTTTTTATTATTATTTTTTTATTATATCGTCTCGATCCGGTATTATTCGGCGGCTAAATAATAATTCCATCCCACACGTGGCTATACGTCGTTTTGTCCAACGGCTATAATAATAACATCATTATTATTATTATTATTATTATTACCTCGGTCGTGATTGATCCGAATATAGTCGTACATGTGCGTGTTACGCGTGTAACCAATACTATACGTGCCTAATAAAAATATTTTTTTTTTTTTTTATTAAGACCAATCTTCGATCAAACCGATGTGGGGACCCATGTGGCTCTGACCCAGCTCCGGGGCAATGGGAAAAAGTCGGACCTTAATAGTATCCAAACTCTCCGAAATATTAGTCTCGTCGCGGAATCTCCAACGCCCCGCCGTATGTGTCCAACTTCTCGCTCCGTTCGGATTTAAAAATCGAGACCGTTTCTGAAGAAGATAGCAGCTACTTTAAACGATACCATTCAAAACTCCTTTATCGTCCCAATCGTCTTATGTCTAATCTAGGTACACTACCGACCACCTGGCGACCCGCCGAGCCGGCTAAAAAGGAAGTGCTGTAGAGACCTTCGTAGTAATTAATAAAAAAAAAAAAAAAAAAATACAAATATTATCCAAATCTTTAATTAAATCATTCGTCGGGTAACGTCATCACTGGGTGACTACTTCCTTCAAGCTTTATCATGTTACATATATATTCTTTTATCGCATATTCTTAGTGTGTCCTACGGCACAGATTGCACATATCACGTAAAAATAAAAATAAAAAAATATCTGTAAAATCAAGCACTTGAATACATATGTATATGCATATTGTGTATACTACCGTTTTTGATGTCGATGGCTAAGTTGATTAAATGTTTTTGGTTTATTCTTCAAAACGAACTTACCTGAAAAATAATAAAATTAACGAAATTAGTTTTCACGCGATTATACAATATATTTTTGAATATTAATTAAAAACGATTGAATGTACGGACACGCAGCCACCGCGGACTAGAGTGGGCGATTAATTAGCCGATCGAGAGGCTTCCAAAGCAGCCGCCTCCGAACACTAAGAAATACGTTCAAATGGTTCGCAACACAATGTGGCTTAAACACTGGAAATGCCTAGGCGCCGAACTAAATATAATGAAAAAAAAAAAAAAAAACAATACCCTCGTGTGGTCTAAAAAGAAAATACGAAACCGTTATAAATCGCCTTTCGAATAGGGCACGCCGTTCGTAGTTCACAACCGACTCGTGGCCAGAACCGACGCCAGAAATCCCCCTTTTTGTAAATCTTGTGGAGTGGAATACACCGTCGACCGCATAATTACAGAATGCCGAACGTTCATCGATGCGAGAAATAAATACTACATTCCGCACATACTAGGAGAAGCATTACAACCAGACCTCCAATCCAACACCAATATCGACATCAACTTCATGAATGAAATAGACTTATACGATTTAATATAAACTTACAGTACATCGAAATTCTAAACTTATTGTGATCGCGTTGTAAACGTGAACTAATGGCCACAAGGCCGTGTTAATAAGATCAATTTTTAAAAATAAATAAATATACAACTTAATCATAGCATCCTAAAGGCTTCTGAGCTTATATAAAAATATTTTTTTTTTTTATTTTGTAAACGCGAAAGACTTTTCGCAAAACCTGTGTAATTATTATACGGGATATTCAACAACCGATTAATGCTTTTTTTATATATAACAATTTACAGTACATCATAATTCTAAAATTATTGTGATCGCGCTGTAAACGTAAACTAATGGCCACAAGACCGTGTTAATAAGATCAATTTAAAAAAAAAAAAAAAATACGAACAAATAATAATAATTAAATGGTAAATTTACAAAAAATTCAAATATACAACTTAATCAGCATAGCATTCTAAAGGCTTCTGAGCTTATATATAAAATATTTTTTTTTATTTTTTAAACACGGAAGTTGCAACGCAAAACCGGTATTAATTATTATACGGGATATTCAACAACCGATTAAGGCTATATTTTTTATATATATAACAATTGCATAATTATACAATACTATCCCGAATGTCAAAATGACTTTGTTTAATATTACAGTTAATAACGATTAATAATTGTATTTTACAAAAAAAAAAAAAAACATTGCACGTTCAAATATTTATAAAATATTCACCGCGGGAACAAATAAATTATGTAAATATTCATTTTAATAACCGCCACGAGCAATAATAATAATTAAAGATGCAGGTACATTAAAAAATAAACGCGATAAACTATTGTAATTTTCGGGCGACCGTACCGGAAATATTGTTTACGAAATTAAATTGTTAATCGCCTGGCGACGTCGATATATTCTTAGCGGGCGCCCGCCGCATATTGTAACAACTGGCATAAATTACGAATATAATAATTAAGAAAATAAGCCGCCCGAGTTTACGAAGTTTGCTTTAGACGTACGGGAACTTGTGTGCGGGCATACACAACCGTACCGCTCTATAATATAAGTGTACGCGTATTTATACGGTGTATTTTATACGAGAGTTAACGGTTAGGGTACATAGGCAGTAAATATTGCCAACGACAGCGTATATTTACAATTATGACACACCCGTGTAACACTTGTGCGCGTTAAATTTGGCCGGTCACCTCATCTCGTTCCACCTGACGGCGCCGGGTCAGTTACGAAATGGTCTGGCCAACAGTCACGGTAGTCCACCGATATAGTAGTGCCGATCTACCGATCGGAAATGGTTCGATTATTGTCGTTACGATACAAAGTGATGGGGTTTTTTTTTTTTTTTTTTTTTTTTTGCCATCCAGAACCATCCAGCGTTTATGTGCTACGAATATTTTGTATACGTTCTATTTTGATTTCATTCGGTCATAACTGGGCTTACGGAATTCTACGCTATAAAAATAAAAATAAAAACACGCGCATATGCTTGAAATAACAATCAAATATGTACTAAAATATGCATTAAAACATTTTTTTTTTTTATTGAAATGTTGAGCTAGAATGTGCTCTAAAAAGCGAAACACGTTAAATAAGCGAAACGAAATGTTGGATTTAGATTCCTCACACCGCGAACAGTATTTATATTTAACTCTACTATCTAAAAAGATTAAAATTCTTTCAAAAAAAAAAAAAAAAACAATATTCAACTGCTAAAAGTTCGAACCCCTAGATATGAGTATATGAGACATACGACCTGTTTTATAGCACTTAACAGCTACATACTGCTAAAATACGCTCTAAAAAGCAATATTATTTCAAAATGTGTAATATATATGCAAAATACAAATTTGGATTTAGATTCCTTACACCATGAACAATATTTATATTTGACTATGGTATTATTTTAATTTGTTTTTTTTTTTTTTTTGTAAATATACAAATGCTAAAAATTATAACAATAGTGGTCAAACAATTTTGCCATGGAGAAGGTGTATCTGATTTTTTAACTTTTCTTAGCAAATATTATTATTCAATTTTTTTTTTACATAAATAAATAGATTATAATATATAATATATAAAAATTATATTATAATACACTCCGTTTGACCGCCCTAAAATAATAATATTATTTTATAGAATCGTTTAATTCTATCTTATTTACAATATTTTTTTAAACATTTTACGCTTATTATGTATAAAACAAAGGCATATCGACTATTGATTTATTTCAAATAGCAACCGTCATGTTTTTAAACTCGCACTTGGTAAGAGAATATTTTTCTAAAAAAAAAATGTCTATAATAATAATCGAATGATCAGTTAACTGAGTTAAAGTTTTGAATTATAAATATGGGTTGCTATTTATTTTCAAATCAATAGTTGATACGTGTATGTGTGTGTGATTGTATTATCAAAAAATGATCAAATGTTGAGGGAAAAAAATTTAATAAGATCATTTTACGATTCTGTAATGATTGAAAATAAACAAAATCGCGTTTACTAAAAATCTTCGCGTATACATATTTTGGACCGCTGGTTCGTTATAAAATAATCGCCCCGCGT
Organism: Tuberolachnus salignus; assembly: GCA_956483605.1. Classification (NCBI taxonomy): domain Eukaryota; kingdom Metazoa; phylum Arthropoda; class Insecta; order Hemiptera; family Aphididae; genus Tuberolachnus; species Tuberolachnus salignus. The sequence goes on from OY101429.1 coordinate 32,164,066, forward strand.
ACACTTTCAGCCCGCAAACGCCACTGAATTCGCTCATGATCGGCGGATACATTCGTAATGACAAATAATAGTAATCGATTGTCAACATTGAACCCACCTACCCATATAATCCGTTTTATATTTTACTCGGCGATAAAAAAAAAAAAAAAATGAAAATAAAATAGTAATAATACAAAAAAAAAAAAAAAATTAAAAAACACATTCGTTTATTAACGCGCTACAAAAATATATACCGTGTGCGATACTGTTTTAAATACGATAATCGTGTGCAGTCGTTAAATGTACCGGATGGGCAAGGAGGTGGACGAGGATAACAAATTATTAAATTATAAAATATATTGCGTTTGGTCTGCAAAACGGTAGGTATACGAAATCCGAAACGTATATTATTATAATTTATATAATACTTGTAGCCACCGCCGATGGAAAATAATCCGCGCGAGACTATATTTTATTTGATCGTTAATCGCGACGCGACGCATATTAAGAGAAAACTCCTGGAATGAAAACGATAAAAAAAAAATTTAAAAAAATAAAAAAAAAAAAAAAGGGGGGAAAGGCCTACGTACTTTCGCCACCACGGGTGTGGGTCCCACTGTTGCAGGTGGGAAGTTGGAATAGATAGAAATTTAATTTATATCCGTATGCAACGATAAATAGCAAACGAAAAACTATTATGAGCGAAGTAGTATTGGGGGTCGTGTTTTTTTCATTGTTGCCGCGGTAACCCAGAAATCAACATCAATAAAAAAAGAAAGAATAAAACTCGTGTTTTCTCGTCATTTGTTGATAGTTTTATCTGCCGCGTTTGAAAACGAATAGGTATATCGGAAAATGGCCTCTGTAAAGTACCAACTAGATAGAATTTACTACCGGAAACATTACAGGAGTGTATAGATCGAATAAAGTATTCTGGTAGAAAAAGTGTATACAGGAAAAAAAAATAATCATTTTAAAACCACAAGACCTCTCGCTCCGCTCGGAATCTAAAAAAAAAAAAAAACCGGACATAATTCGAAATCGTGGATAGGCAATAATTAATAAGGTTACCGCCATACTCCCTGTTTTCCTTTTTTTTTTTTTTTTATTTCGTTGCTATGATAAATCAACAAAACATTCCAAACAAACAAATAGTGTGTGTGTGAGAGAGAGTGAAAAAGACGGGAGAGGAGAGAGGCCGACTTAAGTTTTTTGTTGATCTCTGTGTGGATTAAATAATATGAATGTTTAAACTCTTCTTCTAGTCAACCGTTAACAAAACGGTCCAAAAGAAATACAAAAACTATGCATTGAGTTTTATACAAGTACCGCCCCGAGCGATGCTCACGTCGAGAGACTTTTCAGCGCGGGCGGTCAATTAATTGAACTGAACTGGACGGATCTAGTATGCTCGCTCCTTTATAGATTTGTTCAAAAAAAAAAAAAAAACACCCGGTGTATCGCCATTATTTCGATGATGGTTTTTGGATTTAATTTAATATAACAAAATGTTTAAATAACGAAACATAGATCGTTTGCTCGTGTCGTTTGAAAAAATAACGACGGACGTAATGCTGCGCACGACAAGAACAGCTGAACGTGTAAATCTTTTAGAAGCGCGTTTTTGAATTTAGTGTCAAGCGGGCCATAAACGACAAGAAAAAAATCCAATAAAGACGCGGTTCGTTAATGCCGCTGGAAATGGCCAAGGGGAGTGGTCGAGTTGTCTAGTGCATTTTTTTTTTTTTTTTTTTTTTTTACACCATTAAAATAACACGCTTATAATATTACGAAAACATAATATACGTTTATACAGGGTGACCGGGGTATTTCCTGCAACACTCATTATCTCGCGAAAGCATTTTGATATTAAAAATATTATATGCGTACCTTTTAGAATTCTATCCGAAAATTATGACTACGCACTAAAACAACCGTTCCAACAAACACCGGGTCGAAAATTAACGTTGAGCGACAAATATGCAGTGAGATGATATTCAGTGACTGACGATATTCTTTTAATAGTCCGAAAACCATAGAATGCCAACTATTTTGTTAAGTAGAATTTATAAAAAAAAAACAAACAAACAAGTAGTTTTATTTTATGCACTCGGTACGAATTATAGGAACGGTGCAAACTAGTTGGAGAAAAGTAAAGTTGAATTAGTTAAAGTTTATATCTTTTTTAACTCGACTAATTAATTATCGTCGTTAACCCGTTAATTCGATTAGAGTTTTATTTTTATTAACTTATCAATTTACAGTAAATTAATTTTCGTAAACATCCAGCCGCGTTAAACCGTGGGCTGAAGACAAACGATTGAGCTGTTTTGTTTGACGTTTAATCAATTAAAGGGACTGTAACTAAATATTACATATCGGCATTTTCGGCGTTTTAATATTTTTAACGCAAAAAGTGGGTAAAGATAACGATTTTTTTTTTTTTTTCTTTTTTCAATTACTTTTCGCGTATTTAATTTCAACTAACGTGTACGGTTTTGTAAAACTTACAACTCGACCGAGTTAAATATTAACATTTATCGCCTATGCGCGACACCATCGTTAATAACTTTTCACTTATTTTACGTTAACGTAAAAACGAACGAGCTAATTTTGAATTATTTTGAACACGTTAAGTTTGTTTTTATGCATTCGAATTTTATCGCGATATTAAAATTTACAATCGCTGATACGCTGTATCTGAACAGGTGCTATCGTATAAATACATTTTTTTTTTTTTTTCTCAATAATGTGTGTAGAGTTTCGAGTTCAAACAAAAGTAATAATTCGGTATGCTCGGAATAAAACCCACTATCCGCAATCATCCTGATTTTCAAATAATAACAAACTCTGGATTCGGATCGTTTAAATTAATACTAAAGGTAAATGAATTGATTTTAAATTAACATGTTAAAACTTTTATTATTGACTTATAAAATGTTAACATTTTTTTTTTTAAAATTAATTTGATTTAACCGAGTTAATATTATTCATTATAAATGGACTCGTGCCATGGTTTTTTTCGTTTTGCCCCGCGATGTTTATTATGATAATATATATATATATTAAAAAAAAAAAAAATGTGTGACGGCGTTGAACGCGCGGGCGGATAACGATGAGAGGACTCGACGCCGGGGCAGCCCGGAATAGACGCGGCTCCGTCGTGACAAGTTGTAGTAAAATAGTAATAGTAAAATTCTCCGCGGACAAAAAAAAAATAAATAAATACCTAGTAAATAACAAGGACCTATAGTGTCGAGAGAAAAGCGGCGTGTTGCAGTCCGGGCGAAATATAATGGAATAGCGCCAAAAAAATACGCGTATATATATATATATATATGTATATTTCTTTTTTGTTAATATTCCTCTATCGTCCCTCTCGCGTTGTCACAGCAGACCTGTTTATCTTGGATTTCACCTTTGGTACGTACATAAAAAAAAAAAAAAAAAATAATAATAATAATAATACACACACGCTCACCGATATAATATATAGTAGGTATATTACGCACGTCGAGTATAGAGAGAACGACCGCGGTCGTGAGGTCGGCGGCGAGGAAATATAATATTTCGTCGGTTTTCTTATCTGCGGCACCTGCCTCGCCGCCGCGCAGTAACTGAATTATCGACGAAGGGGCACGACGACGACGACGACGACGACGACGAGGACCGGGGAAAGAAAGAAAGAAAGAAAGAGAAAAAAAAAAAAAAGCCGCGCGCATTAATAGGAGAGACATGCGACTACGCGAGGTTCGCGAGATGGGTTTTGCGGTGGAAAAAAAAAAAATAAAAAAAGAATAGAAAAGAAAAGAAAACGCGTCAAACGAAGCGTTTATAAAAGCATTACGGCGGCGACGGGGATTCGGCACACACGCGCACGTACCGTCAAAGAGATTTTTTCGGTAACGCGAACATAATACGTTATACGAGTACAGTCGTCGACGGCGGCGGAATTTTCGCGTACTCTATAAAAACATCCCGAGAACTCCGATACCGTAATACAACTTTATGCCTCGGAAATATTATTATTGCGTACCTGTGTTTGTACGTACCAGTCTCTGCGTTCGCTATTGCGTATACGCGTCTTTTCCTCGACGATATGCGTTGTTTTTTTTTTTTTTTTTTATTATTAATCTTTTGAATATTTCGTTTTTTTATTCATTCAAAAACGTTGGTCCCCCGAGGCTACGCGGGTCTACGCGGATACAAAAAAAAAAATAATAATAATTATATTAATAATCTTTTTATATTACATATACCGAGTCTGTTCAAAAAGTACCAGGATTTTATATTTAATAATATGCAAAAATCAAGTTGCATATTTATTTAAAATAAAATCTCCTTCGAAATACTCTCGTCCGGACGATATCCAGTGGTCCCGGCGATCCCGGCCGTTTCTTCAAAAGTCCTTTTGGAACTGTTCCAAAATTAAAGCTACGAGTTCTGTCACCGCGTTCGATTTAATTTCCTCTACATCTTGATACCGTTTTAATTACGGATTTTAGTCGTGGGAATAGACAAAAATCGCACGGGGGGCCTGATCTGGAGAATAGGGAGAGCCCGCGGGACCGCAGCAATTTTTTTTATCGGCCAAACATTCACGAATCGACAGCGGTAAATGTGCCGGTGCATTGTCGTGGTGAACAATCGCGGAACGGATTTGGCAGCGCGACCCTTCTCGTCCGTACATTTTCCTGTAAAATTGCGTGACAAGACTCAATTTGAGATTCGCTTTGTTAACTCACGAACGGTTAATCGGCGGCCATTACGCATTTCTTCGCAAATTGTCGCCACACCGTCGTTTCTGGATGACGTCGACCGTTTTCCCGAACGTGGATCGTCTTCAGTTAACCCGCCAACTGTCCTCGAAACGTTTAAAACGCTCGAAAGTCACGGAACCCCTTCTGGAATCGTCCCCAAAAGCGGTTTTAATCGTTTCCGTTACATCGTTTTTACCGTGTTTCAAACAAAACTCGATGCACGCGCGTTGTTCGTTAATTTCGGACACGACGAAAACGGCGAACGAAACAAACTGCCCCGGGTCTAACCACGTGTAATATTAAACTGAGACGAGATTGCGACTTCGGGTTTTGTTTAAAATATCCACTCATTCGCGGGGAATACATCTATTCAAAATTTGAAACTTTATCGTGTGTAGATTAGCCGTAATAACATTTGTCCTGGTACTTTTCGAACAGACCTCGTATGTATATTATCCCAGCCTTGCTCGGATCAAGTACATTGGTTATCCAAAAGCGTCTAGCAGTTTGGTAAATCGTCTTTTTTTAAAATTCAAATCGACGTGTGTAACGTATTGGTTTTATTATAATGTGGTGTTGTTTTTTTTTTTTTTTAAATAAATAAATTTTTTCTGTCTAAATCTAATTATTATTATTGTTATTTTTTTTAAATTTAAATTCCATATTACATTTAAAATTTAAAATTTCAATTGGTCTTACGCATTAAATATTTCTGGAACAATCTCAAATGGATTTTGTATGCATGAAACACGTGACAGAGCCACGTACAATTGACCGTGGAAAGAACATTTAACGGTTAGGTCTAAACCTACAACATTTGTCTCTGTGTCATATTTATGGCCATTGTAAAGCACAACTTTACGAAAAGTTGGAGCCGTCTAAACTGGAATAGTAAACTGGTTGGTATCATTGGTATTCTAGGGATCAATACCGTTTCCCCAGTTCGACAGCCAGTAAGGATCGTACACATAAGCAGACAGTTTTTCAATGATTTTATTCCTCGATTCCTTGCAAAGGACATCGGGCCATTCTTAAGTAAAAACATTAACTGTTATTCGGATGAACTACATATATCCTGCCAAGGGCATCGGTGTTTTTACTCCGGAATAACCTTCGACGGTGGTTCCTCGTTTTCTTCGTCGGAATATTTTGGTAGATTGTCCGGTCTAAATATGTATCATCGGCCTGACTGAAATTGATTCACTTCGATTCGAGAGTCTAAACCAAATGTAGGTTTTGATCACTACTTTTGTTTGTATATTTTGTGGAGGAGGATTGCCGCTTTGGTAACCAAACACGCCGTTTTGTTTTGTATAGTTATTGTTACTATTTGGTTTTCATGGTAAATCAACAAATACTTTTGGTTCTATCTTGAAATTTCCATCGTTTTATACCATCTAAATTTCTGACTATTCCGGTGGATTTTACCAATAATTTTCTTTCGTACAGCCCTTGTACGATTACTGACAATTACGAATAAAACAAAAATAATCGGCCAAATCGGCCAAACCGTTCTCAAGTGAATGAGGAAGAATTAGGTGAAGAAATGACAATCTTTCACACACGCGGCAATTGATTTTTATATAGAATATATAAATAAAAGACAAAGTCAGGATGTGTGCGTCCCTTATAAGACTCAAAAACAACGCAACCGATTTTACTGAGAATTTCACGATTTGTTCATATTAGTCCCCAGCGTGTTGAAAATGTGGTTTGAATAAAATCCATTTGGGAACGAATTTGTAAGAAGCATTAATTTTTGCGACACCCGACAACATGCATAATATATTCGGTAACCATGGAAACGATACGATGTATCTAGCATATTAAAAAATAAAATGCCGGACGTACTCCGCACCATTTTATGGATGACCTACTGTGGTAAATGGAGAGTTGGTTAGTTTAGTTTATATACCGAAAGCAACAATTTAAAATGTCAATCGACAAACGATTCTGAGCGGAGTAGTATTAGTCGTTAGTCATACATGTTTATTCATTATTACGTCCACGTGTACAATTATTTAAACACCGACACGCGAATTATAATAATAATAATAATAATAACATTTAATCTGGCATGCGCTGAGATCAAAGAATATATCAGTCAATCGTCATCAGATCGCCATGACATTACGTGTCATTCAAACAAATCGTTTTTTTTTTTTTTTGTTTTTTTGGATTTCATTGTTAAACATCATTTGTTCGCATCGTCAATATTATCAGTTGATTTTTGTCAAACAATACTTGCAATATAACATGTTCAACATCAGCAGATAGCCTGAATGTACATTTAAAAGAGAGACACGTAAATAAATTAACGATAAATGGATCAGTTATCATTGATGGATCAACGGGCTACATTAAATTACTAACCGATTTTTATACTAATACAACTAGACACAGTCAAATGAAAAATTGATCAAATACGTATTTCAAGACAACATTACAAATGTCATCGTTTGTTTTCACAGCGGCCACATGAAAGAAAAATGTCTTAACTGCAACCCCCAAATTATTTTATAGGTTCTGCTATATAATGAAAAATAAATTCTAGAAAATCAATCCAATTCTGATAGCTAACTTTAAAATTATAAAACTAAAACTTAATGACACAATATGTGGCACTGCGATGGAACCATATGAACACTCGATAAAATTTGATAAAATTATTTATGATAAGGTAATATATGTTAGATTCTCGTATACGGACAACGAAGAAATCCTATTTTTTTATGTTGTATTTCCCGCAGGTATACGAGAAGTTTCTCGTTCTATTACTACGAACCTCCAAATCTCTCTATTATAAAACGCATGTGCGTCGGCAGTTCACGTCTGGACCGCCAATTTTTTTATTTTCCTCGGCAGAGACTGGTAATTGTGTTTCACGGCAATAATACCGATGCCTACGGTAGGGGAAGAAAGCGGTCACCCCTTTATACTTACAGGCCTAAAAACCATTAAAAAAAAAAAAAAAAAATGATAAGTTAGCTTACGATATTGTATTATTTGTGTATTTTGCAGTTGTATTAAATTAATACAATTTTCGATTTAGTATAAAAAAAAATAATAATAATAATAATCAAGCTGCTCCCACTCACAACAGTGACCTACTCGTCTGCTCTTTGTAAAAAATAAAAATACACTGCATTTTTTTAAAATGTAATGAGTTATGCTCGACGACGTGGCGTGGACATTTATTAAACTACAGTTCAAATATTAATCACGCTCGTATTTTGTATATGCAGGTAGGTAGGCAGGTACCGAAAATTGTTAATAACGTTACCGCACGATGTATTTAAAACAAAATAATAATAAAAAAAAAAAATACCAACGATAGTTTCGGGTAACGCGAAAAAAAAAAATATTAATATGATATTCGGCGCGGAGCATGGGTAACATAATAATTTTATGATTATTAATACGCGGTGACGTACCCCAGAGAACCGCGGTCTCAGTATTCCTTCCCGCAGGACATTATTCCACCATAAAAATCATAATAATTTATAATGATCGTGATAATAGCCTCGGAAATATTCCGGTAAAACTAATACACTTTAAAGAGAGAGAAAATCCCCGTTAGTCACGCGGTCCATAATTCCCATGTCGCCAAAACACTGGAGTTTACCAAAAAAAATATATCTACCCGCTACCCGGTTTTATTAAATTTCAGAAGAAAAAAACTTTTCCGCGTCGCTGACAATTTAAGTTTTTTTTTTTTTTTTTTTTATATACAAACCACCGTATTTCTGTGACGGTAATAAAATAGTATCGCATACAATATTTGCATTAAACAGCCAACGCTTAGATATTTCCATCAAAACTGGACGAGTTGCTCAAACATTTTCCAACTTATAAAATGCAAATTAGTTGTTATAAAATCCAATACGATTATAATGGATGATGATTTTTTTTTGTTTGATTTTTTCTTCTTACTTGGTTTCGGCCACTTACGACCATTTGGTTCCACTGTGTAACCGTTTGAATGTTAAGTTAGATATTAAATTAGAAATTATTCGGTGTAAATATCAAACTAAATAACAAAAAAAATTAGAAATTCAGTAGGATTTGTATTTTATGTCGCTAGCCTAAAAACTGGTCCGTTTAAAAGTTTAACTAAATTATTGTAATTGAATCTTATTACAAATAAATGGAACATTAATTTTTCTAAACCCTGTTTATATATATATATTTTTTTTTTCCCCCAGTGTATTTCCTCACCTTAAATTTTCTACCGAATATTTCATAACCATATTGCATTGGTAGAGAAACCGGCATTGGTAGATATTACATTTAAAAAATACCGAAAAATCTTCGTAGATAATCGCTATTTCGTGAATGAATAATATATAATTATTATCAAACCGGGTAGGTAGTTACTGTCTACTAAATAAATTAAACCAATCAAAAATAAAAACATAATGAATAAATGTATATATTAATTTACATACAAAATGAAACGACAATCTGAGATGTTGATAACCTTGTGTTATAAATAAAGAAAAGAAAAGTACTTATGTACAAAAAAAAAATAAAAAAATAAAAGACAATCATTGATTTTTATTCGGTCACCATTAACACTTACTTGAACTTCCTGCTTCTATTTTTTCAGTCGTTCGCTATTTTCGTGGAGTAAGGTGAAAACGGAAAAATAACCACTTAAAAACTACCGCCGACCGAAACTTTTAAAACACATTTTTACAGCGCAGAAATGTGTTTTTGAAAAACAGAAAACAGCGAAAAATCATAGACAAAACTAACAAACCAAGACGGTCTTTTTTCTCGAAGCGAATCGAATAATCTAAAAGTAAAATATATCGTATAGTCGTTTGTGATCTGCAAATTTGATATCAAATATATAGCGGATACCCACTCAATATAACTATACTATACGGCATCCATATCGAAATCTGAATTTCAGTTGAGAAAATGTTATTTACATATTCAATTATAATCGTCTGTATAGCCGAGAAAAAAATGCTTTGTCACACTGTAAAAATATGGGCGAGACCCTCGGTGTTTCGGTTTCGTCATCCGACAACTGCAGTTTCACCGTCTGCGTACTGTAAACGACTTTGGACAAATGTGAAATATTTTCTCTTTAAAATTGCTACGGCGTTTACTTTAAGAGGTCGCGCGCAAGAAATGGTTACGTTAATCGTTTTTTTTTTTCTATTTTCTATTTTTTTTTTTTTTTTCTCCGCACACCCATTCATCGTTGACGACCGCCCTCGAGGGGTTTGGCTTCATTTGGGCTGCATACAAACGCGGGATTTATTAAAACGCAATCTCCATTCGAGTGGTGTTGAAGACCCTAGGTCGTCCGGTAAATCTCGACTTGGCCCTTAGGGCTGGCGAAATAATAAAAACTTTTTACCTGGACAAAGTCAACCAAAATTGTATTTCCATCATGCGTACACGTAAAGATTATTAAATCTACAAACTGTGTGCAGACATGTACAATGGAATAATAATAAAAAATAAAACGATAAAAACGGTATTATTATTATTTTTTTTTTTTTTTTTTTTTTACCCCCCTGTTTGATTATTGGCAAATTTATCGCCCTTTAAAAATGCTAAGTACAGTTTTTTGATTAAACGAATACCAAGCCTTTTAAAATTGTAAAATTTACATTTACGTGCCTCTTATCAAAATAAATAATAAATAAAAAAAAAAGAAACAACAGTTTACATAATACTAAGAACAATGATTTCGAACACTCGTTATAACACTAAATACGTTTATTTTCCTATTTTTGAACGTTATAGTTTAGCATTCAGCGTAATTGGCTTTAAATAAACCGCAATAAATCCATCATCGGGCTTGGAAATCGATTAAAAATGATCCTGTCTAAGATATGACGATATATCGTTTTTCTAACAACCGTATTAAAATTTAACCAAATGGAACTATTTCGGGGTTTTTTCTTTTTATGCTCGAAATAGGCGTACAGGTAAAAATCGTTTGCGTACAAAACTTTTCAATAAAAAATTAACTCGCGTACTCGTTTTGATTTCTATAGCGTATAGTAGTGTACAGCGATCAATATACGTAATTGTAATTGAAAATTAAATACGACTCGTATGAAATGTAAATACGCGAGTTATGGCGGTTTAAAAACCGTGTTTGGTCCCACAAACCATACAGAACGATTCGTGACGGAAACACACGGACAATTTGATTGTTACAATTTAATATAATTTTCGAGTTGAATTCATCAGAGAACATTATTGCCAAACCTCGTTCGGGATATCGTATTCCGTCAACAGTGATTTATCGATGCGTACGGATAAAATATATTAAATTCCCCGCCGCCGCGACTACCCGTCCGCGACAGTGGGCACTCCCGTGGCGCAAATTATATCCGGCCTTTATAATTTTTTTTTTAATTTTTTTTTTTTGTACTGTTTTTTCATAACGGGCATTATGGACGGTATTATCAAAAGGAACGCGCTCGCGCGGTTCCGCGCAAGCAAGTGTATTGTCGTTTACGATTCCATACGATTTATTGTGATATTGTATATTTATATTTTACGTCCTTAAAAAATAATTGGACCTTTATCTTTTTAAAGTTGCTGGCCTGTCTGTAACGGAAAGGCAGGTACGGTCCCGACGACGGCGATTTGAACGAACGCGTCCTGTCATGAACATGCACTTTTTTCTGATGATGACGCAAGCGATAAAATTATATCAGTTTACGGTACAATGAACGGTTTTTTTACGGCCAATCTTACATAATAACTACTATATACTATTATATATCGTGTCGAATTGTCGAAATAATAATTGTCCAACGCCACCGCCCCGTATATTATTATTATTATTATTATTTAAATCCGCTTTTTAACTGTTTATCGTTATCGTCGAAAAAAACAATTTGATTACATTTCAATATTAATATTGAATACGTATATATGATAGTGACGTGACCATAAATCCGGATTTTTAATCCAAATCCAAAATTTGATTTTTAAAACCGTGATTTTTTTTATATTCTATATTTAATTTTTCATAAAACTATGATTGTTGTCTTAAACGCGTTTTTTACAATTCGAGAAAATACCACAAATTTATTTTTAAAAACAAGTACAACAAAAAAAAAAAAAAATAATAATAAAACACCATACATATTACACTATAATTGATATAATATAATACTAGCTGTCCCCGCCAACGTTGTTTTACTCGTAAACATTGTTTATGGTAACGCGCCTGGAAATTAATAGAATTATTTAAATCATTTTTTTAATGTAATAAAAATTACTTAAGGATTTGATTTTAAGATTTAAACCAATAGAGATCTGTACGGCCAAACCCAAGTGTTCGATTTCAAAATCCGAATTTTCGAACTTCGGCAAAACAGGATTTTTCCCATCACTAATATATACTATACGAATATCCAGAAAAATTGTAGTCACGATTTTTTTTATAAGCGGTTGAAGTTCAGATTTTTACTAAGATTGTAAAAAGCACGGAATTGCACGTATTATTTTCTGATTTATGTGAATTAAATTTGTTTAGCTATAAAATATTGCTCAACAATTTGAAACGAATAAACACGAACAATTTTAATTTATTTTACAGTTACAAATTAAGGTTTTTTTTTTTTTTTTAAATTGAAATTTATCAAAACAAGTTTTAACCGAACTTTGCTCAGAATCGTTTTTTCGCATCCAATTAAGATTTACCTTTCTAGTAGGTATTATAAATTTTGTTCGTCTTATTTTCTTAGCGGCAATGTTTTCGCTCCGTACACGATTATTGAACGAATAAAAGTAACACAATTTTTTTTTTTTTAATTATCACGATGATTATGATCGTGATCCCGATATTTCTGTTCTATCTGAATATAGAAATCATTAACGAAAAAAAAAAAAAAATTAAACTTTATATCTGTTTTTATTCAACGTAAGCTGGCAGCAAATAGATAATTAAAAAAAAGTAGGTACCTACATAATTTGAATTCCTATTGTTTTGTACAAAATAATTCATCATAACGATATAACAGCAATGAACTTTAGATAATATTCTGATTAAGATGAAATGGACTGTTTCTATGTTATTATTATGTGCGGTTTTGTTTTAATAAACATTATGATTTTAATATATTCGCCGGTTTTTTTTTTTTTTTTTTTTTTTCGATGTGTAATAATTTAAATAAATTGAAAAGAACAATACTATATTGAGAAAACTTTCAAGATTCATTATTAAAAAATGTTAACTATACAATTTTATTTTAAACACCGCGCTGTAATATTCAAATAATAAAAGTACCTCTACCTACTTTAAATAAATAATTTTAACAAAAATTAAACACAATAATAATTTCCATTTAACGATCTACGAATTTAAACTGTTAAATATGTATAAAATAAAGAAGCAATAATAATAATTTCGAACAGTTTTTTCGCCCATTTAGTTGCAATACTGCAGCACTAATCTTAAAGATACATATTTTATCCTTTCCGGGACATAAATTATAATATTTTGTAATCTATCTGTGAAATATTACTTATTATTCCCGATTCAACCGAGTTCGCACAAAACGGTTTTCGTTTTTTTTATGTATTTGATAAATTTAATTAATTTCCTCAAAAAAAAAACAAAAGTTGACCACTGTATAGGCTCTCTAGCAACACCCTTTGAGTATCAGTATTTCGGTGATAGATGGATTGAAAAAAAAATGTCGCTGTCCCACAAATGAAAATTGTTTGCGCCACCTGACCTGCGCCACTTAGGTACACTTGGAACAGTATCAGGTTTTGACCAACAAGTAGATAGGATGTTTTGTAAAACTCCTAAAACCACTTGGGCCGAACCAGTGGCGAGCCCGGGATCATGCAATCGGGTTTGGGAGGACGTAGAAAATAATAATCATGAATGAATTTCCATCTATGTCTAATTCGACAATAGGAATTTAATAGCCGGATCCAAAAAAGCCAACTTTTTTTATTTTTTCAAACTCTGCCGAAATACGATATAATTTCATGGTTAAATTACTAAATAAACGCTCATAGTCGGTGGCGGCGCGACCGGAATGAAGATTCTGGAACTGAACGACAATCACAAGAAAACAAAATAAAAAACGGCAAAAACCGTTATTTCGTAAACATTCCCGTTTTTTATATACCCGATGAGATCGTATAAAATGGCATTCGCAATGCTGCAGCTAGACATAAGTTTCTACCGTAAACCACACCCAAAGCTGATGATCAAAGGACTATTTCCGGTAGAAAATGCGTTCGCAGACAGAGAAGAAAAGTGCATATCATCGTAATGAAACTAATCAGGTAAATTGTCAAATTGAATAAGTCCAACAAGACTTTTGTTACCATATTCGTGTTTTATTTTTTATGTTACCCGACGATGGGCCGCGGCCGAAACTAGTCACAGTAATTATTTTATGCCGGTTTATTCAATTTGACCGTTCGCCTAAAGTAAATAACCTATCTAAAATAGATAGAAAATTATCTATTTGTATTTAACGAATACCTTATTGTCTTAAATAGTTTTATCCGACGTACGTTGAATACGTTGATTGCAATCCGGATAATACGAATGGTTCGCATAGCGGAGGTTTTTTTTTTTATTATTACTTTTTAATACGTATACAATAATATGAATTATTAAAATGTAATAAAAAAAAAAAAAAAAAAAACAATTTTGCAACTACAATCTATAAATGTATCTAATATTGTTGGTTACGTACTAGTTAACCATATTGTTTTATTAGTATTATTATTATTGGTTTTTTTTTTTTACTATTATTATTATTATTTTTCGAATATACGACCGAACCAACGATAAAATCTATGAAAAGGAAACGGATTTAATCAACTGTATGTATATCTATTCACGGACGACGACGGTTTAATGGACCGCGCTTTGTTATTCGAAAACTCATAACCACTGTAATTAAAATAATATAGTACTACCAGATAGATAGAAACCCAATTCTAGTTAACCACGTTACATCCGTTAAAACAGATTGCCAATCGCTGATTAACTCCCGTGATCATTATATTCCTAACAATCGGATTTGCCGAATCGTCAAAGGGAAAATGTACGCGATCTATCGTACTGCATTGTTTTACCATAATTCGTCCGCTCCGTCGCAGCTATCGACAAAATATTCGCCAAAAATATTTCCCATTTTACTATTTATAACGACCCAACGATCATAGTTTAAATAATTGATTTTGAATAATTATGCTTAGGCAACAAAATAAATACCTACGGGACGAGTAGTATTTAGATATGCATATAATACACCGGGACTTTAATTTATTTAGGCGGTTGTTATACATTTTCGATTTAAACTGCAAATTGTGTATTTAATATAAAATAATACAATTTTCAAAATTGTATAAAACAACGCGTTTTATAAATTATTTAGTTAGCGCGTGTAAATAAATATTAAAATACACGGCAACCGATGGAAACTACAAAATTTGCATACATACACATAGTCGTTCGGTTTCTGAATTGCTATGCAAATAATAACCAAAATAATCATTTTATTAAAAGTTGCGTGGCGAATCGGTCATCGGTTTGTCACTACTACTGTTTTGTTTGGTATAGTTTTTTTTAATTCATATAATAAATATAGAGAAATATCACAAACAAATTAGATACCTACCATACAAGTTACCATCTGTACAACACGTAAACTCAATTTACAAACTATGCACGTGAAACTTACATCATCGCATGCGGCCAATTTATATTTTATGTTAATTTATTTATTTGACTTTTATACTTTTGAAACTTACTGAATGTAATACTACTAGCTACACTGGATTATTTTCATGTATACCTACTTTAAATACAAAACTGCGAACACGATACACATTCAAATGTACTTATTTTTTTTTTTTTACATTTATTCTGTACTTAGAATTACCTTAAGTGAATTCACCTGTTATGTTAATCAATTTATACGTTGGTTACCTACCAGCTATGGTACGGGTATATGCGTGACTTCAAATGACTTGGGGTGAACAAAAATTATGATTTTTCTTATTCACTTTGATGCTTAATAAATAAATTATACATCCGACTGTTTTTGCTGCGTGCCGTATTGATTTTGTTATTATTATTATTATTATTATAAAAACAGAGAACAGAAAGCGAAAAGAAAATAGACAATTTCTTTTTTTTTTTTTTTTTGTTCTCTCCGAGTATAAGAGTTCTTTTTGTATATAAATATTTTTTATATAATAAAACATAAACATTTTTTTCCATTTTTCGTATAACATCTTTGGATACATCTTCTTCGAAGTGATTCAATGAACAAACAGGAAATTGCCCGTCCGTCTGTCCGTACACAATTTCCGGACCACGAAGCCGCCCCATATAATACAGTGTATTCGGGTCAACGCTTCACAGTAAACGCATCTAAGTTCCAGGTTTAGACGTAAACCACAAAATAACGTGCAGCTTCTGCGTGAAATGTATATAATTCATATATATATATATATATATTTATGAATTTATAATATATGTAATATACGTATTTTAAGATTGAGACACACGATGACGATCATGGGACCCGTACGATATTTGCACGTCGAGCGAGAAAAAAATCCGAACAATTATATATATATATATATATACGCCTACTCAATTTTTGTCAGCTCGGACTTTGATAACGAAAACAAACATTAGACTAAAATATCGGGTGACACTAATACATTATTTTGTTGGGTTTTTTTTTTTTTTTTTAATTCGTAAGAATATATACGTCATGGAACACACGTAATGTTCGTCCATCGCCTATTCAAAAAATGTGTAACAATTGAATTGTTCACATAAAATCGTATACGTCCAATTGACGAGCGCTCGCTCGTGGTATATAATTAACGCGTAAAGCAGTTTTAGCCAACTTTTTTTTTTTTTTTTTTTTTTTTTTAAATCAATTTAACAGAATAATATTATATTTCGAAAAAACTGAGACACATATATCGCACCATGGGTGCGCCACTGTTATAAGTGGGAAATTGGGAAGGTAAGATATAGATAGGAATTTAATTGATATCTGTACGCAACGATAAATCATTGCTAACGAAAAACGATTCGGAGCGATGTTCAGTTAATCATTTTTTAAAAGTTTCAAATTCAATTTCTTCGTGTAGTTTAGTTTTTATTAGTTTATCGTAAAAATAATATAGTATGTGTCTACGGTCGTGAGTATAAAACCTATCAGAGTACCTTCAAACCGAAATCATATTTTTCGATTAATGTCATTCGTTCTATATTCAAAATTTCGAACCAATATTTTTTTATTTTTTTTATTTTTTAATGTAGTAAAACAAATTACCTTTTGAAAAAAATATCAATCAAAAATCAAGCGACATTAATCGAATTGCCCGTTTAAAACTATTCTCGGGTTTTAATCAAAAATAAAATATACATTTTGAAGTAACCCGGCAGTGAAAGACCACCTGGAAGACCGATAATGAGATGGGAAAACGTAGTCAATAAAAACGTGAAAGGACTAGGAGGAGGATTTGATTGGAAAGCGCGAGCATCAGAATTCAGATGGCTGGAGGTCTGATGTATGACGGGGCGGTCCTATGTATAGAGACCGCATTTGTAGCCCGAAGAAGAAGACCAGGGACCTCCTATACAGTTGTACACGATTTATTTACAACAAACAGCAGGATAACGGGAGGGGAAAAAAAAAATATTAATCTTAATAAAACGATGAATTTGCAGTCATCGTCACTTTTGTTTTTGTGATTCGACGAGCACCTTGTACATTGTTTTGGTTTAACGACGTTTTATTTAAAAATAAAACGGTCGCACACTTCAAATTATTGCACGTGACATAAAAATTACATAGGTGGGTATTTAAAAATCCAATTGAATTTGAATTTGTAATTTCGTTAATTTATATTATAACCAGTAAGGTTTACCGCGTCAACACCCCGTACAAACATTATCAAAACACGGACTAACTGTTTTATAGACTGAATAAACAGTAACTGAATTTTTCGTTTCGCGCATATCATACAAACATATAAGTTAGTTTTTAAAATAATACAATTTTAACATTTTAAAACCATTATCATTATTACGATACAAAAATACATTACTCGGATAATTGAAGTACATAATATATCCTAATTACACGCGTGATAAAAATGTTAATTTATATACCGTTATTAAATTACCACACCAGTGATGGAATTTTATTAAATAAGTGAAAGTTTTATGACTGCAAAAATACGACGGAAAATGATAAAAATGAATGTAAAATAATAATAAAAATTACAGGATGCAATTAAGATATTATGTCCTATTAAAAAAAAATAAAAATAAAAAAAAAATCGAGGCAAAGTTCTGTAACACGCCATTTGAAACTGCTGCGGTGGTAGTTCAGTCCTTTTTTTTATTCGGCTGTAAATTATATAGACTATTCGAAAAAACGAAAAATATACGAGACAAATTTAAGAATATTGCAGACATTTTATTTAAAATCAATTATTTTACTTCGATTAACCCACAATTTAAATCCTATATACGGCGTTATTCGGTTATAAACCACAGTATAACAGACGAAATACAGTTTTGTTTTTAAAGTAACATATCAATCGATTTTTGTCAATGTAACATTGAAAACTGATGTCGTTAAAAATCAAAATATTAAAATAGTATTAGTAGTAGTTCCTTGATTATGAACAGGATTAAACTAGGACAACTGGTCGCAATGACATTAAATGGCCACTAATAGCATTAAATACGTTTTTACAATTCAAAAAATATCACCAAATAGAAATTTTATTTTAAAAAAAACAAGTACAACATAAAAAATCATATATATATATTACACTCTATTTTTTTAATATATTTTACTATCTGGCCCACAAACGTTAATTTGTTTGTAAAAATTGTTCATGGTAGCACTCCTCGGAACGAATAAAATTAATCTAACTTATTCTAGAATGTGAAAAAATTACCCGGGGATTTAATTTAAATATTTAATAATAAAAAAAAAAAATAGGCACGGTCAAACCCAAATTTTGGATTTTGAAATTTCGAAACATAAATGTTCGGATTTTTCCCATCACTAATACGAACGCGGAGAAACGGCGATCGCCCGATTATTATTTTTCCCTTGTAAATAATTTAATATAATTTATAATGTTACCGCACACTCGCGTAGGTATATCGATCGACTTTTGGATTTTATTTTCTTTAAACGCGCAAAACGATTTCGATCGTATTATCTGGTACGCGCGTAGGCGATTGTATAGGTACCGAAAATCCGATTTTATCGTTTAAACGGCCACCGTTAATAATAATATTATCGTAAAAAATAAAATAAAATGACGGAAACGTTCGAAATAACGTGATCGGATAAGTTAGGCGCATGACGATATCACAAGCTACACCCAAATATGTATATTCATTCGAGTCGTTCGATTTTAAAAAACACTCGACGTCTCTATATTATAGTGCATTGAATACGATTATCGTTTACGACGTGTGAAAACGATTCGGAGTCGAAACACATTTTCTTTATTTTTTTATTTTTTTTTTTTTTGCTGAATTTAAATTTATTTTTAACGATTTTAACGTTTGTTTCGTGTTTTTAACGAAAATGGAACCGTCATCGCGTAAATGTTCCAGTTTATTTCCGGGATTCCTCCCTCCCCCCCTCTCATTATTAAGGAAACTACAAAGATAATCGAAAAATGATCTTCTCGATGCATCGTCTAGATCGAAAAATCAATGAGAAAAAAAAAAACAAAAAAAAAAAAACAGCTCGATTGTCGTTTTTTTTTTTTAATTGGAACCAAGAATTCTGGTAAAAAAAAGTTAAGTTAAGTAAATTACAAAATACCAATAGATTCCTGGTTTCGCTCGGCATATAAAAAACAAAACGAAATCGATTTTGGCATGAATCAAAAGCAAAAAAAAAAATGCTACCAGAAATCATCCGAAGATACGTTTTCGGTCAGAGGCCAGTCTTTGCCGGTGACAAATAGGGAATAATTATTATTTTTGAAATTATAATTATTCTGATAGATTTTTCTCGCCGGGCTCGATCTCTAGGCCCGCGGGTAACTGACCGATTCTGCATTGTTCGGTAACCGAGTGTGGCGCCCAATAATATAATATACGAGGTGTGACAATAAAATAACGAGACTTTCTAAATATAACCTAAACTATTAACGTTATCTATACAACGATTATTGAAATATGATTAGAAAACACTTATCTAAAAATACTATAAACACTGATGGCATCGATTCATTTTCTTATACGTTATTAGCCTTGTTATTAGTGCGAGTTCGACTATACTGCCGAAAAATGTTAGATATAAAAATCGAACAACATGTGTTAACATTAAATTTCTTGTTAAATTTAAAAAAAACTGCCGCGGAATCGTTTCGTATGTTATGTGAAGTTTATGGTGAAGAATGTTTATCAAGAGCTCGTGTTTTTGAATGGCACAAACGGTTTTGTAGTGGAAGGGAGGACGTCGAAGACGATGATCGTTCTGGACGTCCTACCACGTCTTCAACAAACGAAAACGTTGAAAAAATCGACAAAATTAATTAATCAATATTATTATAAAGAGGTATTAATTAAATTAAGAGAACGTGTCAGAAAGAAGCGACCAGATCTATGGAAAAATGGCTGGGTTCTTCACCAAGACAATGCTCCAGCTCACAGTGCATTTTCAATTCAACGTTTTTTAACTGAAAAAAAAATTTCTGTACTTCAACATCCCCCGTACTCGCCAGACCTTGCTCCTTGTGACTTCTTCTTATTTCTTTTCCCATTTTCAAACAGTTGATGACGTAAAAATGAAAACGGCAGAACTTCTAAAAGGGCTGAATGAAAGCAATTGGCAACACTGTTTTCAAGAACGGCAGCGACGTATGCAACAGTGTATTGATGCTGAGGGAAAGTACTTTGAAGGTGATAATCATTAAATTATAACATTTTTAAAATAAACAACTTTTATTCAAAAAGTCTCGTTATTTTATTGTCACACCTCGTAATATACCCCATTCTTGTGTCCCAGAGAAGACGCGTCAATAATCGGGTATCGTCGATAATTTGCAAAAGAAAATTGGACAAAGTGTCCAAATCCGGTGGCGAATTTGGATAGCCAAATTTGGATTCGCCACCCCCATCCGCCGCGGTCTGTGTTTGTTGTGCATAATTACTATAATTACATACCTACTCGTATCGTTTTTTATATAACGTACGGTTTTCTGTATTTTACAGACGGAAATAAAAGATAGTAATTCGGGATCGATTTTCGCCCGGAGAGATGGGGGGGGAGTGTTCAATTTTTTTAAAAAATATATATAATTATATTATATTATTTCAATGATAATATTATACGGTACACAATATAATATCGTAATGTATAGAAAAAAAAACCTATAAATAATGCAATATTAAATCATAAAACAAAGTCAACTTGGCGTGGCATTCCGGAAAATGATTAATTGATTAATTAATCACTTGACGATTTATCGGGATATTTCGGTGGGCTGGCTATAAGGCTAAACCCGTTAGACGATCTCCACTGCAGCTATTCATCAAATAGGTTTTTAATAGGTCTTAAAGTTGAAAAAGAACGTTCTGCTGACGAAGTCGTCACTGGGAGTGTTGCAAGTATGGATATTAAACACCAAACGTTCGGATAAAGGTCCTTCGACATAACGCCTATAGTATCGATTGCGCATTTTGGAATTTCTTTATCGGGAACCGATTTCCATTTGTTCCATCCACACACCTTCAACTCTGATTCAAACGTACCGTAAGTCGGTGAAAAGCGTTTGTAAAAATCCATGCATTTTTTTTTTTTTAAGTCATTGCTACTTGAATTTAATTTAATTATAAAACTCGGAAGCGAGTTTTGCAAACCAGAAATAACGTAATTGTGTATTATAAATCAAATGAAGGTACGCGTTTTACATTTGTATTATTATTCAATACTTGTGGAAAACGGACTGAACTCGGATTGAACTGGAACCGAACAATTGCAGTAATAAACCGATCAAGCCCGTCGTCCGACGAGATTCAATCTTGAAAATTGCGATAACAATGACGTTTGTAATTTTCGAAAATTTAAGATAACGTGGCAATGACCAGTGGGAAACTGGGAAATGTACAAATACTGAAAATATACTGTACTTGTACAATAATACATAAAGTTTGTAGTTAGTCATTGTTATATTATATCTACTTTACAAATTTCGTAAAAGGGCCAGGTTGTTGTATGAGAAATTCGAATTCCCCGATTTTCTTCGCTGTACAAGGGCAAACAGTTGGCCGCGGTGAAATGTTTTGCCTAATACGAGGGCAATTCAAATAGGCACATCCTGTAAAACGAAAAGTGTCATCTTTTCGTGGTGCTTGGGAAGCCGAAACTGGGTATCTAAATTTTATCAACGCCCACCAAAACATATCTGTAGTATTCAAGTGATTCGACTAAATCCTATGCTAACTTAGAACTTCTGCCACGTATGGATTAAGCATTTGATAACTATCTAATCGAAGGCATTTATCTTATTGACGAACAATACGCGTTCTACGAACAATACTTAGGTTGTGAATTGTTATTCAGTGTATAGGTAAGCTTATAGTAATATATGATTTTAATTCGTTATTATTTCTGTAATATTGTTGTGTTATCAATTATGAAATACAATGTTTGTTGTTGATTTCAATCAATAATCGTGCCAAACGTGTTCGTCGAGTTAGCTAAATGAGTTAAAATGTTAAAATTACAAAACGTAAATCGTTCTTAATATTGTCTGTAAACTAATCTAGTTAGGCAAATTCGTAAAATCGCTTTACAGTACGAATTACTGTAACGATAATACCAATATCTATACGTCTCGTATTGCGATAGATCTATTTTATCCTTTAGCTGTAATGCTTATTCAGTAGCGAAACTGTTTGACAAGTTACCGATAACTTTACCGACAGCCTTAGGGGATAACTAGACATTGTAGAACGTGATTAGCCAAGATATTCACCACGTCACTGAAACGATGAACGTTAATGTCGACAAAGATATGTTTAAGGTAAATTGACTTTGGTGTTAACTATAACTTACTTAACATGTATAGTTGGGCTTGCCTTTTTTTTTTTTTTTTTTTTTCAAATAAAACTATAGAATAAAAATGTCGCTGTATGCACACGTGGAATTTATTGTTTCGAAAAATAAACTGTTTACAATTTAAATCATACATAAAACATTTGAGACGACTACCGTCAAAACAATATTGTTCGTGACAATATTATATTATTTTTGAATTGCCTAATATTAAAATAAAAATTCGTACAACTTGCAAATACGCATTTGCCCTACGAATTAACAAAGAGTCAACGTACTGCGGGTGGAAAACTTGTTCTTGGTCTTGGTCACACGAAAAAATTGTATTATGTCTAGGCTTGCGTTCAAATTGATTCAACAAAATCGAAAATAACAGAAATGGTTTTTCCGGTATTTTTTAAACGGTTTCCCATCGTTATTAAGAAAACTACACGAACGTCCCCGACGCACGGACTCGACAAAATTCACTGCTCCCAACACCAGCCGCGAATGTCAATGATCAAATCGGACGATAACTTGGCCACAATCATAAAAAAAAAAAATTTAAAAAAAAGTGAAATGTATTTCTCGGTACGCCCGGGGAATCTAAAATAACTTACAAAACGCTCTAAAAATGAAAAACTGGCAATAAAATGGATATATATAAAAAAAATTTCACTTTTGAAGCATCTGATCTATCCGGTACTTCGAGACAGTGGCGGCGACACAGCCAGTCGATCGCAGCTGCACTCGCAAGGCGTTCATCTCGAACGCGTCTATAGCAGCCGGTCATAAATCCCGCGATTCCGACCGTTTATTACGTTAATGGAAATTACAGCGACTGTACCTAAATATATATATATATATATATATATATTTATATATATATATACCGATAAATTATCGCCAGACTTTATCGTCTTAAGAGCTTTATACCGAGCCACCGCCACCGCCGTAAGGCGCGGAAAAAGAAAACTCTTTCGCCGTTTTCCTCTCTCGCACACCTTATTATATATTATTTTCCTTTATTTATTTTTTTTTTTTTTTAATCATTCCGTCTCTCTTTTTCCCCTACGCCCAACTATTGGAATGTATATACAGGACCTTCCACTTTCCCCCACACACACACACACACACACCCCCGAGAAGCGGTAAATAACCGGCCGTCGTGGCAAAATATCCGATCGACATTTTAATTTCGTTAATGCGTAGCGGGTACCTGCCTTGGCTCGCGACGATCGTTCGACGCAAACACTGCACGATTTACGCCACAATCGAAAATAACGGTTATGGCCCGATATTAATTACAAAATATCGACGATTATCGACGGGTATTCTGCCGGCACGTCCGCGGTAAAATTTACAAATTTAAAAATTACAATAAGCTTGCACGAGTGTAATAATAATGACGTATTTGTTTTGCGCCGACACTTTTGGTTTTGGACAATTTTTGCCTCGAGCGTTTTTACCCGGCACCAAAGGTCCTCTATGAAAAATAGAGAATCTATTTTTATTATGGCAATTTTTTTCGTTTTTCAAATGCTCTTTTCGCAACAAATACAATAGAGAATAACTTAACGAATACAATTTAGTACTAATGTACTGCCTTAGACCATTTATCTGGTTCACTCGGATAACAGCAATTACTCTTCGTAGAAAATTTATATTTAAAATGTTTACAAAAATAGAATTTACATTTTAATTCTCTGGCGTTTAAATTAATAACCAACCAAACGAAAAAAAAAAACAAATATTTAAATATGAAAAACATCGTGTAGAATCTCGCCGTATGAAATGTATAGGTTGGAACCTTAATGATTTCATAGGTTTTCGGTTCCGGTTCGATTCTAAAAAAACATAAAATTTCATATTCCCATTTTTATCCTATTAATATAAAATTTTAAATTTTGGTATCGGTTCCGATTATGTCACCAAAATCCTGTTATAATTTTTCACATTTTTGTTTCGTTTACCTATACCTAATAAAAAAATTACCTATTGGAGTATAATAATATAATAATACCAATATGAAAATGAGTTATCAGTTATATTGTGTGGTTGGTTGTAATTGTACATAAAAATAAAAAAATAAAAACCACAAAAGATGTAAAATTTGTTCGTTTTCGAAGCAAACCGTATAATATTTCGCAGAGAAAAAAAAATGGACTCGAGCAGTAAAACGAAATAGCTAAACTATAACAGTAATACCTAATCCGGGGACGTCTTCGGTTCGTATTTTAGGGGGAGAGGGCAATTTTATATTCTCTACCTTAGGACTTTATTTCTGATTACGGATGGAGTGTTGTAGATTATTAATATATCTCTAATAATAAAAATAAAGGATCATGTGTTTATTCGTTCGTCTATGCGAAATCTACAGCCAAATTTATCGCACGCAGATATCCGACAATATTACCACAGGGTGCTCAAATACGGTTTTTTGGGTTTTTGGTATTTAACTTTTGATTTTTGAATTGCCTTAGTGAGAGAAAATATATAAAACAAGTTATTCTTGGTTAATTTAGTTTCCACGGGCATCGGAGTACACCGGCGGTTAACTGTGTTTGGAACGAGGATAGAAACGGGGATACAAGTTAAATCTACTTGTAAATGGTCAAAAAAAAAATTAATAATAATAATAGGAAGTTGATTTCCGATATAACGGATATCCGGTAAAAAACATTATGACAAAATTACGACGGCAAATAATGTTTTCGCGATATTATTTTCATATTGCTACCGGAATGTTAACCGTTAAACATAACGATTACGAAAACCGGGAAATATCTGGTGAAACAAACGCAAACGTTTTCGCGAGCGCTTGTGAGATTTGAACTTGGACCTATCTATCCGTACGAGTATAAAATACATCATATAATATTGTTACCAAATAAAAATATATATGTATGTTGGACATGATAATCGTAATATTGATTTGAAATGCCGTTTTAATATTACCGAAATCTTCCCGACAAGTTTAAATAGAAACATTTGGAAATTGAATATTGTCGAAATATGTTAAATGTATTATATTCGTGTATTACTTGAGAACGCGATATTTCTATGTAGGACGTATTTAGTGTACTGTAGCGTCTGGTAGTGTGTGTGTGTGTGTGTTTGTGGAGTTTTGAAGGTATAAGATAAAGACGGGAAATGATGAATTTGATATAATAATATACTGAAAGCAACGCAAATAGATGATCGCAATCGTTTGTTTAATCGTCGGTTGTTTCGCCCGGATAACCGAAAAAATCGGCAAAAATCTACGAAAAAACAATATATATATATATATATATATAAATAACAATAACGGAGTATTTACCACTCCGTCTGGCAGTCGTTATCGGATTTACAAATCGAACCCGACGTACGTATATTTATCCCGCCGTAGTATATCGGTATCGGATCGACCTACTCGGCGGTTGTATTTCGGCAAATATTATTAAACGTAATATCATATTGCGTTATCCGATACGCGCACGTCGGTGTAATAATAAAAATAAAACCGTACCTATAAAAAAAAAAAAAAAAAAAAAAAAAAATCACATTAGCCCGCATACTTACACAATAGTTTTGTATACACTCGTATATATATATATATATATATATTATCGTAAAACGTATATACCCATAAATTATAATAATAATAATAATATTAAACCCAATATCAATATTACATAGAGCCACTACTCTGTAATATATTATAATGTCTGTACTTACGACCGCGGCGTGTATCACTATCGGTAAATCTATATATTTCGTGCATTATCCAACCCTATCTCGGATATACCTGAATATTTTTACTGGCACTGGTCGGATTTGCATATCACAAAGTTCTAAACCAACCTTGGGCCGTAGCCAATCTAATCGTCGTCCACGCAAATCGTCAACAACAACAACCTTAACCATAGTTGTAATCGTTATAATACGGTAATATTGATAATAAAGACGGCCCAATGTGTTGGAATTCGTTAAATTTTTAGAACCTTACGTCCCATTTTGAACGGGACGCGAAAATGTCCCCTTTTTCAGATGGTAAACAAAAGATAATAACGAACGTTTTCGTTTTGGCGGTACTCGACGGTTTTACGTTTATATTGCTGTGTGTATCTGAAAAAGCGCACGACTGGAATCCAAGATTGCTCGAGTAAATATGCAGAGCATTGTTGGACACGAGTGTTTCAGCACTTTCGAGACACCAATGGTAAACCACACCGATTTTTCGGGAAACCGTTGAGTACGTTCTATAGGCCTGCTTGCCTCGAATGCGCCAGACGAACGAATCTTTTCATTGATGAACGACTTATGGACAGCCGAAAAAAGCACGGCTTCAAGTGTCGGTTTAAAAGGCGACGGCTGTTGACAATAGTAAACTTTCAAACGTCTTGTCCAGAATTTTACTTGTTCCCGAAATCGTCGCCCGACTTATTGAAGCAAATATGTTCCAACGATAAAAATATATCAGTATGATGTATTCTCTTCGTAATTATTATATAGAACAAAAAATGTCTATAATAAAAACGATTTACTTATCAATTAAAATGTAATTATAATAACTTAATTTCTATGTCCCCGTGAAAATATAACCGTATATAAGTTTGTTAATAACTATTAAAAAAAAAAAATAAAAAATTTGATGAATAATTTTTTTTTTTTTTTTTTTGTCCCGTTTTCACTAAAAAAATATATGGTTACCCTTGTATATAGATTAAAATTTCAATACTGTATTAAAATTTAAATAAATTTTAAATTGACTTAACATAAATGACATAAATCAAAACGAACTCGTTATTTATTAAATTAAAGTAAGCAAAAGTTAGGATACTTAAGTTATAAATTTATTTACTAAAAACTTTGTTGAATTTGTAACTCTTTAATGGCCAACCTTGTTAATATTTACATAATAGTTTTGTTGCTTTTTTTTTTTATTGTTATTATTATAATCAAGACTATACTAGAAGTCGAATATCCATCGATGACACCCGTCCCAATACAAATATAATCATAATACGCTTATTAAAAAAAACTTCGAAATATAAGTATAACTATTATAATATATTATCAGAACAATGAAAAATAATGTTCTTACGTGTTCGTTGGAAAATTGTGTTTAACAAGACATTTACTTAAAAAATAACGGGTTGGTTATCAAATTTATCACGTGAGATTTAAATTTAAATTTCTTTTAATACAGTATTTGTATGGATTATTAACAGAATCGTATAAATAATAATAATTATTTTTTTTTTACTCAATAATGAGTTCAAAATTATTACAATTTGCTGTTGCTGGAATAAACGGCCACTGTGTGGCCGATCATTTTTCATCTTGAAATGATCATAAACTCAACGTTTAATAATTTTCACTATACGGAAATAACTTAGAAGTTTATAAGTTATTTTCACATTGACTTGTTAGTCAATTAATAAATCAACTATTTTTTAACGTGTTAACCCGTGAAATGTTTTTTTTTTTTTTACAATTAACTTAACTTAGCCGCATTAATATTACTCATTGACTTGCCCAACCTTTAACTATGTAATTTGAAAGTAGAACATTTGGGCATATTGCATAATCACTGATGAGATAAAATTCACAAATAAATGTATAAATATTTTTTTTTTTTTTTTTTAACCTTAGAGTGCTTTGAGTGAATTTGCCAGTATAATTTTTTTTAAATAGTTATCTAAATGTGATGAATCATCGAGTTCTTAAAAAAAAAAAAAAAAAAATATATTATTTTGGACGGAACTCAATAATCATTATAGGTATTGAATCCGTTTTTTCATCGTATTTTTGTTCGTAATATATTATGAGCTAAAAAAAAAAAAAATAATGTATAAAATTACGATTATTTTTATTTATTGTATAGAAACATAAAATATTGTATGTCAGGATGATACTAATTATTTTATTTTATTCAAATTAAAATTTAAAATAAAGATAAAAAATAAAATTTTAAATTTAATAAAACCGACAAATGGTGTCAAAATTAAATCTTAAATTTAAATTTAATACTCTATACTATTAAATCACTACGACCCAGTGAAAATAATTCAAAATAAATTAAAAATTGCACTGCATATATGAATAATTTATTATAGTAGTGTTAATAAAAAAACACCAGATTTTTTAATCAACTAAAAATTTTAATTTCTATAATTATGTAAAAACATAAAATAATGATATTTGAAAATAATAATTTAATTGTAAAAAAAATGTATCGACTAACGCTGTTTTTTTTTTTTTTCAACGGTTTATTAAAACAAAAATTATAGTCAAATTACGTTCTAGATATGAAAAAGAAAAAAAATATTGTCATAATGAAAATGATAAATACGGTTTTTATTAATGCTAAATTAATATTAAAAAAAAAAAATAAATTTATTTATTTATTATATCGGATATTGGTGCAGTTAAAAATTTCACACATTTCACAAATTTCTAACTGCGAATGTTTTATTTACTCGTTTCTTGATTCTATATAACAATGTATAATTTATTATTTTTTTCAACTGTTATTTTTACCTTTTGAAAAAAAAAAAAAAAACATTATTTTCACTGCTCTGGGTGATAACATTAAAACATAAAATTTAAATAGGTACTGTCTCGGGAAAAATTATTTCGGCACGAATAACAAAAGTCTACACTCTAATAATGATAAAAAAAATTGTATTAAAATAACGATTCCACAATTTATCTCGGACGATGGTAATAATTAAAATATAGTGTATATACAAAAAATATAGTGTAGATTAAAATTGCAATACTGTATTAAAATTTAAATAAATTTAAATAAACTTAACGTGACATAAATCAAAACGAACTCGTTATTTATTAATCTAAAGTAAAAAAAAAAAAAAAGTTAGGATAGCTAAGTTATAAATTAATTTGCTAAAAATCAAAGGTTAAAAGCTATGTCAAATGTAAAAAATAACACTAAACTTGTAATTATTTTAACCTTTTAATAGCCTGTTATGCTGATAAGTACATAAAAGTTGTTTTTATTTATTATTATTATATTCAAGACTAAACTAAAACTCAAATATCACCGCTGACACCCCCCATCCCAATAGAAATATGATTATAATACACCTATACAAATAATATAAATATGTGTTAATATTATTATTGTTATTGGTTTTTTTTTTCCCCCCCAAGTAAAATGGTATTGTAACAATCGTTTTTTTAAGTGATATTAATGGACACGCCAATAATTACAGTACATATTAATCGAGTAGAGTATTTAGTTTCTTTCGGGTAATAAACGAAATAAAAAATAATAATAATTTTCTATAAAACACACAAAACAAATATTTAATAGTAAAGTAGTGGAATATTTGATGGCTTTTGCATTTTCGTTCCTCTTGAAAGTTCAAAGCAACATTTACTCTTTTATTGTTGTTAAGTAATATTGTAAAGAATATTATTTACAATCTGAGCTTCACGGTGTACAATAAGTATTCGTATTCGTCAACTGCGTAATAAATATCCATAATGATATTTGCAATTTGTTTATCACATTAACAGTAATGGCGTCTAAAATTCGACTCGTGGTATTTTTTTAAATTTTGTTTAGTTGTATTACTTTAGTGGGTCTATTTTCTTTGGAATGGGCGGTGGTGACCTGTTTCGGGAAATGTATCGGAGGAAATAATTAGCGATCTCAATGTGAATTTGTAATATGCGTTAATACTTATTAACAAATGCATTTCACTACACTGCAGCGCTACGGTTCAGAAAATCAGTTTTGTTTTTTTATTCTCTTTTTTTTTTTTTTTAAGTTGAAATTATTTCTAGGATAATTATTTGCACTCGTCATCCGAAATTTGTTTCGCATAATGTTATTTCGAAATCGATTTTTCGTGTCAATATGTCTATGATATATTCGAACTGTATTTAAAAACATTAACACGTAATAACTAGGACTGTGGATTTAATGCGTCGATAAACTTGTTTGAAAAAAAAAAAATGCACTTAGTTTTCCAAAAATGTCACTAATAAATATATTAGGTTTCTAAAATAAGAATGACAAATTCTTGTAGAGAAAATTTAATTGTCATTTAAATAAATTGGAAATTGTTACGAATGACAACACTAAAGATGTATAAAATAAAAGAGAGAAAAGACCCTACCAGTTTAAAAAGTAAACATAAAAACAAAACAAAAGTAAACAAAACTGAATTAATATTATTCGGACTTTGTAGGTTCTAAGCTAGCTAGTCTTGCTTACAAGTTAAAATAAAAATGTACTCGCTACAAACTCGCAGACTTAATGTAATAACCCAAAACCTAGTATTAGTGTAATCGGTAAACGTAGCTACACTTAAAACCCTATATTAGCTATACATAAAATATTAAGACAAGACTGAATAATAAAACATAACGCCATTGATCTCATAAATACATTATAAATACACGTTTATGCGTATAATCCGAGTGGGTATTTTGGGGGAGGAGGTGGGACGAGCGTCCATGGATTTTTCGGTTTTTATTTATCAAATAAAATCACTTAAATAAAAAAAAAATATTTATCAGTGGGTATAGGGCTGTCGGTACTATTACTTATGATCGTCACAGCGAAATGTATGCTAATATACTTTTATACAGTGGAATTTGAATCGGTTGACTATTTTACACGCGTAAAGATTGTAACAGATGGTTTTCGAATCGCCCACCTCACCCGCGCCATCCCAGGGTAAATTACGGTTCAGCGAGACCCCCGGGTTTGATCTTAAATATTGATACACCAAAAATGGTTTACGGTCGCGGCACAAAACTGCGCGTAACGACAAAGCGATAAAACGTCGATTAAAGGAATTAAAGGTAAAGTTTACTACGAAGACCGTAGTACAGGGTGATTTTTTTGTTTTTTTTTTTTTTTTTACCGCGAAAAATGTGATAGCAGAGAGAAAGCGACCGCCGGGGGCCGGCGTTGTTAAAAAACAAAAAAAAAAAAATGATAGCGTACGGTTTTAGATGCTATACCGTGTGTCCAGCTATCGTTTTCTCGCAATACCATTGGTACTAACTACTGGGCAACCCATGACGGGGTTATAAGAGACGCGCAGTGTGCAGACAATATAATGTACAGCAAAGTACATAATCGTTTGATTATTAATATTTTACCCTAATTCCATACAGTATTTATATTTCGTATTTTGAACTTTTTTCTTTTCTTTTCCTTTTTTTTTTTTTTTAATGCGAACAAATCGCGAACGATCCGAGTTACGGTGGGCTTTTCGCTTGGACGTTTGCCTGTAGTTTGACGGTCGGCGTAACTTTAGAAGGCCGTGCAGAGGTGCTCATCCGCTGTAAATATATTTCTCGCCCCCATGCCTTCCGCCGGGGCATAGGAATGCCTATAACTATCATAACAACGGCAAAACCACATGAATTAATTTGATCGAATTGCTTCGGCGTCCGCCGTATTCTCCAGATTTGACTACCAGCGAATACCGGCTATTGGCAGACCTCAACGTCAGATGCTCGCCGGCAAGACGTGTCGCTCGAATGAAGAGGTTACCGGGTGAAACTCAGGCCCGTTTTGAAGCCAAAGATAAAGTCGTTCGGCCAACAGTGGTGTTGAAATGTTAGAGCGGCGTTGGAACGATTGCGTTGATGGATAAAGTCAATTTTTAATGAAAGAACCGTGTTTTCATTGTTAGGTTAAAATCTCCGTCAAAACATGAATTTCTACTATGGATAAATGTTTTGGCAATTATTTCGGGTTTGGCGTTTTAAATTGCGTTTAATGCGGTTTAGATGGGTGGGGGTGGGGGTATGGGCGACTTTTCTGCCCGAGTGTAACCTAACCTACAAATTACTAAATTTGTAAGCAATATGATTAAAATACGCTAGGGGTCCGGCGGTCAGTAGCTCAAAGGACCTGAGTTACACCCGTGCGGGTTCGACAGATCCCGACGTTTGCCCGTAACACGTGTGTGGGGGTGGTAACGCGTCCGTTTACTTATTACGCCGGCCTGCGGTATAATATTTTCGCGAAAAGGTTTTCGGGCGGCCCCCGGGAACCCCGGACACGAAGACCACGTCGGTGCGGCGATACGATCCCGGCCCTATCGATCTGGCCGCGGTGCACGCACGTGTGTGTGCGCGTCCCGCACGTGCTCGCGTACGCCTAAGCCCGGGACACGACGATAGGGTCGCGTCATACCGTACTGCCGGGCTGTCCGCGCGGTCCCTCGTCGTCCCCGGCGATGCGTTGACGGTGATTGATCGGCCGTCACGACGGTGGTCTCGGGCCCGCGATCGGCGAATTATTCGGCGGGAAATGTGGCGGTCGGGATGGTGGGAGGGTGAGCCGGCAAAACGGTCCGAGGGCGCGCGATCCGGGGGAGCTAATCGCGGGCGGCCGACGACGTCCCGCCCGGCAACCCGTAACGCTTTTGCGGCCGCGCGAACCGTGTCCGAGGTCCGGACGGCGGGAACACGAGACGCGACGACGGGCGCGTGGCGTCCGCCGCCGCCGCCGCCGCCGGGTCCGTTATTGGCACACCGACGGCGACGCGCGCGAGTATTTTTAGACGGCCGCCGCCCGCCGCCGTCGTCCGCGCGCGGTAACCCGAAATTAGAGACGCGATTCGTCACCGCCAGAGGTGAATGAACACGCACACGGTGCCCGCGTGCGTTTATCTGAGCGTTCGCGTATCACGTGACCGGCGGTTAATGTTACTGAACTCGGGATCGTACAGGTGTGATGATGTCCGCGTACATACACATACGATTAAGATGCACACATACACATCCGAATTTACGAAATTAATATATTCGTCGGCGATATGCACGAATAGAAAAATAAAAAGGACCGGGAAAGCTACCCTGCACCCCACCCCCCCCCCAACCCTCCAAAAAAAAAAATAAAAAAATAAAAAAAATATGTTATTTAGCCACTCATACACTGTGTCGTATATACATGTTTTACGCATTGTACGGCATTCATTATGAAATAATCTCGGGCAAGTTTTTTTTTTTTGTTCTTATCTGTTTTGCTCATAAATATTGTCCCAGGCCCAACATGTAAATACTTATAACCTACACTATTTGCTCCTATATGTCAGTATCAGTACACGAGTGCGACAAGGGTGTATTTCGGGTTTCCATCACCCTCTCGCTATTTAAATATTTATCAACGTGTACTGCGAGGCCGGAATATCGTATACTTAAATAAATACGAGCGCGTCGAACCGTATGTACGGGAACTAAAATAATAACCCGGTAAAGTACCCTGTATAATGTACACAATATGTCCAGGACGAACAAATTATGACTTTTCGAAAACTGCAGAAAATTCTAATAATAATAATAATAATAATAAGCCGACATATTTCGCTTAGTGGATGAGTCACTGTAGTAGGTGAGGATTTGGAAAGTTAGAACATATATATAGGGTAATTGAGTAATTAGTACACGAAAATAAATCATTGCAAACGAAAAACGATTCTGATTGAAATTCGATTAAACACGGTTTGATAAATTCTATTTAAAAATTTTATTCATTTATAACTACGAAATAAATTGCGATTTTTCGTGTGTTTCACATAAATGTTAAAACTCTGATCAAAAAAAAATTACAACAATATTATCAGCAAAAAGCTGTCAAAAAAATCGACAATTTCAAAAATATTTTGTTAGAATGCCAGAATAATTTGAAAACTTTAACACGTCTAAAAATGGTTATTTTAAGTGTTCAGTGAAAATTTCAAGTCTCTGCGATTATTTTTAACTATTCAGTTAACCACAAAAAAAAAAACAAAATCGAAAATAACACAAACCGTTACTGCGTAAATATTCCCGTTTATTCCCGGGTTTCTCACACTATTGAAATATACCACAAGGAAAATCAAAAAGTGACCTCCTCAATACAGCAACTAGACGAAATTGTCTACCAGAAATTATCCTTGAAATTGATAATAGAAGCAAGGTTTTTGGTAGTTAAGTATACACACACAAGGAAAAACAAAACTTCATAGAAAAACCAATATTACGTTTAGAATTTAAATTGTTATTTACGTATTGGATATATTGCAGAAATTATTGTTTTGTTTGTTTTCGACAGGAGATTGTTTTATAATATTTTAACCCTGAAAATACGTTGTTCCGCCACCACGTGCATTATAACCGAATCGTGGGCGTACTCAAATAATCCCTCATCCCTTATTATACCAGTGATTCAAAATTACTGAAGTGCAAACAAAATGTAGGGGTGAGGCCATTTTCCGCCAAATTAAAAAATATTTAAGGATAGTAAGTAGTATTTGAATAATATTGAATAATAATGATTGGGGCTTGGGTTTTATTATGATTTTAATAATATTAGTATGCGTTTCCGCACCACGGTTATAATATTATACAATTTGCAAACACATTATTATTTGAACTATACGTTTTATATTATATTTACAAAAAAAAAAAAAAAAAAAAAGTAAATATAATTTTACTGGTTTTGGTGAGAATACGCGGGTATATTATATGTAAGGTATACGAGGTGTGATCGAAAAATGCCCGGACGGCGTTGATAATATTTATACCAATAATTTATATCAAAACACGGGTAATTTTATTCGATAAAGTAACTTCTAACAAATATTGGAGCGTTGGTTTAAAACCGATAATAATATTTATTTTTATATCTTGGCATTTTAACACGTAGCCATGTTTCAGTCGTGTGGCGAATTTCATTATGGACGTACTAGAAGAACAGCGTGTGTGCGTGCAATTTTGTTTTACACTAGAAAAATTTCTAATAAAACTTTTCGTCTTTTGCAGCAAGCTTATGGAGAGAACGCATTATCCCGGTCAACATGTTTCGGGTGGTTTAAAAGATTTAAGGAAGATAGGATATCTGTTAAAGACAACGAACGAACTGGTAGACCCTTGACCTCAATAACAAATAAAACTATGGTATTCCGTAAATATATATATCCATGTTAATATCATTTAAAATACAAACAATTGCACTCAGTCTTATTCATACGCGGATTCGAGTATTTTTAATGGCCTCCCTAATGAATTGGGTTAATTTAACTGTTTGGTTGATAAAAGCAGCAGAATTGACGGAGTGTAACATTAAAGTATTCATCTAAAACACCTTGAATTTATAACTCCCGTATTACAGTACGTGTTGTGTCAATTACGTATCGACTATTTAGTTATAATTATATTGCATTGTATGCATTTCAATGTTTATCAATGTTAATGACAAATTTTTATCGAGATTTTCATAAGGAAACATACACAATCAATCGACGTTCTCAATAATATGATAACGCATACAAAATGATAAGGCCACCGAGAAATTAGCCACTATAACGTGTATACAAAAGTAACTTACAA
Organism: Tuberolachnus salignus; assembly: GCA_956483605.1. Taxonomy (NCBI): domain Eukaryota; kingdom Metazoa; phylum Arthropoda; class Insecta; order Hemiptera; family Aphididae; genus Tuberolachnus; species Tuberolachnus salignus. The sequence goes on from OY101429.1 coordinate 32,200,226, forward strand.
AAATAATATTTAAAAAATATATTTTATAGATACAAATTTAGGACACACAATCCAGTAAGGTACAGTGTATATTGTTACGATTATTGTGTAGGTACAATATATGCATTATTTGTTTAAGTATGTATTTAATTTATAATATTGTATTATTTATATTATTTCTAATTGAAAAACTGTAACGCCATTGGTACAATAAACGTTTAAATTCAATACTTTTACACATTTTCGTCAAAATAGACAAGATAGCTTAGATTCCGTAAATGAAACGTTTTTCTATTAATTATGGTAACTAAAACGTTAGTGATGACGACTCGTTTTTATCTAACGACTAGTCCGCCAGACAAATAAATTGTAACAACAGCAAAATTACATTGACGTTTGCCCGTAAAATATAAACAGGATATAGCCCATAGAACAATAATCACATTAGAAATTTTTCTCATACGTTTCCGTGTGTAAATCGATCATTTTAACAAGACTGTAATATTTTGATAACATGATAAAAGCTAAACATATCACGAATGATGACCGGTCGGTTGAGTAATTTCAAAACTTATATTCACAAATAATTGTAGACTCGAATCCGTAGGACGTTAGAGCTACAAGAAATTATTTTCAACAGATGACTGCACTACTGCAGGGCATATAATATAGAAAAGCACAATATGAAAATACTGCAGTTGTTAAAATATGAATTTAACTTTACTATGCAGATACATAAAAAAAAAGAAATCACCAAAGAAATCGTATCATTAAAAAATATTTTTTTTTTTTTTTTTAACGGGCCATAATGAGATTGTAGGTTCATTAATATAATAGTTCCAACAATATTATAAATATACTTATAGACTGCATCTTAACAACACCTAAAAAATGTTCAGCTACGAGTATAAAATCGTTCCTGATACGTAAACTTAAGGTCTAAGTAACAAATTTATTCCTGTCGGATGACGACTCGTTTTTATCTAAGAACGACTAAGTTCGCCAGACAAATTAAATCGTAACAACTGCAAAATTACATTGACGTTTGCCCGTAAAATATATACAGGATATAGCCCATAGAACAATAATCACCTTGGAATTATTTTTTTTACCAACGATAATACAATATCATATAATATTACCAATTCGGTGTTGATTTTCGAAACGTATAGGAAAAATTAGTGAGACTAGGCGAACATAGTCAAAACCAGTGGTAAACTAACCATTAAAGGGACTTTGGACTTGGCGAGTTTGTCAAAAATTACACGAGCTAGTCGACGTTATCAATGAACGTCGCCCGAGGTGTGTGTATAATTATGCCGGGGGGGTCTCACTGTCTCCGCCACGAGATCGCAATTATTCAATAGCCGGCGAACGTTATATATTATATAATACAATATTGTCGTTTATCCTTGTCACGACGCGGGTTATTATCGAATTATAAATTCCGCGGGGCGAACGATAGTGGGCTATGGCGGTTTCCTGCCAAATCGTGTTTATCTCTCACTCGGGGGGATGGGGGGGGGGCGGCGAGGAAGACCCGTCGACACTCTATACATTATATATCGGTACAATACGTCGTCGTTGTCTTCGTCGTCGTCGTCGATTCGCGAGGCTTATCCGTTTGACAAATGAATCACCGAGAGAGGCTCGGGCGCGCGCGGCCGGTGTGCGTTTCCAGAGGGCGGCATAGGTTAATTGAGCCGAAAAGATAACAAAAGCCGACGCGGAGCTTTCGCCTCCACGCGCCGCCGCCGCCGCCGCCGCCGCCGCCCCGTCGGTGACGATCGCGGAGTACGGTGCCTCGGCGGCGGCGGCGGCGGCGGAGGCGGTGATTTGTTGGCGTGGGAAACGTGCGCCAGACACGCGTATAGGTGTACAGCGGTCGGGCCGAGGAGGCGAACGGAAACGTATACCGGAAGACGCGAGATATCCTCTTGATCGTAAATTTCCGGTCCCGAAATTTCTCCGCTTCCTCCGCCGCCGCCGCCGCCGCCGTCGCCGGCACTGCAACCACCGCCGCAAACACCTACTCTTCTTCTCGACTAACTTATTGCTCTCCCTATCTCTTCGTATATATATATATATATCTCAATCCTTCTGCCACCCCCCCCACGTATATCTATCTATATGCGGCTCCTTCTGTTTGATTCACAGCCGCGCCGGTGCCGGAGGTGTACGAGAACCGCGCACAGAGATAACTGCCCGGCTATACCGCCGCCACCTCGGGGGCGCAGACAATACGAATTTCGGCGCTTTTGAATTATGGGGTCCGACAAATCACCGGACGCTTTCCGTAACGACACTGCGAAACATTATATTATTATACTGGATACCCGCCCCGCCCGAATAGGCGCGTGAGTGTATATTAGACATATAAATACCGGGCAAATACTTGCGACGACAATTCCCCGTATAAATCATAAACTGCAGTAGATATAGCACGTTAACATAGCGATCGTTCGTTTCAAAAGAGTCTCCCAGTAAGTAATATTGTTATGGATTTTTTAAAATAATATTACTCTCGTACGGTTTGGTGAGTTAACGGTAAATTTAATTGTTTAACACTCGTGTCCCAGAAAATGATTTTAGTTTTTATTTCTAAAGAAATCATATAGAGAACGCAACACAAACCGTTACTGCGTAAATATTCCCGTTCATTCCCGGGTTTCTCGCACTGTCAAAATAAACTACAACGAAATTTCAAAAAGTTACCTCCTCAATACAGGCAACTTGGCGAAATTGTCTACCAGAAATTATCCTCCAAGTTGATGATCGAAGCAAGGTTTCTGGTAGTTAAGTATACACGCACAAGGAAAAACAAAACTTCATAGTAAAACAAATACTACGTATAGAATCTAAATTGTTATTTACGTATTGGATATATTGCAGAAATTATTGTTTTGTTTGTTTTCGACAGGAGATTGTTTTATAATATTTTAACCCTGAAAATACGTTGTTCCGCCACGTATGGTTTGGTGAGTTAACGATAAATTGAATTGTTTAACAAATAACACTCGTATCATACGTGTGTCCCAGTAAAAAACTTCTTTTTCTTTCTTATTTTTATAGAAATCATAGAAATAATGTTAGAAATTATCTTTGGAAACGTATACCTAAATACTATAATGTGTATACAATTGTAACTTACAAAAATAATATTTAAAAAATATATTTTATAGATACAAATTTAGGACAAACAATCCAGTAAGGTACAGTGTATATTGTTACGATTATTGTGTAGGTACAATATATGCATTATTTGTTTAAGTATGTATTTAATTTATAATATTGTGTTATTTATATTATTTCTAATTGAAAAACTGTAATGCCATTGGTACAACAAACGTTTAATTTCAATGGTTTTATACATTTTCGTCAAGATAGCTTAGGTTCCGTAAATGAAACGATTTTCTATTAATTATGGTAACTAAAACGTTAGTGATGACGACTCGTTTTTATCTAGCGACTAGTCCGCCAGACAAATAAATTGTAACAACAGCAAAATTACATTGGCGTTTGCCCGTAAAATATAAACAGGATATAGCCCATAGAACAATAATCACATTAGAAATTTTTCTCATACGTTTCCGTGTGTAAATCGATTATTTTATTGAGACTGTAATATTTTGATAACATGATAAAAGCTAAACATATCACGAATGATGACCGGTCGTTGAGTAATTTCAAAAACTTATATTCACAAAATAATAATAGACTCGATTCGTAGGACGTTAGAGCTACAAGAAATTATTTTCAACAGATGACTGCACTACTGCAGGGCATATAATATAGTAAAGCACAATACGAAAATACTGCGGTTGTTAAAATATGAATTTAACTTTACTATGCAGATACACAAAAAAAAAAAGAAATCACCAAAGAAATCGTATCATTAAAAAATAAATTTTTTTTTTTTAACGGGCCCTAATGAGATTGTAGGTTTATTAATATAATAGTTCCAATAATATTATAGATATACTTATAGACTGCGTCTAAATAACACCTACATAATGTACAGCTACGAGTATACATAATCTTAAGTCCAAGTAACAAATCTATTCCTATCGGATACCAAAAATTTAAAGTTAAAAAAAAAATATTGTATATTTTAAATATTTATTCTATGTCAATTGCATTCGATTAGCTTTTTAATTTGTATAATATATTATTTTAATAATTGTGAGTCGACGTGGTTTTTAAGCCGTGACCAACATTGCTAGAATACTTGAATGGGTGACCAGTGATCACCCTTAAGAAATTTTAGAAAACGTATCGGCTTACCCTTTCCCAAAAACAAGCATGCCATTTGGAGGAGAGGTAAACCCTAAGAAATGATAATCTCTTCGTCTTCTTATTATTTTACTGGCATTCATACTATTTTAAGAGTTATGTCGGCCATAACAATACACTTCAGTCTACATCACATGTCTCTATCTTTAACAACCTATCTCCTGTTTTCGACTTCTAAACGTGTCTTCTAAACTTCCACCCCGTCGATCGATCTTTTCCTGGGTATTTTTTAGAGGTCCCTTTGGAGTTTTCGTTCTATTCCAAAAATAATAATAGTTTACGAAAATGTGATGAAAACAAATTACACTATAATGCATTTACGAATAAAAATAAGAAAAATGTAATTTTTAACCATATAGTTTTCCCGATTAGTTTGTTTAAAATGAAATCTCGCAACTACCTGTTGTCTTGTATTCCTATTATAAATCGACTGCAGGGATTCCGGAGTCATTAATAAACACATAAATGCGAATGCCCGTAGATAAACAAAATATAAAATATAATATTTTATATTTTAATTACAGTTCATTGTTGCAGTCTGTCTGAATTCGTATACAAATCTAATGATTATTTTCCGCCTATAATGTTATAGACTAGGTATATTTTATTAAAATAAAACAACAAAAGAATCGCGTTCATTAAATCGGTACCTACGCTTGGAATTTCAGAAACTGTAAAATAAATTATAATATTATACTTTTCGTACGCCACCGGAACGTAATAATAATTTCATTTATATACTTTTCGAGAATAAATTGCGGGTGAACGGTATAAGGGATTTCCGGTCTTTTTTAACGTTGCCGGCAAAAGCGCATCTGACACATAACCACACCTCTCGCGCCATTCTATACGAAGTAATATCATAAGAGCATTATTGTTATTATTATTATTATTATTATTATTATTATTATTATTATTATTATTATGGCGTTTTCATGGCTAGAAAATAAATCCGGTCTACAGCAAAAGAAAATATAAACAAGCTTTTTTTTTATATAACCTGCAACTTTTTGAACCAAGATTAAAAAAAAAAAAATAAAGCATAATACGTGTATACATAACTGAAAATAAATTTGTTCACTGTAAATATTAACCTTCATTTTATTATTGACATTAATTTTAAATTCCGAACGCATCTGGCCCATGAAAAATATAACAATCAATTAAAAAATAAGCGGGAAAACAAAATAAAATCTATAGGGATTAATCAAAATATATTTTCTACATGATACAATTTTTAGAATGCAACGCAATTTTCTCAGTAAACTAAGTCTTTTATCATTTTTTTCATACTATACGTGGAAAACTGTTTTCGGTGACCTATTTTTTTTATTTTTTTTTTTTGCTCAAAAACACGCATTACAGGAAAAACTCTCATGTCTCGCGGTGTAAACTGATTTCGATAATCTTTTTTCTGTTGGAAAATAGAAGACTTCTTATAGCATCGATGACGTAATGGACTTGGATTTTGAAAATTATATTTATATAAGCTATAATTAGAGTTAGTTCTAATATTACCAATTTTAACCGTTTAAAATTTTTTTTTTTAATCAAAAATCTAACTCCAATGCCCCCGTAGCAGAGTTTGCTCTTTTCAACACAGACAAAAATTGAACGAAATTAGATAACTCTACGAGACATGAGAGTTTTTCCTATAGAGCATATTTTGAACAAAAAACAGATCACGCACAGGCATCTTAATATAAAAATTAAAACTAATTGAATTATATGATAACAGTTGTTTATTGTAAATATTAATAGGTTAAATTAGATTAAATGTGTCCCTCGAAAATTTAAATATATATTATATAATAAACTATTGGTCCAATATTCAAGTACTGTATTATACAAATCAAAATTTAAAAAAAAAAAAAAAATGTCTACTGCAGAATATAACTTGTAAAATAGAGATTACCAATTGAAAAAAAAAAATGTTAAACGTGTATTAATGAGATTTTATTACGAATATGTATAGACGTACCTATACCATTTTAAGAATATTTGAAAAGCGCAAAAAAAAAATTAACTTCATGTTAGTAATAAACATTATACATTAAAATACTATATTTTAAGTTTTTAAATCCGGTGTATTGAACGGATCATCATACTATCTAATAATTAACGGAGGGTTTTTTTTTTTTTTTTTTTAATCGCATTTAATAAACTAAATTTATGTTTAAATTAGCAATAAAATATTAGATCGTGTACTCAATGTATGTGTATATATGGTTGGTGTATAGGAGAGGTAATTTTTTTTGCACTTAACGCAATAACGGTTTCTGTTAATTCTGATTTAGTATTTTTGCTGTTGTAATAATTCATTGTAATATAATCGTTAAAAGTGTTTATTAAATAATTATACGAATATATTCGCATTTTTTTAAAAACGTTGTAAAATGTTTAACATGGTCTGGCGTTTTCTATGTTATTTGTATAGCTCTTTAAAAATGTTCGTATTTGTGTTGTTTTTTGTGAATAAAATTCCCGTATAAAAATGCACACAAATTTGATACGAGGTTCACCATAAATTGTACCGAGTGGTAAAAAACAAAAAACGTTGGCGTTATGTCGTAATTTTTTCTGTATAAGCGTTAAAGTTCAAATTCCCTCGTGGTATTCATAGGGGGGGTGGGTGCACCGCGGTTGCTGGATTTGGTCTAAAAAATAACCGGCTAAAAAGGTTTGGGAACCGCTGTAGTACAAAATTGACAGAGCATTAACCATGGATTGATTGACATTCGGATATTTGTCTATCCAAACACATTACGTGCTCGACAATCGGCTGACATAAAATTGTGTTAGCGCATTAAGCCTCGCAAATGTTTCTATAAAAGAAACAAGTGTTCGTCAGACTGATACGATCCAAAAAAAAAAAAAAAAAAAAAAAAAAAAAAAAAAAAAAAAAAAAAAAAAAAAAAAAAAACATTATCTCTCGTGGCACTCCGGGAAATTCTCTCGGCGCTATTCATCGCACTATATACCAATTCCACTTTAATTATTATTCCGCGATGCAGTTGTTTTTTTTTTTTCTTAAAAAGTTTTTTTCTTATAAAGTAACAACTTTGTTTGCGATTTCGACGAGACTAGCTTATATATATATATTGGAATTATTATACGGTTTTGGCACACACCTCCCTTGGATAATATTATTATTCTTTTAGTCAATACTTGTTGGTACAATTTATTCTATTTTTTTTTTTTTTTTATAATTTTTATTGGTATATAGTTTTCGGTAAAGTAACCCTTATCAACATAAATTTGTCGAGTCCGCTGCAGAATCTTGAACGGCAAAACCTTGAACTAACATTTGAAAAAACGGAAAAATCTTGAACAAATTACTGAACGGCATTTTACATTCAGTAAGGCGGGTAATATAAGAGCGGCACGGCGCGGAATAAAATGGAGTGGTGTGGGTCGACTCTGGGTCGGTCTCGGGACTTTTTACTTTTTATTTTCTGGTTTTATGTGGATAAAACTGTTTCGACCGAGGAGAAATGCTTGAAAACTTAACACAATGTTCATCATGAAATGTATTTAATGCTAAAAATATTTTTAAAAAAAAAGTTAAGCGTTTATTTTTTATTAAAAAACCATTCAAATTAATAAAAAATTATTAAAAACAATCGATAACTATAACTTGAATAAAATGAGTAACGCAAAACGTTGTTGAAATACTGGCGTGACAGGTTTGAACTTACTGTTTCATACAACGAAATAAAATATTTTTCGATATCGAAAGAAAAATAATATATTTTATTATAGTACAGATAAAAATTATATCTATTGCGTATTATTACATCTGATAAACCTATAAAACTGATTTGCGACGTATTCACGTGTGTGTCCCGGTCCTAAAGTACTTTGGTATTTGGCAGCCAGACAATGATTATCCTAAGTGTACCTCAATTTATAATAACTAATAGGTAATAATGTGTCGCGATGGAAAAAAGTTTGGGAACAAACATCACGGCTATAAAAGAAATCGGAAGGAGAATACATCAATCGTTTAACCAATCTAACGACTAAAAAAATTGTATATATTATTATTATTATTATTATTATTATTACTATATAAAATTACATACGATTTTCCCAATGTGTCCCCCCTGAAAGTTCTTTTTCTCAATACATAATGTCCCAGTAGATATTTTTAAATTAACATTTTAAAATGTATTATTAAAATATGAATATAATCATGTATGTGTTTAAATATTGATTTCAAATTACAGTTATTATATTTTTGTTGTATTCAATATTATTACTGTAAATATTTGGCAACTTTGAATGTTAACAATTACAATAGTAAGCAAATATATACTTATGAACAGATACCATTTTACTATAGTATATATGTATTACATACACACAACTTCACAGTTGTATAACGAAGTTTCTGTCTGTAAGTTTCATCACGTATTATAAATTATTATCAAAATTAATGCTGTCAACGATAATTTGTGATTTTCCATGCGGTAAATGCAACTATAATACAGTGGCTGGCCTCGCTAATACGCAATTGTGGCATAATATTATTGTTGTCACGTAAAATATTGATAAAAATATTATTATTATTGGGAAATTTTTTTTTTTTTTTTTTAAATATATTAAATTTGTGAACAATTTTGTTTTGCTTTGACACACTAACCCATTTAACGCAAATAACTTACCGTAAATAGTTCTAATATTTATAATAAAATTTAAAAAAAAAAAAAAAAAAAAGTTTTTGTTTGTATATTAATTTCCTATGGTAAATATATTTACTCTCCACGTTTGTTTGATTGCGTATTTTATGTTTTATGCGTTCGGAGACTAATGATTTTCCAACATGGTACAACAATTCCCCCCCTCATCCCACTTACATCGTTTGATGTCTATAAATGCCCACAGCCTTATTTACATAATTACAATACAATATGCATATACGTAATATTATACGATCGTATTGGTCATTTTTTTATAATAACACCATATATATTCATTGCATTATGTCCAGTATTGTGTATTTTACTAACTTTAGGCATCTATCGTAATTTTAATATTGTAATATTTTTATCCTAACGAGTAACGAGTATATTATGAATATAAAGGGCACGGTTTAATTCTAATGCAAAAGATTATGCGTAAATATATGTATACTTAATACTTTTTTTAATCAAAAAAATATAGGTAAGACGACATTGTTATAATCTCCCCTCGTAAAATTTATAATATTTAGATAAGGCACTACAAATTCGTATCTATATGTCATTATTCTTCTTCAAATTCCTTCCATTTCTTTCTGTCTTCACTGAAATTGTCTATCACTAGTTGTTTTCTTTCCTTCTTGGTTTTATCAATCCATCTCTGGTTTGACCTTACCATCAGTCACTTACCCCGAGGGTGTACTTCTAGACAGATCTAGATTTGGATCTTATTACGTGACTCAGCCTTTCGTGTCGGATTCCGGTTACTATATTTGGTTTACCGAATAACTCCCATAAACCGTAGACATAAATCTAGGAATATAGGTGTGTATTGTATATTTCTAATATTGATCGATTGGCAACGTATTCGTATTCCAAACGGACTACGTAAAAGTCAATTTAAGACAGTAAATTTGTATTTATTAAAAATGAAATACGCCTATTGCAATTGTGCCCACCTTTAAAATACTCGTTTTCTCCTTACTCGGTCTAGAGATTCTTGGTTTTTTTTTTTTTTGTTTTTCTTTTATTTTTATTAAATAAAACAAGCAAATAACGTTGGAAACGTACGTATAAAATCGTAAATATATAGTTCTACTCATAGAACTTCATACTATTTGGGTGTGATGATAAAAGAAAAGCAAAAATGAAAAAAGCCCCGTCCGCGTAACGACAGCGCCTTTTTCCGTATTCACGTAGCGTGCGCGCAATCCTCCAGACAACGCGGCCCATGTTCGTCAATGGATTTCAAACACCAAGGCAATTGTGATGGTTCGCAGGAGCTTTTCAAAACGTACCATCCCTCCCTGCCACTCAACGCACACCGCTACCATTAGTACTTCCCGGGGCCTATAGACATAAAAAAAAAAAAAAAAAAAAAACCCTCGCCCTCCGGAAACTGTTTGCGGCTTTCGGCTGACCCTCTCTTCAATAATATAACATAAAACACATCATACACTATAAGATACGGATGTGTGTGTGTGTTTTATATATATATACACATAAAGAAAACCATAGTGGGCGTAAAGCTTAAACAATCCACCATTTGACTTCGCCATACAGTTTCGTTAATTAAAACGGGGTTTTTTTTTTTTTTTTATAGTGCTGCGGCAAAATATTGCTTACGGAAATTATAAAATATTCCCCCATCACTTTGATATCCATCGTTACGTAAAACTGTACATAACTCATAAATGAACGCGTTCGGTCGAATATAATACCGAAACAATAATCGAATGCCCGAATATTTCAATACAATAACACTGGACAAAAATAACGCGTATTCAAGTCGATTTTCGCTAATTTATAATCGATAAATAACCTACACGAGTAGATATTATCCACAAGGAAATTGTCATTCGACTGATTATAGAGACGGCATATATTTACATCCAAAATATTAATTCAATACACATTCACGTTTGTGAAGTTAGCCCCCCTGCCCTATCTCCCCTCGAACGGTCCGTTCGACCCCGAACCGATTCACACGCTTAGTGTACCCTTTTAGTAACTAATCGTAGCCGGCATAAAACAATTTGTAACTTATCCGTTTCGAGAAAAATCAATTTTGAATTCGGAGGCCCCCCCCCTATTTAATTACCGATTAATTTCGGATTAATTAAAAATATCAGACAAATTTATGTGGATTGAAGATACTAAACGCCAGTATGTGCGTTTTCTTTGTTTAGTAATAATTACGAGCATTCAATGTTACAATACTTTGCCCTCCCCTTAGTGTTAAAAATAAAATGTACGCGCAAATATATCCGACAAAAAGTCGTTTTATGACGCGGAATTTCGCGTAAGTGTCATATTATAATATTATCGTGAACTTATGCTATTTAACCATAACCTTAGCCTCTCTAGCTTTTCCCGTCAAAGTATTGCAGTGTCGAGCAGAATTTTTACGGTCGCCTGAAGTGACAGTTTGATGGTGAACTTATACAATGTTTAGGTTAAGTACCGGATTTGACGGCGTGTGGTTATTTTTTATACACGAGCACACCTTAAAGTCTTAAGTACACTTATATAGACAAATCCGGCTTGACTATACAAGGGGAAAAAATCCGAAGAGGTAAACAAACACATGGAAATGTTGCACTGTGCTGTGCATATAATTTAATCGAACGTGCTCACCGGGAATGCATCGGGAATCAGAATATAATTTATTATAATATATATGGGAAATTTATTATAAAAAATACTGTGATAATATAATCTAAACTGTAATGGTTTTTTTTTTTTTTTTTTTTAATAGTAAATTATTTTTCTAAATAGTTAAAAACCATTTGTGTGTACAAGCGAACTTTTTTTTTTTTATATAAGTGTCAGATACTAAAATAGAGTTTTATGTTACGAAAAAATCATCGTGGCATGCGCTAATTTACAAAGAGAATATGCATGTGCAAAAAAAGCCTTAAGATATAATTTTAGACACGTCTAAAATGAAAAAAAAAAACGGATAAAATAATATTTTCAACGGTCGCAATTTGACATGTTCAGTACCGAATAACAAGTAAATTAAAAGTACCTACGAGCGTTGCCCTCATTGAAAACAAATTTATCGCATACAATAAATATCAACTTTCAAATATGAATTAGTTTAGTTTTTGGCTCACCAAAAATTAAAGAATTCCATGAACGTCGTGTACGATAAACGAAATTATACGTTTACGAAAGTTTATAATATAATCAGAAGTAGTATACGCCAACTAGATGTAAATAATATACTAATATATATGATAATTATCAGACACCAATAACTGCGTGTAGCCCGTGTAGGTATTTCTACCTATTTTTAGCTATAAATAATAAAACGATATGTATATGAAAAGTTAAATTCTTACATTGTATAGGTTTTATGAAAGTTTAAAATATTTTTCAAAATTAATGTGCGTAAATATTCAAACATGAAAAATACATACATACATACTACTACTACTACTACTACTACTAACTCATCTACACTGCTCCAAGTTCAAGAAAAATTACATAATTGTTGTAAAACTATAATAGTCTGGACCTCATATCGTCTAAAATATTAAAATGTATTTATTTTTCGTAATAAACTACCGCATTGATTAATGTATAAAATCTTTTTTTTATTTCCACAACGGTCGTACACAAAGCATATTACTATATTCTGAGCTGCAGAATAAGGAAACTGACTATAAGATTATACAATAATTCGGTTTATTTTAACGTCCAATATCATTTTTTTAAAACAATGTGAATGTTCAACAAATGTTGTATCCAGCATCATATTAGATGAATAATTGAACACGAAAGTTACTCTATGTGGTTTTTTTTTATAACTATTATTCAAATGCGCTTATAACGTTCCAACAACTTCAACATTTTTAGCACTATTCAGTGTCACTTTGTGATTTATTATAGCTAAATATTTTTTTTTTTTTTTTTAAGAATAGCCATATAATATCTGACATTCTTGATTTAAATATTTCTTTAATTATACTAGGAAATATGTTAAAGCAGAATATGATAACGGAAAATCATTTACTAACGAGAGTCTGTAAACTATATGATTTAGTTTAAATTCTGAAGGATAAATTATACTCGAAAACTTTGTAAAATGTTACACACAAATGATCTCATTAATGTATATACAAATGTCACATTGCGTATGTATTTATGAACTTCTTCGATGAATATTGTTGTACAGAGAGAAATATTGAAGAATTTCTAAAAATAAAGTTGTACATCTTCGTTCAACCGTAAAGATGTAGAAAGATTAAACTCATTAGCTGTTTAGCACATAAAGTCTCGAAATTCTCCAAACTATTAATTATAATAATGCAATCGACGAGTTTGGTACAAAAAGAAAAATGTCCGTCGCAAAACTTTATAGTTTTATATGTTTTAAATATTTTGTTACCATTAAAAACATTATATGCGCATCACTTATTAGAGAACAAATTAGGAAGATATTTTAGATAAACTAAAATGTATTATTGATAAATATCACGTTTTATATTATTTATTTTTGACTGGTGTGTTTTTGAAAATACCTATTATACGCTTTAAATACTATAAACGTATTCTATAGAATAAAATACTACCGAAACCCATCTGTTCGATGAAATCGTCAAACGTTATATTAATCGTATGCTACGATCAATGAAAACCCTTTCGGAAAATAAGCACAGTTTAATGTTCCTAATAACGGTAGGTACCTATAGCCTCCCGATTCCTCTTGTAATAATCAAATGCATCCGAAAACATCAAACGCAAAACACTTTACTTCGGTTAGTACTACTCTTGCCCGTAAAACCATCTGGCTACCGTGGATATAAAATATCCGTAAAACACATCCATTCCAACAAACCCCGAGATAACTATAGTCAATATTTGTGTAATAGGTACTGAGCTTCGGGCTAGGTATTTAAAACGTATAGTCGTCCCGATTGGAATAGGGCCGTCAATAGATGATTTCCGTCCGAGAAAAATCAATGGCGTGGACTAAAATATTGTTATCCTAGGGGCCATTAATAAAGCGCTAACAATGAGTATAAAACGTTATTTGTCCAAACATCATTAATCGTTTTCACAGGGATATCGCTCGTAGTAATAGGAAAAATCCGGATTATCCGAATATCCAATAAATCCGGATTTTGAAATTCGAAAATTTATGTTTCAAATTCCAAAATCCAACAATTGGATTTGACCACACAGATTTATATTTTTAAATCTTAAAATCAAATCCTTAGATAATTTGTTTTTTACATTATTAAATGAGGTTATTAATTTCAAGGTGTGCAACCATAGACAATTTGTTTGAGTAAAACAACGTTTGCCGGGTCAGTCAGTAATATATTATATAAATCAGAGTGTAATATGTATGGATTTTTTTCTTGTACTTGTTTTTTGAAAATGAATTTCTATTTGTCGTATTTTTTGAATTGTAAAAACGTATTAAATGATTTACATATTTAATGCTATTAACAATAAGATAATAATTATAGTTTTATGTGAAATGAATTAAACAATATAAAATCAAAACTTTAAAAACCGAAATTTTGATTTAGATAAAAATCCGGATTTATGTCACTAATCGCTTAGTCATCCTAAATTACTGGTACCAAAAATAAAATATAAATTCTAATAAACATATACAAAAACGTTGATTATCGTCTTTTCAATAATACTACTTATTATTATCAATAAAATAAATAATAATATATATATATAATTCTATACAATAAAATATTTGTATTAAGTATTATTGTATTACTTAGCTCGTGGCGCTGGAAGTTCTTTTTTATTATTATTTAATAATAACAACAATAATAATTTTATTTCAACAATAATATTTTATGCATTTTTTTTAGAAAGTAAATAGTTTACAATACTGCTGCAGCCCCTATAAGCTAAAGCTTGTGCCGGGCGAGCAATTTCATATTAAAATTAATTTTTATATACCGACGAGAAAAACAATAAATGGTTTATAAACTATTAACAGTGAGGGATAAAAAAAAAAAAAAAATGTTTTATAATAATAATAATAAAAAAAAAAAAAAAACAACAACAACAACAATAATTGTTACCAATTTATAATAATAATGTAACCAAAGTACGTATGTGTCAGCAAAAAGTGATTTCGACGATTTTTAATATATAATAAAACCGGTTTATTTGTCGGCAAAATGGGAGTCGGCGACGTAGGAACGAACCGATATTTAAGTTGTTACGATTTATTGTTTTAACCGCCTATTTCCCAATAGAGCTATGAAACATAGATGGTAATCTAATTTTGAAAAATCCATTATATTAAATTATATTCTTCGAGAAGAGATTACATTTTTCAAACGTGCTATCGCCTTATATGGTTTTCATTAAGTTTTTCATCTCGAGATTTTATACAGATATTGTGTTTAGTGACAGTTTTATTATAATAAAAATATTGCTTATCTCTATACGATACCTACTTACATTTTGTCACTGTATAAATATGATTTAAATTGAAAAAATTAATCGAAAACAAAAAACCAAACATAAAAGTTATATTGACATCAAAAGTATTTTGTACCTAGTGAGGTAACGCCCTGCGGACGTCCCTGTAGGCCCTGTGACCTATATGTACGAAGTTTGAATATTATAGGCTAAAGGGTAGTTTAATTTATATACTGAATGCAATCATAAATCATTGCGAATGAAAAACGATTCTGAGCGGGGTAGGTAGTATAAGTCGTGTTTTTTCCCCTTAGCACATTTATTGTCAGTATTTTTAATAACTATTAAAAAACTTAAATTAAGATACATTTTTTTTCAAATAAAATATCTTCTAGAAAAAAAATCGCATCTTTTAAGGTATGGAGTAAAAAAACTCATATCATTTTTACTAACCCAAAAAGTATTTTCCGAGAAAAAAACACATCTTAGTTAAACAATTAGCTTCTTTGCTACACTAAAAGTGATTATTGAATTTTAAATCAAAATTATGTAATTAAAATTTAAAAAACAAGTCATCTGTTTATTCTCTTCTAGACTTCATGCTGAATTTAAATATGTCTTCAGAATTCTTATCGTTTTACTAAGTGGGACTGATTGCAAAATAGATAGTTTTTACTCAAAAATCAATCGCTTTAATATAAGTATTTTAGTATTAATAAATTATCATTTTTTTTTTTTTTTTTCCTTTTCGTCACGAATGGTTTAATTTAAAATGGTCGTGTTCATAAAAGGTTGGGATCCGCTGATTTAGAATCTAAAAATGAATGGCTATATATTTGCTAAAGAAATGTTGACTGTGTTTGGAAGCACGTATATTTCTGAGCAAACTTTTTCATTAATAATATATCAAAAAAGTTAATATGCTTCACTTAAATGTTGTATTGAACAACTTTATATGTTACTCAAACCTAAATAAATTTGTTGATGCTATTTAAATTTAAAAAACACATTAACTTTTACATTGGGTTTTTTTTTTTTTTTTTAATTTTGTTATTATTAAAACTCTGTCTAGAGCTACCTCGTTAAATTAATGTACCTAACAGTTACTATAAACTAAATTTAATATGACTATAAATTTTAGTTTAAAATAAAATAAGGTATATTCAAGTTGTGGTCCGTGCAAAATTTAATTTAATTTTTTGGCCCTTGATATCATAATGGTTGCCGACCCATGATTTAGACAAAAACAAATATCAATAATAATTATTAATCAATTTTCAAATGGACATTTTTTTATTAATTTAATGTATTTTTTTCAAATAGAAGTCTAAATCACAAAATGATTGTATAGTACAAAATTAAAAATTACAAAACACAGTTTCCTTTACATTATCAATGATAACGATTTTAAACCAAGTGGTTTTACAGTTTTCGTATTAATTTTTCACGAGGTTATACAAATTTAATTTAACTTCACTTATTCAACGCGTATACCTACAATTTCCAATAGAAGCATATATGAAACTTTTAGATGCCTAGCTTTATTTACTAGTTTTAAAAGTTTTCCCTAAAAAAAAAAAAATCATTTTAAAACTATAAAAAGTATTCCATCCTAGCATTCCATCAAAATTTTTAATGCGTCTTAATTATTAAAAACAAACATACCAAAGGTATTCACTGTTGTGGATGAGAAGTTTAAAACGAATAGAATATAGGAGAATTTATTTTATAAACTTAAAGCAAAGATAAATCATTGTAATCAAAAAACGATTCTGAACGAAGTTCGGGTAGATTGTAGTAGTCGTGTTTTTTTCCTCTTGTGGCCAAAGCCAGCACAGAAACCAACAGAAATAAAACAATGTATCAACATTTGTTGTCAGTTTTGATTAGTTTTTTAGAAAAACTGTTGGGTATCTAAACATATTATTTTTTTTATAAATTATGTACCACTGACCGAAAAATCCGCGTCTTTTACGGTACGGTGTGAATAATTTGGAGAATTTTCACTAAACGAAATAATGTTTTCCAAGAAATAAACTCATCATAATAAAACTAACAAGATACTTCGGTACACTCAGAATCGAAAATAAAATAATAAAGTAGATAACTAAATATTAAATGAAATAAATTCGTTAAAAGTAAATTACTTTGACTGTTATGTGAGGTGCATGTATAATAGCATATTCCTAAGCATAAAGTGACAGGAATAAAATTAAAAATTAAAATGCACCTTAGATAAACCGCAGTTTTGGGTGATCCGTGAACATTTATATTATAATCTAATTTTTAAAAAAAAAAAAAAAAACCCGTTTCGAATGGAGCTTGAAATTTTCAATTAATTCCCTCTCAGCGTTATTAGTTTTTTTTTTTTTTTTTTGAATTTCCAAGATGAAAACCATCCAACATCTAACAGTGGTTGGTTATACGTGCTCTGAAATTTTCGACTTATTAAATGATCGCCTAAACTTTTTGAGTATGTATACGAGTAAAATTTATGTCGACGATCGCTCCGGAAAATTGTAACAAAATGAAAAATAAAAAAAAACACGTCATGTTACCCAATTGATCACGGTCACTATTTTTAACAACCCAATTGAGCATGGTCCGTATTTTTTAACTACCCGAAAAAACGTTGTCAGTTTTCATTTACTACGTAACGTTCATTTGTACAATATTATTATTTAATATCTACATATATATATATATATATATATATTATATTTTTGTGATCGAATCGAGATTATTGATATTTTTAGTTTTACTAAGTTTTAGAAAGATAAAAATTAATACAACTTTAATGGCTTACGAAAGCTATTTAAAAAATACAATTTCTAATGATTTACTATAAAATATTCATTAAAAGTGAGAACAAAGTATTTTGATATACCGCTTTAAAATGTACTATTTATTTATTTTGATATAAATTAACGACAATAAATAGTATATTGAAGTATATGAAAAGTGGGACATTTTTTTTTGTTATCATATCTATATGATTTCTAAGGACAAAAACGACAATATTTTATTGAAAATTGGGAAATAAGTATTTAGTATTTAAATGTTATTGTTTGAATGGCCATAAAAATGTCTAATTTTTTTATAAACGATATGGATATTGAAATAAGTTGGTAAAAACGACAACGATATACATATGTCTGTGCTCAATCGGATTGCAGCCCTACGTAAACATGGTGAAAAACGTTTATGTAAACTCTGTTGCAGCGTGTGAAAAACACGGCGAAAAAAAAACGTAACCATGTGGTTAGACGAACGATATTAGAACGGTGCGCAATTTCCCATAGGTAAACATGGGTAATACGTAGTGATATTCATCATTGCGGCCCGGATATGAATGGCTTAAAAACTACCGAAAAATTGTCTAAACACATCCAAAAATGTTAAAACGGTCGACCGGAAAAATGTAAATAAAAAGTTTCAACTTTGGAGTGTCTGTCGTTACACGAATCGAATTGTCGCGTAATTGGAATGCATTGTCCTAGAACACCAGAAATATATTTTGAACACCCGAAATCGTATACGCTAGAAACGTATATGGAATATGCACTGAGAAATTAGTCAAATTTAATAACAACACAATAGAAAACGTTTTCTACACACGGAGGGAAAAATGGAAAAAAAAAAAATATGTCACACGAATAAATCAATCAAGTCCTTAAAGGATCGGGGCGCGTTTTACTATAAAGCAGCCCATCGAAAAACAATGAATTTCGCGTTGAAATCCGGGCCATAATTCGATTTATCGACAAATTATAATTTATTACTATTGTCGTAAAACACAAGTGTGTAATTTTAATCGTTTTTCGACTCACCGACGACTTTGCTCCATTGCGCTTGCGGTCTCCAGTCGGGAAAATGTTTGGGAAACCGGTCGCGGGTCCAGAACGTGCGTACCGCCACCCGGTATCGGGCCAGTTTGTCCGGCGAACAAGACGGGGCGCCGAACGACCGGCACACGGCGACGGCGACGAACGCGCACACCAATAACCGTCGGACAGCCGATCGCATATTAGCTGCGGCGAACGCGTCTTAGTGTGTTTTGATTTTCTTCTTGTTCTTCTTTTTTCTGTTCTTCTTCTTCTTCTTTTTTTTTTTTTTTTTTTTTTTTCTATTAATTACTATCAATTGATTAGTTATTAATTTGTGCGCGTGTAATCGTCTTTGTCGGTGCGGACGACGGCGACGGCGGGCGATGTGGGCTATTCGCGACAAGCGCGTGTCAATCGGTCCGCGGACAAAAGTTTACTAACCGCCGTCGTTGCCGCTACCGTCGTCGCTGTCGTCGTCGTCGTCGTCGTCGTCGTCGTCGCGGTCGCGGTCGCCGCCGCCGTCGCCGTTGACGACGACGCCGCCGCCGCGGGATCGGGCGGTGGTGGCGGCCTGCCGCCGTGACACCGCCACCAACGTGTTGATTTTAAAACCAACCCTTCGCCCCCCCCCCGCGGACACCACGCGATACCACCGCCGCCGCCGCCGCCGCCGCCGAAGGCCAATCTAAACGCACTTTGTACGCGTACAACTCAACTCGACTAAAAAAAAAAAAAAAAACGCTAATGTTGTCCCACGATCGTGTATGCACAAAACTGCACGGACCCAACAAATTTAGGCACTCCGATATCATTAAAATACCCAATACGAATGCAGTTTTTTTTTTTTTCCCCCATGTACTTACTCATAGTCATACATTACTTTATTCTACCGACTTGAACTGTGGTTGTCCACGTAAAATCATATCTCGCGATACCGAAACGGGATTAAATGTCCAATAGTTTTAAACAATATATGATAAGTACTGGCTAGCCAGAATTATGCGGTTAAAACCTACGTTATGTGTATTAGAAAATTATCAACAATTCCATCAAATAAACGCTGCTCAAAACGACTTGGAATATCAATATATAGTTTATATTTGTGAAAAATAATTCAGTAATTATAACTTTTTCAAATATTCAACATATTAACACTAAAGCAATCCAAATTGCATATCTATTTCAAACAATAAATTTAAAAACCGGTGATGACCCGGGCCGTATTTTTGCAAGGACAAATGGACAATTGCACTGGGCTCACCCCAATGAAGGGCCAACAGGCAAACAAAATTAGTTGTATGCCTATTTATCATAATTTGAGAGAAACAAAATTATGACTGATTAACAAATCTTTAGAGTTCGGCGGAAAACTTATTCTCAATAGTGCCCTTGTAAAACTACTTAATAGATTTTATAAGTTTATGAAAGCGAATCTATGGGACTTTCAAACAAAGATATTGAATATCAGAGTTCAAGAAAACTCCAAAAAGTAGACAGACACTTACTGACGATACTGATTCAGAAGAAAGATAATTAGATCCAAGAGCAAAGTTTATTAGTGATATTAATTTTGTAATTTGTGATAGATCAAAAAGTATATCTAAATCAAAATTAACAAAACGTCACATACATTGAAATAGAGATAAATTTGGATTTTTATTTCAAACAAATCCTGATGGACATTAAATTAAAAGCCAATAATTTTGTAGAAGAATAAGAAAGTTTAATAATATCTTCTCATCAAATATCAAAACATCCCGCTGGTCAACATAAGATTCATTAAAGATTTGCATATATCGCATGCATTTCAACATATGGAAACGTGTATAAAAATAATTCTTACAATGCCTGTCACAAACTGCTCTAATGAAAGATCATTTTCATCATTGAATGAAATAAAAATAAATTACGATCAACATTGGCCAACAAAATGTAGACGCTCTAGAAATATCGAAAATGATATTACAGCCAACCTGAGTTTTGACGATATTATTGACAAGTTTTCAGAACAGAATGCGAGGAAATGTTTGTAAACACTTTGACATGAAAACATTTAGTTTTAATATAAGTATTATTAAAATTCAATTTTTTTTTTTTTACAAAAAGTGTTTAATTTTTAATTTCTATAATTATAAATATTATGTTATTAAACATTTTTAATGTAATTTCAACAATTTACTAGAAAGTACCCAGGAGCTGAGTGGCAACCAAATTCAGACCAAGTGATTGAAGTTTATCCGGGCCACCCAACTTAATTTCTTAGTAAACAGGTACGTAGGTACTTCATATTTCTAGAACGTTACGAGGTATGACAATAAAATAACGAGACTTTCTAAATATAAACTAAACTATTAACGTTATCTATAAAACGATTATTGAAATATGATTAGAAAACGCTTATCTAAAACTACTATGAACACTGATGGCATCGATTCATTTTCTTATACGTTAGTAGCCTTGTTATTAGTGCGAGTTCGACTATACTGCCGAAAAATGTTAGATATAAAAATCGAACAACATGTGTTAACATTAAATTTCTTGTTAAATTAAAAAAAACTGCCGCGGAATCGTTTCGTATGTTATGTGAAGTTTATGGTGAAGAATGTTTATCAAGAGCTCGTGTTTTTGAATGGCACAAACGGTTTTGTAGTGGAAGGGAGGACGTCGAAGACGATGATCGTTCTGGACGTCCTACCACGTCTTCAACAAACGAAAACGTTGAAAAAATCGACAAAATTAATTAATCAATATTATTATAAAGAGGTATTAATTAAATTAAGAGAACGTGTCAGAAAGAAGCGACCAGATCTATAGAAAAATGGCTGGGTTCTTCACCAAGACAATGCTCCAGCTCACAGTGCATTTTCAATTCAACGTTTTTTAACTGAAAAAAAATTTCTGTACTTCAACATCCCCCGTACTCGCCAGACCTTGCTCCTTGTGACTTCTTCTTATTCCCAAAAATTAAAAGTTTATTAAAAGGAACCCATTTTCAAACAGTTGATGACGTAAAAATGAAAACGGCAGAACTTCTAAAAGAGCTGAATGAAAGCAATTGGCAACACTGTTTTCAAGAATGGCAGCGACGTATGCAACAGTTTATTGATGCTGAGGGAAGGTACTTTGAAGGTGATAATCATTAAATTATAACATTTTTAAAATAAACAACTTTTATTCAAAAAGTCTCGTTATTTTATTGTCATACCTCGTATTTCTAAAAAATGAATATTTTAATATTATAATTGAAATATTATTACTCGTTCTTTTACTTGTGTACTCGGCAACGATATCTGTATAAATAAAAGGAGAACTCACTTACTGATCTATCAACACACAGCCAAAACCGCTGGAGTTAAAAACTTGAAATTTTAACAGTTGGTATCAACTTTATACCGTAGGCATCTACTAATTAAGGATTTTTGAAAATTCCATCTCTAAGGGAAAAAAGCAAAGTAAGAAAAGTAGCAAAGGGGGTTAGGAATATTAACTTTTTTACCTTTCATATATTCCGTCGAGAAGGCATCATAAAAGTCTACGTGTACAAGTCGCTGGTAACAGCTATGTAAAATAAAATCCTACTGCCTATTTCATTCTATTCTATTGTAGTTCGCAAACACCATTATTACGTAGCCGCAGCGACCCGAACGCATACATTTTTTTTTGTAATATTTTTGTTCTTCTTTTTATTTTTTTCTTATTTGTTTTATATGTTTATTTTTTGAAACATAAGAACTTAAATAAATCTAATAAGTCTAATTGTCTTTATTGAATTGCATTCCACTTCTAAATTAACATCCTACGCGGGTAATACAGCTAGTATATGTATTATATATTGTATATAATATAGTGACTTTGCTCAGAATTTAAAAAAAGTTCAACATACGATGACTAATTGATCTGGTGACAATGTCGTGAATAAATAAAATATTTTAACAAAACTTAATACGGGTTTTAAATAATTCTACCAGCTATTATAAATATTATTATTTATTACTAATAAATAGTATAAAATGCAATTCGGATTTTTAAAGACTCGTCTAAAATATGTATAATTGTCAGTATTGTTAACCATAAACCAATAATATTTAATTTATTTAACTTATTTAATTTAAGTATAAGAGGACGCTTAAAATGTATATAGGTATACGTGACCACCTACTTAAATTGTAACTGTTAGGTTGAAATTAAAGTTCAAACACATATTATAACAAAATTAAAAAAGAATAATAAAGAAAGGCAAATCGCAGTTTTTTTTATGAAATACTATCAAAACGAATATATAAAATATATCAATATAGGTAGTTAATTCACTTTGATCAAACATTTGTAACACACAATATATACAATAATATTGTTAACCATGTATGCAATATTTCAAACAAACTACAAAATAAGTCCTTTAAAATAAGTAATCTAAATAATATGTGCACATTATATTATACAGATACATTATTTAAAAAAAAAAATTGTCCATGTACATTGTACAGATTACATACAAATATCACCCTCATCATTATTATAAACCTTTTTAAAAAAATATTTAAAAGTATTAAATATTAAAATCTGCTTATTTAAAAACATCTATAGATAGACGTGACAAATTGTAATTAATAATAATAATAACATAATGTATGTTTATTATTTTATTACTACACATACATCAATTTAATATTTAATAACATAGGTTTTTTTTTTTTTTTTTAACACTCTAACTACAATTCTATAGTTCCTTAAACGTTTCTGAGAAATTCATTGTCGTTCTTAAACGCGACAACTATATTAATGCGAGATGAAAATATTACATATTTTATTATTATTGTAATATACAGTTTCATTCAAAATGGTAACCCGAAATATTTCAGCCAAATGCACTTGGATTGAAATGGGGTTTTTGACCACTACCACATGCAGGTAAAAATTTGAGGCTATTTGAATGAATGCCAAAATTAATAGTTATATTAAAAAAGTAATTTTGATCTAGTCGAATATCATATAGAAATGCTGAATGCCATATTTGATTATCCATTTTGTATTTTTAATTTTATTTTAGAGTTCAGTTAAATCGAATCGGTCGGTGTTAAAACATACATAGTAGTACAAATTGTACTACTCTTACTCTGCATTGTAATACTAATTTAATATAAAAACACGGTACTAATATGATTTATTTTTTAATAATATGTCTATGTCATTTTACATGTTTTCAATAAACCTCCCCCCACACCGAAATTTTTTTCTGCTATCGCCCCTGTATATTATTATTAATAAACAAATCAATAATATTTTCTACTTTATTCGTGGTGTCATTTCTTAAAAAGCAGTTTTTGGCCATTAACTGCTTAAACTGTTCAATTCGATATTAATTTCTACTTGCTGAAACATAATACTAATAAGTAAACGCATTTTTTAGAACCGTATACAATTTTATTGTTTACCATACAATTATAGTAATGGTTTATGAAATAGAATATTTTTATCGTAATCAAATTTTTTATCTATCAAATTTTAAACTTACAATATTTAAATACATTTATGTATAATAAGGTATATTTCATAACATGTTTAACCGAACTTCGCTTATGTTGAGCAAAGAATTTACAAACTTCTTAACATCATATAAATATAATCTTTGGTATGAAGCAACAGTTAATAAAACACTATTGAAAGAACACTACATAAATTATACTAAAATAGACTAATATAATAGTATTATATATAATGACTAAATATAATATAGAACCTTGATTCCGGGCATTTTAATTTTCATTATGGCTTCTGAAGCAATCTTTACTTAACTAAACAAAGGGATGAGTCGTCCACGTATACTATTACTGCCCTCCTAAGCCAAAGGGATGTAAGCGGCAATTTAGTAGTTTTGAGAAAAATAACTTTTTCTGAACCATTATCGTTATTTTCATTGCATTATCAAAATTGGATTCCAAAATAACTTTTCCTGTAGAATCCAATAAAACTCATGGATAAACTATGATATCTCAAAACACCTTCAAACGTAATTATGTACTTTTAGCTTAGGAGTGTAAGACATCGATATTGTTGTTTACCGAGGAAAAATGTGGTATGATCATATACATACTTTTTGCTAAGGAATACATTTTTTTTTTTTTATTTTACACAACCGACTTTTATTTAAAATATAATAATAATAAATTATTAAAAAATAAAATGTATAATATAATAGAATTGATTAATCAGAATAACATAATTTAAAATGTTCTTCAAAGTTTATAATTTTAAACAAAAAATGTATTTTACTAGGTAAACCTTTTATGAAAACCTTAATATGATTTTGTACCTACCTATTATTTAGGAATAATATCCTAGAACTTTTAGGAATATAATATAAAAAATTTTACATTAAAAATTAAAATGTACGGAACATAAGAGTTACATACAAATTCTAAAGCGTTAATAAACATAAAAACTATGAAATGTCAATATTCGTCCAAAACTGTATGCGATTACCACGATGGATTTTAGACAAGTTTTTTTAGAATACTGTTGACTTTTTATTAAGGAACATGGTTTGATTAAAATGTGTCAATGTCATTGATAATCAATAATTATAATAATTTGCTGATAGTGCAACATTAATTTTATTCAAGGACGTACTATATATACTATACGTGCAGTGGCATAGCAAGGATTTTTCATTGGGGAGGAGGCTCAGAATTTATTTTACACAGAGGTGGTTTAACTTTATCTCCCATAAGTTTAGCAAATTTTGGTTCCCGTACAGCTATACAATTTTGTATTTATAACGTACTTAATCATGCTAGTTTATGGGTAACCCTTACCACTGATTTCATTATACACTTATATACTTTAAATACTTCCGTGCATATTATATTCTATAATATTATAAAATCAATAATTTTACACTGATTTTAAAAAAAGAAGAAAAATTAGTAATGGATTTTCTTTTTTAATGAAATATGTCAACATTTTATAAAAGTATACCATTTAAGAACAATTTACATATTATATTTCTTAACTGACATTTTTTTTGTGTGTGTGGTCTTTCGGACTTTTGCTCTTCTATTTGCTTCACTATCGTAATCAGTTATGGTTAAAGTAGGGAGAGATACAAGGAGACTCATTGTCCCTACCTCTGACTACGCTTAAAAACAGTACTCTTTAACATATTCTTCAAAGGTACGCTGAATCATTTAAATTAAATAAAAATGAATTTTACTACGTTGAAAATAATTATTTATTTTTGAAATGTTATCGTTTTTTTAAATATATTGATACATGTATTATTACCGTGGCTTAAATTATATATTACTTGTTTTTTTTCTTTCTTCATACACAATTCACATGCATTATAATACGTAATACAATAATAACACTTGATACAAACCAGTGGTATTCAAACTCAGTGCTGCTGCACAATAAAATTACCCGGCCCAAATATATGTTTCTATACTTGGACTAAAATTATACGCAATCAAATCTTTAGTGCCAGAGAAAATGGGCAGAAGTTATTTGTCTCGAGTGTTCAAAACGAGAAATTGGAAGTTTAAAAAAAATCCTGTAAGCCATTATGGTCATTCAAGATCAAGCTTTAATCATTCTTCTGGACCATATTACATGATATAGGAAAAAACAACAAAGTAATTTTATTCCTTTATTACCTAACAGCGACAATGGGCAAACGGAATATACGGCAAATTTTTTATTACTAATTTTATCGTTTATAATAACAATCTAAGCCATAAATTTAGTTTAAAACCCAGATAAACGCCTTCGTGTTTACGTGGTTGAAAACGGTCTTAAAACATATGATTTCCATACAGAACAAAATTGGGGGGGTGCACTGGGGTCACGTGTCCTTACACTGACATTTTTTTTTTTATCGGTTATTTATTTTGGTGTATTTTATCTTCCTAAAAAAGTAGGTGCCTAAAATTGAAATGATTAGTGCCCCTCCCCCCCCCCATAAATAAAATACCTGTAATATAGCAAAAAATTAGAAAATTATAACTGTCAATCACGATGAATCTCTCTAGATCGTGTTATCAATGAATGTTTGGCACGTCACAAATGTCTTATATCATAAGACATTATTATTTCATAATATTCTCTTTCTAATAGAATTTTTACATAACATTTGACTTATTATTTTATACAATATGTAGATTGTAAGTACTTTAATGCACTTTACTGACAATAACTAATGCATTTCTCCGGAATTTGAAGACTTAAACTAAAGTGGACGGATAATCTTACCTTAAATAAGAAAAAGGACTCCGGTCCCCTCACCCACCCCGCCGCCACGACCAGTTTAACCACTGGTGTTGCGTTATATTATTCAAGTTAATTTTGTTCAGGTCGTAAAAACTACGTAAAGAGTGACAAAATTCGTAGCAAAATATTATTTCTAAACATTTTATTAGCCTAATTAATTAGAGTTAAAAAAAAAAAAAGATAACCTTTAACCTTTTTGGTATTTATTTAGACTGAACCCATACTATTAAACACTACTAAAAAAATAGTTCTTTAAAATGTGTTGAATAATATGTAATAAAACTGATAATACATAAGAATGTTATATAACGTATTTTATAGCCTATAATATTTTCTAGGACACCGTCTTCAGCGGATATAATATATTTTTTTGTGAAATGATACTCTCGTTATTTTTGAAAACGTGCCAAATAGCCATAGAAATGTCAAAACTACCCTATCTTATAACATTTTGAAAATACGTATACACAATATATATGTATATATATATATATATATATATATATATATATATGGCTAAACATATTCATTCTTTGTTTTTTTTGTTTCTACTCAATATAGGTAGACATACTTACTAAAAAAATACGAATAAACAATTCACTTTAATAAAACACAGGGAAATACATATTTCATACGTTTTGTCCAAAAACAAATTATTATTGGTTTAATGTAAAGTTATTAATTTCATTGCTTTATTTTGTTATTCGTCTACATATATTTATTTATTTGTATTATATATTTGTATATATGTTTGTAAATACTATATAATATATTTAATAGTAAGTCCGTTGAAATGAATTACACTACATTTTGACTGTTTTGTGTAGGAACCTACACAATAATTGATCGGAAAAACATATACCTATAGATAAACAAAGGCATTTTCTAAAACAGTCGTTCTCCGGATGTATGCGTGTGTATTTGTATTTATTTTTTATTTTTTTTTATTTTTTTTTATTTTTCAGCACCCAAGGATTCCTATCATATTGATAGTATTGTATCTACTATACAGTGGCGCTAAATATCGAAATTCTTTTTATGTCTTACCGACACACGCCGCAGTGCCCTTGCCTTGCTATGTAAGTACGTGAGTCTACAGTTTTCTCCATAATTAGTATCTGTATAATCATTAACTACAGATCGAGTTCGTTAAAGGTACGAAAACTGAATAGAAATTAGCTTGCGTCTAGACATTGCACACATTGTTATTACGGTGTTGGTACCTACAAACCGCACAAAACAAAACAGAAATAAATAATACTATGAATGCTATGAATTCATGAAATGTCTATATGTCTTGCCGAATATTTTATTTCTGTCATAAATTATTAGTATAACTCTTTAACCGTCTAATTTTGCTACAATTTCGGATAATTATTGTTCTTCACAAATAATAATGGCGGTGTTGACTCCCTCTGTCAATTTAAATTTTAATGTTGTTTTGCAAATATGTATACCTATATAGTCTGTATACTATGCCTAATACCTTATATTAAAATTCAAAATTGATATATTAGTATGAATTTTTTTTTTTCACTAATGAAAACGTACAGAATAATATATACGTATACGCAGGTGAATTAAAGGGAAAAAATGTACGATTACAAACTAACATAAATCCGTGTACACGTAGGATAATCCCCTAACCGAACTAGACGAGTTTTCAAAAATTATTTTACATTATTGCAGACAATTTTTTTTTTTTTTTTTTTTTTCGTATGAGCGATGGACTAATGATGTTAAAATTTCGTTAGACGGTTACAAAGTCACAGATTTATTTATGCACGGATAGATGACGTCATATTATAGTCTACGTTATTGACTCAGGGCGGAAAATCCGTAACACACTGCAAAGTTCCGAACGAGCAGCGTAGATGGGTATTATATCTGCACGGCGTAGCACGCCCGCCGGCGAGCGACTCACTCAAAGTTTGTTCGATTTTAGGCGAGACCCTCGCCCGCCCCGGCACGGTGGCTTCGGTCCTCTAACAAAGCGAAGACGCTGGCCCTGCGGCGTTTCGAACAGTGGCGACTCGCCGTCATTCGCAGCCACGGCGCGCTGTGCATGCCGTACACGTCTCTCCTCGTAACTTTCTTCGGGAGTTTCCGGTTACTTACCGCGTTATCATCTGCGGCCCTCGGACATTAATCCGTAAACGATATACCGCCCGAGTCAAGACACAAGATTAGACGTGTTACAGATCTCTGGAGATCGAAACCACAAAACCGACCGTTTACCAATAGGAGTATTCAATGAGCCGTGCCGATTGTAACGGTTAACGTGCGTACAGGCAATTTTAACAACGTTTCTGGAAGAAAAAAAAAAAAATTACAATTTATCGACTCAAAAATAATATTCGAATTCATTTACAAGTAACGTCTCGTCTCTCGACGATAATATTATCACAAATACTATAATTTGTATATATTATGTGTAACGGTGAAATAGAATATAACGCCGTAATAATTAAGAAACCAAATTATTATCACAAAAAGGTCAAAACTTCCAGGCAAACAAATATTAATAACGTAGGCGTTGATGAATTGCGTCTTGTACGTCAAAAACTAGGTGAATTGCGTACCCAATATTTTTATACAGTAGGTGAATTGCGTTCTAGTTGTGATTCAGCGGCCTATATTAGCGTTACCCTACAGAAAACACTACGAAGAGGTTGGCTAACCTAACCTAACCGTAGAGGGTTAACTTTAAAAATTTGCATGCATAATGTCGGGCACAATTTAAATGTACCATCAATGTAAACAATTTGAACTTAAGATACCTCCTCGTGGTGTCCACAATTTACATACCGTTTGAAATATTGGGCACGCAATTCACCTAGCCAAATACATTTGTACATTGGTTAGGCTATTCGTTGTGATTAGTTAAATAGTCTTGATACTGACGGAATCAATAACAGATCGTTTTAAAACAGTTTAAACTATTATGTCTGTAAATAGTACGTATAACGAAATCAGTAAACGGACCGAATCGATACTTATAGTATTATTTTATGCCAATACAACATTATATTATGTTGAAGTTATAAATATCAAACAGGTAATTGTAAAACCTTTATTTATACTATGTAGCTGATTGTTAGGGAGAGCAATGTAATTTAATATTTAAAAGCAACAATATGAATCGTCGTTACTTTTAAAAGTACTTTTGAAAACACTATATATATATATATATATATATATAAATTAAATGACTCGCTGCCGATTTAAAATCAGCCAAACATCAAAACAAATTTTTAACAAACGATTTGAGATTTTAGGTAAATACACAAAAATAAATGGACAGCCGTCCAAAACGGAAAAAATGAAAATCCCTATAATAGTTTTAAGGAGAAAAAATAATCGTATTGAACATATCCGATATATACGAGTAATTATGAACACATATTAATTTGTATTTATGTATAGTACACCGTGCTAATCATACGTGGAAAATTATTATTATCTTAATATTTCTTTTTTTGTAGAAATATAAAACGTTTCTTCTACAATAATCATTAGTCGTTTAATAACCAGTCTCTAATATGAAATATGAAAATAGCCTTAGGTTAAACAAAATGAATAAAAACAAAACCTTAAAAGTATTATGACTGCATGTCGTTATCTCAATAATTCAAACATAGTAAACGTACAAATGTTAAGAAACAAAAAAAAAAAATGATTTTATTTTTTATTCCCGATTTTAGTGTTTGGGTAGTAGATAATTTGAATATTATTTGCACAGGTATAGTAAAACAAAATTCATGATGTCACTAAAACCTATCAAACTCACCTCGATTCTTCATAATTTTTAGCATCTTGTTGTTTTTCTCGTATACTTAAATATTAAATAATATGGTCATTTTTTTTTTTTTTTATGTTTTATTTTTAAAGTACATAAAATATTGTAAAAACTTTTAATATTGGTACCTATATATTATGACATCAATAAAAAATTTTTTATTTCATTCATTCCAAAATATTTTGGTTTTCCGAGATGTATTAAAAAAAAAAATAATAACATTTAATTTATGTTTATTTTTTCAAGTAGTGCTCAACCATGCTCTAATGTTATATATTTATATGCATATACATAGTTTATAAAAATAATACTATTTTCTCGTCGGCCTTGTCCGTGTCATTATTTGGTTACCATGGTAACAACACTCACTGTTCGCTATTTATTTATTTTATTATAATTAATACTACTAGCTAATATGCCCATTGCGCAACGGGTTTTGAATAATCGTAAAAGTTTTTAAAACCCCGTGACCGTGACAACCGAATATAATATATAAATAATCTATATTAGCCGTAGCTCATTCGATTATTCGAACATTAATGTTATGCAACAACCGTGTAACCAATGGTAACCGGAAATTAACAAAACAAATACTAAGTCGTATGTGGGCCCCACATCCATTTAAGGGCTGAAATTTCAAGAAAAAAAAAAGTATGTGGTCACTGGAAAATGTTGAATCCAATGGTGTATCGAACTGAGGTCTAACTCTTACCACGACTGAGCCAGAGACCTCTGCAGACTAACAGACAAACAGACATGGGAACATTCAGAAATGTTTATAGATTCAGTTTCTGTAGTAAATCACAAAGCAGCCTGAACAGACAAAGAGATAAAAGAGGAAATACGCAGATCTTCTAGAATTGTATTATTATTATAGATTACAATAAATATACCCGTTTATCGCGATTTAGTAAACCGAGAACCGTGATAGAAATAAACTATAAGTGTAGACAAATTTAAAATCAAAATCACGGTAAACAACAAAATAAATCGAATTATAGAATACGTAGGCTCTACACGCATAAACATATTGGACTTAAATTTACTGTCGGTTGGATATTAGGTAGCTAGATGTCAAACTAATTGTAATTTATAGATTAAACAACAGCGTTGGGGTATTGTTATAAATGTTGAGGTTCTACATTACGTATAGTTAAAATGCATATTATATAATATGTAACCGTCTATATTTGAATTGAGCAATATTAGCGTATATTGAAAAAATGCGAATATATAATGTACGAGGAATATTTTGGTTTCATTGATTTTTGGACTACTTTTTTAGACTTAATATACTAGATATACGCAACTATTAACCTAAAGTACTGGTTTTGACCCTTATTTCTTAAAAGATCATTAAACAGGACATTATTTTCCATCCGGCAACGCCAAAACCACATCGTCCTGCGGTGTATGCGAGGCGACCCAACTGACTATAATATACTGCACATAAACTTTTAATACGCTCTCGTTTAATGTAACATTACGAGAGATGTTGGACTTTGTTTGTCTTAATGACTTTAGACGTTTACCCACTTACTCCCACAAAAACCAGTGATTCTCCATGCAATAATATCGTCTGTAGTGCATAGAGAAAATTTGAGAGCACAATCAGTTAACAAAAGTATCTACACACTCACCCTTGTAGATTTTGAACGTAACGAGGAGTGTATAGTTTTACTATGATATGTGCTTTTTAATTTTTTTTTTTTTTTTTGTACCTGTAAACAAATTTTTGAACAGAAATCTTGTCAATCAAAAACTTTATAGCAACTTTTTGGAAGAAAATGTTACATAATTGATGCATCGAGATGAGTTAGCTTTGATAAACCAAAATATGACTTCCCTAATGTACCAAAAAAGATCTAAATTGTCGTTTTTTTTATTGGAATAAGATTTCTGGTGAAAAAATGTTTTAAAAAAAGATTGGATACATAGAGCAGCGTTCCCTAAGTGTAAACCGCTGCGCCCTGGTTCTCCACGGTGTCTTTACAGGGGTGCCAAAATAAATATTTTAAAATGATGCATTAAAATTGTTATATCAAGAACTTTTATGAGATAACCACAGTTACAAAAATGAGACGAAAAGGTTTGGGAACCGCTAACGTAAAGAAATTTAATTTATATTTGTACAAAATAACTTCCGGGTAAATTACCTTTTTTATATTTATTTATATAGTTAAATCTCTGTTAAAAACTGTATTTATATATTTTAATACAATTTTAAACGACTACAATATATCAAATAAAAAACAAATCGCGCATACTGCTCACGAGTGTGCCACTGTTGTAGGTGGGAAATTGGAAATGTAGGATACATAGAGGATTTTAATTTATATCTGTACACAACTACGCAACGATAAATTATTGCTAACGAAATACGATTCTGAGGTTAAACATGTTTTAAAATAATGTGATTTTTACTCTATAAGTAAATTTGACTAAATTGTAAAAATTTGTACTTAAAACGCTTATAAAAAAAACTATTACATTACGCTCAACGCCCCGTGTAAAATTGTCAAGCATTACTACCAGGCCAAACCAATTTTATCCACATAAAACCACATAAAAACTAATAACACTCGAAAATTTAAAATGTCTATAAATAGCTCAAAAATGAGCTGGTTTAATATTATAGTCGTTTAAAACTTTATTAAAATGTATAAGATACCGTTTTTAACAGAGATTTAATTATAAAAATAAACATAAAGGTAAAACATAATATATTTACTATAATGTCATTTTTTTTTTTTTTTTAAACTTCTTTATCATTGTTTATTAATTCGTTATCACTCAAATTTCTTATTTTTATCCAGAACTTCAGGAACACGTGCCTCAATTAAAATACTGTTTTCGAGTTTCGAGCCATTTCTTGTAATTTATAACTGTACGCAACAATAAATCATTGCTAACGAAAAACGATTCTGAGCGAAGTTCGATTAAACATGCATTAATAGATTATAATTGATAACTGTATTAATTTGTATCTACGAAATAAATAACAATTGTCTGTGATTTTCGTCTCAAATTGTTGAACATTATTATGGAAGCAAAAAAGATTTATCCAAATATAAAAAATAAAAATAATAAAAAAATGCCTATAAATAGCTCAAAATATTTTGAAAAAGAATTCAATGAAAATTTCAGGTCTTAACGATTTTTTTTAACCGAGTTATAACAAAAAAACAATATAGAAAATAACTGTACAAATTCGTTATTTTTTAAATAGGTATTACTGGTTTTCCCGTTTATTAAAAAACATTACAAATGCACTAAAAAAAAAAATTCATACCATAAACCCACACACACACTTGAAGTCGATCGGAAAAATATTTCTAGTAGAAAAGTTAACAGATAGGAAAAAAAAAAAATGTGCAAAAAAACCGTCTGTCAAGTGTGGGGTTCGAACCCACGCTCCCATAGGGAACCAGAGCTTAAGTCTGGCGCCTTAGACCGCTCGGCCAACCTGACTTGGATGCTATACCGAATAAGTAGTTTATATATTTAAACTAAAAACAAATTCGAATAATATTATATTTATATAATTTATATTATATAATAATTATAATTATAATTATAATTTAATAATTATTGTGATTTGAAACATAATAAACGTTTCGATTTAAAAATAAAATCGTTATTAATTTATTATTTTTCCAATCGTGCATTTTAGTGTAAACACATTCATATCGATATCGCCTACGACATTATTACCACCGGTACCAATCTTTATGCATAAAACGCATTAATACCTAATTAAATTAATTTCATCGTTAATAAAATAATATTATCTATATTATCATTACTCGTATATAAATACGGATTGACAACATTATAAGGACATAATAATTCCATTAATCTTCAACAGTCAGGTTGGCCGAGCGGTCTAAGGCGCCAGATTTAAGCTCTGGTTCCCTATGGGAGCGTGGGTTCGAACCCCACACTTGACAGACGGTTTTTTTGCACATTTTTTTTTTTTCCTATCTGTTAACTTTTCTACTAGAAATATTTTTCCGATCGACTTCAAGTGTGTGGGTTTATAGTATGATTTTTTTTTTTTTTGACTGTTATTTTTATACCGTCTTTATTAACGGCAATAGTCGCAATACAACAAATTTATTTTAAATTACACAAATAATTTATCAAATATTATAGTTTAAATAATTTTTTTTTTATTTTTACAAATTCTATTTTATATTCTACCGTAAACATAGGTATACCTATGCCATTAAATTATGTCAATTAAAAAAAAAACAAAAAAGTAACTTGTGTGGATGACAGTGATAACAATGTTGTGCCTATATAACTATAATCTTTAACCTTATAAATTTTAAAGCGATATTTTATAATTACTGCATTCAAAAAAATAACCTACTACGTGAGAAGATACAATAATGTAATAAGTATTGAAATTATCAACTATTCACATAAAAATCAGCTTATTAACTGATTCACCCGTAGTTTAATTCTATTTTCTTTATTTATAATTATTATATAGTACTACTGCATAACAATGTAGTAGTACATGTGTTGTATTATTTTACTTATGTCGGAGTTTCAGAAAAAAAAAAAACTAATAGATATATCGAAAAATGACCTCTCTAAAATACCGACTATATCAAATTTACTAGTGGAAACAGTATAGGAGTGTACATATCAGATGAAGTCTTCTGGTAGAAAAAGTGTTTACAGAAAAAAAAAAATGAATAAATAAACATCGTTATAAAACCACAAGACCCCCCCCTCGCTCCGCTCAGAATCTAAAATGTACAATTTAAAATTTAAATTACACGCTTATAAAGTTATAAACTGTACTGTACCATTTATACTTTATATAGTCTAGAAAAAAAAATATGATATTAAAACAAGACCTTTTTCACGGTAGAAACTATAACAATGTAAACCAATATTTATTTTTTTTACAATAATGTATTTTTATTTTTTTAAAGCAAAAACGTATAATATACTGGGCAATTGGTATTTCATTGGAGTCAATTGATATTTCCGGGAATTGGCCCTGCAGCAGAATATAATTATATACTTTTTATTAAATATTAATTTTTATAATAATTATTTAAAAGTCAAAACGTAACGCCAACTGGAATGCTGCCATACATATCAAATGTCAACCATAACCTTATACAACATCCGGTTAGTTATTATTTTTATTTACTCAATTCATTCGAAAAATAATTCTATTAAAAAGTAAATATTTGTTGTACCTTCCTATAAACATAATAAGTAAAGACAAATTGATGATTGTAACAATGCAAATATGTAGTAGTAATAATTGATATAGGTACGTTGATAGGATAAATAATTCTACTCACGTCTATACACTCTCTCTCTAAATAAGACATATAAATAATCCATTCTGAGGTAAACCTTTTTATAGTTATATAACATTCGAATAAAATCTATACAAGTTCGTAAAATAAATTATTCGAATATTTAAATTTTTAATTTCAATTACTTACAAGCTGTACCTAATAATATAGTCTACACTATTGAATAATAATATAAAAAAATAGGTACATTTATTTTTTTATTTTTTTAATCGCATTTTGTAGGTAGGTACATTAATAGAGTTTAGACATATCTAAATCGTGTTTTTCGTAAACACTATGTATTGTTCGTATGAATAAATTTACAATATACCTAACCTACATTATATTGTCTATACAAACCCATTTGATAAGTACAAAATCCGATATTGTGTCTAGTTTAAATTAATTTTTTTTTTTTTCGTAATTATTACAATTAGGTAGGTAGAACGCGTTCCTTAAAATATATGGCTGATCGGTTTATCAAAACTAAACATAATTATAGAACAAATTCCAAAAAAAAAAAAAGCTCTACATTCTTGGCACGATTGCGGATATATAAAATAGTACCCGGGGTAATTCGTAGGCGTATACTCGTATGAGTCGTATGTCACAGTGACACGGATGTGTTTGAAATGATTTGATTTTATTTTATTTATAAGCGATTATTATA
This sequence comes from Tuberolachnus salignus, assembly GCA_956483605.1. Taxonomy (NCBI): domain Eukaryota; kingdom Metazoa; phylum Arthropoda; class Insecta; order Hemiptera; family Aphididae; genus Tuberolachnus; species Tuberolachnus salignus. The sequence continues at coordinate 32,237,482 of OY101429.1, forward strand.
ATGATATCATTATTAAACAATGACTTTTGCGCAAAGTAATTCCGATATCTTATTCATTTTTTTTATTTCCAATTAACTTGATATTGACACCATAACCTAACACATGTTTGCGAAATATTACGATTTATCATGCTACTTTTATGATTATAAAGTGTAGTCTTACAATTAACGAAATTGCCTAATCGTTAGAGATTAGAAATCTTACCTGTAGGTTAGGTACGTACTTCGACACTAGGCCTATACGCATGTTGATGGATTGGTTCCATCTGAACCAGTGGTTCTCAACCTGATGCTGTGAATACATTGCCGGAGAGACGCAAGCAATCATCACGAATACAATTTTTTTTTTTTTTTTAATTATTTACTTAAACGATGGAAAAATCGAAAAATGAACAATGTCCGGCTTCCGCGTATCGCTAAACACTCGCAATATCTTGACTGGAGGTGTGAGATTTTTGAAAATCTACATCCTTGTGGATAAAAAAAAAAAAAAAAGATTGAGAAAAACACCGGTCCAAAACCTTGTTACTAAAATTGTTCTCTTCTCGTTTTCACCAATATTGTTCATTCGTAAAGCTATATTATGTTCTGTTACAATACACTTGTGTTGTTTTTAATAATTATACCTAGTTAATTTAACAAAAAAAAGCATATTGCCACAACGAATCAAAACTAAGTTTGTTGGATGATCCGAGTATAAAGTGTCTTCAACGAATGTATTTTTGTAATTTTTTTTTTTTATTTTTTTTTGCTTAAATAAAAGATGACAGCAGTAGGGGATAGTAATGTTCGCACGGATCCTCCGTTGTTGTCGGTTACAAATTGGCAAACAAAAAAAAAAAAAAAGTATAAAGTATCTTATCTCCAAGTCTGGAGTGTTGGCAAACGTCTTGGTTCGCGTAATGATTGTAATAGTATGTAGTATTTCGGTATTTGTAAATATCGTGTCCCTATATATAGCGCCATCTAGTAGAAGTTTTTTTTAAATATGGTTCAAATGGTCTAAATACTATATACCAGTACAATATGATCTGACGACAGAGCGCCATGATGCGCATTTCAGTCTCGAGGTACATGTCACTGCTCGCAGATCCTATACATCGCGTAAGACCACTTCTCTCTCCTCCCTCAAGCCTTTTTTTTTTAGATTATTTTGGTGTATTTTATCATTACAAGAAATAATTGGTAGCAATAAAAATTATCAATGCTCCTTCCCCGCGAAATTTGTGTCTGGCTAAGGAATTGCACCCTCCCCCCCAACCCCGAAGACCGGCGGTGGTCTTGAGGAGGGCCGGCGCACGATGGGACACAGTTATGTCAAAAGGTGGACAAAATCGTTTTTAATTCTTTGTCCGTTTGAATGTCGTTTTGAAACGTACGAAAACGCGTTCTCCGCTAATTTAGAAATATAAATTACAAGATTTTACCAGCCTTTTGTTAAACCCATTTTGACTTTCCTAATAATTATAACAATAATATACAGTGGAATATTGGATTTGCGGGATCCGAGTCAAATGTAATCCCCCGCCCATTTCCCCTAACTATACTGAAGTTTGCATTCGTTTCGCAACATTCGTTGGTGAGTTATGAGTTATGAGTTATCATAGGTCACGAGAAGTAATTACGAAAATGATCGTGCCGAAACCAGGGTTGGCGCTAAGAAAATTTCAGAACTGCACAACTAGGTACCACCGGCCTTAGCTCGTGGTTTGCGCATTTTGGCACGAGAGAACGCCAATTCCCTTACTCCGAACAAACCGTAGCCGATAGACCATAGCTCTCATTATTTCTCTGCAACGAAAATGTAGGCGGCGGCGGGTAGTTGGCCACTGGGTACCCCGCATAATTACCGTAATCGAACTGGGCGTTTTTATTTTAGAACCGCGCAATTCGTGTCGTACCGCCAACCTAACCGCAAACCCCGTTCAAAACTAAGTGAAATAGGTATGGTATATCGGATATTATATCAATATCGGGAAAAAATCATTTACACGCATCGCGTTGACCGTGCAGACAGTGTCGGGCCGGCTGACGTTGGCGCCCCGGGGCAATCGTATACAGATAAAAAAATAAAACGGCAATCGATCATATAGTTATGATATTATATAACAGTACGAGAAACACGTCGATGGGGAACGAAAAATACCAAATTTGTATCGCTTGAAACACGTTCGTAATTTAATTTGATGACAGTTTCGCGTGTTGTTTTGCGTTGAATTCGAACGGGCAAATATTGTGTACAAACAATTAAACCTACACACTGCGTAGTCCTGATAAAAGACACGAAATATTTCTAACACCATCAGAAATATTCGATCTCGTTGTAAATTATGATAATATAAATATTTCCGTAATTTCCAGAGTCATTGGCGGGTTATGGAATGGCGGAATATTAAGATACAAAAAAAAAAATATAAATAAATAAAACACTAGTGAAGATCACAACGGAGTATGAACACAGCGTGAAGAGTATGGAAGAGATGATTAGGTCAACAACATTGGACCGCGATTAATAACTTATTTTTAAACGATTTACGACTTGGAAATGTCTTGTTATTATATATTATTTTTAATTTTCAAATATTTTGTGTAGCACTTACCACGGACCCCGTGACAACTTCACCGTGACTCGATCAAAAATTCAAAACCCAAAATGCAAAAATCAATATTAAGATAAGTTTAAATTATCAAGGGTATAATTTTCCGTTATAAAAATATATTTTATTTTCACTTTATATTATTTATTGTAGTTGATTTCATTAACAAGTGGGTAAAGTGTGCTTTCCGGTCTCTATATATATATAAGTATATTTAAAAATAATTTGATTACCCCCCCACTTCAAAAAAAAAAAATAAAAATCTTGAGTGCGCCCCTGCAATGTATAGTAAGTCAACGGTATTGTATCTTGACTTGAATAAAATAGATGTTTTATGAATATATATATATATAGTTTGGTTTTTTTTGTCAGTTTTATACAAAATTATTAGGATGGGATTTGTTTTCAAAAATAAAATAATACATTTAAATAATAATTCAAATTGGCGCGCGCGTAATCACATTATCACATTTGAAAATAATGATAACAATAATTCGTGTACAACAATGGTATAATGAGGGCGGGTAGCCGTGCACGCGGTATCCGAATTTGCCAAGCTACCCTGAGGAGCTCGTGAAACTTGTCGTTATTATTGTGCAAATCGTTGTTTCAAAGGGTTGCCCTCTCAGGCCTGACACGACAAAAGAAAAAAAAATGTGTAGGTTATATTTTACATCACCGCCCACAGTTTTTTTTCTTCTTAATTTCGGTTGTTTCAATCGTAGACTTGTAAGATGTCCAATGGGCCGCGCGCTCACGACGAATATTACTCAGTACCAGCATCTGATAACCAAAATGTGCGGATGTGCGGGAAGAAAAAGAGAATTTGTCTTGTTTTTTCCATGATTTAAATTTGATGTCATGTAACAATAGCTACTGCAACAACCGTCGGCCCATTAGTACGTTTGCACGGTGACATTAAAACGGTTATACGTCCACGGATAATTGTATTTTTCACTATAGTGTATAAATGAACTAAAACACCATCGGTGAGAAAGTCAATATCCGCGGATTTAAAACCGTTTTCGCGTTACCATGTAAACGTAGTAAATGACAACAACATTTTAACAATACAATATCATGGCAAAAACACAGAAACCGACTTTTTTTTTTTCTTCCCGAACACCCCTATTTGCTTATCAGATGTGTGTTGTCTGATTTTCTAGCGACGCGAAACAATATTACTGTGCGCGCGGTCCGTTCGTTAATTAGTCTACGATTTTCAATCTCGGCCCGAGAACTCAAACCGTCGTTCCGATAGTATATCGCGCATTACTTTCCGTGCTATTTTACGTTATTATTAATTTTGCCAAGACGGCGTTGCGGAAATATTATACAATCGGAATTTACAAAAAAGATCAATTATTATTGTCGGCGTTAACCACAGATATATATATATATATATATTTGTATATGTATATTTATTTGTATATGTTTATATATATTTGTATTTGTATATATAATACATAATTATACGATTTTGTATATATATATATATCTGTGGTGTTAACAATATTATGTGTCTCTTATCAGAAATACACAGAGGTCTTATTGTTTACACACAATATACGTCCGTACGAACGAATCCAACGCAATACAAACCGACGAAACCGCCATCGAATTGAATTACCGACGCGTTTCAAGTGATAAAACATTTTGTATTTTCCGTTCTGTCCCGTACGGTGTACGGTTATAGTTGTACGGTCGATTCCCGTCCGTCGTGTAGGACTAGCGTTTCGTACGAGTGTTGGTCGGCGAACAGTATTCGATTGTCGTCCCATCGATGTTATTATAGGTAACAAAATTCGTCTACTAAGATTTAGGAAAATTTCTCTTGCACCGTACCCACACTATTCGGAGTGACGGTCCGTGGACACCTTTTCCAAAATGGAAACCGAACATCCGGTACCGTCGACACAGGTCGGTGCGACGGAGAACCACAAACAATCTGAACGTTTCCCAATCAGGGGACCTCTGATAAACAATATCAGGTAAAACTATAAACATTATTTAGGTACATACATTTGTCGCTCGATTATTTAAAATGTAGTAATTTTTTTTTTTTTTTTTCTATTCACAAAAAATATAGTAATAATGTGTTTTTTTACCTGTAGGTAACTATAATACATGTTATATTCATTCGCCGTGTCGATTTTTAATAGGTAAAAAATAATATAAATAACCCGTTGAAATACCTACATGTTTATGTGTTCGTTTTAATATAATTACATTTTGTTAGATTTTATTTTGTAAAGTAAATTGACACCCTCTGACCATACTTACTCAAATTTAAAAGTTCTGTTTTCCCCCCGGAAAAAGATCCACATACTACGTATACGGTATATAACATACTAAATTGTTATTTTACAAACAATAAACTTAAACAAATTGTATAACTTTTTTTTTTTTTTTGGGTATTTTCAATCATTTTTGATAACTCAATTATTATAATATTATAAAAGAAATTGAATTTTATATGTATGAAAATACTGGAAATCTTACAATATTTTAATAATAGTTATTGTTTACAGTATCATTGCCTCTTATCTACTATGAGATTTCAGAATTCAGTTATTTTCTGTCATGTTAGGCCAATAATTTGCTCTCGAATAATTATGAACATCCTTAAATATTAGTTGATGATGTATGACTCGTATAAATGTATATAAACTTAATCTATCATATTTTATTTACAGTAACATGCCTCCATTTGGTCTACCAGCCAGTGCTTATGAATTCAATCCAAACGCTCGGTTAACTATTAAATTTGATAGAGAAATGTTTAACAGTAGTCTGTTTGATAGTGAAATAGAAATTAGTCCTGCTGGTATTGGGAACAACATGGCATTTCGGTTTAATAGAAATGATTTATTTAGACCTACTCAGTAAGATATAAATAAATAATAGATAAAATATTTTGTTTATAGTTATTAACCAATATTATGTAACAGTTTTGATTTTAGTAATAGAGGTAATATGTTGTTAAATGGACACTTCACACCGTCCAATTTGGAAGTAGGTGAAAATTTAGATACTAAAAGGCAACAACATTTAAATGAGTTCGGGATGAAAAAACCCGAAATGAAATCAAAACCATTCAAATGTGATGTTTGTAAGAAATCGTTTTCCAGTTCCGGAGGTTTGACAGTTCATTACAGAACACACACGGGTAACAAACCTTTTAAATGTGATTTATGTAGTAAAACCTTTTCAAATTCAAGTCATTACAATTACCACATGCGTGTACATTCAGGAGATAAACCATTTAAATGTCAAGTGTGCAACAAGGAATATTCTTGTGCTAACGGAATTTTATATCACCAGAGAACACATCACTTTTCGCAAGACACAAAACCACTGAAGTGTGATGTTTGCAACAAATTGTTTTCAAGTCTTGGTGGTTTGACTGTTCACTATCGCTCTCACACTGGCGACCGACCATTTAAATGTGAAGTATGCTTTAAGACATTTACCAGTTCTAGTCACTGCAAGTATCACCAAAAATCTCATCTGGAAACACCTACAAAAAAAACTTTAAAATGTGATGTATGTCATAAATTGTTCTCCAGCTCTGGTGGTCTACAAGTTCACTATAGGATGCATACTGGTGACCGACCGTTTAAGTGTGAAGTTTGCCTTAAATCGTTTACTAGTTCCAGTCATTTTAAGTACCATCAAAAATCACATGTGGTTTCCAATGAAAAAAAAACATTAAAATGTGATATATGCGATAAGTTATTTTCAAGTTCGGGTGGTCTAGTGGTGCATTATCGTACACATACCGGCCACAGACCGTTTAAATGTGAAATTTGCTATAAATCTTTTACCAGCTCCAGTCATTTTAAATATCACCAAAAAACCCATATTGTTGGAGATGGAGTATCCGAGTGGAATAAAACAGCAGCCGTAGCACGTAACGTTCCCAATATAAACCCTGGTCATGAACGGCTTCTCTCTCACGCCAAGACAATTGTTTGGGGAGAGAGATTGCCAACATCCACCCCAGATATGGCAGAAACCTAAGGGTGTTCTGATACTATTCTGCCGCTATGCGACCAAAATAGGCTCAGGTTTACTCTCAGTTAAGTCCTACAAAAAATTGTACACATATTGGTCACTGATTATTTTATTGTGAAATTTGCTTTAAATATTTTAATTGTAGCTTAACTTATTATACAGAATAAACCAAAATCTGTAGATTATTCTACAGTGTTTTTTTTTTTTTTTTTTTTCAATTGCTTTATTTGTAGTTTAATAAATACATTTTAATTACAACATATTGTTTATATTGTATATATTATGTAGGTATAAAAATGTACAATTGTATTTTTTTTTTTTTTTTTTTTTTTTTTTTTATATTTTTCCTATTTTTAATATGTACAGAATTGATATTTTATGGTTATTCTGTATTGTATTTTTTTTTTTTTTTTTTTTTTTTTGTCATTTTTGACTGAAGTTAATTTAAAATATTTTGTAATAATATTAATACTTAAAATATAAATAAGGAATATTTGATACGTAAATGATTTGTTACAAATTTATATAAATTCAAACATGTAATAATAATTATTCAACACTCTAAATCATTTTTTCAATATGTCTATTGTTTGTTGTACCAATTAAAAATGTACTGTTATCAACATTTCTATTACCTAATACCATTTCAATAAAATTGTAGTTAATATTCAGTATTTAATCAAACTTATATAGTTATATCGGTGTTTAATTTGATAACAATATAAATTCCAAATTTTCTTGTATTCATCTTTGTATTGATATTTTAAATTCTCCATTAAAATGTGCAAGTATCTGTACCTACTTTCGTGAAGACGGTTTTTTAAAATAAAATACATCATTATTAAAGTTAAACATATGTATTTTAAAGGAAGATGCATTTCCCATTACTTATATATTATTACTACATTTTTTTTCATTTCAATAAAACTTAGTTGTCTTGTATTTCTACGTGGCTACATTATCTACAAAAACTACACACTAAATTATTATTTAATTGTTCGGTATTACAATTCACTAATTCTAAAATAGTATTACCTGGCTATTGGTATAATTGATATTGGGACATTTGTTCTTTACGTTATCTATAGTCACTTTGTTTTATTTCTACTTTTTATAAGCCTGTTGGGTAACTTCTCTAATCTCTGTCCTAACAAGTAAATACTAATCAGTAATTGCGCAAGATCAAGAATAAACAAACAAATAAAAAAAAATCTTATATAATATTATTTTTAATTTTTGTTTTTATATCAAGTGTACTACATTATATTTATAAATATTACCTTAATAATTAATTTTGTTCATCACCACAAAAATAAGGTGGATTCCCTGCTCTGCTAATTCACTGGCAAGCCGTTATCAGACTAAAAATGTAATATTGATATTATGCCGGTAACTATGTTTAAGTATTAATAAGTAACAGTCAACATTTAAAAAATCTAATTTAGTTTTACACGAGTACATGTATGTAGACACATAACTAAAAAAAATTATACAATTCAATAATAGTAGGTATTATTGTTTTATGAATACGGCTAGTATAATTGGTGTATACCAATACATTGTCCTGGAACGTTATGTCCCGAGCAGGTAAATTATTGACGTAAAAAGGCAATTCCTATGAGATGAGCTGCTTGCAATTTTCCTCGGGATAAATCTCCTGCTTCTTCTATTTTTCAGCTTGTCGGTCCTTTAAGATCCATTGCTGCCATCTCGAGTCCTTTCCATTTCTTACCGTCGCGTATGCCCTGTCCACACTTGTGTCTTCTTCTATATTTCCTATATGTTGGACACCAACGTTCATCCAGTGGGTTTTAGGTCTTCATATCGGTGGGCTATCGTTAATTGCGTTAACCAGAACTTCTTTTGTTAATTGACCGCTCTCCGAACCATTCTAGACGTTTGCATTTTATAAGCGATTGAATATCTGGTCTGTTATATAGTCATCTACTGTTATGCAGTCTATGTTTGGGATTCTTCTGGCTACCATACAAATATTTGGTTTTATCTTCATTCACACGCGACTTTCACCTACGGCTTTACTTGCCCTTAGAAGATTGGACGTTGTATTCTCTCGTCTATCCCATTACCAACAATACCTTCAGCGTACGCCAGTGTTACCCGTTCTCCACATGTTCCCGTTGTCATAGGCGGCTATCCCTCACTGATTTTTCTAGTGCTAGGTTAAATAGCGTAGTAGACAGATGGCCTGTCTTAACCTCAAATGTCTCACGGAATTCCCTGCGGGAAACGGACACTAAAAATTTAAGGTTTATCGTAACACCCTTTTATCAGGTTCACAATACTTCTTGGGGACGCCCAATACTTTGCCAAAGCTTTCCACAATTGTTCTCTATTCGGTATAAATAAGTCGGAAGATTTCGCATAAACATTATAAACACGGATATATAATATTATATTGGAAATGTAAACGGACAAGACGTGAATTTATGTAACGCTGTCTTTGTTAGTGCAGTCGGTGTCGGTCGTACTGCGCGAGCATAAATTCATTTCGAGCGCCTTGTACTCGGCCGTCAGCGATTCGATGTCGTCGCGGGCATGCCGGAAATCGTCGTCGATCATTCCCTCGTCGGTGAACAGATGCAAGAAGGCCTTTTTCGCGAACATCGTCGAATACCGCCGGCACACACGGCCGAACACGTCGGCCACCGCCGTCGAGTTGGCCACCACGGTGCCGCTCAAGTCGATGCCGTGCGACGGGACATCGTAGACGGCCGCCTTAACGTTCTCGGGCGGGCACTGGCCGTGTTCGGACGCCGCCGCAGCCACGGCCTGCATAACCGTCCGCGGCGATTGGGTGGCGTGCAAGTTCCGGCCGCGCAACGTGACGGCCGCGGCCACGACTGCCGACCGCCTGCCGCCGCGGTTCCGGGGCGGTCTGTAGTCGCGCGCGACCGTCACGAACAGCCGGTTGACAATGGACTGCAGTTCCGGGACGGTTTGCAGCAGCGTGGCGCTGGTGCACAACCGCGGCCCGGCGGTCTGGCCACGGAACGTGAGTGGCGCGAAACCGGGCACGAAAAAGTGCATCTTCGGGTACGGCACCAGGTTGGCAGTGCACTTTCTCATGTCGGCGTTCAACTCGCCGGCGAACCGGAGCCCGGTGGTGACGCCCGACATGGTCTGCGTTACCAGGTGGTTGAGGTCCGCGTACGCCGGCCCGCCGTAGGTCATCGGCCCGGTAGTGTACGCGTCGTATAACGCCCGGTTGTCGGCAAAGTACGTGTTGTCCGCACCGCCAATCAGCCGCGCCATGGTCAGTGCCGCGTTGTACGGTTCGATCGCCGTGGCTGACACCGACGACGACGGCACCACGCTAAACGTGTTCACCGTCCGGCCCGGATACCGGTGCCGGACCTCGTCCAACACCCTGGCCCCCAATCCGGAACCCGTGCCGCCGCCCAACGAGTGCACCATCTGGAACCCCTGCAACCGGTCACATCGCTCCGCCGCGGACTGGACGGCGTCTAGGACTCGGCGCGCGATTTTTATGTCGTTGTACCCTCTGGCCCAGTTACTGCCGGTCCCGCCGCTGCCGCCCACCAACGTCTCCTCTTTGAACCGCCCGCCGCCGCCGCCACCGCCGATGCCATTCAACGCCGCCGAGTCCGTATCGACGAGCACTGCCCTCGGTGCATACGATTTGCCTGCAATTATTATAAAAATTCGTTTGGTATTGTTTCATCCATTCGGTAATTACAAATACCCCTTTTATAGGAAATGAGAAATAATATATTCAGATATGGTATAGGTGTATGGGCATTGCGTATACGTTAGGACAAGAAGAAACGATGAGCAAACAGGTGGGGTATATCAAGTGCAGATGGAAGCTAAAAAAATAGTTGCTATAAGGGTATTTGGGGAAAACCGATAAAATGGAGTGTGAAGTACTTGAGGAAATGGTAACAGACAAGAAGATGTAGGGGGTGGCGAGGATAAGAGTAGCCAATCCCACTTTTGTACGGGATAAAGGTGAAGAGGAAGAAGGGACTGTAAACTTAAATGGTACCGCGGCGATTGTTTTTAGCACAACGTGGAACTTGTAGGTGTTTAAATAAAAAATAATAATAATGCGATACATAATTTTAGGGTAGAATTTTTGCGATAAATAGCGTGGGGATATTAAAACATAGAATTTGAGGGATGGCGAACAGACGATCGACTCCTTTTGGATTTTTGTTTGTACCAACTTACCATTTGCAGTGGCTATTGTGTATGTCTGTACACGATTAATAGACTCGAAAACGACTAGAGCCATTTTTACGCGGTTTTTTTTTTTTTTTTTTGCAAAATGTTCCGCGTTGTCCGGAGAAGGTTTATAGCTATTGGAATCCACCCCCTATTAGGCTTTTAGGTATTTTTAGTACGAAAATCTAATCATTTTTGTTGATTTACGGGGTTAGCTTGGTAACACGGATGAAAAAAAAAAACTGTTATTAATTATTCTAGCGCAATCCGTGTGTGTATCTATGGTAATAAGTGAAAACACGTTAAACCATCGGCTTTGTTTATTTACGCACCAAATGACAACGAAAAAATGTCGTACATCATAAAGCAATGCAACGAACGAAATGATTATGTCACAGCAAAAAGAAAAAAAAAAAACTAGAAATATTTGTTTGACATGTAGTTGTGACTTAATTCAATTGTGACTTAGATTTTATTTGTTGATTAGCGGTCGAAATGACAAAGTAGAACACATTTAGTCTGCTGAGGATGGACTACCCACTTTCCACCTGTTTTTTGTTTAAATAGTGACACGGCCAGTACAATAATACATAATAACATTGCAATAGCAAAGCATTGTCGGTTCAGCTAATCTTTTTGAAAAGAGTAATGTCTTGTCCGTGACAAACCCAATCTAATAATAATAATAACCAATTTTTATTTATTTATTTTTTTTTTTTTCGTCATCTGTGTCACCAAGGTAACCAGAAAATTGAATTTCGGCAAAATTCGTGTGCGAGCACTCCATTTAGAGGAGTAGTTGTCCGAAAATTATTTCTTATCTCACCCCTAAACCATAAGATATATATACACTGCCAAGGTCATTCTTCTTTTTGTTTAATATAAGTAAGGATTTATCGTTAAAAACGAATAAATTTATTATAATTTCTTGTATACGACACGTCCGTCCCAAAAAGTAACTATTGTGTAAGGGCAACGTAAATCAGATTTGCCTAGAACGGCAAGAAAAACCTAAGGCCTACCCTGAGAATACGGACATCGTATTCGAGACGATTTGATTTGATTTTCACCCTGTATAATGGGGACCATACGGAATTAAACGCGCGCCATTGTCTGGCACTGGGCCACGCAGTGTTGTTTCGGTGATATATTTTAGAAATGTATACAATTAGGTCGTATTAGTGATGTATATGGGCCAGCATATATTTTTTCAAGACACTCGACTTTAATCATTTGGGAGGGGCGACAGTCAACAGAACACAAATAACTAGACAATGGACTAAAAAAAAAATAAAAAAGACAGACATACTGCCGCGCCGTGTGGGTTGATCGCTGTTGTCGGTGGGGAGTTGGGCGAAGATATAGGATATCGAGGGATATTTAATATCTGTACGAAACGATAAATAATTGCCTGCGAAAAACGATTCAGAGCGATGTTCGGGATTAATCATAGTTTGAAATGCCATAATTTTTACGGTTTCCATCAAAATTTACACTTTAAAACATCTATAAAAAAAGAATATATTACTACATTGCCCTAGATTTTTATTTTTTTTTTCTTCTTCTTCGCCGTTAATACAATCCATGAAGAACCTCGTGTCAAATTATTAAGACATGTACAAGAGAAATTAAACCTCCATAATATGCACCGATTAGACAACCATTTACACCTCTGAAGTTAACGATTGACACGAGATTACTAAAAATTGTTTATAGACCAAGGAAAAAGTGCCGGCGAAACACCTACGCGTGTTTGCCCTAGGAATTTGAAAAATCGTCCTCCGGCTCCCGCCCATTATAATATTATACATTTTAAATGAATTTTCGTAATTTACGATAATTTGTATGCGTTTTGTCGAATGGGATCTAGGGTGTTCTGCTTTGTTTGTCCAACTCATCGGCCGACTTTTCGGGTTGTCGAACGGTTACAAAGGGCGTTCGATTTACAGCCCGGCTCGTCATACCGGTGAAATATGTACGGGGGAATTTTTTATTTTTATTTTAAGGGGCTTTAACTGGCTGGCTGCGGCGAACATGCCTATCGTATTTTGTAGTAATTTTGTACCGGTGGCCGATTTGCAATAGGCATTTGGCCGGCAACGGTACGAAATTACTACAAAAATAAAATATTATTTGTGTGTACGGATCACGTATAGGTATACACGGTTTGGTGCTTACTCGGAGTCTCCTCGTAGTACACGTGTATCCGGTCCAACTGGACGCCAGCAGATGAGCCAACGAATCGGCCCAGCTCGTCGAGTCCGTGTTCGTTCGAAATAGTATTCCAAAACTGTCAACGACAACACGGCGTCGCATTATTATAAGTATATGTACTTCAACAATCGTATTGTACTTCAACAATAGTATTGTACTTCAATATTAGTATTGTATTTCAATAATAGTATTGAACCCGGACGCAGTGGCGCCACAAGACTCCTGGGATTAAAAAAAAAAATCGAAGGATCGTCCGCCGCCCAGTAGGACAACAGGCTACCGCCCCATAGTAGCTCGATTATTATATTCTTTTCGCGTTTTACAATATTTTATTATCGACGTTTGCGTAAAACTTCAAATATGAATGGGGACCGATGGTCTAGTCCCGGTGCAGGGCCCACCAATTTGGCGTTTCGCGAAACCCAACGGTTCCGTGAGGCAAAAATAAACAACATTTTCGATTCGAACTATGAACGAGAGCCGGGCACTCTTTTCGTTATTTTTATCGTAAAAAATATTTGCTGTATAATAGTTGTCGGCCAACATGTTTCGCGAACTCGAACGCATTCTTAATAGAAAACGAGAGCTCAGTGACACGGATAAACGCAGACAAAATATAAGATCATCTCAATGGAATTAAAATCGTTCCAAGATAAACGTAGATTCATGTGTACTAAATCCATTTTCAGTTCAGGAAAACCGTCCATTAATACGAAAGTTTGCTTGAAATAAAATGTTCTACCGATTTGAAAATCAAATTCGAGTGACTTAAAATTGAGGGGTTCTGGATTGCCATGGAAAGCGATTACAAACAATTATCTATAATGACTGTCGCGCCATTTTATTGCCATTCGCAATTTCCCACTAGTGCGAAACTGGCTTTTCAGTGTACATAAAAACGAAGAATATGCGTTTTGAAATCAACTGAATGCTGCTCCGGAATTAGAAATTCAACTTTCAGGAATAACTCCGGATTTATAAGAACGGTAATGAAGAAAACTAAGGAAAGATTCCAATCTACTCATCGAATCATCAATCTCTGAGTTAAGTAACAAAATCCATCAATATTAACGACATTCACTTTGGTGTCGGATTAACTGCCCATTAATTCGGGTATACAAAAAATATGTCTGCGTTACTGTGGTTATGGCGAAAAAATGGGTGTTCCGCAAAATGTTCAAGTTCCCGAAAAGATTCGGTGAGTAAAAGAAGTTGGGAAACACTGGTTTATTTTTTTTTTTTTTTTTTTATTATAGACGCACCGCTACTCCGGACGACGAATCGATATTAGATTTTATATATATATATATAATTTTTTTTCTTTTAGTATTTGACAACAAAAAAAATACGAAACCACCGCCGATAATACAAGTGAAAAATTGTTCGAAAGCCGGTCCCCATTCCGCCGGATCGTCTATTTCCCCACACGCAGGAAGACCGTTTGGAGATTTAAATCTTTGCGTTGTTGATACATCGAATTTTACAGAAGAAACCGGAGAATTAAAACGTTTCATTTTTGTACAATCGTTACACAGACTATGAAAATTAAAATCGACTAAAAGGTTAACCCAAATCGATTACTTTTACTCTTCGTCCTACCGACGCACAAGCGATGCGCGTGTTTTTATAATATCGGTATATTTGCGTTTGGATTAACCGCTATATACCTCCTAGTAAATAAAATGAACGCCACTCGGATTATTTCTTATTTGTTTGTGGTTTAGAGGGAAAAAAAAAAAAAAAAAAAAAACGTACGCAGTTTCCGATCCGATTGCCGCACTGGCCAACTTGGATTTGTAGTATTTCTCCCATGCCGCTGCTAATTTGATACTGCGAGTTGATTGCAATAGAATTTAATTTGAATTTGAAACTCGTCACGTTTGTTTAAAATAAACAAATTTTCAACGGGGTCCGAGCGACAATATAACGCCGGGTAACGACGACCAACAACATGTGGTTTTGTTATTTTTGACCTCGTCGGGATTTTAATTCCTAATACATATTATATGATATATTAAAATTAAGAGTTTACTTTATAAAAAAAAAAAAACCCTTCATTTTTTTTCTCTCTCTAAAGATTCAGCAAAATACCTTGGAACGCACCAAGGACTGTGGTTTAAACCGGAAACACCACGTCCGTCAGTTTAAAGGAAAAAATAAAAAAAATAAAAAAATGCGAAAGCTCTATCGGTTAGTGGGGACCCAGTAAATAACAGTAGAAAACGAAATCTAAAAGTTTGCTAGCCAACACGAGACGGTGCTGGATCACCGTGTCAATACGATTACTAGACAACTCCAGGGACGTCTTAAGCGCCGGAAACAATACGACTCGTTAAGTTTATGAAGTTAAATTAAGAGCAGGAGCCACACTTCGTCGGAAGCGCTACTTCATCAACGTGTAAAATGTATATATTAACGTCTAATATCTACGATTTATTATATTGTCAAACATATTTATAAAGATATTCGGGTCGTTTAAATGCTAAAGCCCCGGGAGGGCATTTGAAAAAAAAAAAAAAAACCTAATTTCCCCCCCCCTGGAAAAATATCTACGAACGACCGTGTCCCATATCAGCTAGAACATTTGAATAGTAAATTTGATACTTAAAACTTATAATGGAAACACTCCTGTGGGTCTCCTGAGCCACATAACATTTTCCATAATTAAAGGAAAACAAAACGTTGACAGTTTGTAATAAACCTCTAAACACAGTTTTACAGTAGGACAGAAAAATAAATTCTGATATATATATATATATAATAATCATAGAATATATATATATATATATATATATATATGTATATAGTTTGAATATTATTTTTATTCGAACGATCAAACAAGCGCAAAAAAAAAATTAAAATCACATTTCTATATTAAATTATTATTATTGTATATTTTATACTCGACAGCGAAACTTAACAACAATTTTGCAAAATATAAACGATTTTGTATAATTTTTTTTTTTTTTTTTTTTTTTTTTTAACTAAAATAAAAAGTACAAAAATATAATCAATTATTAAAAAAAAATTTGAATAATCGTATAAATTGTGACATTATTCAGTTATATTTTTGTTGATACAGTCAAATTTGCTCATAACAATGACGAATTTTACAAAGTTCGGGTATAGCTATCTCATTCCCTAGGGTCCCTTAAATTATTGTTATAAGCCAATTTGACTGTATACACTTAACTATAATATGACTAAATATACATTAGGCACTCAATAAAAATATTTACTCTTGATGAAATAATACAATTGTAAGCGGTACACGATTATAAAAACCATACATAAAATACCATTTTCATATACAATCAATTTATAAATTTAAAAACGATCACAAGTTTAAAAAATAACGTACTATATATATATATATAAAATATTTTTTAAGCGTTGGTACAACATTTAACAAAAAAAAAAAACTCGAGTTAGAACTTAACTGTCATGTATATACTTAATTATTTCCCCTTTTTAATTCGGAAACCAACTACAAGTTTTTTTCTTAAATAATTGTTTTTCAAAGGTTAATATAACAAGGTTAATTATATAACATTTCCATGTGTTTAAATCAAATTTTGATTTTTGTGTTTACTGATTATACATAACATTACACGGCTCTTCTAAATCAATATTAATTGTTTAAGATATTTTTAATGAAAATTAATCTGCAAATATCATTCACACTAAACAATAATCCAGTGTCTATAAACTCATCAAATTATAACTGGCTTAATAAAGTACAGCTTGAGAATATAAATATGAGAAAATGAATGACAAATTTCATTAATAATTTTTTTTTTTTTGAATTTTAACACAAACTGAAAAAGCTGCTGGAAATAGAATAAAAATGATAATTATTGTAATTGCATTTAGAATAATACCTTTAAGACAAAATCTGTGTTCTTAAAAAAAATAAATCCCATAATATTGAAAATAACAAATCTTTAGAACGAGCACCAATATATATTATATTCAGTAATAATAAATGGAATAATGATTAATATATACAAATACAGATAAGTATCATAAAGGTGTTTGTGAATTAACAACTGACAATAGAAACAAATTGTAAGATAAATGCCTACAACATAACTTAGAAAAATATAATTTTGTTCGCGAAAATAAATTAAAATTAAATCATATTTTAGTTGATAATAAGTAACAGCTAATACAATTTGAAATCATAAATCTGTAAATACATATTAAATTGTGTAATAAAGAAAGGAACATAATTATTTTAATAGTTGATAAAAAAAATATGATGGTTAAATAATTAACCTATTACACAGTGGTTCAATAAAGGAGCCCAGCTATTTTCTTTTAAACTTTTAGTCGATTTTTATATTCAAATTATATTGCTGTGTTCATCTTAATATGCCAATAAGATCTTAAACTTACATTATTTTACTTTATCAATGAAGTCTTGGAGGAAAGTAAAAATTTTGAAATAAATATGAAGGAATGTTTATGTCTTTACGTCTATTCGTTATTAATTAATAACAATGTTTTAGAACTTAAAATGTACAAAAAATATGTTTCCAACTATACAAATGTGAAGTGAAAAAAAAATAATATTTACTATTTCTAGGTAATTTTCATCCAATGACTAAAAATGTTAAAAGAAAATTCAGGCAAATATCATTTAGTGAACCAACACACACATGCATAAATTTATATTATTGATCAGTCCAAATGGACAAATTTCCTTTATATGACTTAAAATATAACCATTATTATCTATGTACGTATACTAAATATAATAATAAACAATATAACATCATCATAATAAAAAAGAACGGTAAAAAATAAATATTATATTTTAATACACAGCAGGCAAATGATTGCAAAATGTTGGCCAAGTATTTCAGGCAAGTAGCACACACGCGTATGCATGACCGGCCTTCAAGCCAGGCTCACAATATGGTGCAGCAACGACAATAATGTTTACGACTATTGCCAGTGGACGGCGGAGGCGTCACAGGCGCAAAATATGCATGCACATTTATATTAGGTAAGTGTGTCTAAATAAAATATTAAAAAAATAGATGATTTATATATGTAAATATATATTAAACAAATTAATAATAATGTATTGATTTTTAGATAGATGAAAAGCTTTTATTTTTATTACATTTCAATCAGTCAATAATTTCCATTTTGTCATTTAAATATTTGTATGTTTAAAATTCAAGGCGTTAAAACAATTAGCTAAAACATAAATGTAAAACAAAATAATTACACTTACTCGAAGTCGTTTTATTCCATTTCTGGTAATGAGTTGGCAATCATATAACATTATTCTTTGCAAGTTGTGACAATTGATAAGGTGGTCAAGAGATGTATCAGTAATAAGAGGACAATTATCCAATTCAAGCACAGCCAAATGTTCTGATGCACAAGTCGAAGTACTCAGATGTTTAATACCATCGTCAGTGATCAGTTCACAATGAGACAAACTCTGTAATCGAATAGTAAACTCAATTAAAAAATAAGAAGAAACAAAATTATTATCCAAGTTGATAATTACCAAATACTCAAGACGAGGACATCCCATAGCTAAATGAAATAGAGTTGAGTCTGTAATAAATACACATTCTTCTAAATCCATTTTCTCCATAAAATGGCATGTCTATTTAAAACAATTATACATATAATATATCTTTTAAGAGAAGTAAGTACTTAATTACTTTTGATAATGCTAGAAAACCTATATCAGTAAATTGAGAACAACCGGCAACCTCTAAGGTATTTAACTGATTACATTTTTCAGCTAGGGCAACAAGACAGGTATCAGTCAACAAAGAACAATTTGCAAGGCATACATATTTCAAGGAATTACAGTTGTTGGCTAATTTTATTACAGCTTCATCTTCAATATTCTAAGTAAAAACAAACTCAAGATGGCTAGTTAAATGCAAAACAAAAAAAAAACATAATACTTACATTGCAGCCATGTAAATTGATTACTTCTAATTTGACACAATGCTGGGCCAAACAATTGATTGCTCGTGTTGTCATTCTTGTACAGCCTTTAGATATGAAAGATTTTAATTTTGGGCAACCATGTGCCAATGCTTCAACTCCTACAAAATTATCAACAATGTATATACGAGTAAGAAAAAAATAAAAACAAACAAAATGTACCATTCTCTGTAATACCATCACACCATGATATATTAACACTGGTCAAATTCGAACAACCATCCGAAATTGCTTTTAAGGATAAATCTGACACCATAGAGCATGAACCAATGTCTAAAGACAATAACTTTTTGCAAAATTGACTTAAAGACTGACTTGTGCTATAAAGGAAAAAAAGTGGTTAATGACAATACAAGTACTATTAATCATTCTAAATATTAAATTTACCTATCTGTAATTCTCTTACACCCATTTAGATTTATATACTCTATATAATTACAACACTGAGCAAGAGTTTTCAGAGAGCCATCGCCTACAGATTGACATCCGCGCAAACTAATCTGCCGCAAGAAGCCACCACACCGTCGTGAAATATTTTCTATCACTGGACCCTACAAATATTTGTATTATTTTTTTTTTACTTAACTATAATATACATACAAAACTTAAAAATGGTTAATTTACTTCAACGTCTGTCTGAAAGTCAAATAAATCAATTTTTTGCCAATTACTTCCATCTAGTGCTAAGACGTTCCAAGCGTGAGATACTTGAGCACATCGACATAATGACACAACATCTAGGTACGAAAATATGCTGCAAAATAAAAATGTAAATTATTTTATATTTACAACAAAGAATTAAGCTATCATATATCAGTCAAATTATACCGTAATAAAAGCTCTTTTGGTAATTTCTTATTTATTTGAGCATCTTCCTCTAAACACGTTTTGGACAACTGAATTATGAAATATTTAACAAGTTAAAAATTAATCAAACACTGTATGCATATATTAACTACAATAATTTAACAACATGTACCTGAACGTAATTATGTTTCATATTTGAAACGGATGAATTACTATGATGATGCATGCTTGATGGTGCATCTCTTGCAAGTGTTTCCATGGTTATGTATGTAATTAAGTTCACTTAGAATATACCTAAACAAATAAGAAAATAAATATGTTTTATGTGTAAACATAAAAAAAATAAAATGTGACCAATAAACGTGGACATATAGATTGTTTTTTAATAACAATAGTCATAAATTAATAGTAGGTGCCTAATATAAACATTTATCTAATACAATATAATATAATGCACTTCTTAATATCTTATCGAAATTTAAGCATTCAATTAACATAAAGCGTAATAAATTTTTTTAAATAAATGCAATCGTAATAATAGCTGATTTATTTACTAAATTGACCTCTTATTATAACAAACAAAGATAATAATAATAATTTTACAGATTAGAATTAAGCATAATGTTATGTATTTATGTTAGTACACGGAGAAAATAATAATGATCAAATTTTAATGACCTAAGTTATAACTTATAAACATAAACGATAGCTATTGAACTATTAATATTATTTTATACTATTAGGTAAATGGTTAAAGTAAAATAATAAAAAATGCCTCTTAAACAATTTAAAAAAACATTATTCTTTTTTTAGATAAGTAAATAAAAATTGTATCTAGTATACATATAACAAAAACATTAAATAAAATAGAAATTAGTTTCAATAGGTTTAAAATGTTTTGAAAAATGATAATATGTAATGTATTTTTACAATTTAAAACAGCAACACAGTACCTACTGAAATCTAAAACCTAGTTGAATTTAGTAATACGGTATTAATATGGTCATTAGACAATGTATCTCACTTCCAAACGAGTCAAACTACCACTGTTCCATAACAACAATATGTTTTTATTTAATTTAAGAAATGTTATTTTTATCTAAATAAATAAAGACTGTAAAAAAATAATAATATTGTTTACAAAAAAAACATAAGATATTTGCTCTAAAGATAATTTGAATATTTGATTCTGTAAGACATAAATCTAAATTTAAAATTGTTTTACAAAACATTTAAAATTAAATTGTATTTAAAAGTAAATTCAAATTAATTAAATAAAATTGTATATTAAACTGTAGAGAAGAATAAATATTTCATGTATTTAAAATACATTTTCAACTAAAATTAATGGCAACAATAATTAAAACCTGTAGTACAACACTAAGTTTTTAATTTGATTTTATTGTCATTAATATTAAAATAAATGAAAAAAATAATATATTTTATATAATGTAGTTAATTTCATAAAATATGCATACAATAAATTATTTATAATGTCAGAATGTTACAACTGTAATACAAATAGTAAATAATTATTCATTATTCATTTTTGAATACCTATCCCCACTAGAGAAAAATAAAATAATAATATCAATAATATAAATACATCAATACTATAAATAATTTTGTTTGTTTTTAAATTGCTCTATATAAAAATCAATTTGAAGAACTTATCAAAATAATTTGTTTTACTTATAGATAATTTAGTAACTAAATAATTATATTATCGTAATTCGATCAGAGTCCATTCGAAAAATTAATTGAAGGTGGTACTGATCAAATAATTGGTTACAATTCAAAGAAACAATAAAATAATATTGTATATTCATAAACTATTAAAAATTATTATTAATTTTCCTAGCTTTATTCAAAGAAAATCATTAGACGATGTATAAAGGTGGCACATTTTTTCTTTTTACCTTCTCCAGAAATATGTAAAGAATACATAATAGCATACATAAAAAAATAGAAATGGCAGAGGTGCGTCACAGTTGCCAGTGACAACCAAATTAATACCTACAAATAAAGTTTATATAGATTGTCCGCGACAATTAAATTATTATATTAATAATCTCTGCTTTTTTTACCAGAATACAAGTAATCAGAAATCAGTACAAATTATTTAATTTTTGTATTAAAAATCCAAAATTCAAGAACAAGCACACATATGATTTAAAAATACAGCTACAATATCTGGGCAGAGTCCAACCTATTTTCAAAATTTCAAATCTCTGCGTACCATTGGCATGACATTGCACACACAAACACACAACAAACACTTCCTTTTAAATAGGTAGATTAAAATACCTATTTTAAAATGTAGTAACACTTAGGTTTACGCGGATTTGAATTATTAATTATTGCCAAGATAAATTCTAGATAACATGCAAACATTGCAAACCACAGCCTACATAGCTACATACAATATTTGTATGAGATTTTCTTTAAAATATATTATATATCTAGATTGTTAATCTTTTGAAAAAAGTATAATTATAAAAAATGAGTGTTTTGTGATTTCCAAATTTGTATTATTCATATTTTATTCACATTGTTTCTCACAAAAATATAAAAATGCATAACTAATGTATTAGGTGTCAAATATTTTGTTCAAATTTAATGTCAACAAATAGTGTGTACCTTGAGTTTTCATTTATTTTCACTGGTTTTTACTTTAATGCAATTTAAAAAATATTATGTTAAATCAATCAAACATCCTATAGAAGATATTTAACCTTCTAATCTAACCCAAACAATTATTCGTAATCAAAATATTTTTGTAAAATTTTACTAATATGTTTAAAATTATATTTGTATCATAGGTGAATAGGTACAAAGTTTTAATCATGCCATTAGGTATAAGTACCGAAAATAAAATACTGGTTTGTCAAAGGTAAAAAGGTAAATTAAATATTAGAGTGGCGGTAAGAAAAGAATCTGTAATACCTACGCAGCAATATTTAAATACCCATAGGTACTATCGATACTTACATGTTATTATAATTTGACTAATTATTAAGATTATTTTTAAAAATTACCTAGGAGTCTAGTATCGATCGGTGGACAGTGGTCCCCCCAATCTACATATGTATTTCGACACGGTCCAAATCAAAGACTTTGTAATGTAAATACATTACTTATACAATATCGGTGTGTGAGTGATTATTGTAAAATAGCACAATGTCCACCGAACCGTTGAGCGGTACACTGAGTCGTCAACACGGTGACCGGTGGACAGCGACGTCGTACCATAATATTATGTTATAGTTATACGGTGATGTAATTACTACACGACGGCGGGTACCAATAATAATACTATCGTGTATAGATATATTGTGTAAGGTAAGAGCACGTCAAGTACAACGATATTTACTTGCCTTGACATTCACCTCGGCAACATCACAGCAGCAGCAGCAGCAGCGGCGGCGGCGGCGGCGGCGGCGACGACGACGATCGAGGACGAAAACGTTACACGGCGACAACGACAGTAGCGACGACGACGTCGGGACACGGTCAGGGAGAACACGTACCGCTGTCAACTGTTATCGTTCGTCGCGGTCGTCGTATTTCTTACGTGCTCGCCCACGCGGCAGCGGAACGCAACAAAACCCATTGTCCGGGCCGGCCGGCCGTCGTCGTCGTCGTCGTCGACATCGCCGTCCCGCCGCAATCGCGGACGTCGAGTCTATCGCGTCGAGTCGCCACCGCCACCGCCGCCGCTAACGACACCGCGTCGTCCGCCGTAGCCACCGCCACCGACGCCGCCGCCGCCGCCTCCGTCGTAGTCCGCGTAGTAGTAGTACTCGTAATCGCAGTAGTTTTTACCACCGCGGCGGCCGCCGTCGATCGTTTTCCCCTGCCAGTCATTCCGAATATTATTGTTTATACATAATATATATTATTAATTATTATATATTAAATATAAATGCGTCGTAACGCACGCGCCAGTGTGTGTGTGTGTGTGTGTGTGTGTGTGTGTGCGTGTAAATACTAAATAACAAAACCATAAAGAAATTACGAAACAAAGGATAACGATAATACGTACGTGAACACGCACACACACACACCGCATAAGCGCGCGCGCCAACCGTTGATTGTATAATATTATTATTATTATTATTAAATGTATTATTAATTAATATACCCGTAATGCGATTATAATATTAATATTCATTCGCGTAGTACGCGGACGCGCAAAACCACTAATATATTATTATATTATTGTTGTTATTATTGTTAGTATTAATATTAATATTAATATTATTATTATTATTATTATTATACTCGAGTACTACGTTGACGCGGATTCCGCCGGCGGCGACGTTGAAATACACAATAGTGCGACGGCGTACACGGCAATGAAACAAAACAACAACAACAACAACAAAATATTTACTGAGCTCCTCGAAACGAATGCGTCGTGTGCGTACTCGCGGAACCGCGCGAGTTACGTCTTTGCGGATGGCGGTCCGCGAAGTGGCGCGCGCGGGGAAGCGAGTTGCGTCAGCTGATCGGTCGACAACATCAGCTGACTGCGGCGCGCAGCCGCGTCCGGTTCGCGTAATCGCTAGAATATTATAGACTATTATTATTAGTGCTCTATGCGGGCGACGTGCCGAGCACTAACAGGGGAGGGGGGGGGGAGGGAGGAAATTTTCGAGAAAAATCTAAGGTCGTAAAAATTTAACCCCATTCTCCCACAAAAAACAAAAAAATTCAGCTGGTCCAAGTACGCCACTGATCTCTATGCTTTATATTATATTAATATACTATTTGCATTGTAAATAATGTGAATTATGAATATGATAAATATTACGTCGTCGGCTAATGGGGAGCTCATTGGTTTATCACATATACTTTTCGCCTACTCGACAAATCAAACTTTCGAAACAACAACAAAAAAAAAAAACGTAATTTTATAGTTTGCACTTTATTATGAGTTATCTAATCTTATTATATGCATACCAGGTACTCCCCTCGGCCAATCTGAAAAATGGAAATTTTCGAATAACAATTACGATTTGTCAAATTTACTTATGTTTATTAATTCCATCAAATTTCAATTCATATAATGGCCCCCATACACGGTCAGTCATGAATGGCAATCAACGTGATTGACAGTCAAGATTGACGATTGATAATTACCATATACGGTTAATCAAGACTGACAATCTTCAGTAGTTCGATTATTTTATTTTTATAGTCAACACAATTGTTACTATTGAAAGTGTCGCGTTACGCGTTGTTGTCATTGAATATTTATTGAAAAAAAATATTTTTATATATGTTAAATTTAAAATTAAACTTTGCATTAAAATGAATAAAGAAGGTATTATTAGTATTGCTATTTACCTTGCGCGTGATAAAACAAAAAAAACCAAGAGGAAAAAAAAATTTTGGATGAAAGAATGGTTCAAAAAAAAAGAAACACATTATCCCATCATAATCTTCTAGTTGAACTTCGACTATCTTCTCTTTCTGACTACAGAAATTATCTCCGCATGGACCACATGACATTTTCGAAGTTATTAAAAATGATCACACCGATGATAGAGAAACAGGATACTTGTATGAGAGAATCAAAAATTTACAAAAGACAAAAAAACACGACTGCTTCACACAATTCGACTTGATTGACTGATAAATTGTACATTCTTAGACATACATGGTCAATCATCTTGATTGATGATAAAAATTCAAACATTTTTGAATTCCATCAATCATAGAATTTGATTGTCAGTCATTATCATTCACATACATACACCATCAGTCTTGACTGTCAATCACGTTGATTGTCATTCATGACTGACCGTGTATGGGGGCCTTAAGAGTCGGCTATTAATTGATTCTTTCATGCAATATTTTATGGTCAATTAAATAAATAAATAGAAATTGTGTGCATTTGTGGAAGTATGGCCGGAATCGATTTAAAAAAAAATATTACATCACTGAATAATATAAAACTAATGAAAACATTATCTTGGCTTGATTGAACTTTATAACTATAGATACAAAGATAATAAGATTAAAGAAACCGTCTACTAAGTCTAATTTTCCATTGTACGTTTTAGAAAATAATCATACCGTTGATTTTGATATACGTATAATTTATATTGGAGTTAAGGAAAATAAATTTAAAAACATCTTGAATTTACAGACAGATTTTAAAAATAATAATATTCTACATTGTACACCAATATTTTTCAGGTAATAGATAAAACTTCTTGAATCTATGTCATCTCATCTTGTTTTACAATTTTTCTAATAAAAATTGTGTAAAAAATGGTAATCGTTATATATTTTCCTTATTTCGATTTAATATTCAGTCACGTATTATTTTTCGCTTATGCTGTTCTATAATCCGATAAATATATTTTTTAAATCAAGTCCAGTCATACTACACACAACTTATATAATACTCCACAGGGCTTTGTTTTTTTTTTTTTTAAATTTTGATACTTTATTAATTTCTAAAACAACTTTTTTGTTTTTTATATTATTATAAAAATAATATTTAAAATAATAAATTGAAAAATGGTTTGTCGATACTCTATATCTGATTTTAATGAAATATGTATGGTATACCTATATGTATTTTGTCATAAAAAAAATATACACGATACGTGCATGATACAATACGTTCAGACTAATAACGGTATAATTACTATACAACTAGAAAAATCTTCAAGACAACTATAATAAATGTGTACGCCCGAAACGCAATTATTTTATGTATAATTTATAAATTATAATATATTGTATTGTGTGAAAAATAAAAGATAACAATGCAAAAATATTATGAGAAAAACGTAGGTACACGATGGTATAATGCGAATTATTCTGTTACCACGAGAGTGGCCTTGACGCTCGGGTTCATCATACTCGTATAAGTGTGTGTGTGTGTGTGTGTGTGTGTTTGTGTATGAATTATTGAAATGTATTATTAATAATACAGGGTGATTTTTTTTTATCATGACACAGCGATTTAATCCTCGAAGATTTGAGTAAAATTGATTTAGGATTTTTCAAACATTACACATAGGATCGCAATGATCACAACACGTTCAAAAGTATTCCCTCATTTCCGTACCCACACCAAAAATGCATAATATCGATTTTTGATTTTCAAATATATATTCCCTTCTTCCCGTCATAAACACAGATTCGAAAAAATAATATTATTCTAAAAAAATTTTGATACCAATACCTATCTACCTATGTATAACAAAAATATCAGATATACCGTTAAATAAATAAATGAGTTTGAAATTTAAACCGGAGGACCCAATCCTCTTTTAGATGATTTTTAACCTAACCTAACCTTTCTTTATTCCACCAGTATTAGTTTTATTCGTATTAAAACGTTTAGACAAATATTCTTTTTCTTTACGTATCTGGTTTTGAAAATGGGTATGTGTTTATGGTGTAATGGGTACGGAATAAGGGTAACGTTGTGAAAATATTGGAAACAATAATATCGTAGCCAAGGGAGGGGAGAGTTAGGTTAGGACCACGTGCCTCCCTGGAATTTTTTTGTATTTCTATAATGCATTATTATAATGTTAGTTATTTTTGTGTAGGTACAACATATCAACAACACATTTGTAACAAAAGAAGAAAATACACACATTTGTAAGAAGACGATTAAAATAATACTTATGATTATAAAATATAATCAATGACAGTACCCAACACTACTACTAATTGATTGATGTATTTTGTTATTCTGAAAAATAGTACGTGGAAATGAAATATAAATTACCCCAAAATCGATTTTACTCAAAATCATCATAGGTGATCGCTGAATCATGATAAAAAAAAAAATCACTCTGTATATAGATGTGTGTGCGTTTCAATATAGTATGTGGTGAATATACCGGTCACCTGCAGGCGTATTGCGCCGGTATTAACCTATTTGGCTGGTCGATCTTAACAAAATCCGGGTCGGTTAATTTAAAACTGACATTTATTTTGGCGACATCGTTTTAACGGCATTTCTTTAAACCACAATTGCATCCACGCGCATTCTGCAGACCGTCCGACCGCCGTCTTGATAATTTGACCCCTTTTATAATATCGACAAATTTCCCAGATAGCCTGAATCATATTGTGACCCGGTGGTCTAAAGATTATATGGACCTGATATAATATTATTTATTTACGAAATTAGTACGTAAATATGTTGATAAATTGAACAGCATCTAACAATAGACTATAGGAAATGATAATATGTTTCAATTGCATATTTTTAGAATTTTAGTGCATACAAATGCACTATTAACTATTAAGTTCTTATTTTATACGTTTTTTAGTGCATGCATTTACGAGCCCGGATAGAAACTTATATTAGATATCATTGGGGCCAATGTGGGAGGTCCGGACCCTATTGACAGTCTCCCCCCGTAAATGCGTCATTGATAATTGTGTTTGAAATGTTTGAACTGTTTATTTAGTATCATATATTATATCAGTTGACACGCCTTGGTCAGTCTAACAATTTAAAATCAAAGTTACCTAGTTGAATTTGGTAGGCTGTTATACACTTAGTGTTAGTCTATTTGATCCATCTACTTTAACGTCTTAAAACCCAGTAGTTTAGTATTATCTTATCCAATATTTAGAATTGGATGAGCGTGGGAGGCGAAGCCTAATAATACCACGGCCGCCGCCGCCGAGCGGCAACCGGTGGTTGTATACACCGGCTCAAGTAACACACTACGAAAAAAATAACACCTTACGTCTGGCGTACAACAATACAAATAATATGTATGTAATATCAATATTTTAATTATGCATTTATTTATTTATTCTAACAAAAAATGTGTAACTGTACATTACATAATATGCATTATTAAAAAAAAAATTCATTAAATTACCAAAAAAAAATTAAATGATAACAAAAAAATTAAATACAAAGAAATTAATCAGTGAATCTGAAAAACTCATATCACCTGTTCCTATTGTTAGGATATGACGTGCTCCTTCTTCGGGTTGTCCGTCCATTAATTCGTCAGTTATGTTCTATATTCAATAACTTTTCTTCTTCCTTTATGACATGCCCAACAAAATACGTTCATATTTCCGGTGTGACTTGTTCTACGCCTTTTTTTAATAACTCAATTACGTCCTTTAATTTGAAAGTGTTATTATGGCATCCAGAAATAACTTTTAGCAGATGCCTCCAAACGAGCTGTGAGTGGATTTAGCTCGCAGTGGTATGGTGGTAATCGCAATACGGTTTTTGGTATTATCCATCGCAATGAAGGCGTTTTCTTTTAATAACGGTAGAATTTGTACGAACCAATCATAGAATGAACCGCCATTCATCTCGTCATGGTAGTCCATAGAATTAATTGGTTTTCGATTCGAAACACAAAAGCCCCCTGGGACAAAGCCATTTGTCGACCCGATGTGTAAAACGATAAGACGCTTACCTTTTCCGGGGGGTTCCTTTAGTCCTGTGGTTAGGCCTCTGAGAAATGTATCACATGATGATTTTACTGTGGTATCGACCAATGTTCTGCTGTGTGTCTCGCCTACGTTAATCCACGTCTCATCCAAGTAATAAATCGGTTTGCTTTGTGCTCTGTAATGTCGTATTTTATCCAAATAACTTTGGCGCCAAGTTATTAAAAATTTTTCGAGAAATGCACTTTTACGATTTTTTTTTTACGTACTCAAATTGTAAATCCTTCAACACTTTCTGAAATTACGAACATTTAAGGCTTTGTAATGTTTCATCTTCATTAATGGCTGTTAACATTATTCCAATCATTGGTACCTCACGGTTCCTCCAAAAATTATGGATTTTTTGCCTAATTGCATTTTTATCAAATTCGTCAATTTTCTGAAGTATTGTAGGTCTAGGTTTTTTATTGTTCGGCGATGAAACTGTACTTTAATTTTGAAATGTTGACGATCATTTGTTTGACGGTCAATCGGGGGCTGTCTGGATCTACAAACTGTTGTTTAAGTTTGTCTTTATAAAGATTAATAATAATTTTCTTTTGACCAGTGTCAATAAACTAAAGAAAAAAATATGTTTAAAAATTAAGAATTTGCAATAGAAAAATAGTAATACAAACACTTACTTTTCCACATGGATTTTTTTTTGGAAGGAGACGTCCATGTTGTATTTCTTAGTATAGGTAAAAAATAAAAACCAATGGTGTGCTAAAACACGCACAAATTGTGTAAAAAAAACTGTGCGCCAAAAAAAAAAATGTTGTGTATATATTCGAGGAGACGAAGCTGTATACAAAACACGCTGTCGCCGTTTTCTGGACGGCGGCGACCAGCGTTTTGGCAGGTTTAGGTGGTGGGAATGCGCGAGAATGGACGAGTTTTGTTCGCACTCTCTCTCTCAATGGCGGTAATATAGTAGGATATACTTTTTCATATCGCATATTAGTTCAACTACTAGTGCGGCCGTTCTGTGTGCGAGCATACACTCTATTTAGAATAATAACAGGCCGAAAACACGTCGTTGGTAGCGCATCCATCTCCACTATGGCTGTAGATGATTGCCGATTAATTAACACGTTCATTGCCGATGACGACTTTGCGTCGTCAAACGTTATTGGTAATATCCAACCGATGATGACGCGTAGTCGTCATAAACGTATGTGTTTTTCGACTTTAAATAAAATATTCGGCTATTGATCAACAATTTCAATTATTTGTGTGGCCATTCAGTACATATTTATAAACACCTGTATGCAGTTGGATTTTGTTTTTATGTTTTTGTCCCAGAGAAACATTAATTTGACAATGTGTCGTCATATTTTGTAAAACCTGATTATTCGCCGCGGCGCGCGGTGATAACAGATAAGAACTAGCGGAGCTGAACGTGTTAATAAATCCGCCACCAGGTGGTCTGGCAGCGCCAGTTGCGATGCGCGAAGGCGGTCTGTTCTTATTCTAAATAGAGTATAGATTAAATAATAAATAGTTATAGGCGAAATGGATGCAAGCAGTCGTTATGTCGAAAAATTAATTATTCAATTTTATTTTCCTCTTCTTCGGAAGAAATTGAAGATGACGGTGATAATTTCGAATATACTGTACAACAATTCCTTTCAATTATAACAGCAAATAGATTTTATATTATACAATATTTGAATAACACAAATTAATATTAGGTATATGATCACAGAATTATTTACCTATTAGTGATAAACTGATATATCATATCACCAACGCTCAAACTGCGCTACCTATTTGGTTTAAGCGATTTGTGAGCGCGGAACGGTGATATAGCGCCAAGATTCTATAACGTCATTGTTTTAAACTGATCGCTTAAACGTGCCAAGCCGAACAATGTCGTTAGATGCAGCGCTGGCATGGTAGCGCCGCTCATAAGCGCTTATAGCGTAAAAAAAGCGTCTAAAGCGAACGCACCATCCTATATGGTCGCCGCGTTTTCCCCTGACGTGAGCTATCTATAGTATATTTAATCTATGGTTCGAGTGACGTGTGCATAACTAAACCATAATAATATTAGGACAGGAATACAAAAACGCACGGCTGCTGCTACGTAACAGCTCAGCTTATAAAAGCAGAACTTAATATTCCGAGGAATGTCGGGAAACGACAAAGTCGTTCGAATCCTGCGTCAAATTCAGCTGAATTCTGGAAGTTAATTCCATACATAGATTCATTGATAACCTCATTGGAGCAGAGATTTTTTATGAAAACCTTCTAGCTTTTTCACTTTTTTACTACATCCTTTAAATATGGACATTGAAAACTTCAAACTCAAAATAAATGAAATTAAAGACTTTGATGGTGAAGCTGAAGTGTGATACTAAATCTGGAAGGATAAAAAATCGACTAAAGGAAAACTATCAGATTTGGAAATGAGTGAAATATAGTTAAAGAAAAATATATTTTCTTTCCTAAAATAAAGCAAGCTTTGCATATTTCTCTAGCTCAACCATGTACAACAAGCACTATTATTCGGTTATTCAGTTCCTTAAGAAGGGTGAAGAACTTGGTTGCGTTCAACAATGACAGATATCGTCTGAATGGTAAATTTAAAGTTTTTTCATATTAATGTAAATTATATAAATTACATACAATGTAAATTATTTCAGGTTTCTGCTTATTAAGCATGCATAGAATAATTGATGAAAATAAAAAGCTGCAACAGAAAATACTTAATAGATTTTGTGAAGACTAAACAATTGGCATTGTTATAATTTCTAAACTGTAATATGAAAGTACTTAAAAAAAAAAAATTTTGTATAAATTTGCCTTCCTCCCCCTCTCTAATTAAAAACCTAGCTACGCCCATGAACATCAATATCATCTTTTCGTCCATATTTCAATCTGATAATATCGAAAATATCACATTGGTATTATTAAATCGATATATTTAACTAGTTTTTGCTCATTCCTTCTGTATTATTTTTTGGTCAACAATCGATTGGAGATCATCATGATGATGACTTGAAAATTAACTCGGTTATAGGCGTTTGGGGCAGCATTTCTGTTATTATTCACGGTTATTCAGAAAAATTTATAGATTACTCCAAACTCAATGAAAGTTCTAAAACAAAACTACTGGAATTCTCCGAGGCGCCCAAATGTCAACGACTAAGAATTTAATATTATCTATAATATTTGCACTGCATTTATTTACTAATATATTGATATATTTTATTAATATACTTCAAAAATATTTCAATTGACAATTGTCTGAATTAGGTATTAGATATATTAAGTACATTATAATATTTGCGTGTTAATTTACTTTTAGGAATTAAAATAATTATTTTTATTTTAGGTATTAGTTGTACTTCCAGCAAGGTGGTATAAATTATTTAAGTCAAATTTACTTGTGGAAGTTAACAAATGGTTAGAAGTTTGGTTTCAAATGTGTCGCTAGGAAGGTTATATCTTACTTTCTTGTTCAAATTGAAAATCTACAGTAGATAATTAGTGCCAGGCATCAGAATCCAGTGACAAACATTTCTCACTCAGGAAGATTGAATGCTCAGTGCAATTTAATAATTGCATAACTTTCAAATAGCCATAATACAAAAAATTAAAATTATTTTAACAGTTTGAAATAATTTAAATTCAATATTTATTAAACTCACTGCAGAATACTGTGACAAGCTTTTTTCATCCAAGGAAAAATTCTTTATATATAGGACTTACCATAGTGCTACAATCATTATGGTCTATAAAAGAAATAATAATAACCAGAATATTACATATTATACATAAATAAAATATCCAAAATAGACAAAAATTACCGAGAGGAATACTATTTTTTAATGTTATTTGTTTAATTTGGATAAACTGGAATATTTTTACTAATAACAAATTATTAATCAAATATACCGTATAAAGCAATTTCCATTTGGCTTCCAACAATTGAGATAGGTTGTTAGGTACATTACACAGTATCTGCATACTGTCTTTGTTTTTTAAAACGTTATAAACGATTATGTTCAAATTTCACAGTTAAACGTAATAATTATAAATCGTAAAGTATTTATAATAATATATATAAAGGAAAAATTAGGCGTAGGGAAATTGGCGCCCCCATCACCCGATACTAAGTTATCGCAATAGCCCCTTGCTGATGGAAATTTCCAGGCGAACGATTCCAGCAAGGAGAGGGGAAAAATCCGCCAACCTGTCTGTTAGGCCCTCCATTAATGGGGGTTTAGCGTGAGGCTAACCACCTCACACAAGAAAATAATATGGGTTCCAGAACAACACAAAACCAAGCCTCGGATAAATAATTATTTGGATAAGTTTAATCTAGGAATCTGGAATGTACTGTTACTATATATGGCGGGCGCACTGACAGTTGTAGAGACGAATTTAAAGCGATACAGAATTGCAATAGCGGCAATTCAAGAAGTTAGATGGATAGGAGATGGAAATCTGAAATCGAATAATTTTACGGTTTTTTATAGTGGTGGTCAAAGACATGAAAGAGGGGTAGGATTTATTTTTAACAATGAATATCTACCATACATAAAACAATTTGAACCGTATAGTGATAGACTATGTTATATCAAACTTGAATGTAAACACATGAATTTAACACTAATAAATGGCTATGCGTCTACAGAGGACAAAGAACAAGACGAAAAAGAAGTATTTTATGAAGATCTAAATACTATATATGAATCAATACCCAAGAAGCATCCGAAGATAATCCTCGGAGATTTCAACGTAAAAGTTGGAAAAGAGGAAATATACAGACCAACAATTGGAAACGAAAGCCTCCACACACTCTCCAATGACAATGGTAACAGACTAATTAATTTTGCAATATCAAAAGGGCTAAGAATAAGTAGTACTCTCTTCCCACACAAAAATATACATAAAGAAACATGGGTCTCACCTGGAGGCAGGTCTAAAAGTTAAATTGATAACATCATAACAGATTCGAAAATTAGCAATATCTTAAAAGATGTCAGGAGTTATCGGGGAGTATCTGCCCAGTCAGACCATTTCTCAGTTAAAACAAAAATCAAAATTAAGTTACCACGAAGATGAACA
Source organism: Tuberolachnus salignus (assembly GCA_956483605.1). NCBI lineage: Eukaryota > Metazoa > Arthropoda > Insecta > Hemiptera > Aphididae > Tuberolachnus > Tuberolachnus salignus. The sequence continues at coordinate 32,271,831 of OY101429.1, forward strand.
AAAAAGGTGAAAATAGAAGAAAAAATTGATACAGACAATATAAAAAATTCAGAAATATTACATCAATATAAGAACGATCTAAAAAATAAACTAAAGGACGGAGTAGAAGCAGAAAATATTGAAACCCGTTGAAAAAAAACAGAGGATATAATAAAAACAACCACTGTGGAACACCTAGGAAAAAGTAAAAGAGTAAAAAAAAACAAATGAATTAACGATAATGTCAGAGAGCTATCGAAGAAAGGGATAAAGCAAGATCTTTGATACTCACAAACCTAAACGCAGAAAACAATAATACATTTGCACAGAAACTTAAAGAAGCTGAACGCACAATAAAGCCCGGCGCAAATTGAGCCCAGCCCATGCACATCCCACGTGCAGCACACGCGTGACCGAACCCAGTTCAAGTACATGTTTTTTGAATAGTAACGCATATTGAACACAGCCCATACCCAACCCATACCCATGGACCATGACCATAGGTTCAAATCTGTGGCCAGTATGAAAGATGACAGCAATCCAGCAGCAAATTATTCGCGACTTAGAATCGGAATCTGAGGACGAAGAAAGATTTGTAATGTTGCACCTACTCCGCAAAAAAATAAAAAAAAGTAAAAGAAATGAGTATTTAAAAAAAAGAGACAGTCATGGAGAGTTCAAGTTATCTGGGGAAATTCTAGATAGTGTGTTCAAAGAGTCGTTTCGGTTAAACAGAATACAGTTTAATGAGGTTCATGAACTAATTAAACAGGATATCACTGGTCAAGAGTGTAATGCACAAAAGCCTATCGGAAGTGACCAATTTTGTATGGTATATATTAATCTAAATAAGTCACTTAATTAAGTGGTCTACATGTAAAGCACGCGTCTAACGTATCACTGTATATTAATATTATAATTATTATTATTATGATTAATATATTATTATTATTATTATTATTATTATTATTATATATTCTTACCCACGATCCACGAAACTGTGTTGCAAGCACAACTTGACCCACGCGAAAACAGATTGGAACTGGACTGGCCGTGGCATGGGTTTAATATGCGTCACTCTGTCTCAATCAACGTTCTACAAAATAGTCCACGCGTGTACTGCGCGTGGGATGTGCATGGGCTGGGCTCAATTTGCGCCCGGCTTAAGAAGATAAAAACGGCTATGGAAGAAGGAAAGAATAAAGCAGATCGAACAAAACAGTACAAATCCAAGGCTATTCTTCAAACAAACAAAAGAACAAAAAATGGGATATATCCTTAGAACAGAAATAATGAGAGATGAAAACGGGCCTCAATGACCTTTAAAACCAGGAGAAAAAGAAGAGAAGAAGAATATAAAGGGAAAATATACTTAGCTATGAGTATAGTATATTCATGATATAATATAAATTTATTATATCATAGTTTTTTGCACTTAATTCAAAAACAGACAACTACATTTTTACGAATAATTCAGCTACTAAATACAGGAATAGTAATTTTGTTGCATCCATTTGCCACTTATGTATAATTTTTTTTCTTTGTCATATTATGCAAAAGAACGGTTGTCAAAAATCTATTAATAACCCAGATGGTCTAAATAGCTCACCGTCAATGTCACTTCACCTCATTACCATGCCTGTATTGGCTGCTCATGTGGTGCGGTTGCAAGTAACCACTTAATAGGGCGCCTAAAAATGTTTCTTGTTTGTGATGAAATTCAATTTACACTATAAACAATTACTATAGAGCGCACATTTTTTAAATATGCTTTACAAAACGAGTAAAGCTCCTTGGACAAAATACAAATTAATTTGTATTATCAGTATTACGTTTAATAAAAAATTATGTTTTACATTAAACAAAATATTAAACTACAATACGACCGTCGCCGCCATATTTATCGGTTACATAAAATCTATGACACACTAAAAATAAAAAGCCAGACATACATGGGTAGGATATTGTAGGATATTTCGGGTAATTTATTAATTTGTATCTGTACGCAAACACGATAAATATTAATATTAGTGAATCAAGACATTGTTTTAATATAGTGCTCCTACTAAGTTTGGATTTAACTATAGGGGAAATTTGGGAAAAGCCCATTTACACGAGCCACTTGTCACAGCAAATTGTGTTAAAACTTTATTGAAGTTTGAAAATATAGTTTTTATCATTTTCCGATAACCAATTCAGCCATGCTGCAATTGTTTTAGTTGATGAAACTTTAATAGAACTTGTATGTCAGACATATTTTTTGAGCTTAATTTCACACTCAAATTAACTATCCAAATTAAACTTGTATAACGCCTATCTGTTCCAGGAAGTATTTCATCCAAAGTTGGATAAAAGACAAAACACTTCAATTTATCCATTTTATTTTCCTTTTTATATGAGGTTTATAATTTTGGTTTCAGTACAAATCTTAAGTCTCTTCATATATTTTCTTAAAGCTGTCATTCTCTTTACTGAGGTTATTCCAATCATTTAAGGTCTTAAGTTATTGCACTATCGAAGCAGCTGATAAAAGGTCCAAGTCCGGTGATCCTAGAGCCTTAATCTGTTATGTGATGATAACAACATCGCAATTTGCAAACACTGTAAACCGTAATAACTGGGATTTGACGAGGATTCACAAGGGTAGTGCAATAATAACTTGAAAAAAAAAATGTTCAATTTATTTATGCTATCAGAAGGAACTCAAGTCCTTTGGTAGAATAAACTAGGCCCCTCAAATGAAGCCGCAGACTATGCCACGACATTCCTGGCATACCTCGTGTGCACGCCTATGACTGTACTATACCCTATTCCACGAGAGAACGAGACCGTTTCGCGCATGTAGAATGAGCTTCAACCGGCTCGTCCGCCTGTGAAATCCCCTCCACGCAGTCGAAAATTGTCGACAGTTACCGACGATTAACGACCTCTTTATCGGGCTCCGGCATACGTCGTGCACGTAGTAATTTACAATTGATAATTGAATTGAAGTGTCGCGGTCGGCGAAAATAATGAGCTACGTAAATTAGTTCCTATTTCATTTTTTTTTTTATAATTAAATACAGAACGAAATAGTAAAAAAAAAACGATAAAGTTCAAATTAATTTAATGCAAAATACAGCGGAGCGGAACACGTTAAAAGCAGACTCTTCAGTCGCTACGTATAAACAACAGCACGTTGCCGACGGCCAACGGTGAGCGACCTCTGCCGCCAAAACGATGTATAAATTTGATGTTTTTGAGTGGGGGATGCGCGGCGGCGACCAATTTTGGTCGGGAGACGGTCCGGTTCTCTCGTGGAATAGGGTATAATAAGGGAGCGGGGCAAAGAGGAAGAAGAGGTATTAATTGAATTAAATCATATTAACCATATTATTATTCCAACTATTAATAAAATTTAGAAATCTTGAATTTTAGTATAAAAATCAAAAAGTAATAAAAATAATAAGTTTAAGCAAAGTGAAACAACCTACCAGTGCCATCTTCTTCATAATTGTCAAAGAAACAAAAACCGTTACTTAACATCAGTTTTATACTTACATTATAATACGAAAAAGCGGGTAAATTTCATATTTTGATTTCGTTATTAATAGGTGCGTAATAAAATGTCTAAATTTTGGGTACTCACATGTCTTGAACGATCTGATATTTTCGACACCAACACTCAGTTTCTTCTGTGACTTAACGACGGACGACGTTTTTAATTTAATGTAATATCGAAGTAGGGAGGAAAGTCTAAACGGAAGAAAAAAATTAATTTGGCACGACAATAAAAAAAAGGAAACACCATATAATAAAATATATTAAATTATAATAATGTAACGTGTTATTATATGCACAGCAGCAACACAATCGGAATCGAAGAGGGACGCGCCACAAAAGTCCCGGACAATGGCTGACCGACGACTACGGGGAATAAAAATAATGGACTGGCATCCACACGATGATGTGGCGGGCAGGTGACCAACCGGTTTTAGCGCTACCAGTGGTTTAAATTGGCGTCACATTTTCAACCGTGATATCACAATTATATAATCTCCGTCATGTGATATTTTATTTACGGTCAAAATATATTACAAATTACAATCGAATATAGATGCATTCAAATTCTAACATTGTATTTATTATAAATCACTTTTTAATTAATAAATCAAAGTTCAATAATGAATGTGCATACGTGTAGTAAAATAAATACCAAGATTTGTTTTTTTTTGTTGTAACTCTGTTAAAAATAATTGTAGGCGCCTAAAGTTTTCACAGAAAATTAATATTACTTAGGAATTTCTAGATATGGGCGAATTTTCAAAACATTCTGGCCTTTTTTGAACTAGTTATAGGTATTTTAAGTTTTTGTTTTTAATTAATTGAATAAACTGTTTTGGCTGAACAGAAATTCATCAAAATTTGACACAAGGTTCATCGTAAATTGTATACTCAATGGTGAAAAACAAAATATAGGAGCGTATTTTAATCAGTATTTTTTTTTATAGGTAATCGCTTAAGTTCATAAAAAAAAACTTAAAAATTATGAAATTTCGCGTACTATTTTTCTAGTAATGTGAATACAACTTTTTGACCCAACAAAAGGGTTCGAAATAATGGGCCCAGCCCATTAAAGCCCAGTGAGTCGGATACCATAATTAAACCTAGCAAAATATTTACTTGACAGAAAATACATTTTATTTTAATCATAATTGACAAATTTAGTGCACAATATGACATTAATAAAATACAGTTTCATGTCCGCTTGACACAACTAATGTGTTGGACTTTAGATACAATTTCAATTACATTTGAAATAATAATTTAAATCAATAGATATTAATTATTGTATTTTCCAAGTCTGTAATTTTTATGCATATTTTATAAAAAAAACTAGTGGTGAACCAATGACTCTTTTCCGATATTTGAAATAGAAAACCGTGATCCAATATTGAAATTAACTGATACGCCAGTTAAAAACCATATTTTTTTAGATCGCTTTTTTCATATTCCTTAGCCATTGTTAACGTTATTCTTTTAAAAATATCAGTTTTGAACTCGAACAAAAATTCACAAAAATTTGACACAGGTTCATCATAAATTTTACACTTAATGGTTGACAAAATTTGAGGATAATGTAATAATTCCATATTATAATTGTTAAGTGTAAGTTTTGATGAAAACCATAAAAATTAGGATATTTTAAAACATAATTAACTAAACTAAGCTCAGAAACATGTTTCTGAGCAGTGACTTACTCTTACGTACAAATATAAATTAAATTCCCCTCTAAATCCTACCTTCCCACCTACAACATTGGCCCATTTATTAATGGTGCAAAGTAAGTGTCTCTTAGTGAATGTCTTTTTTTATACTTAAATAATTCAAATTTTTTAAATTGTATGTAGTTGGCATAGAAATTATATTATGGTTAAATGTTAATCCTATATTAAAATTTTAAGCCTTGCTATTTAAGTATAGCTATAATTGATAATACTTATAATTGAGAAATTAAAAAAACATATTCTGTGTATCAAATTGTAATCCCATAACAAATAACACAATATTTAGTAACAAAAAAAATAAAAATGTAAATGATTACTTTGAATATAATTTAAAATAAGATAGGTTAACATTTAAAAATTTTACAATACATTTTATGATAGATTGAAAATGGTAACATATACTTAAAACAAAAAAATATGATATATTTATTATTTTGTTAAGGGAAACTAAATTAATTATATTAAATTTAATAAATTAGAATCAGACTAAAATATAGAGAATGTAATTTCTCTTGGTTTATTTCGCAGGAACTAACTTTTCTAAAAGATGATGATGATGATGACTAAAAAAATAATATTACACATTCCATCCAAATGTTACGTGAGTAATAAGTAAATATACAGTAGCTATAACAACGCTACCTAACATCACTGGATATCCAACTCTAAAAATAAAAAAAATATAGAATTGAATAAGATATTAACATTGAAAATATATATATAAATAATATATGTCCGAATACGGAATAAATTTGAAGTGAGAGAAGTTTTATTTGTAACATATTTTAGAATACAAACAAATTATGGTTGTAATAAAAAAAGCCAACATAATTCACATTGTTGTAGTTGGAAATTTAGTATATACTTTAATATTGGTAACCTAACCAAAATAAAATGTTACTCATTTCTATTCAGTCGTTTTCTATTATGTAATTAATGGAAGTAATTTGATAAAAAGAAGCTCTAGTATGTTAAACTTGTCTATCACTTTCTTTAATTTACCCAATTAATATTATATTGTATTGTATTATAATAATATATATTATATTACCCAAATAATATTGGTCAGGCCACCATGGCTAGATATGTTACAAAAGTAATTTAATTTTTATGTGTACACAGCGATTAATCATTATAAAAGAACAACGATTCTAAGTGTAGGTTGGCAACATGTTTCAATAAATTAAAATTGAGAATTGGAAGGAATGTATAACGGCAAAATAAACTACAATTTATTGTGTTTTTAACATCAATTTAAAAAAAAAATTCAAACTCAACACTGATAAAAATTAATTACATTTATACTTTCTGATAGTGATTAGGAATGTTTTGGTTTTACTAAAATGTTGTGTACTTTTTATTTTGGCTGTAAATAAATTTTCTATGAAAAATCTTGCTCCACTCATCAACTTCAGGTGGTCTCTGATTGCACATTTTGTTTGGTAGGAAAATTGAGATCAATTTTTTATTTTTCTTTGAGTTATATTAATAATGAAAAAATAGGTGAAAAAAAATTGGAAAACTAGGAATATTTATGTTAAAATGCAATTTTGGTTTCTATTATTTTTGATTTTGTTTTTTTTGTTGTAATTCAGTACAATAATAATTATAGAAACCCTTTCAATGAATACTTATAATAACACTTTCTAGACGTAATGCAAAATATTTTGGTGTTTTTTTGAGTTGTTAATAACTATTTAAATTGTTTGATTTTTTTTTTTTTTTTTCATAGACAATTTAAGTTTAAATGTATGTTAAAATTTGTAAAAACACAAATAATTGTAATTTACTTTGTATTTGCAAATTAATATAATTTTAAATTTAAATTTAGCAAAATATGTTTGGCCGAACGTTTTTCGTTTGCAATAATTTATTGTTGTGTACTGGTTAAATTAAATTACCCTTTATATATCATACCTATAATAGTCTCATGGTGCATAGTATAATTTCTATATTATTACTCTATGGTGCAAACTCAAATATTAAATACTAGTAAAGTTGTGTACACAAACAATAAGATAAGCCAACAAAATAAAGATAATAATTTAATATCAGTAAGTTTTAAGACTTTTGAAGCAACTTTCATAGACCACGGAAATAGTTTTTTTTTTTTTTAATTTCGAGAAGGGGGCTATTGCATATTATACATCACTAAGCTATAGTTACTTGAAAAATTGCACAAAAGACATTCGATATCCATGCTGTTCAGCAACTCCTGCGCATACCATATTACACGAAGCAGCAATAAGTGTTCCATTTCCTAAACATCCAATTCAATAAAATATTTCATTGAATAAACACTATAAACTTATAAAGAAAATGTATTAATCCTCACCGCCAAGACAACCGCCAAACGCCAAAGCATAGACCAAAGGTTGTAATGGTAATTCTAGCTCATGGTTTTGGGACATTGATATTATCACCTTTATCATCATAGTAGTCAGAGGTATATTGTCAACAAATGAAGACACAATAGTAGAAACCCAAAGTATTAAAATAATAGCAACAGACAAACGGTATTCTTTGTCTGCATACATAATTATCATCTCTGTCTGTCTACCTACCCATTCAATCAAACCAAGATCAGATAATGCCTAAAAAATCATACAAAAAATAAAAGGTTAGGTAATTCTGATTAATTATTTTATTTCGCACAACATTACTCCGATTAAAATAAATAGGGCAGCAAAAAAAGATAATGTGGCCCACTCAATACGACCTAGTACACATTCAATGTCAACGTGATCTGCAAGTATTAACAGGAGTAGCGTCCCGAGTAGAGCAATCCATCCCAGACTCAGATTTAGTTGAGGAATTGAATGGAGGCAGAATAGAGTTATAACAAATCCTAATGTAACAGCACACTTCCAAAGAAGGCTTTTATCTAGCTTACTGTCCTGAAAAAAAAAAAAAAAAATTATACCTATTAATTGGAAGGAAATAATAGTATTATAAATACAATCGCATACCTTATCCAAGAAATCTTTAATCGAGTCATCATAAGATTGCTGTCTGTAAAAAAGTATGATATATACTAAAATAATAGAAAAACAAATATAACAACTTAAAACTAAAAAAAAAATATCTTGTCAACAAGTTTTCAAGAAAATGTAAAAATGCAAACACAAAAATTTATTTTAACCAGTACTTCATCTATTTATGTAAATTTGAATATAGGTTGTTATTTAAAAATCAAAAGTTGGTGGTGGTTTCACCATCAAAATAACGGTGATATAATATTTTAGAGTTGCTTGTTTCTTAAATATAACTATTATATATAATTAAATTTAAAATATAAATTGATATTTTTTTGTACCTACATACTATGAAATACTGTATATTAAAGAAAATCTATTAAGTTGCAATAAAACTTTTATTTTTAATTTAGTATATTTACTAACTTATCATTATTGTATAGCTATTATTATTTATACCTGTCTGCTGGTAAATTATCATTAACCTTAAACCCTTTGAGTGTCTCTTTAAGTTTGGAAAATAATATTTTACATTTCCTTAGAAGTTTATCTCTAACAACACCTTCTTCTTTTGAGTATGATGACAATGAAGATGCTGCTTTTTGCCAAATTGCTAATTCTTGTCTTAATTCTATATATTAAAATAATAATAATTAATGATTTCTAGTTATGCAATTGTAATAAACATAGAAGTAAAACACAATGAAAAAGTTTTTATATACCTGTAACATTGGAAGGTTCGGTAAATTTTAAATCCTGCATATTACGGAAAATAAATCTCAAATGTAAGTTTACTGTAATAAATATGATTGCCAAACCAGCTCCCATATGCATTGAAAATGTTGTAAAAGTAATTCCCTATAAAACAATCAAAATATTAGTAAGAAAATAAATGTCAAAAATATACAGTTTACACTTGAGAAACACATTAATAGTATATTAATTTTCCTAGATCTAACGTGTACTTGTGTATTTAAAATGAGATTTAGGAAAACATTTTGAATGTACAGACAGATTTGTAAAATAATATTATATAAAAAAAAAATTATATTTTTGATAATAAATAAAACATCCAAAATCTATATCATCTCATATCTTTTTATAATATCTTCTTATAAAATGTATTTACTCCCCGTATACAAAATGGTAATATTTTATATGTATTCCTTATTTTGATTTTATACTCAGTAGTTTAACATTTTTTCGCCAACCTACATAATAGTCTCGGCTAAGATTTTTCTACACAATATATATACTACATTTATTTGTTTTATTTTCTAAGATTGTAAATCAATATTTTATCCATAACATAATACTCAGTGAACTCACACTCGCAATGACATCCTTATTTGTTCCAATAATTACATTTGGTGGATCGCCGATTAATGTTAAAGCTCCTCCTAAGTTAGCATAAAATATTATACACATAAGGGTGGGCACTGGATTCATTTGCATCACTTCACATAACCTAAAACAAAATTGTCTAATAATTATGTGTTATAATATTTAAATATATAACAAACAGATCAATAATGTAAAATTGATTGTTTGATGCTGAATTAAGTTTGAGCCAAATTTTAAAACAATAACCAATAATAAAATTAATAAATCACCTTATCGTTATAGGTGTCATAAGAAGAACGGTTGTTACATTGTCTAATACAGAAGACACCATAGCAGTAAACAAGCACAATGTATTAATTAAAGGCCAAATTTTACCTTTTGTTCCCTAAAATAAAAATCATGCATGTTGGAAATAAACTATAATGAAAACAATAATTATTCATACTTTATAAGCTAGAATTGCCAAGTAATCGAAAATGCCGGTTTCGGATAAAATACCAACAATCACCATCATGCAAAACAGGAGAAGCAAAGTTTCTATATCTACCCAACTAGATAGTTCATCTTTTGTTGGTCTCTGTCAATGACATAAATAACATTACCATATTAAAAATGTCTTTAAATTAATTATATCAATTATTTATTAGTTACTTCATCTAAAAGTGCTAGAATGGAAATTGATGTCGTGGCTGCTAATATTGCTGCAATAGATTTGTGTATAACCTAAAATACATTGTTAATAAATATAATTTTGTTATTATTTAATGATTATTTGAAAAACATGATCAGTTTTTCTTGATTAACTTTTTGTTGCTAAAGTAGTACCAAAATACTGCTAGTTTGTTTTAGAACATAATATTTTTAAAAGTTTACTAACCTCAGTTATGATGAGTATGTAAAGACCAATTAATACAAGAGCAGCGTAAACAATACTATATTCTGTATTAATAGGAAAAAGATCATATGTCAATGCAATTGGGAAGTTGGTGCTCAATGTAGTATTCATACAAAGTCTTGTATCGCCATAAAGAGTCATACTAAAATAAATTTTAAATAACAAAAACATGAGTAGGTAGCAAAAGAAAAGAAGTATTCAATTTATTTTCTTACTTTGGAGACAGACGATTTAATTTGAAAATTTTATTTTGATGCATTTCAGGAACAACTTCAACAAGTGATTCACTTACAATCGGTATAGACCATATTTCAGTTATATTCTAGTAATACAAATTAATTAAATTATTGCTAATTAATATTATATTAAAACATACAGTGTGACATAGATTTTCAGATTTCAATATCAATTGTTTGGACGTATTATATTCTTCAGCTGTTTCAAATTCTACCCAAACGTTCAAATAATAAGTTGCCAATGAACTATAATAATCAGGCATAAAAGCTCCATCCAGCATTATCTTTATTTTATTCGTCATGGGCATACGATTTTTATAAATTATTTGAGCTAAAATATAATACAATTTTTATGGATAGACATTTGTTCATAACTATTACTAGGAGTAAACATTTAGAATATAGATTATAGACAACATAAAATTAGAATACTTGTACGATACTTTTAGTTTCGTTTGGAGCTAATGTCACTTGATGCGCACCGTCTATTTTTTTTTCTTGTTTTGCCATTAAAATAATCTACAAGTAAAAATATTATAATCACAAAAATAGAACTTCATGCAACTCTATATGTGTGTGTGTGTGTGTGTATATATATATATATAATACAAATAGAGCTTACAGTACAAAAAAGCCATATGCATATGAGTACAAACGAAACGCAATATTCTCTGCCAGACTTTTTTGGCTTTTGTAAAAATACGGTATCCATTCTGTGATAAATAAAAGTATAAAAACAATTTAATAAGACTATTATATAATTAAATTAGATACAAAATCAAAAAACTATTTATAAGTGCTTACTTTTCAGAGGATTTTGACATCTTACATAGAGACGACGATTGAGATTCTGCATTAGAATATATCGATGAGGCATCACACTCGTTTACAAACCTTGGAAAACAAATAAAATGAAAATTTTTGTAAAACACAATTTGTCGTCGTATTTAATCGATATAATTTAATATGCACACACCTTTGATACATCGTGTGCTCGGTATTATTTTTAACGATTACTTGTTTTGGATTATTGTGGAGAGCATCCACAGAATCGGTGTAATTGTTTTTCATCGTTCCCATGCACGTTTGTTGTATTTCAACGTCAGAAAATTACGTTCGTTGTTATGATTGTTTGGAAAACAAAAAAGAAAAAAAACTCGACGCGTGTGCAAAAAATAAATAAAAAAAGTAAAGTGTAGGTGTTTACCCACCGATCGGTGCCGAGGAGGGGGGGAGGGGGAAAAAAATAAAATAAAAAAAAACAAATATTTATTCACGCGAACGGTGGCGGGCAACAGGATTTCGTACAGTCGTTGTACAGCAGGCACAACGCACGAACCATTAGGCAGACGGGCCGCCACACGAGAGAAAACCGAAATAATTTCAAATTGAAAAAAAAAAAAAACCGACAAAAACATAAAACGATATAATATTGGCCGTTGTCGATTTGGATCTGGGGGTTTTGCGGTTTTAAACCGCGGGGTTAGGTTAGGTTACCCGACCGAGGGGAAAATAAAAGTATACATTAACGATAACGGCGATAACAGGCCACCCGAAGAGCTTTCGTGGCCGTATAGATTTTACAATAATATACATCAGCGGTTCTCAACATTTTCAGTTGTGCGGACTACCGATTTTGTAAAAAAAAACAAAACAAAACAAAAACTCTTCGAAGCCCATCTATATACGTAAGCACACGGCAGTTATTAGAAATAAAAGAATTAAATACAATCAATCGTTTTATTAAGAAAAACACTATTACAATGTCGTATTACGTGTGATAAAATTACATTGAAAACGTTCGACGTTTAATTGTATACACAATCCGGACACTATAGTAGACCGTAGATAATATCGATAAATATTATTACAACCAGAAACATTGTTAGGCATATTATATTGAATACGCAATATTTAATATTGTCGGGAACCGTTGACATACATATATATATATATTTATAAATAGGTGAATACTATTAAACGATTATTTGATATACGGGCAGGAGTAGCAGTGACGGAGTGGCGGGAATTGCCGTTGCCCGTACACGTCTGGCCCGGCCCGGTGTTGTCGGCACCGTCAGTCCGCCGGCCGTTGTTTTTTCGCCGGCTGTACAGAGACAAGAGGCTCTGTAGTTTTTTTTTTTTTTTTTTAATTTTTTTTTTTTTACCGTAAACCGCGGTTTATGATTCTAAACGCTAGTGGCGTTACCGCCGCACTTACCCGGCAAACGCCCAATACGACGTATGTTGTACACAGACACCTGTTTTGAAGTTTGAACAGGTGTCGGGTGTTTATACAAGCCGTACAGTAGCGCGCGCCGGAGGCGTATTTGGGATTTTATTTGTTCGACGGGACGGCGGGCGGCGAAATGTCCGAATCCATCCGGAGCCCGCTGGATCCCGCGATCCACGCGCACCCATTACAAATTGTACGAAATTCCCGATGTCGTTTTCGATACTCGACGCGTGGTAATACGGGGCACGGGTGGCGTACCGAATAATATGAAATCAAAAAAAAAAATCTATATATTTTTTTTTCTTAATAGCCTTTCGAAACCGCACCCTGTAGTAGTTGTCGTTTCGGGTAGAAAACTCCCGTTCGTCATTGGGGGGGGGGCACATACTATACTATATTATTATATTTTTCGCGAGTTTATTTTGTCGCGGCAGTAAAACTCTTTTTTTATGGCCATATTAACTGACCATCGGTCATTGCTGTATTCCGTTGGCAAACATTTTTTTTCGCGGACACACCAGCCCCCCCCCACACACACACACCGGGTCATAAATAACGACAAATGATAATAAATAATTATTTTATGATTAATTATCGCATAGACCAGTGTTTCCCAACCTTTTCACCACCACACGGACCACTTCGACAATATTTTTATAGTGGTCGCGGAAACTAGGAATACCTTTTGTTTGCTAATTAACAAGAATACACAAAATTTATCGAAAAATTTTACTTTACATTTTATTACTATAACTTCACTAATATATATAATTATACTTTACTATTTCTAAATAATTTACCGAGTGTGATTTTTGTGACTGATACCTACACATTTATAAAAGTGAAAAATACCTATCGGTCTACAGCCAACAACAACGATGAGATAACCGTATAATATTATACGGTTCCTCAATAAGTTGTAATTTTTTTCGCTATTTAAAAAAAAATAATAATAATTAATTTGTAATAGAAATCGATGAAAAAATCTATGGGACCGCGGACCACCGGTTGGGAAACACTGGCATAGACCATGCGTGAATCCCTGAACTACTCAGTTGTCTTATCGGTTATCAATTTATAACCGCAGAATACAAAATACGGTTCCCCGATCCGGCCTTTTTTCGCGCCCCCCTGAATTCCATAGCTCGCCGCCAATCAGTGTTTATTGAACAATAACTTCACAACTGAGAGCGGCAGTAACATTTTTGCGAATTAATTGTCGAACAATACAACGGACAATTAACTTACAAAACAAATCGAAAAAACCGAGATGTCCGGTAAAGATTTATAGGTACCAAAAACGTTTTAGCCTATGATCAAATTTTTATGCGACGACACGAAATATTTAAGACGAATGATCTGTAAATACGATGGAGATTTTTTTTCCCGTCGATTAACGGACATTAAAATACACATAATTTGAAAATAATTGTATTTTTAGCCCTTTTTATCTGCGCAATAAAATAATATATTCTTTAATAGGATCCAACATCTTTGCGAATGGATTTGTGTAATTCTAATTGTTCTCAGCAATTTTCACTTGCCTATTATAAAGTTTATCTATACGTTAAAAACTGAACGAACTAGACAAATCTATAATTTATAAAAATGCGTGACATCGCATTAAAATGAGCGAAATAATACAGACAGACTGTTACAACGAATTACTTACATTATTTAAAACTTAAACCGTTCGTGTTCGTTCAGTTTTCAAGCTATGTATAAATTTAAAAAGTCATAATTAGGTTAGGTTAGGTTAATTAAGTGTATAAAAACCTAACAAAAAATCTAGGCATTAGGTGTCCAACTAAACAATTTTGAACTTTTCTTTCCACAAACTGTCGTAAACGTTTAAAAAGTTTATAGTTTCCCAACTGTATCACTCCCATAATTAGGATAAATGCTAAAATTGAACTTTCCTTACATATGGCAGCAAACCGTATTTGGTAATGATTCTGCTACCGATCATAAAAAATCAGTTATTCATAAATGAAATTATGAAATAAATGAAACATTATTGTTATATATCATATAAACATTTGTATATATTGTGGTAACAAAATCACATCACTGTAATGATAATTAAAAGGCCTAGTATAATAGTATTATTATGCATGATTCCATTTCGTGTACAAGAAAATCAAACAAGTAATCGGGTTCCGATATATTTTACATAGGTCGAATTTAATTTATTGCACTGTGTTTATGATAAATAGGTCAGTGGACACATGGTAAAGTTTAGGTATACTTTGTTGATACATTTTCTTGTAAAAGAACTGGAATAGTGAGTAGGATTTACAACAGATTCATATGTTCAATAGAAAAATCATATGGTTACAATGTAATTAATTAAAATAAAAAAACTTAATACTTAATATAAATATGTACCAAAAAGCGTTAAATTAAGTAGGTACCTATTAACTTATCAGTTAATTATTTCGTATAGGTATAGTGACGGATTTATAACAACACAACTTTCTATTTCTAGGATATAATTATTTTTTCTTCAACAAGTAGCTACATGAAAAAAATCTCTATTGATCACAATTTTCATAATAAATTTTTATAACCACATCTATGTGCGCAAATATTTGTTCATCTTAGATGTATCGAATAGTTTTCATACAAAAATTCTAACAAATAATAGAATTCTTATTTTACTTGTATGTTATAAATTAAGTATTTAACGTACTACCTACTTAAATATTCAATTAAAACATGTTTATTACGTTTTAGAGATTTGATTGTTTACTACTATTATACATTCCAAAGTGTATAACTATAAAACTGTATTAAATGGTACAAATGATTGTCCTACACAGTCTTACAATTTGCATTCCTATAAATCCGTCACTGGGTGTCATAATTTAAAATCATAGGTACCTAACTAAATATTATCTAAAATAGTTGTATAAAGAGTTATGAAATTTGATACTTTACAACGAGTGACATACAATTAAAAAATAATTAATAATATCTAATTACTAAGTAAATAAAATAACAAAAATAAAGGAAGGCAACAGTAATTCGTTATGGTAATTTTTTAACACATTTTTGAACAATTTGTAATAGTTTTGAATGAAGTTTTCCATTGAGGTAGTTTAAGGTCATCAATTATTATCAAAACTAATATAAAAAAATCCCTGAAACTCCATTAAAACAAAAAAAAATAATTTATAAATAACAAAAATACTTATCTATTTTTAATGAGAATCTCTGGCCATTGTATTAATTGTCATAAATATTTCTAAATATTATTAGGTATACCAATGTAAAAAAAAAAAAAAAAAAACAATTATATAATGTGAGCATTTTGTGCATGAAGAATTTATAAATGTTAAAAATGACTAAGCAAAATAGCATAATAGTGCCAAAAAGTATGAACACATTAATGACTTAGATAAGTACAATATAAATTGTATAAATGCCATAAGCCCCTCAGTGTGACTCTGCGACGAGTCGTCAAACTCTTATAAGCATTGTAGAATTGATCTTATAAGCTTTGTGGTGAATTTATGCCGTGCACCATACAGCCCTTGTGTTCAATTTCTGAAAGTTAAATAGAAAAATAAAATTATATTTTCTAATATGTTAGTATTATTAATTTTGAAGTGAACACACAAACACAACCGCAACAAAATAAAAACTAACAAACATAACAGTATTCAAATGTTATATTGTTTCAAAATACTAAAATAGTAAATGGTAATAAAAATAATAAATAATAAAATATAACAAAAACAAATAAAGCAAAATACAATTAATTTTGGCATGGATTAACAAAAGTTAAAATATATAAATTAATAAATATATAAAAATAAATTAGTATATTTCATGTGTGCTGTGTGTCCCTTCGTTGTTATGAAATTTTTTCTTTTATGCCTGCTGCTTTTTTTGCTTCGTTTTTGATGATCATCTGAGTAGTAAGATATGATTCCCGTTTAATTCTGTCACTGAGTGCATTGGGTACGTCTGGTATTAACCACTGAACGGCAACTTTCACCAAGGATACAATATTCTAAAAAATCAGATCAAATTAGCAATTAGATACAATAAAATGTTTATGTAATTTTTTACTTGAAATATAACAATAAATGTAAGGCGTGCGACCAGTACTTCATAATAAAATGTAGGTCTTTCATACTTTTGAGGTGACCACGGTGGGTTCCTGTAGTCTTTATAGCTACAAGAATAATAAATAATTTAACTATTATTTTTATTTTTCCCAAGGCTATTGAACTAGATAATTTATAAAAATGTTATTTACCGGCAATAAGTAATATTGCTATATGATGACTCTAATGGAGCAGCACCCTTTTCAAAGTCTTTGGTATCAAAATACGCTAAAGTACTGTTCAAGAAACCATTGTCTGTTTTGTCGTCACTTACCATGTTTATGTACACCATACGAGGTATGTAATTTGAAGAAAATGCAATTATAAACGCCTATGAACATTAATTGACTATAAATAAATTATGCATTAATTTGTTGTTGGTTAATGCAGTATAATAGATACATTTGTAATAACAGCTAATTTTCCCAAGATATCCAATACTCGATACCACACTCCAATGTTAGGCACTCTATGAGGAATTGGTCGACGGAAATACTTCAAAAACTTTTTTGCATCCAACCTCATTTCAAACACATTATTCAATAGAGCAAAAAAAGGACCCAATGGAAATGCAGTTACAAAAAGAGTTACAAAACCATACTGCATAACTAAACAATTAGGAAAAAAATGTATTCAAATAAGTTTTATCATTTAAATTTGTATTGAAATATTTTACCCATTTCCAAATATTCTGGGAAAAGTCCTCTTGGTCCCCAATCCAAAAGTTTATAATCTTCAATCCAAGGTTTCTTTACAGCCGCTGCTAAATCTTCTTCTTCAGACGATGATTTTTGATTATCAAGGCGACCAGTGTTCTCAGTTAATGAATTAAACCAATTTAAACCCACACTAAAAACAAACAACTTATTAAGGAATAACTTGGTTAAATATATTATTATTATTTTTATTTAAATTACTCACGGAATTATCATTTCAACAACAGTGTTTAATGCTTGTTGTCCAACCATTATTATAAACAATTGGATACTTAGTTCCATAAGACATCCACCAGGACTGCACTAAAATCACAATGTTAATTCTATACTGAGAATATTTAATATATTATACAAACTTCATATTATATCTTACTTCCTCTTGTCGCAGATTAAATATTCGCAGATATTTGGCAGGATAACCGACATTTTTGCCTTTTAAAAAAGCTATGTAAATTATTGATGTATAATAGTTGACAAATTGGAAGAGATAAATTTTTATTGTTAAGGATTCGTCAAATTCTGTTTGTGTACGTAATAGTTCCATTTCAGTTAAATAAATAGCAACTTTATCATAAACCTAAATAATGTAAATAACACACAAAAAAAAAAAAACATAATTCTAGTAATTTAAAATTAAAAAAATATATATTAAGAGGCCACAATACTAATAATATAGGGGATTTTTAAAGAAAATTTTAATCAAATGTTTGAACAAATGAAAATTCATCAATACATCAACACAAAAATAGTTTTATTTTATTAGGTTTTACATATACATGGATAATTATGAAAATATGTTGCTGTCAATTGCCTGAACTATCGTTGGATTAATGAGACAGTGAATATGTTAAACAATACTTAAACAAACTCAGTAGGTATTCATATTTGTTTTTAAATAATTAATTTTGTGTAAAAAATATTTGATTTAAGCCCAATGCAAAATCAATAAGTTTGGGGTTCATAGTTTAATAATATAATTTTCAATTAAACTTGCTTCTAAATAATATAGATAGGTGACTTAACAACAAAAATATATTTACTATAAAAAAAAAAAAAATATTTACTTACAAAATTCAATAACTGTATGCAAACCAAATTAATGATTGCAGCTGTAGTTGGGATAAATATATTACTATAAGTACTCATCCAATCCGATTGATTTGTAAGACTAAGTGATGCTAAAACAGACATGCGATAAAGCACTACTCCAAATACAGCAGCAATTGCAACCATAATCTTAAAATCCCAAAGATTATTTAAGTTAAAAAAAAAAAATTAAATTTTATTTTAAATGAATCTTACTAAGAGCAACAGAACAGAAATGCTAAATAATGTGGCCGGGATTTTCTTCCATAAAGGTACAGTTGGTTCAACATTTCCGGTAACTAAGTTTACTTTTGTATGATTAGACCCAGATAAACGTGCTAAATATTGTGGTCTTGGATGTTCAGCTTCAAATGTGAATCCTGTCAAACCCCAGCGATGTGTAATCGTAGCTGAATACCGTTTCCACAATTCAAGGAACATTGTAGCTAGAAAAATAAATAGAGCATATTAATCATCAGCTACGTTCATAATGTTAAAAAAATAATAACTCACCCCAAATTGACATAAGAAAAGCAAATAACACAGTCAAATCATTGTCGAATAAATATGTTAATCTTGCGTAAAAACATGTATTTGAAAGTTCCCAATAGTCACACGTACGGTCGCATAATGGACACATTATTGTGTCTGTTGCATTACAAATATCAGAACTAAAAATAAAATAATATGAATAAACAAATATTAAAGTAAATTAAAAGGACTATAATGAATGAATTACAAAAATTACCTAAATCTATTTTTAGGAAAAGTGAAGATACCATAGAAAAAAACAATCAGACCTAAGATAGCTGCAGGAATCAACATGTGAGTGTAAAATCCTAACCATGTAAAATAGAAAGCATATTTCACACCCAGATATTCTTTGATTTGATCTATGGGCTGTTTACGAATCCATTTACTCATCATAGCCCACTCAACATATAGTTGATGGCGAAGTGAATTCTCAGTGATATGTTCTCCCTAAATAAAAATTATTTGTTTTTATTAATAAATTGAAGTACAGAGTTAATATTCACTACCGGGGATGACTTATCATAGTTTTATTATATCTTTAAAAAGTAAAAATTGAATAGATTATGTTTATAAAGGCATATTATGATATTTTGTAATGTTTTAAATTACAGTACAATTCTAAATATTTAAATATCAAAAACAAAAAAAACATGAGTTATTGTTTTTGATATGGGAAAATCATTAACTTGACTTCATAGGTATGAATTAAATTTTAGTTTATTTGGAATTGCATTAAAAAGGTTAAATGGTCTAATAAATAAAATGTATTATTACCATAATAAATCAAATATTTGTAATTAAATATTATAGTGTTTTATCTACATTATTATCGATGAGAAAATAAATAACAATTAAATATAATTTAATATAACTATAATATAATATTTAAATTTAATATAACTCAATAATTCACATAATGAATATAATAGTTTTTTTTAATAGTTAATAGCTTCTATAAAAGTAAGTTAGGCAAAATGGTAGATCACAATAATAATATAAAAAAAACCCCAACCAATATTTATAAAATCTACCAGAATTTGTCAGTTAAAATAATTTATCTTATTAGTAAAAAAAAACAAACATCAAAAAGTTTGAAATAATAAATTATAGTTTCTAGCAACAAATATTAGTACAGTTATTGTCCTCAAACAAAACTATTATTATAATTTTTTTTTTTTTTTTTTAAAGCGTCAACACCCAATGATCACCTACTACTTTCCTGTCATTTAATTACTTTTTAAGTTAATACAATTACTTTTTATATTACAAGTAAATACATTTTAGATAATTCATTTAAAAATGTATTAAATTTGTTAACTGCAAGTAATTTATAGTTTTTGGAGAGGAAATGTGTGGAATGTCAATGAGCACTTATCCTCTCCTGCTATTTATAATAAAACAAATTTGTAAACACCCTCTTTAAAATTGCAATGTTTATAAATAGTAGATAATTGATTCACTAAATTATTTTGGATAGTACCATGGGGTGACATAAACAAATTTAAGAATGATAGGTTCACGATAAAAAAATTATTCAACAACAAACAAAAGAGTTACAAATCATTATAGTTAAATAAACTTAAATCCGACCTTAAGCATCAAGGTTATGTTTAACACTTTCAAATAGGTTATTATTACAATAGTATGTGGGTATCTGCTGTATGTAAATTTAATAATCATACTTGTATACTGTATCTAACTAAATTGTCCCAATTCTAATCAAATTAAAAAGACTAACTTTGCTTTGAAAAACATTATAACTTACATCGTGCAAAGGATAAGCAGCTCTATAAACACCTTCATCTAAAAGACATTGAATTCCAACACAGTTGACATCTCCTTGATCTTTGCCCCAGCTAACTCTATTTAAAATAAAGTCTATAACTAATGTCCGAACTTCAGCAGAAAAGAATTCTGGATCATCTTCATTAAATCTAATATATATATACATAGAATAATATTTATGTAATTTAATATTATACGCTTTGTTTGATTATTTCAGAAAACTTACAAATAACTTTTTTCACGTGAATATTCTGCTGTTAGAATGTACGTAGTAGGTTTAAATGGTCCAGGATCGATGGTGAGAAAAAGTCTTATAATACAACCGATGATTTTTTTTATTTTATCTAATACATCAAAACCTTTTTCTGGAATGTGCTCATTCATTGGACACTAAAATTTAAAAAAAAATATAAAAATCTATAATTACAAAATACTCAAGTGTATAAATATGATACAAAGCTAAATAATTGTATAACACAATACAATGATCAATGCTATCCAAGTATCTATATATGTATTTGCATTTAACTTGCAATACTAATTTAAAACTACAAAAAAAAAAAAAAAAAAAAAGGGTTGCACTAAATAGTTTTTTACTCAGACTTTATAAGTAAATCTAAAATAATTTACTACTAAATTGTTTTACCTCTTTCATAGGCATTCGCAGTTTCAATATTTCACAATATCTACGTAACACAGGTATAGGTGCATGCACTTTGACAAATGTCAACCCACCAACTACATCTTCTTCGAGTAGTAAACCTTGTTCTTTTATTCTTTCTTCAAAAGCAGATCTACGATTCCAACCATCAAAATCTACCGGTGCTTTGGCTTTTGATGATGACACAAGTACAAAATCCACAGATATATCACCTGGTGTCGAATCAAATGTTATGCTCTCAGGCTAGATAACAAGATTAATTAAAATATATTCAACTAACTTGATATAGTATTATTTCTTTACAAAAAAAATAATAGCTTTCAATAATTGTTATAATATTAAGTTAAATAAAAAAAAAACTAATACCCTTATATGTCGAGTGGCTTCTGGAGAACAATTTATCAGATCTTGAGAACTAAGATATAAAGACATACGAGATAACTCTAAGTCATCTTTGTACATTCTGGTAGTCTCCATTGAGGCAGTTTCGTCCTCGGAGTCACTCATCTACAATAACAATAAGTTTTATTTATACAGTAATAATAATTTTAAAAAAAAATTACATTTCACAATATAATTCAAAATATTTCATATTGTGTAATACATTTTTAATCCATTGGTATTTTTGTTGTAAGTGTAAACTCAAGTCATTTAAGTGTAATGTAATATCCGTGAGATGGATAATATTTGTTTACGGACCTCAAATATAGTCAAGGTGGGTCGCACAGTCAGTGAACTGAAAACCCCTAAATTAGAGAAAAAAAGGTTCCTTCTAAGTTCCAAGTAACCACGTTCTCCTCTAAATTAATATTTGATTACAACCATGACAAGGAATTCAAACAAATTGTAATGCGCTTCACATTAAATCTTGTACACATGTCACATGCATAAATGAGAGAATATTCACAAGAGAAAAATAAATAACTTGAACATTAACAACAACATACTGTAATAGCGACCATTACCTCTGCATGACATAAAAATAAAATAACACAAATCAAAAACACTCAAATAATATGATTATTACAGTCATGGAAATATAAAATACAAAGTTAAAACGATTAAAGAATTAATTAAAAAATATTTGTCACCGTTTTGCAAATCTGGGATTGTATTGAAATATTAAGTCTAAGGTACATAAATTTTATAAAATAATACTTAGAATATTCAACACAAATTACTTTATAATCATAACTTTGGTGAACTTTAAAATAAACAGTGAATGTCTACCTATCTGTTGTTATTAGTTTTTAATAACAAATAATTATCTAATATTGTACTAATAAAACATGATATAGCTTTTATATACAATTTGGAGAGCATTGTGAAAAACATTCACATAGTCTATAATTAACAACTTTGGTTAACTGATAACCATAATACTTATTTATATTAATTAATTTAGAGATGGGTTTAATTAGGAATGGTAAACTTTATTTATATTCAAAGCCAATTTATATATTCATTAAATAATTAAAAGTTTGTGGATTTTAGGCACCAAGCACAAAAGTATGTTTAAATTCTACACTTATATCTACATACAATTTATTTAATCTGCAGGCATCTAAATAATTGTTAAGTATTTTAATATTTAAGCTATCAATAAAACACATAAAATACAAGTTTTGGTAAATTTATATAAATCATATTTTGATCAGTGAATAATTTTTTTTTAATGAGACACAAAAGCGTTTATTCATTTAATGGACAATGAATTAATAGATCAATAGATGTCACACCATTATTTAAAATATTCCAATAAGAATTAATCATAACTAAATAGGTATATTACATTTCTATAAATTATAATTTATCATTTTAATATACTTTTTATATTTCGTTCAGTCATTTTAAACTTAAATTATTTATGGTAAAATATAAGCACAAAACAGAAAGGCTTTGTACAAAATTACAATTGTATACAAATTTTTTAGTAAAATATTTTATTTGGAATTATATTACATAGAAAGGACAATTAATTTAAACATTAAAGAATTGGTATCTATCATTTTATCGATATATCATAATCACATGAACCATTATATTTGGTACATTAGTCAATATTATAAAGGATTTTTTTTTTTTATTATAGTTAAACTTTGAACATGTTATTTTATTGAAGTTAGTTGAAAAGTATACTATAATTATAATAATTAAACATATTTATAATATTTTTAGTGAAGAATTTGTATTTTTAATTAGAAGGTGTAGCCGTCAGCCAAGTACACTACAGAACCTACACCTTATAGAAACAACAATGACTAACACGGGCACAAGTGATTCTACAATCTCAAAGTTATAAACTTAAACCAAATATTAGATCATATATATTGATAGCCAATGATTCATAGATTCACTATACCCAATATTCATATAGATAATATATGCCGTGTTTACAATACAATCATTGGGCATCTAGGCAAATGTAAACTTTCAGTGCATTCAAAATGATACTCCTCTTGTCATACTTATTTAATACATAATATTATAATATTGTATGAGAATTGATCATGAATCTTAATAATAATTATGTACAAATACAAATTAAAATTATTAGACATGTAAAAAATTTCAAAAACAAATTTCATTAGGTGAATGTTAGCGCCGTTTATATAATAATATTAATATTTAATGGATACCTATACTCGAGATGCAGTAAGCACCCAGATATTTGGTAACTATGAGTATATACATTCGAACATGAAGGAGAAAATTAAAAATAATGAGTATTATTATATTAAATAAGTACGTAGTTAGGTACCTACATTTTTTATGTTGAACAAGTATTTCACACCAGTTATTCTTTACAATGTTCTTACTACTGAGAAAATAGATATAGTCCATACAAAACCATATTAAATGTTCAAAAATGTTAAAGAAAATCGGAAAAAAAGGTTGAACATAATATAAGGTAAAATTGTTTTAAATAATATTTAATTTGTTCAATTCAAAAAAATAATATTATATGGTATTTTGAATTTAGAATGAATACTACTTTAAATAACAAATGAATATAATAAAAAAACTTTTTTTTTTTTAAATGTTGTGATATATCCGATATTTGCTTTTGCATAATAGTATGCTGTTTACCGGCTGTTTGTGTTTTGCCACATTTCATACCTGTGTAGTATGTGTTTTACCACACAGTCCAGCAGTTCTCAAAATTTTTTTACTTAAGCAGTTAAGTTTTTCTAAAAATCAAATATTTTTCCTATGAACAGTATAAAATAGTTAAGCAATTAAACTAGGGTATTCAACAGTTGTCTTTTAACAAAAAATAATAATATCAGCATTAAAAAGTGAAATATGACAATATTGAACAAATTTATACTTGCTCATATTAACATAATACTATGCATACCTACGTAATATGGAAATAATTGATATATTTAAAGTTAAATAGTTAATATACCTAAGTATTGGAAAATAATAGTAATGTTGTATTCTGAAATATTCACGGTTGGACAAAGTGCAAAGTTCTAACTTCAAGCTTTTGGCTTTGAAAAATAACTTATATAGTTTAAGTTCAAATTAATAAAACCTAATATTGTAAATATGTTTGAGATATAGCTTTATATGTAAAATTATTTTTCATAATAAGAAGTAGTTAGGTATATGAATATAATAATTAATATTTTCTAGGATTATAAAAAACGTACAACCAAAAATATGTAGAAGAAATGTACAGCTGGTAAAATGTAAATGTAGGTTATACTTTCAATGTAAATAAAAAAAAACAATAGGTATTTACTAATGAGTACTTACGTGCTGGAGATCCAAAGGTGAATCATTGACTATTTTAGATTGAAACATAACATTCTAGCTTATTGCATACTATGGATTGAGGGTCAATACAAATCCCCTCCAGCGTGCAGCTAAGATTGTAAAACATAAGCATACTGCACATACACATTACACACTCTCAAAAAATCTAATCAAGGACAACATGAAGCGTATGGCAATTATTATAAAATAATTTAAAGCTTCAAATCAATAATTAAGCCCATGAACAAATTTGTATATTTATAATAGATACATACCGTTCAAGACCTGTGAAACTTTAATCTGAATTTTAAACGAATATCATATAATATCACTGAAATAAAAATTAAAAAATATTTCTCACAATATGTTTAAGTAATAAGAGCACGGAAAAATAAAGTTTTCAAAAATAACTTATTACAATCAGAATGTATGGTACAACTATTACAAAAACAATGATTTTTCAGATCTACCAGATCCAATAAACAATTATTAAAAAGACTTGTTGGTGAATTGAATACTTACATTTGTAATTTTATTTAACACTGCTGATAGTAGCTGCTTATCAAATTTTCGATTTTTTTTAGGTTATGGTTTTAAAATGTAATTTGATACTGATAAACGATGACGACTGTTGAACTTTGGTAGAATCATTATATTATAAAACTAATTTCTTAATGTAATATTTAAAACAAAACCTTGCTTCTATAGATTTTTGTAAATCTACAATAGAAAATTTATTTAATACCATTAGTTTGTCATTACCATATAATGCATACACATAAATAATAATTAACCATGTTTAAGTCTCTGTAAATAAAAAATATTGAAAATGATATATATGGCTTATGCCAAATGGCAAAATTTCAATTAAAAATACAATTTAAGAAAAATATTTTTTATTGCCAAAAAAAATAATCTAAGCATATTACATAACTAAATTGCCCAGATAAAAGGTATAAACTGAATAATTTATAATAATAATTGATAATTCAGTTACCTTTTGGTGATATAATTTAAATGAATTATAATTTATAAAAAAAAAAAAAAAAAATTATAATTAGTTTATTTAGAACGGCCTCGTTTAGAAAAATTGCCTTTCCGTGATTTCTTGTTGGCATCTGATGCTGCTTTGGCTTGTTCAATCTTAAAATAAACATTTAATAAACAATAACAATTATTTAGTACAACTTTAAAATTATAAGTTAATTAAATAAGTAAAAATTTAACTTTGACTAAATGTTAAAATATAATTAAAGTCTATGTAATTTGTATTCAAAAAAATATCTAATATTCTGAAACTCTGGAGGGAGAATTTTCCAGACATTCATAGTTTGATACTCTGAAGAAAATAGCAATAAAATAGTTTTCTAATTCTCAGCTCTGCTCAAAATTCTTTTTAAATCCAATTATTCATTGCATTAAAAAAATTTAAAAAAATTATATACTATATGTTCAAGATAAGTGGTACCTCTTAATATCTTCACTGGATGACCTTAGACTGAAATGGAGTTTTAAAAAGTATTAGGGAGTACTGAAATGCATATTTTTAGATAGATTTCATATTTTTAATCCTTTCAGTTACACATGTGCAACACAACTTACGTTTTTTAAAATGGCAACTCTAATTTTTCTTCTACAAATTTGGGTAGAGTAATTTTTTAAAAATAATTGTATAAAGTTTTTTTTTTTAATCGCAAAATTGGCAGAGTTACAGTTTGTTGAAATTTTCAAATAAACTGTTTATAACAAAAGTTAATAATATCGGTGATAGCTCAATTATAAAATGATTATTGTTAAAATAACCCCAATTCAATAAAAGGTCCTCCAGCAAAAATATTAAGTGGTACCTTTATTGTGAACACACGGTATATCCCACATTTCATAATTTATTGTTTAGATAAAATACTATACATTATACATAATCATAATCAAAATATACTGAATGTTTTAAGAAACTTCTGAATATCTGCAAAAAAACATTGTAAGTTGATAGAACACTCTGTAATGTTTACAGACCCGTATATTATTGCAAATGGGTCCTGTAACTTACAGATCAAGGTTATTGCCAACATTTCTGATACACAAGATTCATGAAACTTTAATCTAAAGTTTCATTATAAATGATACATCAATGCTGTTTAGTCGTTAATCATAAATCATAATGGACTCGCTATCAGCAACATCAAGTGATGATAATTTGATTATTGAAATTCTTAACATGTTATAAATAATGTTCAGCATTATTAATGTAATAATAATGTAATTCAATTTTTCCAGAAATTGTGGTTAACATTATTTTTATGCAACACTTTTTCATGTTATAGAGCTATAATAATTCTATAGATTATTAACCTAGTGCCCATTTTATGTAACCCGGCTTAAGACTGATTTGAATAATATGATTATCCTTATATTTTTTTAAATGGTTAGATCAATAAGTATATCAACACCACAGCATAACCTGACTAATATTAATATAATAGTTTAAAGTTTTCTCAAGTTATATAATAATTACTATTTTTGCCATAATTTTAACTCACTTTACGTTTATTTGGAGTTGAAGTTAATGTGAAAAATGAGTCCAATCTGCCTTGAGTAGTACCAGATCGTGATTTTGAAAGTTTCTTAGCTCCATTTCTTACTCTATCTTCAGCAAATCCTCTATCCCCACACAAAAATTTGATTAAGCCTTCTTCATCTGGCTCTACCCATTTTAACTAAAATATACATTATAATTTAAAATAATATAAACACATAAATTTGAGTAAAAAGCAAAATATTACCATAGTTTGAGCATAATATTATACAGTGAATATAAATCCATGTTATATTTTAATATAATTTTGTATTATCATGTGTATAGCATGGTTGATTTTTTATCAAGATTTCTGTATAACGTAATCAACTATGTTCAAACAATATATTTTTAATATATATATATATATATTGACAGTGGAAAGAACAAGTGATGTAACATACAAAAATTAAATTATTCAGGAAACAAAACACTTTAATTTTGTTAAAAATTATCTTAGAAGTTATTTAGTTTAATTATAAAATAACTAAAACGTGTGCATTTTTTTTTATGGCTAATAGTAAGAGGGCAACTTATGTAAGTTGGGTCACCTTATAAATCTATTTGTATTTAATTTTAAATAATAAGTAGGGTTGAACTTTATTATAATTAAGTTAATATAAATTAATGAAATATTACTTCTAAAGATTCAGGATCCGTTATTTCTGGTTCAATAAATAGTCGTCTAGCTTCTTTAAATGGCCAATCTTCAGGCACTTGATATTTTTTAGTATCTAGATTCTCAATAATCTTTTCTAATGATTTGTATTGACGCATAAGTTCAATAGCTCTTTTAGGTCCAACACCTTTAATACTGTTACAGTAATCACATCCTAACAGTATACAAAGATCTATAAACTAAAATCAAATAATTAAAATGTTGAAATGGTTATTTTTATCTATTAGTTTTAAATTTAAATTACTTCATCTCTAGACATCTCCATTGTTTCCAATACAGTATCTAATTGAAATTCTTGAATTGGCATTTTTCGGGCTTCGCTAAATGTCATATGACGTAATAACACTGGGGAACCAAATGTTAAAGCATCCATATCTTCGGTAGCAGTTGCATACACTTTACCAGCTTTTACCATAGCAGCACACTGTGCTTCAGCTTCACAGGGAGCCTATGAATTTAAAAAATAAACTGATATTAGGTAGATCAGGTTGACTTGATAATTGGATAAAGCCATACTTTATACAAAAATATAAAACATCATGTTAGGGTAGTAAAATTGCTAAATCAACAGTTATTCATTTTCCTTGTTATACCTAAGTTATCCACAGGAATGTAAGTAAGGGGGAACCCCTATTTCGAAAATTTCAATTAATAAATAAATACTACAAAACAAAATAATCAATATATTTGTATGTGCTACACAATTTACTCAAGATTCCTTTTTCAATTCCCAATTTACATTTAAATACAATTTTTTTTTTGTCAGCCAATTACAAATTATTGTAAGTTATCTCCTCTTCTGCAAATAGTGTATACCTACGCCCCTCCCTATGTAATATTTAGTTTTTTTAGGATAGCATTGTGAATCATTTTATAAAATTACAGTACCACTAAGATGTTTTATATATTTGTATAAAACAAAAAGTGAATACATACTTCAACATATGGAACTCCCATCAGTTTTAACAATTCTTTGCATTCTTTCGTGTGGACTGAAGTTACTTTTACTAATCTTTTACTGAATTTATCAATTTCGGTAGTATTACCTAAAAAAACAATAAATCAAAAATTAAAGATATAATTAAATTTATAATCAGATCCAACTTCTGGCGATATTATGCTCATACCAGCTTCTTCTGCCTTTTCTAATGCTTTTTGTGCTTCCTGTCTTCTGTCATTTCGTTTTTCTAACTCTGATGATTTCATTTGAGGTGGTTTACCGTCGAACACATATACCGGCTTTATACCATTTTCCATCAGTCTTATAGTACGATAAAATGTACCCATAAGATGACTGCAACACAAATATATTTAAATGATTTCTATCCTTTTAAAATGTTCAACCTAATATAGGAGGAGTAATAGGTGCCTACCTGGTCGTTTCACCATCAGCACTGGTCAGTTGTGCTCCCTCACTGCGTACTGCGATTAAAAACTGATAAAGACTCATAGAAGCGTCAATAGCAATTTTCCGGCCTGCAATTAACGGCGAATATATAAGATTATAATAAAAGACGAATAGTCTAACAACGGTGTGTTAACCGGCAACTTACCAAAATGATTTTTAATTTCATTTTCTTTAATGGCGTTGGGGGCGATGTCCGCGATAAGTTTAGCTAAACCTGTAATACCCATGATGCACGATTTATTTTATTTTAAATTATAAATTTCACTATATTCGCAAACGTTGTTTCAGTTTCAACGGCATTTTGACAAACTATTAATATTGAATATTGATATTATTTGATCTCTCGTGTGCACAATAACAAGACGCGACGTACATGAAAACAAAGAATGTTTACTATACCTACCCCTTGGGCAACAATTTTTGTTTTTGGAGGGAACTGATAAGATTCAGAATTGTATGTACTTTTTGTGGTTATGTTGTTATCTTCTTGCCATAGAGTAAACATACACAATACACGACTCGGTAAATGATAAATACCACAGATTATATAAATCTGTACATGTACTTAGGCGTATATTATTAATCTATAATAGTATATTATAATATATATTATGATATCGGAGACGCGTCAAATATCGTCTATAATGATAAAGCAACAGCAATATCTAGCAATAGCGAAGCATTTCTGGGTCAGCTAATCTCTTTTAAAAGAGGACTTTCTTGTCCGTGATTAACCCAATCTACTAATAATAACAACTTTTTTTTTTTTTTCATCTGTCGCCAAGGTAATGCGGAAATTGAATTTCGGCAGAGTTCACGTGCGAGCACCACATTCGAGGTAGATTTCCAAAAATTCTTTCTTATCTCACCCCGACACCATACGAGATAAACACCATTAAAATTTCAAGTTTCTAGGTCCAGCGGATTTATCTGGACGTTGATCAGTGAAGCGAGTGAGTGGTATTTGTATATAGATTATATATAGAATAATGAAAAAAAAATGTAACGTTTTTTGGTAACTAAGAAACGATAGTTTCCCTTGCAACGTATTAATGATCTTGAACGTATTAATGTATTTCCCAAAAGGGAGAAATTTTATAAAAATACCATCGGATTTTTCACTTTTTCTTTCATAAAAACATTGTCCTGACATTAACACACACACACACAAAAAAAAATCAGCCAAATTGGTCGAGCCGTTCTCAAGTTATGGCGTCACCAACAAAGTATAAATTCATTTTTATGAATATAGATTATTACGAATGTCGATATGTATAAAAAGTTACGTATTTATTCATTTTTAGGCGTTATTTAATTTGCATATTTTTCACACTTCGTGCGGTACAGTATAATAATTAAGATAACGTATCTAGACTGTGTTCTTGTGAGTTTTATTCGATTCCGTAGTTTATATAAATTAATACTCTAGGAAATGGTAATTTGGTGTTGTTTTACTATTATGATTTATGATTAAATAATATAATGAAAATAAGCATTCTACGGGTGTAAATTGGTGATACCGGTAAAACTTACCAGTGTATTGTTATTGTAAACAAGCAGGGCCGTGTGATAAGAACGTAAACATATATTAATTCGAATAAACTATACCAGTCGGGTCTCGTTAATCCGAACACGGGCTAAACCGAAAGACGCGGTAATCCGTACGGGCTTGAGAATTATCGCATCACTATATTTAGAGTATTAATCCTTGTCCCCCTTCATAAAATATCTGCTTCAGAAGCCACAAAAGCGTTGAATACTGCCATCCAATAGATTGCAAATCACGTTGAATACTGCAAAGAAATCGTGTTGCGGGGCAATACATTTGACCTGCATACGGGAAACCAGCGTTAAAAAATAAAAAAATAAAAAATAACTCAATGTTTCAAATGAATGTATACGTAATTTAATATAACAATAATTGTCTTCGTTGTATTTTTCAATTACAGATAAAAATTAATTTTTAAGTTTAAATTGCAAGACAACTGATTGTTTTAAAACCATATGTAATCCGATCAAATCGGTCACCCTTTTCCCCAATCCCGTTCGGATTAACAAAACCCTACTGTATTTAATATAAGTTCCTTCTATATTTCCGTAAAGTTCACAATTATACAAAATTTCAACTGAAATATCAGTACGAATCTACGTCTCATGGTCCTCATATGTTTTGGCTTTTAGTGTCCTGCTTGCAGCGTAATAGGCTTTAGCCCCACTCCCCTCCCCCCCAAAAAAAATAATGGTTGACATTTTTTTAAATTTTATTAGACACTAAATTTAAATTTTCATATCGAAAAAATTATCAAAATTAAAGCATATTTAATATATACTCGTATACATATTTATATCGACCATACCTGGTGACTACCGGTAAATTAATAATATTATTTTATAAGTATAAGTTCACCGTGACTAGAGTTAAAAACCCAAAGTGCAAAAATGAATATTACAATAAATTTTAAGTTTTTAAATTTTTAAATTATTTTTTTTTTCACTTTACATTATATTATTTATTGTATGTTGTTTATGAAATAAACAACCGAGTAAAATCTCGTGCACAAGTGTGCTATTAGGTTTCTATACACATTTAAAAATAATTAGATACTCAGGGCCGGCCCAACGTCATTGCAAAGTAGGCAGCCGCCTGGAGCGGCACCGGTTTAGGGGCGAAAAATGTCGTATGAACCAAATTGATTTAATTTTTTTTTTCATTCAGTATACTGAAATTGTTGTTCATTGTTCAGCAAATACAAAAAAAAAAAGGTGTAACGGTGCCCGGCCGATCTTGTTATAATTTCTGTTGAAAGAGAAAAGCTATGGAAAATTTAACAATTCATTGACCGATTTTGCATAAGAATAGGCTCGCAAAAATAAATCACATATTTGATATATTTTGAATATTGCAGTTATATTTTTCAACGTTTTCAATGTATTTATTTAATACATTTTTTTTTCAATGCACGATATTGTATAGGTACTACTGTATAAATATGACTTGTACTTTTTTTCATTACATTTATTATTTTTTATATTTTATAAAGATAATTGAGGGGTCACTCGGATCGTTTTTTTTTTTTTTTGCTTTTAAATAAAAGCAACGATTTATTGTTAAAAAACGATTGTGTCTTTCTTTCTCTGTCCCTTCCCCCTCACCCAAAAAAAAAAAATTCACTATTAAATATGGGTAGTGTAAATTAGATTTGTATTAGGGTGGCAAAAACCTAAGGCCGGCTATGCTATTACTATTTATAAATAACTTTAGCCACTCCCACCTTAAAAAAAAATAAAAAATAAAAATACTTTCCGTGCCCATCCGTTTTCTTTGACGCGACTGGTCTCTGGGGCTTTGAACGAACAAATAATCATATACCGTTACCGAGTATAATAGAACAGCGATTTTCCTTATGATCAGTAATGGATCGACAGCCGACCGCGTCTAGGAAACCGTATCTTTAAAGTTACGAGTCTACTACGAGCACTACGCTGAGTGGGTTTATTAGGTAGGTACGTTATAAATTCT
Organism: Tuberolachnus salignus; assembly: GCA_956483605.1. Taxonomy (NCBI): domain Eukaryota; kingdom Metazoa; phylum Arthropoda; class Insecta; order Hemiptera; family Aphididae; genus Tuberolachnus; species Tuberolachnus salignus. Next base: position 32,305,607 of record OY101429.1, read on the forward strand.
GAGCGATCCACTTTTTTTTTTTTTCTGTCCGTGAATCTTTTTTCCACCAGAAATAGTTGGTGCGTTATGAGGTCATATTTTTATTTTCCTTGTAGTTTTCTTAATAACGAGGAGAATCCGGGGGGGGGAAACAATTGAAAACGGGAAAATTTACACAATAGCTACGGTTTTACGTCAATGTCGATATATGCAGACAAAACTATTTTGGCTTCATAAAAATGCACAACAATTTGAGACGAAAGAACGCGGACAATTGTCATCTATATAATTTGAAATTACAAATTAATACAATTTTCAATTTTAATTTATCGAAACCGGTCTATCCGATCAATAATCATGCACAGCATCGTATTTTGATTACATTGATTTATCGTTGCTTTCAGTATTTAAATTAAATTACGCTACCATTATGTATCCCTCTAGTTTCTAGTCATTTCAATGATGTTTTCTGATTCTGTCAATTACAATTGATTCTAATCGATCTTGCGCGCAACAAGTTCTGAGTTTAATTTTTAGTGTTTTTACCGAGCTTAATTTAGAAAATAATCTCTCACAAGAGCAACTTTTAACTGGTAATGTTGTTTGATTTTAATTTTGTATCTATTCTTGCTGGACAAAGTATAACAAGATACTGCAAAAGTTGGTATGGACCTTCGGTGGCAGCCGCCTAATCTCGCAGGTGGTACAGATATATAGTATACACACATCCGTGGATACGGCTATGATGATGATATTACTGTAGACGGAAAATAGAACATTAAATAAAACCTACCTTCGGTATTTACTTTTAATTTTAGTAAATATTATAATAGAGTTAATATATATTTTAAAATGGAATGGTATACTCGTATGATAAAAGAAAAATCGAATTAGTAATTCAATATTTCAACTTATACTACAGCTGTAGGAATTACGTTTAGCTTCATTTATAGAAAAAATTTAAAGTAGATAACTATATAGGAAATAAGGTTGACAGTATTACTTTATGAATATGTAATTGCTAACCCTAACAATTATGAATTTGATTTTTTTTTTTTTTTAATATAACCTATAGGATCAGAATGTCAAATCGCGTTTTTAAAAATATTTTTAATGTATTCATTTATTGTAGGACGTAGTTAACTGCGCGTATAAATCAATATGAAAATAAAGTCTGATTAAATTAACACTCATTATTAGTTTTCTGTTTAAATTGTGTGTTTATTACTATTTAATGTTTCAAATATTTTTAACGAGTGTTAATAAAATCAATTTGAATTTCTTCGTGGGCATTATTTTAAATATAAATACATATACCCGTATAAAAAATAATACTTTTAAATATATCAGTGTGGTAAAGTGGGGAAAGGGGGCAGTTTTTTAAAAAAAATATTGGAACAATTAATCTAAACTAATATTCAAAAAACTGTTCAGGATTGTGACGGTTTCTAAAAATGTCCTGTCGCAACATGTATAGGATTCAATTAAGAAGTTTTAAATATACACAGGCTACGCGAATTTTGATAAATTGTCTGTATTATTTATGTTTATGATTAGTTTAATTTATTTTTGTTGAAACAATTAGATAACTAAATAATATTGTATATTGTTATTTAACCAGTTGATAGGCAACGTCGGGTAATGACAAATAGAATAAGTAATAGATGGGTACATAATATACGAATATACAATATACATATTAAGATTATATATTTATTAATGAAAACTCTAACATCTAACAATGTAAACTGTATAATTTATATTAGTTTGGAATAAAATATCAATTACTAATTACACACCATTCGACGCGCTATTTAGTAGGATACATTGAAGTAGTTATTACACATGATTACTATTAATTTTGCTATACTAGAAATTTAAGATTTAAAAAAATATAAGTCGTTTAGTATTATTCAGCTATAAATGATCAAACACATTGTTTTTAAAATGTATTGTGAATAAAAATAAAACTTTTTTTTAGATTCTGATTGTAGTGAGGAATGTTTATTGGTTTTACTACCTGTGGTGAGTGTTTTTATGTTGTTTTTTTTTATATCTGTGAACAACATTTTGAACATAAATCTTGCTTCGATCATCAACGTCAGGGGTGTTGTTTGGTTAAAAAATGTTTCTGGTTTGTGTATTGAGGATGCCATATTTTGGTTTTCATTGTAGTTTTTTAATGACCTGGAAAAACGTCAGAAAACGGGAATAATTACAGAATAACGAATTCTGTTGTTTTCGATTTTGTTTTTGTTTTGATTGTTGTAATTCATATAAAATAATCGTAGAGACCCGGAACATTCACCGAATGTTAGATTAGCATTTTTAGACGTGGTGCGTTTTTTAAGTTACGAGTATTGGAATTTTTTTAGTTTGTTTTTGTTTTATGTGGATACAGATGTTGTAATTTATTTTGATTAGTGTTTAAATTTATGACAAAATTCGTTAAAAACAAAATCAATTGTAATTTATTTTCTAGTTAAAAATTATTACAGTGTTTAATTTAAATTTATCAAAACAAATCAAACCGTATCGCTCAGAATCGTTTTTGTTTGCAATGTTTTATCGTTTCGTACAGATATAAATTAAACTACGATATATCCTATACATTCTTAAATTTTCACCTACATCAGTGGCTTACACATGGTGCAAGTATGTCGGATTTTTTTCTTTTAATAGGTAATAAAAGCGGAATAACAAAATACAATACATTCAATTTCTCAGCAAATTCAGTTATTAAATTATACCTAATCTAAATGTGTATCTATGTAATTGCCAAATTATTACTAATTGATTAAAATGATTCAATAATATAGTAGTTGTACGTTCTTATAATGAGAATAAATAATAATGTCTGTCATGAATATTTGCTCAATATAATCGAAGGACAGAACGAGAGTGTACAAAGTCATATTTTTATATTTTTTCTCTCCGTGCACACGTACATGTTTAACCCGTTCATGTACATGTTTTACGCAAAAAATTATGTATCCGGAGAAAATTGGAAGAAATGCATGAAAGACCTTCGACTAAATTAATACGGTCAAAAATAATGTTCCTTTACCTCCTAAACTTGTTAAATTCATAAAATGTTATTAGGAAATCTATCACTATTTGGTAACAAGGTTAGTTTATCAATTCGTATTTAAATCTGAACAGTATTTTATTTTATATAACCTATTTTAATTGTGAGTAATATTTAACTAACGTTAAACTAAAATAATTTAAATTAACTAAATTTATTAAAATGTAGTACTTATTGAAGTAAGTTATTATATAAATATTATAAATATTTTAAATTATTAGCATACCGAAGAATGTATATAATATTGGTATTACTATGATATATGCTTTTTTTCTGTCTATTAACATTGAAACGGAAAATTATGCAATACAGGGTTTTGATAAAATCAATTGGTTTTTTTTTTTTTTTTTTTTGTAATTTAGTAAGGACAAAAATAAATAATCGTATCCGAGACTTGCAATTTTCACTGAATACTTATATTAACATTTTCGAAACGTTGTGTAATCTCCAAAATATTTTATTTTTCTTTGAGAATTCGTTTGGTTTATTTTTCGATTTATAAGGTTGAATTTCTATATAAAGTATATATTATACGAATAGTATATATATTATATTCAAGCGCATAATTTCGATGAAAAATTTATCTTTATTAACATCGATTTAGAAAACTATATTTTCAATACATAAACATAAGCAAAATGTATGGGTTTTAATTTTATAACTGAGGGTGCTGTGCACATCCAAACTTAAAATGTTTGAGAAATTGAAACTGTAAAAAAGATATCAAATTAATGACGAAGAAAATTACGATAAGCCACTGTTTATAATATTTACGAATTATATTATTATGTGCACGTTGCACATTTAATTTTAGTATAGAGACTTTTATCTAATATTTGTATTTTTCAAGTGTGTATACTTAACAAAATAATAAATATTAAACAATGCTTATATATAATTTATATAGTCGACGGTTAAATAATTTTTATTAAACTATATTACGCCTAACTACGAGAATCTATAAATACTTCTGATAATGTTACCATTGATTATATAATATTAGGTCTAGAAACTGCTGCAGGTTTAGAATTTAGATTAAAAATGAACAGTTATGAGTTGGTAGGTACCGGGTAGTCTGGTACCTACCAACTCATAACTGTTCATTTTTCAACCTACATGTCTAAATAAAATAATATTTATTTACTTCATTTACAGAATTAAAATAATGTACATATTTTTAAAGGGCGGTATTTCATATGGGGTTAAGGTTATCAAAAATTAAAAATAGTTCTCGAAACAAACTTATTTAGGAAGGATTTCTTTGTAATGTAACAACCCACATTATTTTTATGTAGACTTGTTAGTTTTGCATAATTTGTTTGCCGTTATTAATACCTTATGAAAACTACACAATTCCGCTGTTACTTTCTCCATTATAAAATGTATACCTAAGCAGTAGGTATATTGTAACACTGATGAACGTGATTATTTTCTATTTTGGTGTTCTTAAAGGTTTAAGAAATCTGAGTAATGAGTATATATATAAAATAATTACCCATTTGAAAGTGCACACGGAAGAAAGAATACGTAGTATATAATCGTGAGTGTTATATCTATACGGATAGCACCAACACACACAGTGGCGTATTTTGGACGATTTTTCGGAGGGTGTCCAAACCCGTTTTCAAAATTATTTACTGATAAAAAAAAAGAAGATATTGAATTTATTTTTTTTAAATTACTATGTCAACACTTGACAAGAAATTCGAATAATTCTTGGATATTCCTGATAAACAGTTTACAAAGTCAAACAGTCTAAACTAGTTTAGGAACTAAGTTTCAAAATATACCTAGAAACGTTTAGTTGAATCTAATAAAATCAATTTCACATTTGCAGTTTAGATATAAATATTTGAATAGGCATGATTAATGAAATTACATTGGGTAATTATTTTTTTTTTTTAAGTCGTGGGATATTCAGACATGAAGGATACCCCTCTTACAAAAAAAAAATACGCCACTGAACATACGCGTATAGGGCGAGAATTAAAATTAAAAGCGAAAGCATTACAAAATGCTCAAGGTTTTTTCAAAAGTCATGTAGAGTATATATTTATTTAATGTATATAATATACGTCTGTCTCTGTATAGTATATAAAGTAAGTGGAATTTGATGTAAAACTTAGGGTTAGGAAAAAAAAACCTAAAGACATTAGTTTATAATAATCTTATGACTTAATACAACTATTATATGCAAAACAAATTTGAATAACAAACATTTTCAACTGAGAATTTTATTTTGTCGGTAGAGTTAAAAGATATGTTTTCTGAAAGACTATGTATATACGACTGTAAAAATTCTCAAGAAATTTCACTAAAGCGTCATTCAACTGTATTGTAAAACACGTGTGCCTAAGTTTAAAAATTCCAAATCTAAATCACACATTTTTAAATACATCATACTCGGAAAAAAGACAATTTTTATAATGTAATGAAAATATTATACATGACAATTTACAACATATATTTTATACACTGGCAGATCAAATTGCTTACCGAACATAGAAATGGCGTCAAAAATGTTCATAGAGAAAATAAATTATCCATTAATAATTTGAGATTATATGTGTGATATAATATTATATTTCATTTTAACAATTTGGTATCCTTATGTTGTTCCGTATCCTTTAAGGTTAGACATCTTTTATAAGACCGCAATCGTTTTATCTAAACTTGTATTAGTTGTATTGTATTACAATAAATTTGATTTGCAAACATCTTCTTGAATATAATTTACAAAAATGTGAAATGTAAACTAACCTGTACCCAGGTAATATTAGTATTATATATTTATATTCTAGGTATACTTGTTTTATTAAATTATTCATTTTTTAAATGTAAAGAAAATAATTATATTGGATACCTACCTATTATTTATATAAGAAAATCATGTTTTCATTTTGGTAATCCATTTGTATTAATTATTTTCCACCTTCATATTAATTTCTATGAAATACAAGGTTGCTTTGTTTCAAGTATATTTTTATCGAAATATAAAGGAAATTTTTCATGCAATTAATTAATTTATAATGCTTATAATTATTGATTACTACGGTTGAAGAATGACGACAATAATATTTATATTTAATACTCGAGTATCTATAGTAATTTGTAATAAATTATACTACGATACTACTACTACTACTACATATAATAATATTATCGTCGAATAAACTGTAAATATTAATTTCTACCTTATTATTTTATTATTCTTATTACAATGCATGTCTGTAGTGTGCAATAGTTTATTTCAATTTATAATTAATGATTGAATTAATATTATATCACGACTAGGATATGTTTAAAATTAAAATTAATTAAATATTATTTTACAACAGAGACAAATTGTCTTTTTTTTCGATTCTTTAGTTACAACACTACGCGCAATGGTTTATAGCCACACTGTTCAAGTACTATATAAAAAAAAAAAAATTAAAAAAAAAATGATATTTTAGTTAAAATCAGCCTGTTAAAACTCTCACTATAGCGGTAAAATATATATTAGCAGTTGTACTTTAAATCATGACTAAAGTTAGCTAATCGTATTAGTTTGTCACATGTTCCTTATAAATTTGAAATTGGTTATTTATTTGTATATTTACTAATTAATGGCTCTCGCAATGTTAAGCTACAGGAACGTTTAATTTATGGTTAAAAACATTTTTTTTTCTTGACGAATAACTCGAATTTCTTGATTATAATACAAGCTATAATGTCTTGGCCAAATAAAACCAGATATTATTAAATATTAATATATATATATTACGATATTTGCATGTATACAATAATAAGGCCAAATTCAACACTTAAAATACTAAAAAAAATGTATTTAATGTCGTAATGATATTAATTATAAAAATACTATACATATACATTTGTTTATATTTTATGTAAAATGTACAGTTTATAATGTTAACTGAAATTTTATTTTTAAAAAGATTAAGCCTATATACTTAAATAAAACATCGGCTTGACTTTATTGTTGTAATTATTGTGTAAAGGCGTAGGTAAACTCAGTAAACTACTGAAAGATGTTAGGTTACATCATACCGACATAAGTCCGATTATATCCGACCAATAACACTCCTTCAAAGTTTGACCGAACTCTTAGAGAAACTTCTACTTAAACGTCTAAAACCAATTATAAAAGAATAACTTCTTATACCGGAAAATCAGGTTAGGTTCCGCAACAGACATTCGACAATTGATCAAGTCCATCGCGTCATTAACGTGATAAGTATAGCTCTTAAATAAAAGATTACTGCTGCGGAGTGTTCCTTGATATTGGCCAGGCTTTTGACAAAGTCTGGTACAAGGGACTTCTCATAAAACTGCGTAAACAATTGCCACACAACTGGTGTGCACTTCTTGATTTATACTTGATCGATTGTCAATTCCGAGTCATACATGAAGAATACCTATCCTGTAGATAGAAAACATCTAAATTGTACTGAATCACACCTCAATCCCACAAAACGATTCAGCAATATACCTTGGAATGCACTTTGACTTCATTTAAACTGGAAACACCACGTCCGTCAGAAAAAAATACAGATTAAAGAAAAAATGTGAAAGCTCTATTGGTTGAGCCAACGCACTCCGAGTTAACTATAAGAAACAAACGTTAGCCGACGAAATCCAAATGTTTTCTCACAAATATGAGCGAGGCTAGATCACCGTGTCAATCCAATTACTAGATAACTACAAGGACATTAGACGTTTTAAGCGTCGGAAACTATAAGACTTTATGTTTAAATACTTAAATTAAGGGCAGGAGTCACTTCATTGGAAGTGCGACTTTATCAACGTGTAAAGTATATATTAACGTCTAGTGTGTAAGATATATACTGTCAAATATGTGTATAAAGATGGACCATTTAAATAATAAAGCCCCAGGGTATTTAAAAAAAAAAAAAAAATGTAATAACTGCGTGACGTAGATTTTAGTTATTGTGCTGTGGCAATCCTCCTTTATCTAGTCTGCAGTGTTAGCGTGAATAAGGTATAAGTATAAAATGTACGCATGGGTGCGCAGATTATAATATAAGGTTTAAGCATGCGATTATGTTGTCCTCCGTCATTACCATTTTATCTTACTTTTGTGAAAAGAACAGTAATTTTGCTACAGGCTTACTAGCAAGAAAAAAAAAATTAACGCGATATGAGTGAGAATGTGCAGGATTTATATCAATGGAAAAACGTTATTGTTGCCACTGTCTCTATCAGTGGTGTATGGGAGCGATCGCCCCCCCATAAATTAATTTATTAGTGTAGGTATTTGCTATATATTTATTCAGACAAAATTACAACAATATAATTTTTTTTATCACTTTTTCTAAATTATTTATTTTTCTTGAATTGTTTCATTATCTCTTTCATATGATACAAATTTTAAATATTTTCCACTATGAAAATGCACGCCTTATGGTCACGTCTATAAAGCAATTTCTTTATATAATATCTCGCTTGCCAGTAAGCGTTGTTTCTACAGAAAGAACATTTTCTACTCTTGGAAGGTAATGTTTGATTTTTAATGTTAATCGTTAATCGTAATAATATAATTAATACTTAAAAAATATATTGAATACTTAATTATATTATACTAACTACTACCCATATTTAGATGTCTTAATTACAATTATTTTTACTTATTCACTGGCTTTATTAACAATGCTTGAGCAATGCCGATTCATAAATTATGAAACAAAATAAACTTTTAAGTAAAAATAGGTAGCTTATTATCAATGTGGACATATCTAGATAAAAAATTAAAATTTATCTATTCTCAAGACTAATTAAGTATCATACATCAATAAAGAATCATTAATTGAATTTGCTGTGAATAAAAGTAATTGGTGCATGATAGTTTGATATATTTTACAACACTTTTTTTTTTACTTTATATAAATTAAAAACATGGTTTAGATCGAAAATGGGTCAAGATAGATTAAGTTAGATTAAGCTTGGTTTTGCTACATGCACACAGGGAAATTGATCTACCTACTGACGAAATCATAGTACGATTTGAAAAAATGAAAAAAATAAATTTAGATTTTATAATTTAATACAATTTTTGTTGATTATTATTTGTATTGTATTTTAGTACCTAATGTATGTTGTATAATTATTTAATAAAACACAAAGTGGGCTTGTGTCTAAGACCTTAACATTTTCAGGGCGTTTTTAAAAATGTTTTACGGCCTTTATTCGCCCCCCCCCCCATAGAGTTAACTCAGATACGTCACTGGTTTCTATATTATAATATCAATTTCCATACCAGTTTACACCAAAAAATGTCTCCTGTCCAGTAGATATATATCGAAATAACGTGTGCTATACTATCAATTATAGACTATATAGCATAGGTTTTGAAAATATTCCATTGGTAGTTACCAGTCAGGTAGGTTATGTGCCATTAGGTAATGTTAGGCATTGCGGTCCACAGCACTTCTATATATGTATTATGTTCGTCGGTATACAGTGTTGTGAAATGTAATCCCAGCACAAGAAATTATTGTAGCCCATCAGAACTTCTTTCTATTCTTAATAATAATAATAATAATAATAATAATAATAAAATAGTAATAATAATTCTGTTGCGGAGACACAATCTTGATAAGGGGTAACCAATTATCGAAATAATATTGTTTTTTAGGCACTCATCTCATCTGCCCGAGTATTATAATAATGACGATAATAATATTATAATAAAAGGAATATATATTTATATGGCCGTTTGGTTCCATAGATTTATTTTGCTATTATACCGCGATGATCGCTAGAGAATTACAATGGGCTTTGGGCGTAAAGAAATAAAAACAAATTATCACTCATTGTAAGTCTATTATTGCACGGCCGGGTACAGTTAGGAGCAATTTAAAATAAACGAATAATAAAAAAATAAAACTTGAACGATAAATCACATGATGTGATTTTTAAGTTTGACATGCTAATAAGCAATACCTATGCATAATTTTATAATGTATGTTATCATTTCTATAATGTTTGAATTCAAATTACGATCTATAATAATATTATAAGTACTCACTTAACTATATTATTTGGACATCACTTCTTCTATATACAAAATTAATTATTATAGGTCTACTAGTTGTCCCGCACGGCTCTGCCCGTGCCAGTATTGAACGAAAATAATATTAATATGTTTTTTTTTGTTTAAATATTATAAACATTTTTATTTAATTATAAAATTGTACGGCCAAACGGGCATGAGTCTGTTCTTCAGATTCTTGAATTCTTGTAATCATCGCGGCTCGAGCACGGATAGAGTTATGTACTAGATCAGATTTACGCTTGCGAGGCATATCAAAAATACCTATGAAATGTTCTCAACCAGAAATTATCAATACTAAAATGTCGTCAAAAGTTAATATTTTAGTATATTTGTAACTAATATATATTACGCTCACCAAACTTTTAGTAGTTTTTGTTAACTATTTATAATGATTTTTTTTTATCGATGTCGCTGAAATAACTATAATCAACAATAAAATTTTCCAAAATACCAAAATCCCAGTGTCAGCCAACCTTAAGGGGCTGAATTTCGGGATAAAATGTAGCCTTTGTTCTTTCTCAGAATCTCCTTGCCAAATTTTATCGAAATCTGTTCAGCGGTTTAGGCGTGGAAAGGTAACCGTGTTACTTTCACATTTATAATATTATTAGTACCTCAAATTAATCCACTTAAACTCAACCTTTTTTTTAAATCCTTTCTTATTGCATTTCTAAAGCATTAAATAAACCACTATTCCAAATTTCAAATTCATACGTTATATAGTTTTTGAGAAGTAGCGATGAGTGAATGGTATTTGAATTTGATATATATAGATTGGTATTGCAGTTTTAATGATTATATTACACCTGTTACGGATATTTACAAATAATTAATTAAACAATTATATAATTGATATTAACGAGTATTTAACGATTTTGAAATAAAAAGATAGTTTCTTGTTTTCTAATTAACATAAAATAGGCATGTAACAAGTCAGTGTATGTTCATGAAACCCAACTGCAACACGTTATCAACAGTGATAAAACATTGGCTAACTAGACAAACTAGTTCTTGTTGTAGTTTATTTCACGAATCGACCTGATTTCGCACTCTTATACTATTGTTCTATTATTATTATTATTATTTAATATATAAACAAATGCGTGGAAAATGGCAAATTTTACAATAAACACGATATTTTTTTGATACCCTAGATAAAAATGTTTTATCCACAAAATTCGGAAAACAGCAAAATACCGGTTTATACGATTTTTATCAAAATTTGAACTAAAACGTTTAAAAAATTACAGAAAAAAAAAATTTACAATATGCCTTTTTTTTTTTCTCTTTTACTACTAAGCACAATGTTTGATAAAACTTGCGTCCAATTATGGTGTATTTTGATGTGCTAAACAAGTTATATTCACATAAAATCAAATTAAAACTAAAAAACTCGACAATTTACAACATTTTTCCACGTCTAGAAAGGGGTAATATAAATATTCTGCGAAAACTTCAAGGCTTTACAATTTTTTTAAACGGCATAATTAGAAAAAAAAACAAAATCGAAAATTACAGAAAACCGTTTTCTGTATTCACGTTAGTACGTGGACATTCCCGTTTTCCCCATTATTAAGAGAACTACAGGAAAAATCAACAAATGACCTCCATGCACCCAACAAAATCAAGAATTCTACACAAAAACTCTTTTGTTAATTGGAGCAAGATTTCTGGTAAAAAAGTTGTTCACAGACAGGGAAAATAACACACATATTATAGTAAAACCAATACGCTACGCTTAGAATTTAAAAAAAAAAAATATGATCTTAAATATGAAATTACCAAATCAAATATATATGTTACCTCGATTTTTAATGAGGCATTTAGATTTAAATATATAAATGTCTAAATATTTCGAAATATTTTTTTAATGAGAAATCTTTTTGCGGGGTTATTAGATTAAAAAAAAAAAATCATTAATATTTAAATTATATTTATTAGTTAAATATTTAAAATATAGTTAATTAATTTTTTTTAAATAATTATCACTATTTTTTTTTTTTTTACTTAGCTATTATTTTTAATGGCTTTTACATGATTTGTATACGTGTATACTGTACTTCCATGTATATTATGTACATAGATAACAAATTATGCAAATAATTGTATAAATATTGTCTGATTGTTATCTAAATATTATTACATCTGGCCGATTTGGTATTTATATTTAAATTTGGTTTTTTCTGTTTAATTATAATGATTTAGACTGAACTTCAAATAAATATAAGTTAAAGCATGATGATGATGCACAAAATAATTGGGGCCACTCGGTATCAAAACACAATTCAATAGAAAATATCGGTACCTATACGTATAAACATCATTGACATTATTTTATAAAGTATATGATCGTACACTTGTCATTCGCAAGTATATAAGATGAAGAAATGAAAACAATGGCGTTTATAGTTTTTTTCATTTTTCTTTCTTCTCATTCGACAATGTGTAGTGTGTACGTTCTCTGAAATGAGCGTACAAAAAAAAAAAAAAAAAACACGGTTCATTTCTCTCGTTTCTAGGCGTTTTGACCTAAAAACCATTTTTACGACAGTTTGTATGATACACCGCTTTAATTCGAGTACCGCGCTATTGTAATTGAAATTTTATGCTTTCTAGACCAACTTATTATAATCCTAGGATGTACGAATTTGGATATTTTTATGGTTTCAATTTATTTTGATATTAAACTTATTAGATATATGGAATTGGACCAAACATTTTGAAAATATTCTGGCGTTATTTGTTTATAAATATTGGACATTTCCGAGTTATTTTTGTTTTTATTTTGATTTTAAATGGATACAATTTGTTTGAGTTCCCAAAAATACTCGGAAAATTGTAATTCGTTTTAAAATTATAAATTAATTAAATTTTTAATTTAAATTTATCAAAACATGTTTAATTCAACTTAGTTCAGAATTGTGGTACTAGAACGATTTTTGAACCGTAGGGGCTGAACCCTATATTTTTAAATGCCTGCCTAAAATGACGTAATTTCATGACGCAACTAATAGTTTAGAAATATTTTTTCAAGTAGATAACTCAATAAAATATATTAAATGAATAAATCTAATGTAAAATAAGAAGTCGTTTATACAATTTTATTTTATTTTAATATTTTTACAATATATTCGCCAAGTTTATTTTAACAGATTTTTAAATCCGTTTGTCCATATTGTTTGGAGTTTTGTTTCTATATTTAACATTTCAACATAAAAATGATAGGGGCTATTGATATTTGTGTATTTTAGCGATGGAGGCGTAGCTCCTAGATAATTTTTCTCGTGAGGATGCTTCCCCCTTTGTTCCGGCGCCCCTGGTTCAGAAACGTTTTTCGTATGCAATAATCGCGCATTCATTATCCTATATATTCTATCTTCCCAACTATCCACCTACAATAGTGGCTATTGGCTAAATAGTGCGAAGTATGTCGGATTTTTTACATTTATTTTAATACGTCTACCTACGCGTTTATACAACTATATTTTATCGCCATCGTCATGAACAGACTATGTAGGTAGCTGATATGTATATCAATAATAGAAATGCATATTGCATAGTATTGCACTATATGTAATGCATTTAATATATACAAAATATTTTCATTTGGGGTATACTAGAGTTTTATTATAACTATCAATGTCCATTAACTATTACTTTACAATATTTTTTATTATTCAAAAATCGATTAATGAACTAGCCACATATTTGCATGTAACGATTTTGTTCTAAATGCATTCAAAATATACTTTTAAACTTAATTCCTAATAAATCCCCCTATATACGTAAATTTAGGTTCAAGAATCAAAACTCAATAGGTAATTATATTACAGTTTAATAGTTATACTACATAAAATCAATACCTACTTAAAATAACTTCTAATACGAAATTCAATTAAATTTAATCAAAAGTATATATTAATATACCATTTATTAGATTTTTTAATTTATTAATATATAGCGTATTTCTAATATTTTCTTTATAAGTACGATAAGTATGATTGATAATATCGGATACGGATATATGCGTACTTACAAATTCAATTGGCCAAAGATTAAAAATCAAGAAATTACAAGGTCGATTTTGATTATTTGTGTTAGAGATAATTAAACTATTTAAGATGTTTTAAGTTTGATGATAATAGTTCTTTATTTCGAAAATAAATTATTAAAAATTGTGAACTGATTTGTTAACAATATGAGTAAAATGACTGTAATTTGGTATTAGTAGTATAAGTAGTCATTGCGTGGACAAAAATGTATGTAGGCTTGATCTCAGATTTCAATTTAATATTAAACGATAACTTTGTAATTTCACATTTAACATTAATTATACGGGATATTTAGCAAATTTGTTCTGATGAAGTGATGAATGTCGTAAGAATAAATTTGAATTATTATAATATATAAATGGCTGATAAAAAACAATATCTAATAATATTTAAACCAGTGTTTATGAATATTGACAAACATTAAAATTTATATTCACGATGAGTGTACGGTTTATACGATTGTAATTATTTGTAATGAACTATAGCAAATTGAATAACCAAATGAAATTAAAAAAAAAATTTAATTCAAATTAATTTTTACCTTTATCGATAAATTAAAATATTCTTCTAAACATCAATAATTGATCTTATTAATTTTACTTTTAAATTTATATATTATAATATTTAATTTTCAATATAAAATTAAAAAAAAAATGTTTCTAAAATGTATTTTCAAATAGGTTTAATTATATATTAGGATTTTTATTCCAGTCCTTGTATTTTAACTTCTACATTTTTGATCGAGCATTTTACGTGCTGCAAATGGGTTTTAAAATAACTAAAAATCGTAGTTTGGCAGGTTTTGGAATTTAATTAAAAAACTAGCATTTACATAAAAATGTAATACCAGAAATATTTACACAATAACGTTTCTGTCATTTTCATTTTTGTTGTAATCAGTTAAAAATATTCGTAGAAACAAGAACTTTCACTGAATAGCACTTTCTAGACGTGGTAGTGTACGTCTCGTATCTATAAAATGAAACAATATTGTACTTTTTTTGAAATTTTGATTAAAACGAAAAAATATTAATTGTAATAAATAAATTACTAATAAACTGGTCATGCTACTGAATATTATAATTACGTCCATTTCCTCACCCCCCCCCCCACAAATCATAATAATTATTTTCCATTACATTTCTAAGTCATTTGTAAAAACAAAAAAAAAAAATACGAAAAAAAGTAAATATTTTCCGAGATAATGTGGTAGTGTTTTAAGTTTCTAACTATAAACACTTTTAATGTGTAAATGCTAATTTACCTGTTTTCATCCTTAAATTTACTAAATCGAATTATTAAAACCATTTAATTAATTAAAACCAGTGTACGAGTTATGGTGTAAGTATACCAACATATTTATTTTTTGCTGAAAAACCTATGTTGATATAAAAACTATATACATAAAAAATTACTGATCCGTTGGTTGGTTAAATCGGCAATCTAACCATATTATAATTAATATGGTTAACCATTATAATTTAATTAAAAAAAAAAAAAAAAAAAATGAGAAATAAATTATATGGATTATACCGCTGGATGGTCTCTCCTCAAATGTATCATGTTTTGTTTTTATATAAATATTGTTAAATTTACTTGTTGCTACGAAACATAGAGTGTAAATATTTGGTTTAAAAAAAATTACCGAATAACTTCACGTCACTAGGCAATAGGCATGTCAAAATACATTTTTTTTTTTTAAATTGTGTACAATATGTATTCACACTGATTATTTGTTTGTGATTTCATTGCCGACTGATTTCGTCAGTCGTCGCATTTTTATTCGGTTAACCGTGTGATGGACTTTTATACTTTAGTTGAATTCGGCACACGATTATGATATTTTTATTTAATCGTCTTCTCTCAAATTCTATTTTGACGCTTATATTGTTCAATCCCACGATAGCATGCGAATTTCGTACTTTTTCCGGATTCCCAAACGGTTAGGTTACGCGAAATAAAAACCCGTTTAGTCGTCGTCTATAATCTAATCGGTCAAGTGATTATCTTACTCGTGATCGTGTCCTTCGTTTGCAACGATTTATTGGCGCTTTCGGTATAGAAAATCGCCTTATTCACCTGTATTTTGCCAATGCCTTACCAAACCGCTGGCACCTACAAACGTTTAACGGCGTATAGCCCGCACTGTTGTAAATATGTAGGGTCGACGTTATTACGCTATTACCGTTAAATTAATAAGCGAAAACAGCTTATCTCCGTCCCCCACCTCCCGCCGACAACCTGCAGCGCAGACCCGGCTAAAACCGATCGACGGTGAAAATGTGGGTTTCGTGAATTGTACGAAAACATCGCAACCGGCCGTGTCGTTACGTTTCGGTTTTTACAACAATTGTACGATAAAGGTGGCGGGTGCCCGCCATGCGTGCGGCGTGTTGCCGACGGGCCGAGTATAAAGGGACCGAAGGGGAATCGGAATATTTTACCGGCAGCGCGCGTTCTACCGCGTGGTCCCGCGGCCGGGAAATCCGTGATTTTTGTTACGGTTCCGTTAGGGAGACCGCGACCTAACCAGGTACCGGGGACCACGAGGAGTCCCAGTGTATTAACACACACGGCGGCGTATATGCGTTTTTTAAACGTCATAACGTAACGATATTACCTACGCGTCTGAAGGTCGCCGCTTTCGGTCCCTCTACTCTCTGTATACCTATAATATATATATATATATATATTATTATTTTTTTTTTTCTTTTATACGGCGACGGTGTAGTTGCAGTTTGGTATCGCTAGCGGCGGCGGCGGCGGCGAAGAAGATCCCGGCTTTGCGGCCGTGGGTCGGCGGGTACGCGCGCAACGGTCCCGCGGGTAGGAGGGAAGCCGGTTTCAATGGTGGGGAGCGCTGCGGCCGCGCCGCCGACGACGACGACGACGACGACGACGACAACGACGGCGGCGTAGCAGCAGCAGCAGCAGCAGCGGCAGACACACACCGAAATACCTGGTTCACCTGGCCGTATCACCTGGCTCCCCCACCGCGGCCGTTTCCTCGGACCGTCCTCCTACCTACCATATACCGCGACAACCACGTTTATTATACCTGTAGTGTTTTTTTTTTTTTTTTTTTTTTTTTTTTCCTACTCTCGCCGCCGTTTTATACAACGCAACAGAGGGAACGCTGCTGCCGCCGCCGCCGCCGCCGTCGTCGTTGCTGCCGCCACTCGACTGCATTCGGTCTCCGGTGTGCGCGCACGTTCGGTCTCAAAAATATCAAACACATACACACACACACACACACACACAAACACACGCATACACACATTCACAATATCGTATCGAGAGGAAAAAATAAAACAACAAATTTTACAATAATTTTCACACGTACATGTTATTATTCTATAAATAAGTTTATCAGGACATTTCCGCGTACGGACAACCGTCGTCCTCGTTGCCGTCCCCGTGCCCATCACCAACTGCCGCCGTCACCGGAACTGGGTATACCGCATAAATCGGAAATTCCGGATTCCGAATAATATTTCGAAAGTTCGTCGTTTTATTCGTCGTGTAGTAGTCGTCGTCGTCGTCGTCGTCGTCGTCGCGAGTGCCGTTTCAAATACGAGAACAGTCCGAGTATAAATAAATAGGCGTACCCACTACAACGTAGTGCGCCTTTTTTCGTCCAACGAGAATTAATAATATTACGGATATGAAACTGGCCGAACGGTGAGTGATTGTATGAATATATTATTATCTTCGTTTTTTTTACACGTGTACGAAAACTAACGCGGGCAACAGGTATCCCCTGACGCGAGTTTTTATTCTTACATTATGATGCCTAGAAACCGACTTTTTTTTTTAGATTAGATACCTATAGTTTGACAGGTGGTAAATATGTAATATCTAGGTATGTGATAATGTATAAATTATTATTAAGTGACGAATTTGTCGTCTTGTAACGTTTAATCAATTAATACATTTTGTTGTTTTGTACGTTTGATTAGCTATAACAATATCATTTGCAAATCGTTAATATTTTTTCTAAAATTAGATCAATCTATTTATACTCATTAATAATATTATCGTGAATATTGCATTCTAATTATTTTTCCGCGTATCTTTTAATCCGAATAATATAAACCGTTTACTATGAATGAATCATAAATCTTAAACGATAAAGATAATATTATTATTGTTTTGTGATAAAGATTGTAGATGGACGCACAAAGCAATTATATTATTGCAAGTGGTCGCTCAGATCGAAAACGAATTTATTTCGGCTATATATTTTTCGGAAGAGTATTGTTTTTAATAAAAAATCTAATTTTGTAATATTGTAGGACACAATATTAGGTATCTATAATATAGATTACCTAATATTATTATTTTCTGGATATTTTCCCTGCAATTTTCAATGTGAGTACCGAGGTACCTACTTACCGGGTATTTACACAACATATCGAATTAATTTTAATGTTTAAAACATAAATCAAACTATAAAATACGAAATTTAATGTTAACATACTTTCTATTGTGTTTATGAAAGTGCTATCCTAAAAAATATGATTTAAAATAATAAATAGGTACCTACTTATATAGAATACGATTGTAAGTATAGGTACCTAATATTTGTATTATCCATAATTTATCGTTGTAGAAAGTGTGAAATTCATAATTTTGAAATATTCTGGTATTTAAAAAAAAAAAAAAAAAAAACTATTTTATATTTTTGTTAGGTACCTATTTATCTTTTTATTTAGAATAAAATCTAATAGCTGTATTTTAGATTCTGAACAGAACAACGAGATTGGTATTGTCTAGTTCTGCAAAGATGATTTTTGTTTGGTTTTCCGTTAATATTGTGGAAAAATGTCATGCAATATTTAGGTAGATCAGTACTCGAGCATAGAAGGTTAAATAGGTAATTTGATTATGTTTTGTCAGTTTTTATATTTGAACATTTACCAAAAATCAAAACAAATTCGGCAAATTAGGTTCGGCCTAAAAGTTGCCCTATAAAGCTATAAAATAATTTTCCAATATAAATTACAAGTGGGACGGATTACCCCGTCACTGGATTTTATTGTGCCTATTTTAAATAGGCAGTTTTAGCAGAGAAGTTTATAGTTTATACTAGACCTGGATATCTTACTGCAGTTCCAATTCCATTTAGAATTCAAAATATGTTTCTCTTAAAATAATTAATCCAAGTAATAACTTATGCTAATACCATTAATACCTTATTATATCTATTGTCCTAAAATATATTTATCGATTAACTTACTTACTCACTTTATATATCTTATGTTTAGATTACATTAAAATTTCATGATTTTCTACATATTTAGATGGGTGCCTATCGATAATTTTTTACTATAGATTTTTGATTTATTTGTTGCCGTGAAATATCGTTATTTTGTTACCCCTAGTTTTAAATAGGCACGGAGGAAATCGCAATTGAATGCAACGATCGCTGTTCTTTTTATAACAGTGTGTTTTTTAATTTTATTTTTAAAACGATTGTTTGACAGATAATATTTAATGTCGAGTGTATTGTGACGGGTAATATTCGAAATCATTCCGAATGTATTGAACTTTAATTATAATTTTGTTTTCCCATTGAAGTTCTATATTATAATAGTACCCACTACACGCTGCACCATCATCTATTTTATCTTTCTGGACGACGGAACACGCGCGTATTATTATTGTTAAACCGTGTTTTGTGATGCGTGCCCAGAGAACTGCTATACGACAGTAGCGGCGGACATTCCCGTCGGCAACACCGTGAAGGAATTTGTCAACTTGTTTTGATTGCTCCTCCTTTCCTCCCCCTCTCCCCTCCCCTCACCCCGTCCTCCGTCCCTGAAAATCGTGTCTCGCGGCCGGGGTGTCCAATAATCGGTTGATATTTTTTTTTATTTTTATCATAGAAATCGAATATAATTTATCGTGCGCCCACCACTTTCCATAGGCAAACACGTAATATTTAAGGGACTCCCGTGTACCGAACCGTTTGAAACGTATTATTTTTATTATTATTATTATTATAGGTCGTATAGCTGATTATGTAACACTGTGTGTCTGGCTTCGTCCCTAATTTTGTTTTAGTCGAGAACGTATTATCATAAAAAAAAAAAAATAATAATAATAATAATAATAAACGTATACACAAAATAATAATATATATCTTCATGCAAATCGTATTTCATTTTAACCTCCCCGATTGCAGTTTTTGCATGGTGTGCTGCAATAGTGTAAGTAACGTAATAGTACCTACTTGGTATAATCATTTAAAAAAATAACGTGTTTAACCTTGTATGTATCGCATTGGTCCCAACTCTAAGTTGTTTTTAGATTGACAATTTTTTAAGTTTTAATCTTTTATGTAGTTTCGACAATTATTTTAAAATTTGTACACGATCGAAGAAAAAAAAAAAAAAAGGAGAAAAGTTCTGACACGTTTAACTGGTTTATACTGATTTTTCTTATTATAACTGAACTTGTTTTTTTTTTTTTTTTATATTTTAATCGTGAATCCATTCCGGTAGTTTGAGAAACATGAATATTATTCACATCAAGACTATTTTTTTTAGCTCGTTCGTAAAAAAAATTGACCAATGTATGTACATAAAAAAAATATATATATTTTGTCTACTATATTTTTACTAAAACGTATATAATTAATGTTTCTTTGCGGTTTTTTTATTATACATGATATTATAGCGATATCATCCACAGTGTTCTAATTATATTATTAGGTAATATTATTATTATTATTATTATTTTTATCAGTATATACTTAACGGGTACAACTCGTTTGCGCACATTTACTGTTTTTTAACTCGTTTGCGTACCTTGATTTTAGGAAAAATTTTATGAAAATAGTTTTAAATTCTGAGCGAAACGAATAATGTATTTGTTTTACTACGATGTGTGTTTTTTTTTCTGTCCATAAAATACTTTTCTACCAAACCTTTTCTGAAAACATTTCGGATCTATTTGGTGCATTGAGAAGGTGATTTTCTCAATAATTACGAAAAAACGGGAGAGTGTACGCCAATAATGGTATTAATTACTTTCGACTTTTTCTGTTTGTTGTAACTCAGTCACAAAATATTAATATTAAGCCTTTCTAGGCGTGAACAAATTTTCAAAATATTCTGGCCAGTTCTTGACCATTTATAGTTTTTTTTCTCGAATTAATTGAATAAAACTGGTTTGGCCAACAAAAATCCACGAAAATTTGACACAAGGACACTAAATGAATAAAGTTGTGCATATTATAATAATTTTTTTCTATAAGCGTTTGAAGTGAAAATTTTGATTAATAAAACGTAAAAATACGGCATTTCAAAACAGGGTTTACTGAACTTCGTTCAAAATCATTTTTCGTTGGCAATGATTTATCGTTGCGTACAGATGTAAATTAAATTCCCATCTATAACCTATCAACAACAATGGTCCACCTGTGGTACGAAGTATGTCAGTCTTTTTTTCGGTTTATTAAATAGAGAAATAAAATCTTAAACTAATCAATTTCAACGAATTAAAAACAACATACCGTACATTTTCCACAAAATGATTTTCAATAAATGATCGAACGTTATCTACCTATTTCACCGCCTTATTTGTATTCAATACAAATTTCCTAATTCCATAATCTATAAAAACGATCATTGCAGTGATTATGAATTGTAATTTTATTATAATTTCGTAACCTATTAGTCGTGGTAGGTAGGTGGGTACACTGAACCGTTATTCTATCGACTGTATCGAGTCGGATTTTTTTTTCTTTTTAATTTACCTCTAGTTTATTGCTTGTGCGTGTAAAATCTTTTTGGTTATTGTTTTTCTTGGCCATCTGTTTGTGGGGAAATTGCTCGCCGCGCGTTTTTCACCGGTTCATCGGCCGCACAACAGTTTTCCCGGATACACCGTGGACTGTCACAGCCACAGCCACCGCCACCGTTCGTAAATAGCTGTGCTACCGCAGTGAAAGCCTATACCGGTGAGTGGTCTCATAATCTCAAAAATACGATACCATTCGACGTTTCCGTTATGTAAAAATAAAATAAAATATATGTACATTTAAATTTATATTCTGCGATCCCCTTGTTCGGTCGAAACCGCATCACGTCTCATTAAAAAAACACCTAAAATACCTTGCTAAATAGTTCTTATCATGGCTGAATATTAAGGTATGATGGCAAATTTGTGATACGCAGGTGTCGTGGCCACCACCGGCAGTGATTTTATCAGTTACATGTAACTAGCACAGAAATCTGGTCGTTAAGTAGTAAAGAAATGACCACTGCCAGTTGAGTTTTTTTTTCCATAAAAAAATTGTAATATTTTCAATGGTGTAAATGGACATGCGCAATTTACAACCGAAATCATACCTAGTTATTTAGTCATGGTCCTAATAAAATATTGGCCAACTTTTTGGTGTTATAAAGCGTTTAAGATTCTGAGCGTTGTATTGGTCGTACTATAATGTACATCTTGCTTTAATCAGATAATGATAAGCGATTTTTTTTTATAGCATTTTAAATCTAGTTGGTGCATTTTTTTATTTTCCTTGTAATTTCCTTGATAATGGGGATAAAACGGTGGGACCATTTACGTATTAACGGTTTCTGTTATTTTCGATTTTGTTTATATGTTGTAATTCTGTTAAAAATAAAAGTAGAGACTAGAAATTTTCACCGGAAACCTAGTTGCCCCTTCCTAGACGCAGTTAAATGGTCAGAATATTCTAGAGTTTTTTTTAGTCATATATAGCTATTTTAAATGTTTGAGTTTTTATTATAGTTTTTGCTCATCGAGACTACCCGAAAATTTGACACAATGTTCATCGCAAGTTGTACCCACTCATGATGTGCGAAATATGTCCGTCTTTTTTTCGGTTCCCGATAAAATGTCTGTTTTATTTTTAACACCACGGTCACATCAAGAACGTCTCGATATAATATTTGTATGTGTTATCTATTTCATTGTAAAAATAGTTTAATTGTTATATAATTTGAATAAGTATCAGATATAATATATATTTTAAACTTTAAAGTATATTTTCAAAACATAATGTTATAAAATCTGCATAATTCACGATTAATGGTTACACATATACAAAACTACGAAGTTAAATTTAATAAATATATAATATGCAAAAATGACTATTTTACCACATATATAGTCTTCAAGATTTAAAAAATAGAAAGGAATTAACTTTTATAATCATCCAAAAAAATCGTGCCGTTTCATGGTTATATAAAATATACTCACTCTCCGTATGTTCTACACGGTGTTTCTTTTATAAGTATAAAAATTTGAATTCATTTTAGTGTGTGCATGGTTTTTATTACAAACGACGACTTAACGCGTATAACCAATATCTCATTAAAAGCTATAAACTCATAATTTTATTTTTCAATTAATTTCATAACCCGGACGTCACATGAATTAACGTTATACAATATTATTATTTTATTATTAAAAATATTTGATTTATAAAATAAATTTAAAATAATTGAATTGTGTTAAAATCGCGTTTCACGACTATTTGGTAGTAATCAATAATACGATAGTTCAATAGTAAAATTTATTTTTTGTATCCCATACGTACACCCATTTTTTTCTTCGAAAATTTAAATTAATTATTTTTTTTTTTTTTTTATTACCTACTAAAGATTTATACCTACCTCTCATACATAAAATATATTTTGATTATTTGCTTAAATTGCCATGTGGTTTTTTTTTTATAACCATATGTACGTATATTTTTTTGAAATAAATAATACGTGACGTTTTCGTAATAATGAACGATATAACTATATTATCTTACTGAATAGAAAGAAAAAAAAACATTTTGTTTTATGTTGGCTTCCCGCAAAATCGATCGTTATTGAATAATCCGCTCGAGTAAAATAATGTTTCTCTTCGACGTCCCTTACCATTCCACAAGAGTTTATTAAAAAACAAGTAGGTACATTTTATCAGGGTCGAACGTATAATAATACGGTATAGTATAAACACGTATTGTACGTACATGTAAAAGGTATACCTAGTATAAAACACATAATTATTATATACGTTTTATACCGTATAGAAATAAAATCCCTAATAAACAAAAATGCATTTATAATTTAAACTAACAATAAAATAAGGGAATATAAATAATAAATAGACAATTGTGGTGCTATGATTATCTTATAGCGGACGTATTTATAAGTCATTATATTCGTGATATTAATAATACTTATATTATTAAATTATACACGAAAAATAAGAGTATAATATTATAATGTATTGGTTTGTGTCATGTTCTCGTCGTGCGATGTACACAAATATATATATTTATATATATATATATTTATATATATATATAATAAATAAATATAATCAAAAAAAAAAAATTATACTATCAACACATTTTCAAAATATTTGTATGTATTTTTAGTTACAAAAAAATATTTTCTATTTAAATAGGTACTCGAAAGTACGAAAACAGAAAATTGCAAACAAATAATTTTTTTTTTAATTTATAACTACCATATTTTTACTAAATATAGACATTAAAAATCCACCTTAAAATTTAAAACATGAATTATTTAAAATTTTTAAGAATTAATTTTAAAAACATACGTTTTATACGTGTAAATTATTAACCCTGTGACTTACACAGTTAAAACTAACTCCATTATTCATGTATTTAATATATTAATAGACTAATCGGTTAGGTTAGGTTAGGTTAGATTTCATATTTGGTTAAAATTATTGTAATAATTCGTTTTTTGTTGCGGTCAAAAAAAAATAAAAAAATATATTTACCATTGGCTATAATTATTGTTATTATTGTTATGTACATTATAAATAAAAAAAAAAAAAATCAATAACATTCACTTTATCGAATTGTTAAACAGTATAACGTTTTGCCTAGGATGTGAATGACGTGACATTGCAGGGAGAAATCGTGTTCTACACGACTTAAAAATAAATCGAATAATAAGTAACAATACACAATACTTAAGCATAATGTTTGTACTATATTGCAGATGTTCTAATTATTTCTTCTATAAATGACTAGAAAAAAAATGTTTCTTAAAAAAATTATTATGTTTATTAACATTGTAATTGGCGTGTTGAAATGACTTTCATGTTAAAAACAATATAATATGCAATACGATTAAACTGCGTCTATATAGAAGAAGACGGCCGTGGGCCCGCAATGACGTCACATGTAAATTTCCTTAAATTAAAAGAGACCACATATAGTAAACACTGTCAAGGCCATGAAAATTTGCAGGTACCTAATTACACGAATTAAATTCGTATATATCTTATAATGTGAGGATATTATGTAATTAATTTTCGTCAAATGCATATATATATTTTTTTCAAAATAATTACCGGCGAACATTTTTATTTGTCCTTAAAAATAACGCGGTGTATGTACTTATCTATATAATAAGAATGTATATATATATATAATATTATTTGAAAAATATTACTAAAATAATATATACTATAATATCACGGCAGTGTAATATGGTGTTGTAGATGTGTACCTACATCCTACATTACTATATAGTTGAATTTCGGTTATAATGAGTTTTTTCGGTACATACTTCAAAACACCTAATGAATCGGCGTATTGGAAAAATAAAAACGCCCGTGTTCGATTATCCGAAAATCGTGGGTTTTCACTCCAAAGATATCTAATATCACAATTGTTTATTAAAATAATAAATATGTGGTTAGTAGAGACATGAATTCTCACATCTAATAATTTAGTCGTTCGTCTTTGTAATAAATGTAGAAGAAAAAAAAAAAATCAAATAGGAACATTTCCTTTTTAAATCTATGCCATTTCATAAAAAAACTATTGTATATATATATATATATATATATATATATATAAAAACATGTTCATTAGTTTCTATGTAAAAACGGTAATTTGTCTATGCGTATTCTCCTTTTTGTATATTTAGTGGCGTTTAATTTTATTTTTTGACGATTATTCGTCGTGAATCATCTACATTCACGTTAATCGGTCGTGCTATATATTTGTACAGGTTACTATATTTTAATTCGTTATTATTAAAAACACAATACTTATCGTATACGGTTTTCGTATATAGGTGATGGGGAATGTCCGACATCAAATCGACCGCGGACTGTGATATTCGCTCGGAGGAAGTGGCGGAGGAGGGGGCCCTCCAGAAACTCGAGCAGAGCACTTGCGACAGCAACAGCAGCGTTAAGGTCGGTAACATGCGAGCAGCTACGCCGTACCTGTGTGCCCTGTACGTGGCCACCGCCGGTTACCAGGGTAACCTGCTCGGATCCGACGAACAGGAGATCGTCCTACTCATTTACGTCGTCGTCGACATGACAACCAACACGGTAAGCGGAATAATAGTAATAACGACTAGTACTATGCTATTCAAATAGTATCGTATTATCGTTGTATCTATACGATAAGTATAATGTAAAACAAATGCACTCTGTCGAAACTTAACCTACGTTGGTTATTATTACGTATTTTGTGTGCGTGTGTGTGTGTGTGTGTGTGTGTGTATTTTTAGAACGTCCTTGTTCGACGATTTCCGTTTCAGTAAATACTATATAGGTATAATTTTAGCTCCGATTTACGTGCGATTTTTAGTATTATTATTATTATTATTTATTTATTTTTTTCTTTTTGTTATAAACTCTCTCTTCGATTTTAATTTTTCCTCTACGGCCTCTGTGCTGCGCCGATGTAATTACCTTTATTACGTTCGCGATATCATTAAGACGATTATACCCGACTCGTATATAGCTGGTATAATACGCACACGCCATCATGTTATTTTGTATCTCGCTTCATAACCGGTTCCGTTCTGATGGAAGGAAAAAAAAAAATCAGCTACGAGCATCACATCGTATATATATATATATATATATTTAATTTTTTATAAGCTCGCCGAGAGAATATTATTATTATTATTATTATTATCATCGAGCACTTTTGTGCTCGTTTCGGCTGTGTGGCGAGCGCACAGGGGTGTTCCCAAGAAGCAAAATGGCGGGTGGTCCTGATGCAAAAATAATATAATTTGCTCGACCCGGGATATCGTCGTCGCCGTCATCATATTGTTATCGTACATTTCACTATTATTATCGTTTTAACAAAGTGTGAAATATTATAATAATATATATACGTGTACAATATATCTATATACCGTTGCATTCTATTCGCGCAGGTACCGCACTTTCGCCGCATTACAAAAAAAAAAAAAAAAAAAAAAAAAATAAATAAATAAAATAATACCTACGCGTAATGTCCCATACTGTATCAAAACATTTTTAAACAGTATATAATATTCGTTAAAAATCAAATAAGCCGGGCGAGTTTCTCAATTTCAGTAACAAATTTACGGGCAATTTCTCTATATTTGTAACCGAACCACAAGCTGCCGCCGATTTTACCGTGGCGGTAGACATTATTACGAGAATACCTAGTCGGTTGTGAACGAAATGGTTTTATTAGTTTTCGCTATCTACTGTTTAAACCCCTTTTTAAAATATAACAATAGCGAACATAAGGTTAGGTAGCCTCTGAATTTCACCACCCTCGTCTTTGTATATGGAAAGACCTGTCTCGTTCTCATGCTGACAGTACACCAAAGGGTCGCAACAACATTACAACAATAAAAAAAATATAATAATGTCGCAATTGAAAACGTATAGCGTAGTCGTTCTATTATATTACGTGTTTTAAATTTTTAAAAGATCTACGATCTTTGTAACACTGCAGTATAGCGAGGATAATATTCTTTAAACCGATATACAGCCGTGTCGCGCTGCAGGGGTTCGAAAAGTGTTATACTATTATAATTTATAATTAATGTATAAGTACGATAAAATATTATCGGATTTTTTTTAAATTCGATTCGTTCTTTGACGTCCGCAATAACTGTTTTAAACATATTATAATATAAATCTATGATGTATTATATTAGTTCATATCGTTGAAATCGTATAGTATACAAAATTATAGTTCGAGAGATTATAATATGTCTATTATAAATTTTGTAAATATTTCACAACGATTTGCCATTATGTTACGTAGGCCGAAAAAAGAGAAATTGTTTTATACAACTTGATTATTATTTTGTTTGAAACTATTTAAAAATATTTTGTATTTAAACAATACATATATATTATAATAAATATAAAATTTATAATTTATATCGAATAAAAAAATTGTCTCCAAATGTGACTAATGAGACACTTCAGCCGCAGTACCGGTTGCGTTTTGTTAACGGTGATTTCGTTTTGTCTATTAGATTTTTTCGTAAATAATTGTATTTTTTTTTTTTTTATACCAATATTGCAGTGCAAAAGTCTGTGAGTTTTACTCTTTTAGTACGCGTGTGCATGTTAGGCTCAAAGCGCACAGTATTATATATCAATTAAAAAAAAAAAAAAAATTAATTAATACGCGAATAATATCTTCATAGTTAAAAGTTTTTAACACGGCAAAGTTCGGCAAGCGCAGGCGTCCTAATAACAATATTCGCAATCAGTGGCGTTACACGGGATTTTTCAATGGTTTAAACACGGTAAACGAAAATTGTATACAATAATACGAGTAATATAACTATATATATATAACTATTCCTTGGGGTTATTGTGCAAAATACGAAAACGTGTGTAGTCCAATTATTTTTACTCGGTTAAGTTTGCAGTGTAAATCCGCAATGATTATTTATTATACGATCAGTAATAAATTCTCAACGCTGAATTACTTTATGTTATTGTTTTTGTATTTTTACCATAACCGCGCGGCCCAAATTGGGACGACGAAACCACCTCTTGGACGCCTCACCTCAGCCCCCTCACGAGCCTCACCATCGCCCGCAATATAGTTGTTTGTGTGCGCGTGCTTGTACGTAGGAAATTGTAATTTTTTTTTTTTTTTGTATTTGTTTTACCCGATACGGGAGAGTGGGGAAGGAACAGTAACATTACAATAATGTATACGACCGGCGAATGGACACCGAGAGAAATATATTTTAATTAAACCTCCGTTGATAACGCGCGCGCGCGCGCGCGTATATTGAAAATGTATGATAGTATTACATTATTGGACGGCGGAGGCGCGAGCGCACGGCTGTAGTTGAACCCGGCGACCGCGCGATGAAGTGCCGCCGGCCGGCCGGCGTTTGCAGTGGGCGAGGGACGCGTCAAAATGGCCGAACACGCCTCCGCCCGTACCCTGCGCGCGCGTCCTCGTTCATCCCGCCCAACTTTTTTTTTTTCCCGCACGCGTACGAAAATAAAACACAATATTATATCGACATCGACCGGGGGGGGGCCCCGTTATATAACGCGCTCGCCGATATTATAATATCAAATATGCTCGCGGTAATTATAATAGGTTTTTTTGTACGTTTTTCAAAAAAAAAAATGAAGAAATATCACTACTTATTAGTGGGTATAGGGAGGGTTGCTGGGTGTGCGAGTCGCGCTGGTGGTATTTTTCGTTACTTATATTCTAATGTGTGTTCGCAGTCAGTCGGCCACTCGATAACGTGATTTTTATTTTTATATTTTTTTCCGTACTCCAAGTGTACGCAGCGCATTTCCCGCGAGTCGATACAAAGTATATATATATATGTATTATGTATTATGTATTTTTTTTTATTTGTACCTATAGGCTGCTTTTAGTTTGACTATATGGAGTGTGGTCGTCCCGCGAACGGATGAATTATTGCGGGGTTTCCGCGAAACAAGTCGAAATAATGAGATTTTTTTTTTTTTTTTAAAGGTAACACGTAATAATAATAATAATAATAATAATAATAATAATAATAATACGCGTTCGTATATTACAATGATCGTCACACACGCGGGATTCGGGAACGGTCGGGCAATTAGTCACGGCCGCGAGCGTCGCTCGTTTGCGTGCAGGCGCGTATGACGTGCGTGCGTTCGCGTACGTGTGCTCTGAAGCAGTGCGTAAAGATAATATTATATTATGTGTGGTGGTGCCCTGCTTATAAAAAAAAAAATTGATTAAAACACGCTTAACTTTTTTCGTTTTAATCTTTAAGTACAACTTGTGGGCGGACCCTTTGTGCCAAAGTGCCGTGCATTTCCGTTCGGCCAAAATAGTTTTATTCAATTAATCCGAGAAATGTCAATTTGAAATGCCTATAAATCTAGGCTGGATGGAATGTTTTCAACATTTGTCCACGCCTAGAATGGCCAAATGTTAATATTCGTAGATAGTTTCGGCTCTCCACGATTATTTGTAACCCGGTTACAACAAAAAGAAAAATCGAAGATAGTGAAACCATTGCCTTAAATTTTCCCGTTTTTCCTAAATCTGTTCCCGGTTTTTCCCAAGTATTAAGAAAAGTACAACGAAAAAAAAAAAAATGACATCCTGAATGTACCAACTAGATCTAAAATACTTTCAGAAAAAAAGGTGCTACACTTGAAAATCGTTGCAAGATGTCTTGTAGAAAAGTTTTTTACGGACAAAAAAAAACACACATCGTAATAAAATCAATACACTATTCGCTACTTTCAGAATTAAAAAATAATCGCTTTATAAAACTGCAGTTGTGAAGCCTGCAGCTACGATATACGATGCAATAAAAACGAAAGTAATAGCAGCAACGAACATGTGTGTGAATTGGTGTGGAGGTTGGATACGAATTAATATACGAACGGGTTAGTCAGTATTGTGGATATAGCAAGACAAATATGAGAGAATATTATACATATATTGCGGTGGTATATTATATGGATATGTTAAGAGGTACGATGATCAAGAAAACGGACGGTGAGTTAAGTGCAGTAAAGATGATAGAGGCCGATGACGTGACAGGCCTAAGAGAAAGTGATTAGAGATTATATTTGGAGAGATATTAAGGCATGTGGAGTAACACGAAGAAATGGTAATAGATATAGGGAGATGGGATAGAGGTAAAAAATTACAGTGAGTATAGTTGACTCAATCTGTTATAATAAGGTTAAGTTAGGTTATACGAAGAAGAAGTTGCATTTAATATAACAATATTGAGGTATAGGTATTTTCAAATAAAAAAAAATCAGTGTCCGAAATGCGTTGTTTTCACATAATGTCATAACCGCGATTGCAAGTCGTTCGTCGACGTTTCATAGCTTATAACCGCCTTTTAACTTAAGGTTGAATAGGTTATAACCAATATTTGTACCAAATCTATAATGCATTTTCTTCATATTGTTTCGCAATTATTTTGTAATATATTATAATATCTGTAGACTTACATTTAATTGTAACTGTTTGGAAAATATTCGCGCCTATAGTTTAATAAATACCAATTTACCCAGCTAATACGAATTTGGTACACTACTTGTCGATTTATATACTTCTGCAGAAGTCCGTACGATAAGATAGTAGTAGGTATCTATTAAGTATAGTATAAATAATATTATAGTATCTACTTGGATTATATATATATTATAAAAAATATATGTTGCACAAAGGTTCAAGGTTGTATTGTGGTATAGCAGTTCAAGGTCATAAAAACACATGTTTCAATACATATTATAATATCATGTATCGTATGTATATATTTATTGTTTTTAAATTATAATAGCGTGTATTTGCGGGATATTGAAATATATTTAAGTGGGTAGGTTAATGCGAAATAATAATTTACTTTTTTGCGAAAATTAGTTTGAACATGTGTTTAGTAACAAATGGTGAATATAAAGCGTTATTATATTGTGATTGTAATTTGATTATTAATTAGTTTAATTATGAAAAAATGTATAATATGTAGATATTTTCAAGTAGAAAATAGGTACACTATTAGTACTTATACTCCTTCAAACAATACATAGTTTTTTTACGAACAATACAACTTAGTATGTAATTTTGTAAAGTATATTCGTTTATTTATTCACATTTAAAGAATCTTATACAATAAAAAGCTAAAGAACCAAATTAATTATTCTAGGTGTAATTTATCACTTTTCCTAGGGTAATTAGCATATCTTTCAGTGGATTAAGTGTTGAATTTTTTTTTCGGGGGGCATCTTCAAAGGAAAACTAGTTGAAAAAGTAGGTACACATCTACTATACATGCGTAATTATAATAATTTTTATCTCAGGGGAAGGCGAGGCCTCTAGCCTCCACCCTCCCGAATCTGCCACTGATATCTTTATGGACGGCCAACAATGATAAGCCATTAATGAAAAGCCAATATCAATAAAAACAGACAATAATTACAGGAAATTGATAAAGCATATATGGTTTATTACAAAATAAAAGTTCAAGGGGATTTTTAATATGTAGTATATGTAACTGCATAATCTTTGTCTGGTATTTGTAACATTATTAAGAACTTGTGTTAAACTGTTCTCCAACACCAGTTGGAAAGCTTAAAGGAGATGTACAAACTTATTTTTATTACATATATTGTCTTATATATTTTGTGAATCGATAATAATAAACAAATAAACTTCAGTCATCAAGAAAAATATTGTTGGAAATTACAATAATAAATGTTTTTGTTTTGTTTTGTTATTTTACTGTACATATTATTGTAAATTACCTAATGTCTGTTAGCTTTGAAACGTAAAAAAGTTTTGTGAATTCTCATTTTTTATATATCTA
Organism: Tuberolachnus salignus; assembly: GCA_956483605.1. NCBI lineage: Eukaryota > Metazoa > Arthropoda > Insecta > Hemiptera > Aphididae > Tuberolachnus > Tuberolachnus salignus. The sequence goes on from OY101429.1 coordinate 32,338,418, forward strand.
TAATATTATTATAATCTTAATATAGTTTTATGCACGGTTCATCCATGAAGGTTGGCGGTATTTTTTTTTTTTTTCAATATAAATCGATTTTGTACCATAAAAAAAAAATCCGACGATTCTTTACAGCCTACACAGAATATAGTCACTGTATATTTTTGTAGAATATTCGGACGGAATTAGTTCTACTACTCTTTTTGACTAGGTATATAAAATAATTTTCTCGTATATTCTTCATCGTGGCCGCCGCCGCACTTTGCTGTTATATTTTAGCGCGAGTATTCTATAGTTTTCGTTATAATGTTCCAGTCGGGATTTAATTGCGCATTCGTGGTATACCTGACGGTGCGCATAGCGTAATAATTGGATTCGGAACGGTGAGCACACACTGCCTTTTCTTCGTTTTTTTTTCTTTTTTTTTTATTATTAATATTCTTTTTTTCCTACGCCATATCCTCTCTACACCGTTGTACCGCTCCGGTGTTGTGCATAAGGAACGTATTATTTTTTTTTTTTTTTTTTCCATCATCTTCATCCTTTCTGTAGTCATATTATGTGCTTCTGTCTTCGCCGCTGCAGTCATCGTACGTATATAACGGGTTTCGACTTCTTATGCTTCCCCCCCACACATCGTATTTCCCTTTCAAACCGCTGACATTTCATCGCGAGCTGTAGACGAATACGTTTTATACGCATTACTGCACCGTTTAGAGCAATACAGAATCATTTTTTTGTTGTGTTATAAAATTTACAAGTATACCGAGTTTTAATCATTTCAAAATAAAAAATAAGTATATTTCTCCATGAAAATCGTTTCTCACGAAATAGTTGCGTGTATTATGATATAATAAATATCATTTGTCCGTGTTAAAATTGCGGAGGAAACAACAAGTTTGGACCAATCTATATTTTTCGACCAATAATATAACCCGTTCGGTCCAGATAAATTTCCCATTTCAATTAAGAAAAAAAAAACAAATTGTTGACATTTGATGTGAACCTTTACGCAATGAGAATCATTTGTACTCGTGCGTTTTTAAACCCTTTAAAAACTCACAGCGAACAGTTAAGTTTGGAACGCACCTATAATAAACGGTGACCATTTTTGAACATTTTTAGTTGGGACGCAATAACTTTAAACAAGTTTCTTTCTGATTTGGTTAGGTTAGGACGCAAGACACATGGATTTCATTGTACTTAAATAAGTTAATATAAGATGTCGACATAAAAATAGTGAGCCATGAGACCGTTCGCACACAAATATTAGGCTTGCGAACCTCCCAATTTTACAATAGGATTTTAATTTAGGATCTATCTATATATATAATTATTCTAATGGACACTTCACTTTATAGTTTCTGTCATTAATTTGACATTGTTAATAATAGCATTAAATTATTATTTATTTTATACATAATATAACATTTACACGTCTTATGTCGATTTTTTCCTTATATACAGTAATTATAATATTAAATGAATAGATTTTAACGAGATATCTATTAATTTGTGTCGTAACGAGTATAGTTTAGAAATATCTTTAATCGTTTATATACAAATGTTGAAATATTAAATCATTATTCTTTATTTATTTATTTATTTTATTGTTGAGGGAGTTTGTTTACATTACAGAGGGTGTACCCAGCTTTTGTTTTAATTGCGATATTTTAAATTATAATTTGTGTAGCTTAAATTTAAAAAAAAAATGTACGATAAGGCCGGGCAAGGTCTTAATTATTTATAAAATATTAAATATCCCCTGTTGAATGTATTATATTATATTGTACTCTATTATTAAATGAAATAATTTTCTATTTTTTTATCAATGATCTCACAAAATATGATCTTTAATACCTATATAGCTTTATTATAATAATAATATTAAGTTTATGAAATATTTTGATACAAAACATAATATTTCTTTTACGTCTAGTTTAATTCTACACTATATGCGCCTTGCGTAACGAATAAATTCCCTATAACTATAATAATAATAATAAACATTGCGTAAGTGATATTTGATTCTTTTTAATAGTATTTTGACGATTGCGTTTAATAGGAATTATTACACGCAATTATTATTTATTAATCATGTGTTTAATAGGTACCTAAAAGAAAAGGTATATTAGGTGCTTTAGGTCCTGGGTTTTATTTTATTTTCTGTTTCGTATACTTAAGACTGTTGGAATTGTGTAAAATAGGTACCTATAGTTACTGTTAATCATTAATCAATTTATAGGTATTTATATAATAGTTTTTTTATGATTCGTTGTTAAGTATGCTCGTATAAATATTTAACTACAACAATAATAATAAATTGGAAATTCATCGTAAATTAATATTTAGTTAGGTTTTAGTAAAAGTGATTTATTGTTACTATCAAACAACTAAAATTATAAAGTTTTTTTAATTTCATTTTAATTCGCTAAAATATTAATTAATATTAAATTATTAATTTGTTGATATAAAAAACTATAGATATTCATTGCGAGCCTATATTTTTTAAATTATATTCCGCCTATAAACTAAGATTATTTTGTAAAAATATGTACTTATATTTTATTAGTATTTTTCATAGTAATACAATTATTTAGATTATAAGGTTTTTTTAGATAATAGATATTCAATTCTAATCTGAACTGATGAAATATGTTTAATAACCATATATAAAACAAGTAATATATAATCACATTTTTATTCAATAGTTGTATTATACCGGTAAACGTGTAATATCAGTATAAAAATCCGGATTTACGGAATCTGAAATTTGTTGTAAATCCGGACTGTGGATACTAAAATCCGCATTTGTCTGTATAAATCAGGATTTCGGTTTTGGGTTTTGGGTTTTTTTTCTATAGATAATTAATTCTCTTTATAACTAAACATTTTTTTTTTTTTCTAATCAAATATGTTGTGTAGATACATTTATCTATACAATTTAAAAACTAATCGTATTAAGACGTAAATAAAAGAAGAAAAAAAACCGATTTTCAGATTTGAGAAACAAATTGTGAAATATGAAATTGAGATTTTCGGAATTTGAAAAATCACACCCTTTAGAACTTTGTATCCGTGTTATTTTTTAATGTATAACTACAAATTCAAAGGATATCTAGTATAGTGGATTTTATTGCGAGTTTACTATCTAGCTACCAAGTGTCTATAATATCTGTATTGTGGTCTTTTTCTCGTCTGTCCGGTTTAGTGTTAACACACTCAACAAGTCCTAAACGAAACCTTGGTCCCATTTCGGACTGGTTTCAGTTCGGTAAAATACTACAGTGCGAACGATACAGTGTGCACCATTTCAAGTTTTAAAACAAGTTTTTTTTTTTTTTTTTACTGAAATAAATGACTGTTTGAAAATATAAACATAGGCAATATTTATTTGTACATTGCACGTTATTATCGGTTTTATTTGTGCAAAAACAAGTAGAAATAACAAAATAGTTATTACTCGACCGTTTGCTAGATGTAGCCAGGAACGTGTGTTTCACGTTAAAATGGCTAAACGAAATGAAAGAAAAAAAAAAAAAAAAAAATCAAAAAAAAAAAATCGGAATATCAATCGAAGGTCGGCGACGCGCGTTTATACACAAGGGGTTCTCGCACATCGGAGTGACCACAGACCGTGACCGAACCTCCGGTATAGTGTGGTCATAGATATGGTGCAAGGGGAGTAGGGGTAAAGTAACTCTGTTGCATTCACGGTTTGATGGCCCCTTCTTCTATTTTCCACTACTGCAGTAGCAGCAGCAGCAACAGCACATTATCTATATTATTCTTTTATTCGTCATTTTTTTTTTTTTTTTTTATTATTATTATTATCATCATCATCATTATTATTATTATACTTTTTTATACGCGCAGCGAAAACGTTCGTTGCCGACTTCTTACAGTATTCTTTTGTGTTGTCAAGGGAACCGACCAAACACAACGATGCCGACTACGGGTGCGGTGGCGGAACAAAAGTGTTTCCGGAAATTCCCATAGAGTAAAAATACAGGTAGAAACAAAGTGCGAGCAGAGCACGACGACGCAGCAGTCTGCGGAGGTTAAAGCAAAGAAAAGAAAAGTCCTCCTCCTCTCATATTCCCTTCCCCGCATCATACAGTATAGTAATATATAAATAGAACGACACGATCTCGGGGCTCGCATATAATACCATAATACCATTCTTGTCCGTTTTGTTATTTTATTGATATACGGATGGAATCGTGTTAATTTTGGGAACATCGGATACGGATCGATTGTCACCATCAGGTAGTCCGTTGTATATTTGTTTAGGAGTCGTGTACGTGTATTCAAATAGGATGTTATGAGAGATTTCTAGACAATTTAGCTATGTTTTCCTTTTCAGTGTATTGGCATATTAAACTTCCAGACAATTTTTCAATAACTGCAATTTTACAGAACCGATAGATTATGAAACCAATATTTAACATTGCGGTTTTAATGCAACCTGGACCAGTATAATTTATGGTTTTTGAACCATAACAAACATACCTTTTTTATTAGACATTTTATATTACGTGAACTATTTACGAAACACTTATTTAATAATAATTAAAATAATTATTCAGTGATTGAATTGGAAAAATAAAGGAACAGGGACTATGAGACTTTTTTTTTTTTTTTTTGGTAACCGAGTTTAGTTAAGTTATTCAAAGAAATAATATTAACGAATATGCACAAAATGTAAACATTTTAAACATAATAAAGTTTGATTTGTTTAAATTAGTGTTTATTTAACATAAACGTCGTCTCAAGTAATTATTTAAGTAATTTGGATAGATAAAAAAAAAAGTAACTAGTTAAATTACTGATAAATCTACAAAAAAAAGTAACTCGTTATAAATTACAATAGGTTATACAAATGAACAAAAGTAACTTAAAAGTAAACGATTATAAAGTTACTCATTTTTTCCAACTTTGCAGTAACTATTATTATTATTATTATTATTATTATTATTATCCAACTTTGATATTATGTTAGGTTTAATAGGTAAATTGAGCAATCTCCGAACTAGTTTTGTATGTGTACGTCGTGAATGTCTAATAACTTCATTATTAATTATTATATATATCATCACTGGGATAATCAAATCTAAATTTACGAAACACCAAACGCGTAGTAATATTATTATGTTTAATCCGTTATTAATTTGAACATAACATTTTACAACATATTCGAGATAATCGATTATAACACGAAAACTCGTTTTATTTTGAATAAGTTATATACTTACCTATTTATACAAAATATACATTTTGTGCGTTATTATTTTACTATGAATATTTTATATTTTATCCCGCGTAACTTACCTTTATTATCACTTGACGTATTTTGTTCGTTTATGTACCAAATTTCATTATGTTTATTTACAAATTAGAAAAGTATAGTATTTTTATACTATTATTATTACTATAGTATTTCTACATTTAGAAATACTATAGTAATAATAATAGTTCGCCAACTGCAGTATCGAATGGTGTCTCGGCGTATAATATATTTCACATTTACTAGGTCACTAAAACAATATGAGTACACGACTGATAACAAAAAAAAAATGATTATTTAATATCAGCATGAAATTTAACCGGTAAAGTTAAAGAAGTTTTAAACGATATACGTTCGTGTATATTGTGGAAACTTAACATTTCTAAAAAAAGAAAAAAAAACACATTTTTTGTATAATATTGTGTTGAAAATAAATATCCGTGTTAAAAAAATTGTAGTGAACTGTTCAAGGTTATATAACACAATACTGTTTTTTGTTTGAAAAATAAATGATTTATTTACTATAGTCGTGGTAACTATATTTACCAAAAATTATTATTATTACCACTATTTTGAAATCAATTCGCAAATACTTTTTTTTAAGCTATATTTAAATTTGAATTTTTGGGAGATATATTAATAAATATTGTTATAGATTCATTAAGTTTGAGATAAAGTGAGGCTTCAATTTTCGATAAAGACTTTTTTAAATTTTCAGATGCTAATAATTATAAAAACTTGTATTATTAAGTTTATTCTAAGTATCTGGGTAATACAGTTTTCTAACTTTTTGTGTGAAATTTAAGAATTAAATGTATCTTATAAAAAAATGTTTGTGCTATTTGACTTGTTATGATTACAGGTAGTTATTCAATATATCAGTTTAGGTCCTCTGTACTTATAAAGGTTCCTTATTATTCTATTCGACTTTTTTTTTTTTTTTTTTTATCGTTCATTCATACATATGACTTGGTATACACGTGTGCATGCACACAAGCCTTTTATTTCGGTACCTAACCCCATAAAGTAAATATGTACTAAAAACAAACAAAACGAAATTTGTTTCCCAAAATGGTAGACGAAGGCTACACACATATTGTAAGTGGGTGTATGCAAAATGAATGGTTTAAAATAACTCGAGGAGATCCCTATACACGCTGCAGTGCAGTAGCTGCGGTTTTATATTTTTTTATTGTCGGAGGACGAGTCAAGGATAACTAGTGCGTGTTTACAGAATAATTTTGTTATTGAACAGAGACAGACACACGCACACACAGTTATATGGTCAAACGTTTTTAATGAACGATATCTGTTTCATTTCTGTCAAATATAATAATAGTTTTAATTTTCTCGCGCTTTTTCGCAATTTGTATGTACACATGCTTGGGCAGGTAATAATCGTCTGACGTACGATTAAAACTAATTGGACGATTTACCGCTGAGCGTAGACTACAATAATTTTTTAGACATAATATATTCGTTCTAAACACGTACGTACGAGTATATAATATTAGGTGACTGGACACAATCGATTGAATGGGAAATAAGAGCATAATATTATACTCGTACTTATATATTTTTGAGACAATCATTGGGCCGTCATGATAGCATAAAATAACCCACTGGCACCATTATTATAATAAACTCGATTAGAGTTAACCAACAGCTGATGAAAATGTATTCTATAATTTTTTTTTTAATAATAAAACTATTGCCACGATCGACTTTTCTTTATTATTTTGGATTATCTTTCGAATGTTTAGGTATCTCAAGTAAAAATTATAGTATGTTATAACTTATTAGATATCTAATAAAAACATAAAGTGATTATTCAAGTGTTCTACCTACCTACGTGTTCTTTAAAAACTGTACAGTACTGTTGTTGTACTACGAACAATATTTATATACGTTTTTATGCAAATTATGTCACGATATCCGGGTTAAATTTGTATTCGGATATTTTATTCATGGTATGAAAATAGTAATAATAATAGACAAATATGATCCACTCGTTTTACATATAAATATTAATATACCGATTGAATTGATATATAAAAAAAAAAAAAAATTATTATGAGTTATAATAAATTCTGGCTTGTCGTTTTATCGTGTAAAACATATTTTTAAAAACTAAAAAATTACAACTCGCACACTATAAATAATATATAATAACATACTTTCAGTAAAACTACTCCCAATTAAACAGTCTTTTTAAAAATCTATTACCCACATGTAGTCCATATTTTACTAAAAAAACGTTTAAGAAACTTAACTCCCTCCCAAAAACAGCGCAAAATCCATTAACATTACTGTAAAAACCACACTTATAATTTTTAAAATGTGCAATAGCTAATCATACCGTTCAATTTTACAAGTTTTACTTTAACGAGGGGTATTTCAGCTAGTTGAATAACGTTTTATTTATATTCATATTATAATGTCATTTCATTTCAAGTTTACAAAACAAAATTTAAAAATGGCTGTCATAGGGTTCATAGATTATTGCTATGAGCATTTTTTTTTTTTTATATGTTAATAAAAATATAACAAACCTAAATATAAAAAAAAAAAATGCCAGAAAAAGCAAAATGAGCTAAACAAAATACATTTGTTACAAATTCATAGTCCTATATTGATTAAGTAGTATTATTGTTATCCATTATTTTATTGTTTTTTTTTCTTATATATTTCACCCAAGAAAAAAAATGTTACACATGAATTATAGTTATATAATATAAGTATACGGTGTCGCGTTAAATCATATTTACCTAACTTCTACCGAATTATTCGTAAATAAAGCAACATTTAGGTAAGTATACGTATAATATTATAACATTATGTTTAATAGCTACGCGTGTACACAGTTTGTTAATATATATATATATATATATTATTTGTTTTTTTTTTTTTTTTTTTTTTTTTTTTTTTATTGACTGTTAATATCGAGGAATATTTTATACGACCATATCCTCCCCCGAGGGGAAATTGAAAGAAGTTTGACGGAGAAAGGATATTACCGGTTAACGATACAGGGACGATAGATGATGACGGAAACCGGTCCTAGCAATCGAGGGGTTCTTAAAGTCTACTGTACCAATACCCAGGTGGGGTTCTACATACAAATGATATAAAACGGTCATGACGAACACGAACTCTTATATGGAATCGTTTTATTTATCTAAGGTCAAATATCTTTTTTCCCGTCATTTATGTGGCAAACGTGTTGACGGTGGCGGTACCTTTATGTTTTATAAATAATCAAATTATATATGAAATTAAAAAAATAATAATAATAATACATAGTTCAAAAGTTGATTAGCGTAGATTTTATCGCGTTATAAATACGTATTGTTGAAATTTACAACACTTACTTAATATTCAGTCTTGAAATACATTTTCAATTTCATTTTTATATTTTAACGTAAACAATAATTATAACTGTATTCGAGTATATATACATTTTAAATTAACTAAAAATGGAGTACGAAATGAGTTTTTTTTTTTCTGGTTTATATGTATATTCGGTGAAACCACCCTGCATATTACTACTCATTATTCATACACAATACACATGTATACTTTTTCTTTCAAAAACTGAACTGTTTATGTAGAGGTCTGAATTTTATGACATTGGCCATAATTCGTTATGTCAATATAATTATATTGTTGCTCCGAGATATCTTTACGATTCATCAAAAAATCGAATTCTGTAGGGTTAGTTTTTTTTCTTGCATACAAATGTCGAGGTTAAAGAATATTTGTGAATTTATTATACTTAATGATTTTTTTGTTGAAGCAATGCGTAAAATCCAAAACATAGGAGAAGAATATTTTTTTTTTTCATTTTGTATGTTGGGTATATTATAATATTCAAAAAAAATTATTTAGTAAATTTTAAGTCGAAGTAATAAAAAACAAAAAAAAAGACAATCTAACTTTTCCTATAAACTATAATATATAAAAATGTACTTATATAACAGTAAAACATTTAAAATATTTATATAATATTAAATTGCTATATAACAAGAACAACCTCCGAGATTATTTGATTAAACATTTTAGATTCTGAGCGAAGCAAACCTAATCTAATCTAACCTATTGGTTTTACTATAATGTGTGTTATTTTCAAATTGTTTATGTTATTTAATATTTTTTTAATTTTAAAAACAGATATTTAAAACATTAATTTTTCCAACATATTTGTTCAACTAATACATATAATATAAAGTTTTTTTTTTTTTTTAAAAAATTCAAATATAACAATAGAAAATATAATATTACACATATTACGATATAATTAACGTGAGAATGATTTCCTTGATAATTTCCATGTTTTTAAAATTTGATTAACATTATTATACACGGCAGTAGATTTATTAATTAATTTGGCATACATACTTCATCGTAGAGACGTGTAATTTGAAGTCATAATAATTTGATGTAAAAATCCAACCCAGAAGTATAATATATTAAAATCTTACGAATCCAAGTATTTCGGTTCTTTTGTAAACAATCATTATTTTTTCTAATGAGAACTGAATTTATGATAATATTAATGAAAATTATTTATTTATTTTTTTCATTTATATGTCTAAAGTAATAAACGCACAATAAATATTATTTGTGTGGATCAATGTTTTGTTTAGTCGCCTATAGTTCAATGCATATTAAAAAATACGGAAATACTTCACACCGCGGAGGGCCACTGTTGTAGGTGGGAAGTTGGGAAGGCAGGATATAGTGAGGAATTTAATTTACATCTGTACGCAACGATAAATCATTGCTAACGAAAAACGATTCTGAGCGAAGTTCAGTCAATCATGTTTTGAAATTATGTCGTTTTTAAGATTTTCATCAACATTTACACTTAACGCTTATAAAACAGAATTACTACATTACGCTCGAATTTTTATCTTTTCACCTTTAAGTATACAATTAATGATGAACCTTGTGTCAGATTTGCATGCATTTCTGTTCGGTTAAGACAGTTTTATTCAATTCATCCGTTAAAAACTTAAAATGCCAAACACAAATATCAAAGAAAATACCAGGATGTTTTGAACATTTGTCCACAACTAAAAATGCCTAATTTTAATATTCTGTAAAAATTCCAGATCTATACAGTTATTTTTAACCGAGTTACAATAAAAATCGAAAATACTAAAACCATTGTCGTCAATGTTCCCGTTTTTCCTACGGTTTTTTCCCCAACTATTAAAAAAAACTACAACGAAAAAAAAAAATAATAATATCTCTGATCCAAAACGATACACCAGTATACGCCAGAGCGTTATCCTTGTCACGAAACATCTACACTTTAGTGTAAACACTAACTTTTTAAAACGAACAAAGCTAATATGGAACGCCTTATCAATCGATTGTCATTTTCATTGTTTTTGTATATATATATACAATATATTTGTCTTTTTATATACCAATTATAACATGTATTAATATTCAAAATATTTGCCTCGCCTCTTCCAAGACTCACAAGCCGCCACTAGCCCCGTGTACAGATTACATATAATATCGTATACAATTATTATAATCAAAACTGGACAAGTTACTCAACTTTATTAGCTAGGTAATCTATACTATTATTATTATTTTTTTATATATATCAAGTTTAGTTACAAGTTAGTATGGTTAAAACTTACCTTTTTTTTACCCCTGTAATATTGTTCATATAATATATTATTTAAGTGATCATAATATAGATTAACGGAAGAAGTGCACGCGCAAAATATTATATATATATATTTATTAGTTGTACAAGTTAACGTTTATTTGAAATACGGGTTGATTCAAGTACGCGGGTAACTTAAGATCAATAATAAATAGTATCTCGTTAAGTTGCTAAAGTTACCTATGGAGAAAAAAGTAACAACGAACGTTTTTTTGTGACTTTGTAACTATAGCTATAGCCTTGCAGCTTTGATTATTCAAATATTATAAAATATAGCCGTAACATTTTACATTATTAAAATACCGTAAATGCACCAACAATCCATTACACAATGGTAAACACATATAGTTATAAATAATAAGAATAATTTGCATATGATGTTGTTCTGATGACGTATTTTAATATGTCGGGTATATAATATGCTCGTAGGTATGCTGTCCAATAGTTTTTTTTTTTTTTTTTTGTTTTTTTTTTCTATCCGCTTACAGAAATTCTATATATGCTCACATTTGGTTTTTGTTAAACGAGTTCCTCTCATATGAGTTATATGTAATCTATATAGCTTTGCAGTCTGACAATTTGTCAAATCTTGGGTAGGGACGTTCGCACCCAAACAATGTATTATCATTTTTAAACCATTAATCAAAATAACAATATTATAATCCATTTTTTTTTTCTTGTGTACAATCATATTATCGTTAGTCGAGCAATATTATTTTTACGTTTAAAACATATATATATATATATATATATTTCGATACTCGTAGCGTTTTGTACAATTTATAACGGACAAAATATGCCCTGAGATTATTTTTCAGGAAGGTTTGATTTATATACAGTAAATCAAATAATTGGTTGGATACAGTTTTATTTATAATTTATGTTATATTATTGTATAATTTGTTAAGTAAAGAAACTATTATCTAAAAGTTCAATCGACACATGTAAATCAATTTTTTATTACTGATTTTGAGCAAAGCATACATAAACGTGCTGTTTGTTATTTCGGTTTAGTCGGCTATAATTTTACGTGACGTTTTTACCGCGCTGAAGGATAATGGAGAAAAATCCAAAACGTCGGCTTATCTGTAGAGTATACAAATCATTCAAATGACATTGGCCTATGGCGTTAAAGTGGCTATTTGACTAACCGCTACTCGAACCATAAACCGTCGGCAATTGCTTAGGAATTGGTTTTATGATTTTAATCTACACACGAACGAATTAGTATATTTTGCATACGATTATCTCGTAGGCACATTTATTAACGATAACGCAACTTTTCCACCGTTTCTTCGAGTATCGGGTGAAAGGACTACAAATGCGTTTCATACAGCACTTGGATAATATTTTCAACCATTCAAATGGTTTTGTATTTTATGAAGTTTTTAAACATGATGCACCTATGCCTGTATAGTTTGACAAACGTGCTCCGGCCCAATGGATGTGTATAATATACGTTGTATATAATACAGAAAGTTGACGAAATTCGGCACAATCGACAAACAATCGACGACATATTTATTTGATCGTGTGATGGAACTGCAGTTGTCGAGAAGGGGAAGGGGGTGGGTGTGAGGTTAAAATTGGAGCGTTACCGTAGTGAAATTTTACCTCAGGAAATCGTGAGGATAAAATATAATATATCGGGGTGAATTCTAAGTCGTTATAAAAAAAAAAAAGAAAAGAAAAATTGTAAGAAATAAATAGAAAAAACTATGCAGTTATAATACATTTTGTAGGCGATTTATTGGGGGGTACAGGTAACTTCAGATGCGGCACGAAAGGAATTTTTAAGGTTTTACTGTGGGCGTACGATGTAATATTTTGTGCCGATTCCGGATTTTCGTTTGTGCCGCGCGTAAGTCGGCGGCAATTGAATTCGGTTCGCCGCCACCGTGTCCAATCCCGTGTCGCGGGCTGTGCGCAGGACCGCGCGGGAAACTCCGACTCGCCGTGTGCCTGTCCGAAGACAAAAAAAAAAAAAATAAAAAATAAAAAAAATAAAAATAAAGAAGAGGAGTTCGTTTCGGTCGACGGCGACGGGGGCGAACGACCTCTGCGGCGGAGTTTCGGGAGGCCCCGGGGAGCGATGGCATTAACCGGAGACGTCGGCGCTGTTGCTGTTATATACTTATAGGTGGCGTTGCGGCTGCGGAGGCGGAGGCGTCGTGCGCGTTCCTATTTTTTTTTTTTTTTTCGCGGGTTTTTTCTTTTTTTTTTTTTTTTTTTTCTCCGCTATATAATGCACGCGCGGCGTATTATACATTTATACACTGGCGGTATTTTTTTTTTTTTTTTCTTCTTTTTCGCCCCATCTCATTTTCGTCGGACGCGGTTTCTCGCGGCGGAACGCCGTCGTTTCGCGTTTTTCCTCTCGTCGTCGTCGTTCCCTACGCCACGCCCAGCCCCCTCCTCCCCCAAGCGGCTCTCTCGCTCTACGGCCGGCCTAGTCAAAAGTTTTGCCGTTTTTGCCGGTACACCGCACCAGTTGCTGCCGTTCCGAACATAATACGACACGGTTTTCTTTAATGTATTTTTTTTTTTTCACCGTCGTCTTTTATTTTCGGTTTTTTTTTTTTCTATTTTTATTTATTCTCATTCTACTCTCATCGTTCCCAAATAGTCATGACGACTATATATTATTATTATTGTGGTTGCTGTTGCTGTGCTCCGTCCGTCCTTCGTCCGTCATTGCTTTTCGACGAACTTAATATTATAGCTTAATGCGTTTAGAAAGGATTCGCGAGCTAGTGTTTTTTTTTTTTTTTTTTCGTTGTGTAGACAGAAACAGCAATTAAAACGAACGTATTTATTTGTATAATATCGCTTCTCTGTCGCATTGTCTAGATTTTGAGTAGAGCGATGGAGCTATTTTGGTTTATTAAGATTTATTGTATTTTCTTTTTCGGTTTGTAAAAATTGTTCAAAAACGTTCACATCGTACTAGTTAGGTACCTTAAAATGTCCTCGTAAATACATATATTTTAAAACATTTCTATAGATTTCCGATGGTTTTTAGAAAATTGTTTAAAAAAAAAAAAAAAACCGATAACAAATAATGCAGACGATACACCGGAATTGACTTCCAATGGTGGACACTTGACTTTATTAAAAAATGTTTTATTTTATCTTTTTAACTTAACTAGTTTTATATAATGTCCGCAATTTTAAAAAATTAATTTTCTTTGACTAACACAACGGGTTAAATTTTTGTATACACGCACAACCGAAGGCTATTTTGTATATTTTACTTAACTTTATCGAGTTAATTATTTTCGTTATAACTTGTGCCCATCAACACTATTGTAAATTTCTTGAATTTAGGACATTTTGTGATTTTTTTTTTTTTGATTTTTGCGGTTCTGCTGGTTACACGAATGAGGAGAAAAACTAAAAAAAAAACGTTGTCATTTTAGTTTTATCGTCCAGGTAAAGACGAGAGCCGAGAATTTCGTCGGTCCTTATAGTAATAATTAAAAATTTTAAAAGATCCGTCAATGACGTGTTAATTACGATTTCGTTACAAAACACAAAATAATAGACACTATATTTATTATAATACATTGTAATATAATTTTTAAATAATATTAATCTACTGGGCTGACGAGACTTCGTCGTATATATTTTATTATTAACGACTCCAATCGGCGTCGATTGCTCGCCGTTTATTCCCACTGAACGGTATAATATAATATATCTTTTGAGAGGTTATAAGCAAGGTAGGTTGGATGAGTAAACACATTTGTCTTTCTAATTGTCAAGTTAATATATAAATTATAAAATAATATACTCATCGAGTTAAAAGTTACTTATTTTATATTTTTTTAGTTGATTAGTTTAACTTAAACTACTGCGCGTAATTTTTAGACCAGACCCAGCCCAATATAATATTTTAAAGACCGTAAAACAATATTGGTTTTTAGATAAAATTAGAAAGATTATACATATAGTAATAAGAGAGAGAGAGAGAGAGAGAGAGAGAGAAAGAGAGAGAGGACAACAACCGCTCTTTTCAGCGTTTTACTAGCCTCGCCGTTTTGCGGCTACACATAATATTACTATTGAAATGGCGACTAAGTGAACGAATAAATCTAGTGGTTATGCACCCGGTAGATGTTTCCATGGTAGATTATTAGAAAAGTCGAAAGTATGTAAATTATTAGGATTTATCTATGAATAGAATACCGTTCGAAAATCATATATTTTACTTAACTTAGTGTCACCACTTAAGTAAATTGTACGAATATAGCTAATATAGGTTCTCTAGATAAAACTATAAAACAACAATAATTGTCGGAACCACTTTAATTCGTAAAATGTCTTAAAAAAAAAAAATTTAAAAAAAGTTACAATACAAATAATTAGCAGAAAAATTTCCGAACAAAATTTAACATTGTTGAAATGTAATTAAAAATCATCGCTCAGTGTACGTACGTACACACTCTATACTTTTTTTCATAAATAAAATACATAAGGCATACGTTTCTATTCTATGGCGGTTATCGTTATTATACCGCGATTTCGTTAATATGTAATATTGTATACGGTAGGTAAAAGACAAGAAGATAGAAAGAAAGAAAAAAAAAAAAAAAGGACGACCACCATATAGTATGATATGGACGGGACAGCGGTCATCCGGTATAATACATATAGCCATCTTACTAACCTTTAAAGTTTAAACCGCCGACAGAGCCGTCAGCGGTAACCGCGGCACCGGACCCGACAAACACGTCCTCGCCGCCGATACGATAATATTTTGTACGATTTCTCGTACATTTCGCGTATATAATAAACTAAATTAACGACGGCGATTTCTCGCCGGTATAATTATTATTATATTTGTAATAAAAAAATAATAAAAAAAATCATCGACGGCGGCGGCGGCGGCGTCATTAAACCATTCCTGGTAGATACACTGGCTGCAACTGGATCGTTTGAGTCTCTAAAATCCCGCAGCGCCGCTACATATAATAATAATTCTCGCCATTATAGGACGCACTTTTATACCCATACCGGATAAACTATGCCCGTTTCTAATGGTCGTTTCAATTCAATTTTTAATATTATCTAATAATTATTTTTTTTAATTTATGTTCCCTCCGCGCATCTGCAGTAATCTGCAACTATAGCGGATCAAATATCATTTCGACAAACTGATTACCTATAGGAGGTAACTGTATTTTTAGTTTACCGGTTTTTTTTGTTATTTATTTATATTTTTTTTTGTTTTATTATGAATATCAAATAATCATACAATGTTGATATACCTAGGTTTTTTTTTTATATTTTTTTGTTTTGTTTACAGATTATTAACGTGGAACGTGCGATATAATATTATTGACCTGCCAATATAACTAAGCACGGTTTTTTTTATGTTTCGATCATTTTTTTTTTTTCCATTAAAAAATCAGTGTCATCCTATACCATATAAAACCGTATATTATAATATACTCACTATTTTTGTGGGAAATTTTTCATGACATTCCGGAACATTTATTTCAAACTCCATAATCTATTTTACGTAATCGTTAATTATTATTCAAAATTTCGAGAAAAACAAATACTGATAAAAAAATAAATATATAATAGTAATTACTTTTTTCAAATCTGTTATTATTATTATTATTATTATGTATGTGTTGAGTTGAATAAATATAATTGGCCATAAGTAATTTATGTAATATAATTTCAAACGACCAATTTGAAAAACCTATGTGATTTTCGTAATCATACAGTAATCGCTGTGACATCGGTGATGAGTAACTAGATCTAATTTTAAAAAATCATCCCCGAATGGATTTGGAAAACCTATAGTTTTTTTTTTATAACAATTCTAAAAAAAAAAACTAACTAGAAGAATCGTATTTTATTGATGTAATCATTTCTAGGTGAAATTTCTTGATACAAATCGTATAAAATCTGGCACTGTTCGGCCTACGTAATATGCAAATGCAAACATTTATTATACCTACTATAACTGATATAGTGGTAAGTATAGTAATTCACGATTTGATGACTATAGTTTGTCTGTACAGCTAATGTCAAAATTCGAAACGCAATTCATTTTTCTTATTCCGCGTCGAAACTTAAGAGGACGCCGTAGCGAAAATGTGTTCGCATAAAACAAACGAAAAGTCTTTTAAAATCTGGTATAGAGATACAACATCTAATTATAAAATGTATAGATGACAAAATGTCGAAGAAAACTCCGTCAGCGTTATAGTTCTATAATTGTAAATTCATTCGAATGAGTCTCATTCAATATAATATATTATAATGTATCTTCGATACTCATGAATCGAAGATACAAAAGTGATATTTTCAAATTTTGATATTATTTTCATATCTGCCGTTTTTTTTTTTTTTTTTTTAATAATTTATATTTTTGAAATTGCCGATGTCGTTTTTTTTTTTGAAAATGTTATAGTACGCGTTTCGTCTCTAAAACCGATTTTTATAGGCCTTTTCGTTTGGAAACGAATTTTTGCCATATCGTCCGTTAGGAGACAACCACTATGGCGACGGTGGTCTCTTAATGAAACATAATAATGTGCCCGCAAGGCCTTAACAGTACAGTAGTTATATAAATATTAAAATCACGACGATCGCGGCGATATACGAATATATTTATGAAATGTTCAATGCCCTAGATCTCTCGAGTGAGGCCGATCATAATTATTATATAACTACGATAAACCGTCATTATTATTATTATTATGAGAATCATTGGGGCACGACGCAAAAATGGTTTTCTATATGTTATTATCGCGTTGTCTATATTATTATTGGCTACGTCGTAAGTTTTAACGACGAAAGCTGGTCCAAATAATCAAAACCGTTAATCTGAAAACACAGTTTGGTGAAAAAAAAACCCGAAAAAATCGTTAATAATAAACATATTAATATATGCTGGACTTCATGTCCCCCATACCCTGCCATAGGTTTCCTAGTGCCGACATTGTAAGAAAGAGATAGCCAATACCTAGCCATAAGATAAGACCAAACATGTACGCTATTTTTCCTAATAAAGCTGTTATCTTTGTTGTTAAACTTCTTTCTCTCACTCTCTCTCCCATTATTAATGCGTACGCTATATTTTTCTTACAATGTTGACTTTTGGATTTGACTCTCTGCTATAAGTCCGTTTGGGTATAGGTATTTCGCTGTAAATTTGATTTATGTCAAATGAAAATTAAAATTTGTGATGGTTTTTTTTTTTTGTAGTTTGTTATTTCAATAACTCATGGTGTCACTTCAAAAAAAAAGTAGTTACTATTCTCACTTGTTGATATATTTTTTGGTTTGTTAGCCTGCGTTAAACACCACTTAAAATATACTGCGCATTATTTAAGTGCTTATATCGAAAAATTAAAGGCGTTCACATATTATTATAGAATTAAGCCCAGGAAATATCGGATTCGACGCACGAGTCCATTAGTGTGTACCACCTACCTACACACATGGAAATAAATTTATTTATAAAACGTGTGTCTAAATCGACAGGACAGGAATCGGTTTTTGGGCGATACTGCATATCATTTTTTAATATTGATTCGCCATTTGGTCGAATTTGAAGATGGTGTTTGTCGTTCGTCGTGCCTACTGAAATTTTATATGATAATAATATCTTAGTTTATTAATATTTATTTCCCTTCCTCCCCCCCCCCGGTATATTAAAATAATATTGCCATAGGTGTAATTCGCGGATTTCCCGTATGAACTTGTAATTTTTTGTAAAATCGTTTTCTTTTTTTACAGACACCTTCAATTAAAATATTCAACGGGGTATATATCGGTGTAAATAACACACGCCTCTGCAACACCTCTTTACGACATATCAGTACTCAGTGGTACCACTCTGCGTTGCACATTATCGCATCATTGATATTTATTCTCTTCTATACGAACGTTCATTAGGTGTTCTCCGGGTTCTAAAATGTTTGTTTATTTTATTTTATTCCCCTCTTATCCGCGATACATGTAATAGGTATAATATTATAAAGACGAGTATTTCGGGAGGTTAATGACGTTCATCATCGCGGTTTTGGAACTACGGTTAGGTTTTAGTGCCCGTTTTACCGGTATGTACGGTTGCAGTATAGGTAGTTTTTATTTATGCGTAAAAAAAAAAAAAAAAAAACACGGTTTTGGAAAGCGACCAAAATATATTGTGCTGCGTGCGAACCCTGTACCCCGCCCCCCCACCAGTATATATGTTCAAGTGTCAATTATTCTATTATCTTTTTACCGAGTTATATATATAAAAAAAAAAATATGTATTTATTTGTCTCCGGTTTCAGATCGTTGGCATCCAGCAATATTTGGTGAAGCCGACCGAAGTCGACCAAAACGAAAACATGCTGTCCGATCAAGTCACGTCGGATATTGGCATTACCGAGAAAATGGTCAAAACTTCCGGTATCCCATTACAGGACGCTATTGAAAAAGTGAGTTTTTAACATCATCCAACATCATAAATACTTACGCATTCGCAATACGAACAACTCACATAAACAACAACGGTAAAGTTGTAAATTGAAAAATAGTATTATATTTTATCTATACCCGTATAACATCATGACTATAAAAACATCGATCAATGCCCCCATCGGTCGTATAAGCACGTCTTGATACGTATTTCAGTGTCTAAACAATTAATGACATTTCATACTGTTTTTTTTTTTTGGTATTTTTATTATAATTCAATAAAACGATGACCTGCCAAAAAATAATCTGACTCCGGTTTTCAAGTGTAGCATCTTTTCTGAAAGCGTTTCGCATCGGCCGATGCACCAGTTGAATCCAAAAAAAAAAAAAAATCTCCTTGTCGATAGAACGTGGTGGTTGTATGATTTTCATTGGAGATTTCTTGATAATTGGGAAAATTGACGGCGGCAATAACGGTTTCTTCATTTTCGATTTTGTCTTATCGTTGTAATTCGGTTAAAAATAATCGTAGAGATTTGATATTTTCACCGAATATTAATATTGACCGGTTCTAAACATGGACGAATTTTCAAAATATTCTAACGATTTTTGAGCTATTTATAGGAATTTGAAATTTTCGAGTTTTTCGAGTAGTCTGGCGTAACTATTTTTCAGTTTAAACGAATCAAATATTTTTGGCTCGATAAAAATACAAAACAATTCGAGACGATTGTAATTTATTTTGTCGTTACAGGTGAATACAATTTTAAATTTTAATTTATCAACACATTTTTACCGAACTTTGCTCAGGATCTTTTTTTCGTTTACGATAATTTATGTTGATTTAATTTATTCCGCTTATATCTCACCAATTTCGGATTTAAACCGTTTGTTCGGCCGGAATACCTATTGGTGTTGCGGACTGCCGAACGTTATTTCTGCGCTGCAGCAGTACGGGCGACACCCGCCCGATATCCTTTTTATCGTTTATTTATAGATCAACGCGAACACAATTTTGTAAATATAATGTGACGCCGTGTGTGTCCGATATATTCGAATGCAAATATTGTAACTCCTGTCGCCGTCAATGTTATATTATTGTACGCAACGTGTCTGCGTCGTCGGGCTTCTCCTTGTATTACTATGCGCAATTTTACATACGTATTATTATTTATATTCAGAAATCGGTCGACACGCAGCACGTGTAAAAGGTGTCGTTATATTATTACATTAGCCGTCGACGATTTCCTCCGACGTGATTTCGATTTTTCCCGATTACCGTCGTATACAGCGCACTGCACATCGCGCACATTGCACACGCGCGCCGACGGTTTACACGTCGACGTAAATGTTATAATACGGGCTTTTTAGTTGGGTTTTTTTTTTTTTTTTTTAATTTTTTTTTCACGCTCTACGGGTGACTGCGTGCATGTCTAATACGCGTGTGTGTGTGCGAGCTCGTTTTTTAATACCCGCTCGTATGGTATACAGGGTGATCAACCCCGCATGATGTTCCGCAACAGGTACACCGTCGGAAAGTGCGTGTTAATGAGTTTCCTGTGGGCAGACAACATCGCGCGACCGACGTGTACTATAAACACACCTGCATCGCAGGGCCACAGGGCGTGTAAAACGCGCGGATTATCGCTGTGAATATTCCCCGGCCGACCATCGTATTTATATATATATACGTTGATACGAGCGTACATTATAGGGGAGGGACGTCCGATTCGGTTTTTTTTTTTTTTTTTTTTTACGCCAAGGTCGTGCGGTGGGTATGGTTATAATATTTTTTTATTACCCAGCGCCCGGATATACAACGCCGCGCGATGATAACCTGTTGTGGAATATTTTACGTGAGATTCTCCGCTGCGCGTCTGCATGTGCAGCAGGTTTTCCAAAACCTATGTTTTATTACAATGTTTCGGAAGGCGTTTTTTTTTTTCTTATCATATTTTAGGCGGAAATACCTTAAAAAAATGTTTAAATTAATCGTTTGCAAGACCGATTCGCGTATCCAGTAGTTTAAATATTTAAACACGATCATTTTAATAGTTCATCATTATAAGTTTTAATTATGTGTTCTGTCCTGTTCCTTCACCGTTTTTAAGACGTTTTTCTGGACTTACGGGTACGACTCGTTTGTTGGTACTGGTTCGATACAGTATGGTAGTATACATCTAAATTTCGCATCACTTGATTTTCAATTGCGAAATTAATTCTCTGTGTTTTAACACAGTGTTCGCCATATGAAATCTCAAACTCCAATTCGGTGTAATTGCAGTGTAAGCTGACGAAAAACTGTTTAAAAGCCATTCGTATTATCGTTGTGCAATACACCTACATTCCTATCTAGTCTTTATTCTATTTATTTAACGACATTTTACGCGATTCGTTAGGGAATTTATGAATCTATTCGATATTTTTCTGTTCGCAAACGAGTTGCCTCGAAAATGTTTCTTTATTGAAAATCTAAAGTAATTATTGATTTTACTAAATTTGTATTTGTTCAGTATTTCGTTATAAAGAGGTAGCGGATTTTCTGAATATATTTAAAAACTGTCTGTTTTCCAGATTGGAAACCGTCCCGATAAAAGTGATTTTTTTCTTCACGCGCAACTTACCTGCTAATATAATAGATCTCGGATGCAAGTATAGTGCGCGCCGGAATTTTCTTGGCGAGATGGACGTACCTATAATGGCCGCTGTACAATTTCGTGTTTCGTATACCTACCATAATATATTATAATGATTCTATATAGGTAACAATATGTATGTCGGTCATTGAAATTGATTTGAAACACTCCGCAGCATTCGTTGCAATATTAATATTTTATCACAATGATATAGAATACAATATAATATAATGTATATGACTATACCGATATTTCGATTGCAACCATAACAATAACGTCTATCGAAAAAAATAAAAATAAAAAAAATAAAAAGATTTATTTGTTAAAACATATTATTTATTCTTTGCGGATATCAAGTAAGTTTATTATATTATTGTATATCGAGAACAGAGTTGAGTTCGTAACACGTATTTTAGACTTTGATGAGTAGTACATATAAAACAAAATTTATACTAGGCGTTATCGAGTTAAAAGTCAAAATTAAGTTGCTTAACGCGTTAGTTTTTATTCAAACTAATTTTATGATAGTTACTTTATTTTTATAATTAACTTCAACGTAAAGTCTTCAAGTTCAACCTAACCAAGTATTTATAAAAAAAAGTGTCAAAATAAGTTAAATGTTGCGTATTGGAATAAACTGATGTCGTTCGTTATCCGATTTTTTGTAGTATTTTACTGGCATTAGCTATATAAGAAATAATTTCCAACGGATTTAGTTTTAACTTTTGCCTCAGCTATAGAAGTCGGTATCGTTTTGCCGATTTTATACATTGGTTACGGGACATTTTGATCAGTTTTGAAAAAAAAAAAAAAAATGTAATTTTCAAACTGGATCGAAATATCTCCACTGGATGTAATTGTCTTCTAACGTAACCTAATTATACCTGTAATTTTTTTTTAATGCTTATAATATTTAATCTCGCTTGAAAATATAATACTGCAGTTCAAAGATGATAGGCGTTAGGTCAAGATAGGTAAGATTAGTCGGCATCAACGTGGTCGTTTTAAATTACGTTTATTCCGTATAATATTATCGACGTGCCGTATTATATCTTCACCAATAACAGTACTTTAAATACAAATTAAGCCACATTATATTCGAAGTTCTAAATAGATCTTTTTTTATTATATATATATATATATATATAGTTTAATTGTTTCTGCGGTGCGGTCTACTATTGTTATTGGTAAAACTATTTTAGTATATTAAAAACTCGTTTTTTTTTTTTTTTTTTATAATATTCACTCGTTTTATCTTTTATATTATTGTGTTCTAGACGTTCTAGTTCTTAACGTAGTCTCGTATTATGTGATCTATATATTATGAGACTAATCACGTTTGATTGATTTCCATGACTTATCGTACAATTTTCGCTACATAATATTGGGTGTGAAATGTAGGTATACAATATTATTCGGCCCTTGGCATATTAATCTACAAATTGGCATTTTTTTTTTTTTTTTTTTTTTTTTTTTTTTTTTTTTTTTTTTTTTTTTTTTTTTTTAAAAAAACAATCCGATATGACCGGAATTATTTAATATTATCGCCTCATAATATTAGAGCTCCGATTTGTACCTTTTTTCTTCTTATACCGATTGAATTAAAATTAAGTTAAAAAAAATATAAGAATTTGAGTGCGCAACTATTTTTGGTATATTTTTCAATTCGATTACAATATCATGAAATTCGTCTACTACGATATGTTAATATTTCGCGTAAATGTTTTACGTTTAATCGCAAGGTATAATTTTGATTGAACTATTTGTATCCTAATTTAACTTTTATAATTATTTTTATGACCGTACATAAAACTATTGGGCAATTATAGTATTTTTACTATTACGTAAAATACGATATCATTTAGTAGTTTAAACGGGAAACTCGGTTATTTGTTGTCGGCGTAAATTTCGAAATTTCAAGTGCGATTTTCAATAGTCGTTTTCGTCGTTTTGTTTTTCCTTACCGCGACAAACGCCCGGGCTTTACACAGGCGCGGCGCGGTTCCGTACAGAAAAAAAAAAAAATGAAAAATGAAAAATATAAAACGTTTTGTTTTGCCGTTCGGTCGGCCGGTGGTTGTTTACCACAGAAGGGATTGAAAATAATATCGTCCGGAATATTGGCAACTATCTCTCGGTACTCGCTTACACCGGGCGGTTAAACCGTTTTCGTTTTCAACGACGGCGTGTCCGCCGCGGACGATGCTGCCGAGATGTGTGATAACGAGATGATGTTATTATATTATACTAAAAAAAAAGAAAAAAAAAAATCGAAAAAAAAAAAAAAAAAAAATGACGACTATATATAATAATAATATACGGGCCGCGGGCTTCTGCGAACACTTATTATAACTTATTATGTTATACCGTCGTCGTACCGGTTTCTCGTACGATCGAAAGTAGTAATATGTGTCGTATATCGGCATTGTACCCGGTACACGCCCGGTAATACTGGTATGTACCGCTTGCAATCCCGGTGTTCTGTTGTAGCGTGCCCGGTTCGACCGGCGCACCGTTAAACTGGTTTCCGCCGTTGATCCACTTGTTGCCGGCGAAATAATATAATAATATCGCTTGCCCCCCCCCCCCGCCGTGGACGGATAACCGCGCGAAGGATATCAACGCCGGCACGGCGGACCCGGTGGTTTTATTCCGGATAAATATTTATACGGGGTCCGTTCGAAATGTACCGGGATATTTTATTAGTATTATTATTCAACAATTGCGAAACGTCAAGTTACATATCGTTTTTAAACATATCTCCTTCGCAATACTACTCCGGGCCATGTTGCCGTTTTTCCAAAGCTATGAGTTCTGTTGCCGCGTTCGCTTTAATTTCCTCTACACACCTCGAAATCGTCGTCCTTTAAGCGCAGATTTTAGTCTTGGGAAAAGAAAAAAAAAAAAAAAAATCACTTGCGGCCAGATCTGCGGAGTGCCAGGAAGAGTCCGCGGGGCCACAGCAATTTTTCTATCGGCCAAAAATGCACGAATCGACAGCGGTAAATGTGCCGGTGCATTGTCGTAGTGAACAATCGCGGAACGATTTTGGCAGCGCGACCCTTCTCGTCTGTACATTTTCCTGTAAAATTGTATGACAAGACTCGATTGAGATTCGCTTTGTTAACTCACGAACGGTTAATCGGCAGGCATTTCGCATTTTTTTTTTTTCGCAAATTGTCGCCACACCATCGTTTCTGGATGACGTCCACGGTATTCCTGAACGTGGTTCGTCTTCAGTTAACAGCCGACTGTCCTTGAAACGTTTAAAACACTCGAAAGTCACGGAACCACTTCTGGAATCATCCTCAAAAGCGGTTTTAATCATTTCCGTACGTTTCCGTTGCATCATCTTTACCGAGTTTCAAGCAAAACTTGATGCACACGCGTTGTTCGTTAGTTTCGGACATGTCGAAAACGGCGAACGAAAAAAAGTGACTGGATATAACCGCGTGTAATGTTAAACTGACATGAGATAGCGACTTCGGGTTTCGTTTAAAATATCCACTTATTCGCGGGGAATACATCTATTTACAATTTGAAACGTTGTCGTGTGCAGATTAGCCGTAATAACATTTGTCCTGGTACTTTTCGAACAGACCTCGAATATATAAATATATATTATTTTTTTTCCCTCCCTACAAACCCTCCTATCCCCAGTAATATTGACGCGATAACGTTGAAAAAACGCCGAGTGGCCGGATCGCGGGTTTTATGTTAAAACCGAGTTTTACCGATCCCTTAACGCGCAGGGGTCGCGCCAACCCGTTTGGATTCGCGTCGCCACGTCTCACCGACATCGAAATATATTCAATTCGTTTACGCTGTATATTTTAGAAGAAATACATAAGCCCTTGGAAAAATAAAAAAAAAAAAATTTAAAAAAATATAGTACGCAGAAAAATAATAATTACACATTTTATTCTATCTTTAGTGTTGAATAAACGTCGAGATTTTAAATTGCCAAAATAAATAAATAAATAAATAAAGACACCACAGCACACGGAACAAAACATTGTAGTTAACTGTTTTCAAAAAAGCATAATTTAATTTATACTATAAAACGTTAAGTTAAAGGTTTTTTTTTTTTTTTTTAAAGTTATAAGCTGTATTTAATTATATATTTATATCACAGTTTCTTTTGTACAATTTTCAAGCAATAATATCAACATAATAATTTTGGTGAATAAAAGAATAAAATTATTTCAGTAAATTAATAAATTATATCATAGTATTCATATTGAATGACCTTTAAACACCAGTTAGGTTTATTATTTTTTAACATATAAAACCATATTTTGAATTCAAAAGAATATTAAAGGAATATTTTCAATTTTTTAAGGGAATATTAGCATTTTATTTTGGCTATTTTAAGAGAATATTATCCCGGCCTCTAATTATAATAATAATAATATTATTATTTGATTTTGATTAATTATCATTATTTAATCAAATTATGATTTTCCGTACACACAGTTTGAATCTTTGAATTAATAATGTAGTTATAAAAAATGTATTAGTTTTTTGTTACGATTTGTAATATTTATACATTGATGATTACCTATAAAAAAATAATAGTTTGCAATGTAACTTTTATTTGTCAACAATCTGATATAGAGATTCCAAGTAATCTTAACATAATCGACGATATTAAAGAATAGGTCATTTTTGTACGTCGTGTCAAATTATCATTGTCATAAAATCTTATTAAAATCTTGTTTGTTCAACAACGTTTAACATTATTATAATGTTTAATATCTATGACAGTGGTTCACAACCCGTTTGGATTTGTGTCGCCCTTATCCACAAGAATCCAACACTACTATTTTTATAAAGTCTGGGAATTCGAGGGATGATGGTGGAAAAAGCGAGTTGTTGTCGCACGTTAAACGGACGTATTTATCGGATCTAAAATATTCGACAAATTCTCATATTTTTATTCTTTTCCCCGAGGATTTCATCTCATACAAGGGTGACATGCCACCCCGGTTGAGAACCACTGTGGCTTAGCGTAATATAATAATACAAATATTTCGGCAGTGTTGCAGTGCATTTTTTAAGCAATGAAAATATTTTGTCACCTAGTAGATGACAGTATTTTTAAAGACTCACAATTTTTAAAAGAAGAGTTTTCATTCTATGTAAAAAAAAAAAATTAGGTAATTATTACAATAAATTTCTAGGTACATATAACAATGGTCATCGATATTAAATACAAAATGCATTTATTATTATAGAAAATGAAAACATTTTTTTGTCGCCCAGTGAAAATTCCTTAAAAAGTGCACTGCGGTGTTGGGTCAACAATAACGGTACAACAGCCATATTGTAACTAGGTGTTTGATTTTTACTGCTGTATTTTGGTAAAACGCGCCCAGCGGTATTATTATTATTATTATTATAACAATATATATACTTACGTCGTGTGCTTGTACACACGGAAAATATTGAAAATAGTAATAAATACAATAAATAAACTAAAACAAAAAAATCTCAGAGCGACACGAATAAACCCGTTATACCGCGTGACAAACGCCGTGTGCCTATAGGCACGGTTTTTTTTTTCTTTTTCTTCAACGGTAGATGTCGCAAATCGCGCCGAAAGTAGCAATCAGTTTAACCTGGCGGACAAACTAGGACATATCGCCCTTGGGTACACAAAATATACGTACGTATACGTTTTAAACGACTAATAATTGTGCAGCAAAGTGCTTAGATTTAATCTCATCGCGGTGATTTTCGTTTTTGACAACTCACAGTGTACTTATGAGTATGTGCCGCCTAGTCGTAAGTGTCTAATTTGTGAATAGTCGTATTAGTGTTATTACACTGTCAATTTGAGGATTAAATTCACACCACCATCCCCAGCCACTCGCATTAATTATTAAACACCTAATTTTATTTTTAATCCCCGTACTTGGATTGTTCAATCGATTCATTGGTCTTTAAATGCTGTTATCGATAACGTTATAGGTAGTCTTATATAATAAAACACTTATGACCAACGTTCGTAAGTTCATATACATTAAAAAAAAAAATTAAAAAAATATGTAAAAACGCTTATGTATCGAAAATATATTATGTTCCAAAAAAAATAAAAAAAAATGTACACATTTTTAGATGAAAAAAAAAACCCTTTTAACTATGCAATAAATCTTCATATACATATGAACCGCGTTAAAACTATGTGGCTAACGACGTGGCACTCGAGCAAATTCGAATTCTAAAATGCTGAAATACGCGGAAAACGTCCGATTATATGGAAAAATGCAAAATACATTTTCATTTCCCCCGTCATCCTGTAATGAGTTTCTGTTTATTAAAAAAAAAAAAAAAAAGAATATAACCAATTCGATGTGTTTTAATGCCGAATGTTGAACGTATTTGTTAGAAGTATAAACGGAATTTTCGGCCGACATTGCGGTATTTTAATCAATTTAAAACGCGCGTTTCTGGAGTTTTCGGCGTACCGTCGTCGTCGTATGCGTAGCCGCGAAGACGCATATACAATATTATTTCCATTACGAAACGATGCACGGCGTAGTTATCATCTCAATTATCTATGAACATTATCATCGTCGTCGTCGTCGTAGTTTTATTGTTATTTCCCATTATTATCATAATCGTGTTCTCATTGGCCACGACGACGGCGGTTCCGGTGGATTCACCGGCGGGTTGGCTGGCGCAGCGTTTCCATGAGATATTATTATCGATTAT
Organism: Tuberolachnus salignus; assembly: GCA_956483605.1. Taxonomy (NCBI): domain Eukaryota; kingdom Metazoa; phylum Arthropoda; class Insecta; order Hemiptera; family Aphididae; genus Tuberolachnus; species Tuberolachnus salignus. The sequence goes on from OY101429.1 coordinate 32,367,165, forward strand.
TTATTTATTACCTATTATTATATTGTCGGCGGGTCCCGGCGGTATAAACGGACGGGGGGGGGGGGGGCTCTGCGGACGTCTCTACGGGTCGTTGCGAATCCGGCAACGCGCGAAAAGCGCCTAGAAACAACACGGACAAATCGGTGGGTCCCATCATATACGTATCGTTATTGGAAAAAAACGGGGCACCGGCCGAAGTACAGTTGTCGTAACGATTTTGTTCCAGTTGTGTCGGCCGGGAGGACAACGGTACGACGAAACCTATATTGTATATATATATATATATATATATATATATATTGTATACCTCGAATAATACAGAGGTGCCGGCGTTTATTTTATTTATTAACATTATATTGTTTACGGTTTGTCCGAGTTCCGTTACACCCGTACGCGTAACGATAAATAAATAATAATAAAAAAAAAAAAAAAAATATTACCGCCGCCGTCATTCTTTTTAAAACATAATTTACGGAAATATCGTGTTAATAATACCTATAACCCGTGTTGGCGGTGCCGGGTATTTTATTAATTTTTTCTTCTCTCTTCTTTTCCACCACCCTCAATATATTTCTTTCCGACGGCATTCGAACCGGTTTAATATGCCTATACATAACATGTTGTATTAATGGCATACGGACAAACTTATTGCAATCGTATTAAAAAATTTATCATTATTATTATCGATCGGTACTATTACTACTACTACCACCGTTGGCCCGTGCCGTGGAGGGGGGGGGAGGTGTCCATTATCCTCGCCAATTGATCGTATTTTTTTTCAACAAATACGTTTCGCCATAATCGTTCAATGCGTTCGTGTTACCGTCTGGCGTATGCGGTTTATTTTCATAGTTCGTCAACTAAAAAACAGTAATAGCAGTATTTTCGCTAAATGCAAAAAATGACGTATAATTTTCAATTCGCTTCCGAACCCGCGTCCCCTATCACTACCGCTGAGAAATCCCGGCTACGCCTTTGATCATTATTCTACTTGTAACGGCGCGCGAGCCATATAAAATAATTTTAATAATTATTACGTAACGCAATAATATATATATATATATATATATATATATATATATATAAAAAAAAGAAATAACAATAATATTCTCGACGAGAATGTAAAAATTACAAACTATTATTAGATATATATATATATATATAGCCTTGAATTACAATATTTATAACATTACATTTTTTTTTTTTTTCCCTATAAACCTATTATAGGTAGAGATAGTGAGTTTTCTTTCGGTGCACATGAAGTGCCTCCCAAGTCCGCGTTTCCTCACTCGAATAGCCTGATATTATTTACGCATGGGTGGGTATAATAATTGATTTTATTACAGTGTTGTTTACTTTTAAACACTATTTCAGTAAGTAAAATCCTCCAATTTTTTCTCTTAAAATATTAAAAAAAGACTTTTAACAAATGACGATAAATTGGTTTCACCAATTTTTGTTGTTTACCGGGCTACCTTGACTATAATGGCAAAAAAAAAACCACGAATAAACCTTGCCGGTTTTTCGAGCTTTGTTCGTAATAGTTTTTTAATTGCAATGATTTTTCGTTGTTTTCGGTGCATAAACTAAATTACCCTATATCGTATATTTTTCCGACATTCATAACGTTTCATAATTTTTTCAACCCATAACAGTGGCGGTAGCCACTACCCACAGTGTAAAACATGTCCGGATTTGTATTAATATTATATTAAATTTAATTAATAATCACGTAAACTATTGTTTTATGTACAAGATAAACAAACAAACAAACGTCTGTATTTTCTAGTTTTATTAGTTTTATGAATTATTAAAATATTCTATTACACTTTTATACTGTATAATGTACTCAGTTCATTTATTTACATCCTTGTTTAAAATTCTCGTTGGTTTTATGATTAAATTAAATAATTAATTATACCATCAGCAGCGCATAAAGAAATAATTCGCAATTAAAATCATACATTATGCATTGCGTTGCATACAAATTTAGGTAGGGATTTTACTTTAAACATATTATTATTTTTAGATGAAATTAATTTAAAAGAATTACTATCGTATTATGTAAAAACGTCCTCGCATGCATGTTTACGTCAGTATAAGAATTTCACTTAAAATAATTTATTTTTATTAAGAAAAAAAAAAAAATGTGAAAAGTATAATTTTGTTTTATTAGCCCTTTATTGTATAGAAAACTTATTTCGTGTGAATAATTTAGTTTCAGTGTTAATTAATAATTATGTATATCGTTTTATAAGGTATATATTTTTTGCTTCTTCTGAAAAACTGCACAACATAATCGTGATAAAAATTATTTAAAATTAATCGACGGAAATCAATCTATAAAACTAATAGTTTTATTACTAATAGTTTTATTATTTTAATAACTAACAGTTATTATTATCATCGTTGTCATATTATAGTATGTAGTTTCGAACACCTGTTGATAGGTTTATTTATATATATTACATATGGATCAAAATACATATTACCAAAAATGCAGTATATTTCCACACACGTCGTGTATACATATTTGTATAAAACCAAGAAAAGACATATTTTTCAAACTGTCCGTCGTAACTTATGTACCTGTATAGTGTGTTTTATTTAACCTAATGGTTTTTTTACATAACACGTATTACACATTGTATATAAATAAAAACGATGGTCGTGTGTTATACACAGGCAAGAGTTATAATCACCGTTCCAATAACATTAAACATGTATTTTCGCGAAATTGTATATAGTTACAATACGTATTAAGAGTATATACTAAAAAAAAAAAAAAGTGAATTGAAAAAAATTTGAAAAAAAATTATTTTGAATTCGGTGTAATGCAATATACCGCTCACCGGTAAAAGTGAATTATATAGAATTTACCACTGTCCTTACTTACTTAACGTTAAAACACTTAACAGTTTCGGATTTATCAAAATACAATGCTTGTAACTAACGTTCTAATATATTATTATATAATTACATATTACCGAAACGTTAAACGATTCTCAAACATTATTGGGCGACACAAAATGTATTATCATTACTTTATTTTAACGTTCGAAGCAACTACTTCGTATGTAGAGTGTTACAATGTTAATTGTAAATAATAATTATCGCCGCTAGGAAGTATATAAATATATGTTACCGAAAATATTGACAATTTAAGGAATTATGACAAATTTTAGAAAACTATGACAATACGGTTAGGAAATGATGTTGCCTAGTGTTTGTTACGTAGTTTATTGGGCAATGTTATACCCTTAATCATTCGCATTAACAGAAATAAATCCACACAGAGCAGAATTAACTCGATCTGGCTTTTGTTTTATGACCTGCAGATCAAGCAAAACGCCAATGACACTTCGGGACGCAGCAGCTACAAATAGCATTTTGTGGAATTGTCAACAAGACTATAAAACGATTTTTAACTTAAAATTTTCGTAGATAATCGCCGATGGCAAAACACCCTCATTGCTATACTGCTCTGTGTTATAATCATGGAGGTACCTATACTGAATGCCGTATGTTATAATATAATCCTAGCCATAGTTAGAAAAGGATAACTAGGCAACGATTACTATCCTTACGTTATTGGAAATAACGTCATAATTCCTTAATTGTTAACATTTTCGGTAACACAGACATTTTTTAAATCGTCTAAAATCCGTCTATTAACGCGTGATATATACATAATATACCTTTAATGTTATATCAGGGGGGGAAATTCGAATTGGTGGATTATAATAATTATAATATGTGTGGAACAGTTAGGCGTTTTAACACGCAAACATCTGCTTAAACGTTCCAGGGCTGTAATTTATCGCAAAAGCGGTACTTAATGTAGTATTTTAAAATAGAAAAAACCGATTTATAAAAAAATCTCTGAATAATTTGCATATTGGAATATATGTTTATAAATGTGTGTGGGAACCGTCACGGTGTCGTGGGATTCCCTAATTTGTGTAGCTTGTAGGCGTTTTCGAAGGGCTGTTATAAACTAATTGAGCAGACCTTACATTTGTATATACATATATACAATTTTAAAACACTTATATAGTGTTGTGCAGTACTATTTTTCATTACATTTTTTAATCATTGGGAAAAATGATACCATTAATTCAGGGCCGGCTCTAACAGAAATTGATGGAGGGGTATGATTAAAAATTTGCCGATTCCAAATACCAAATTTTCAGACTACAAAAAAGATTTTTATCCATTATTTAGTCTTTCGATAAATAATAGTAAATTATATATTTTACGATAATAATATAGCCGGTAATCATGCATTAAAATGCCAAAAAAATGAAATAAATAAACAAAGAAATTATTAGTAGACTGGTATAACAATGTCTCGTTAAATTTTAACCAACCGTCAGTTTAGTTAACGTTTAGTTTAAGGCAGCGAAGGCCTAAGTGATTAATTAAAATTTAAAATTGTTAAAAAAAAAATGTGTTTAAAATATTTATATTTTGTATCTGGGTATTTTATTTCTCATGTGTGTATCTAATATGTACCTACGTAAATGTCGTAATATTAATAATAACTGATAAAAAATAATATGCTGAAATATTTACAGTTTATGAAATAATAGTACCTGTATGAAGAAAAAAAGTAATTTCTAATTACTTACTAGTAATATTAGTAATCACTACTGATTACTTATTAAGTTAAGTGACTTAGTTCAGTTATAGGCACTAAAAAAAAAGGAAAGTGACTTTCTCAGTTACTGAAATTGAGCAACTTGGCCAGCTTTGCTAAGTTTTTTCCGGGCTTAAAACGCGTCTGTCTTCTGAACTTTGTCTAAATAGGTATAGGTGCTTATGCTGCTCGTAAACTCCCAGAGGCCTGTAGTAAACGAGTGTTATATGCGTACGTTAATGTTCATAATATATATGTAGTGAAACGACGGCGACGGTCCAAAATCTTTCGCAGTTTTTTTTTTTTTTTTAAAGACATATTTCATGAGTCATGACAGTAACATTTATTTATTGTGTTTATACGGAGAAAGGAGATACCACACATAGGCCTAACCGCAAGTTTTAGATTGTGTACACGAAATATTAAAAATGGACTGTAGATAGTGATGTATCTCGAAAAGGAATAATTGCAATTAAAAATATTTAAAAAAAAAAAAACACCGTAAGCCACAAATAATATTGTCATCGTCGTTTTGTCGTTTCCGCATTTACCATTTAACTGGTTACCTATGTGTATAACCGGAAACCGATTTGCCCTCTAACTTTTTAACACGATCGAGAAGTTCAACACTGTAGCTAAGTACGTTATATACCGGCTTAGGGTGTCGTTTAAAATTCAATTAATTCTCGTGCATATATTAGTGTACGTTGTATTTTTGAATAGCAACAACAATATTTAACTTATTGACCCTCGAAAACTCGAACGGAAATATTTTAATCTCACAACGTATTTCATTGTGTTTACATACATATTTTAAGTATTATTTAACATAATATATAATATTTTATGCCCGATACATAAATGTTTAATAATTTAACCACGGTATAGAATTAATAACATTTTCAGCGATTTAAGTTATGGATGACAACTAGATCAACGGTTTTGTCTGTCGACCGTTTTTAAAGCTTATACGCCGAATCGGCGTGTTATGCGCGATTAGCGCCGAATATTTCTCTGCTATAACCTATAGGATCAACCGGTAAAAAAAAAAAAAAAATACCCAAGTTTATTATCCAGTTTGTCCTGAACATTTCACGTTATCGGTGGTCGCGCGAAATAAAATATCATTTCCTACGCGTAAATGCGTACCGTACATATAGATTGTATTTATATATATATATACTATAGTGACGTTAAAAAAAAATAAAAATAAAAATTTCTACAAACACTGCGCTGGCACCACCGCCGGAAGGTCATTGTACCAATTTACGGCCTCGCCACTATGCGTACTTGTGGTGTGGTGAATTCATAATTCGGTTTGGCCAACACCGCCGCCGCCGCCGCCGCCGCCGCCGCGTCTTTGGACTATATAGGCAACTACGTTATAACATCCTTGCGCGCGCCGGTCCCTCGCACCGGTTCACACGCGCTTAAAAATGCGTTGTTCCACGATAAAACGGTGCTGCGTGAATAGTATAATTTTCGACGACGAATGATTTTGTAGAAAATGCGTACGAAATTGTTATCGATTGTTGTATTCAAGTGGGAAACATCATGATATTTAAAAATACCGTAGGCGAAACAACAGCCGGATGGCGGCTGGGCCAGGAGGCTAACCCTCCCGAAAAGTGGACGTGTGGAATACCGGGCGAATTTTTCATGTCGCTAAATACTATTATGGTTTCCCGCTGACATTTTTCTTCTTTTTTTTTTTTTTTTTAAATGCCTAAATACTATTTTGAACACGCCGCTTGCACATATTAAACCCGTATTTACGCCTATAGTATGCCGTTGGCTATACGATTCAAAAATCTTCCCAGACAGAAAATTATTTCATTATTGTCGGCGGTAAAATTTAAAGCGCAGCGAGGAAACGGGAAAATTATTATTAATTAGTTAACCGTTATAATCGTAAAAAAAAAAAATAAAAAAACCAATTGATTTGTGATGGCACTAATCAACATTATACTCATATATATATATATATATATATATATATATATATATATATATATATATATATATATATATATAGTTGTAATAGTATTATAAATAAAATCCTAATAAACGTATCCTTGAAAATAAAAACGATTTAAATGACGAATTATATATTAAATGATATTAATGCATTTTTATAGTTATTACCTCTGTGTATAATTTAAGATTCGTAAATAATTTCTACACATTTTGTTTGTCACGACTGAGATTATTGTACAATAATCTTCATAAATAGTTCGTATAATTTGAATATACAACAGGTTATGTAGTTAAAAGCTAACCATTTGGCGATAAAATGTGAAATAATCGTTAAAAAAAAAAAAAAAAATAGTAGTAATTATAAACTAGGTAGTATATTTTTTATGTCGAACAAAAAAAAAAAAACGAGCTGCGTCTTTAAAAAATTTGTGTAATCGCAATTTACGCAAAGGAAATACTTCTATATATATATGCCTGTAGCGACAGAAGTACAGACTATACACGTATGCAACGTTGTGCATTGTGTCCTCGATCTAGAAATATCATTTTACAATAAATAATATTATTAATAACGAAAAAAAAAAAAAAAAAAAAACGGAGTATATGTAATAGTCTCTGCTGTAGCGATTTCATTGTTGTGTTTATTTTGTCTGGCAGGAGATTGCTTTGTACCTTTCGCTTTTTAGTCCTTGATTTCGGCTATACTCGTGAAGAGATGACAGGTCACGTAAGACACCGCATTTGGGGGGACGTGTTTGGATGTCCGTTCTCAAAACGGCAACCTATACCCATAAATGGACTGCAAAAACCGCATCAACGTCAAGAACTTTGAGTCAAAAAAGCTGTTCGACACGGTGTATTATCAATATTTCGCAAGGCTGAAAAATGTTAAACATTTTAATCAAGTTAAAAGTCTACATTACGATTGTAGTTCAAATTAACTTTTTACCCCGTCAAATATAAAAATGTGTACGAAAACTCGTCTGCAAATTGTTTACCACACAAGACGTATTTTATTTGAAGTTCAACATTTGTCGTATTGTTTTTAAGTTTTTTAAAATGTAATAGAAAACGTTTAATAGGTTCGCATATGATTTTCCACGTTGAAATGCATTGTTTTTGTTTTTGTTATTTACTAATTAGAACATAATTGTTTTCGTTCCAAAGCCAACACAAAACAATTATTTTTAGGGACTTTTTGACTAGTTAAACAAATTATTTAGTTGACTTGCCAGCCTTGCGGTTTTCCATACACAGCGTAGGTCCGGGTGGCCGCAAATTTAAAACTAATTTTCGTTATATTTTCAAATCACAATAGCATAGGTAATTATTAAGCTGATAGGTAGCATATAATTAGCAAATCTCATTATAAAACCGGTCAAGGTGTACATCAGTTTTTTGACTTACATTCGTTAAAAGAAACACGAAACCCGTTTATTTTATATAATAATACCGACCAATATAATCTATATAGTGGCTAGCATTGATCCATTACATAATAAAAAGAAAAAAAAGCTCACAAGTCCATAATATTTCCGTCGTCGTCGTGCCGTTATAATTGTTATTATATCGTCAGGAGGTATTGTATAAGCCGGTCTCGTGTATATTTAATACACGGCGATTAACGTGTCTTCCGCATATACATTTTTATTTTTATTTTAAATATACTTACGCCAAAGATTTCACCGACAGGTATTATTTATATTTTATACCAAATGTACAATGGCGTGTTCGTCACGTGTAGTTTTGCGACGTCCGTGATTGTAGTGCGATTCGGATTTCCTGACGTTCGGTATTATTTTTTTATCGTTATTGTTGTTATCGCTGCTCTGTATCGCCGGTACCTACATAATTTTTTTTTTTTTTTTTATTACCTACCGAACGCACCGGTTCGTTAATTTCGTATGTGTATTTTTTTTATTTTCCGTTCCCCCCTGTCTGCGTCAACAATATAATAACGAATAACACAATGTCGAAATGTCCTCGGGAAAAACTGTTCGCAGTGAAAATGCCTAAATTCGAAATTATTTCCCATCAGTAGGACTAACCAGTAATATTAATTGCGATTGGTAAATATTTGTGAACAATAATATCTATTCAATTTTTTTGTTTTTATAAATATACGAAAAATCCAAATAACCGAATGTTTGCCAACAGATAACGTTAATTGTATTTTATCTCGTATGTTATCTAAAAAAATAAGCACAGGTGGACCGTATGCGTTCGAACATTTTCGTATCACTACTATAAATACAGAAATATTAGTATAGTTATCCCGGGCATAACGGTTTTTCAACAATATTTTTGTTCATTTCACGACGACACAATGAATAATTGTGATAACGACACGAACTATACTTGCGAATTGGTTTCAAAGTAGATTCGAATTGATACGTTTCATTTTTTTTCTCCAAATTTTTGTGAAAATTGCTTATACAAAACCCTTAAAATACGGGCGGTGCGACGTCCTCTCAAAGGCGCGATAAACTTATATCGTTACCTTACAAAAAAAAAAAGAAGTATAGTATTGTATAGTATGTTATATATTGTATACACACACATTTATATCATGTATTTTTTTTTAATGTAAAATACAATATACTCGTATTTATGGAATGCCCCTAGGGATTTTAGTGATAAATTAAGTATTAATATGTGAGTTATAAATGAACGATCGTAATAGCTTTATGTATATTTCAATGGTATATATTATTGGACTAGCGCTGTTATTGGATCATTTTTAAAAAGAAAAAAAAAGAGAAGATTTACACGATTTAAGCACAAAGCGTCGTTTAATTAACGGTTTAGGTGGTAAATTCGCCCGCATTATATATTGTATCCATTGTCAATGATGCATCACGGTAACAGTAACAGGTCGGTGTAGTAGGCAGGTGCATAAAGACGGTTGAATTTCCCGTTGACTATTGAACAGTGTTTACAACGGAATAGTTACTAATCGATTATAATAATTTAATGACGATTACAATTTGAAAACGTTTTTTTTTTTATTATTCGGGAGGCGGCTAATAAAAAAAAAAAAAAATATATATATATATATGTCGAGACTGATTGCGGTCGACGGGAGGAGAAAATCGGCGGACGTCTTCTCCCTCAGACCTTTTCACACGGACGCCGGCTATGACTGCCGGCGTATTATTCGGTTCAATGGCCAGTCCTCTAACCGTCCGGGGGACGAGCCCGCAGCGCGATCACGAGCTACGCGAAAACACTCGGTTCCCACTTGACTTGTCACGTTATTATTATTGTTGTTGTTGTTGTCGATACCACCGTTGTGTGCCACCAGTTATCTGTTTTTTTTTTTTTGTGCGGTTTTTTTTTGTTTTTTTTTTTTTTTTTAGTTTTACGTTTTGTTTTATTGTTCGTCGAATCGTTATTATTATATTGATATCAGATTGCGCGCGCAGTCAATCAAAGTCAACCGGAAGTCATTAAGTCCCCCCCCGCGTAACTATACGATTTCGTTTTTGGATTTCTATCAAGTCAAAACGACGACACTGCTGCTTAATAATACAATTCGACCGGGCCGATCCATTTCAACAACTACCATCGCGTTAATCGCCGACGATTTCGAGTAAATCCTAGTATAAACTCCGGTTCGGAAAGACGGCGCGAGAGTAATTTTTATTAGAAACATTTCGATATTACGGTTACACGCAGTTTTCCAATAATAAAACGGTTTAGAGATGACGAGAACACCGGGCAACGACGTATTCATCATAATAATAGACGTGCAAATTATTTACCCCTTCCCTCATTATATCCTACTGGTAAAATTTCCATGTTCTCTGTAAACAATATCACTACTCTGTTGGACAGTTTTTTAGTGTTTGGATAATAATAATAAAAAAAAAATACCAAAATCAAATTTACTCAAACAATTAATCACTGTGTTTTTGTATAATCGATTGCGGTATATTGTTATCTTTTTGAACATTTACCTATATACTGTATTAACCTACAACATTGTATACTTGATTATATTACTATCCATATAATCGTTTGATAAAACATCAACTTATTTTTTTTTTTTATTAATAATCAAACATTTTTTTTTGTGAGAACGTCGTACGGTCTGCTGTATTTAAGGGGTTTAGTATAGGCAATTTCAACGTTAAAAATAAGAACAACATTACAACATCGATAAACTCAAATATATATAAAAATATTCACTTTTATATAAATTATTCATATTATTTTATCACTAGTATTTATGTTGTGTAATCCAGAAATTTATTTAAAACCGCGTTCATACGTAAAACAACAACAACAACAACAAAAAAAAAAAAAATCACTTGCGAGTATTATAATATGTGTAGATGGCAACACTGTGAATATAACCTCACCGACGTTTTACAATTCCCCGAGTATTCAACTGGTCACAAAACAAATATTTTATTTTACATTTTTTTTTTTTTTTAATCTGATGCTTCCAAAAAAAAAAAAAAAATAAAACCAGACAGGGTCGTCTTCCGTATATATTCTATACTATACATTTGTTTTTTAAAAATGCATTTGTTACCGTTATTCTAATTTACGCGACGGAAATGTTTTTACCACGTAGAAAATCACCGGCATGCCCGCGTCTTTTTATACGACATCTCGACTCTTGAAACCGATTGTATTACTAACGGCGTTTAAAATGATTTTTTTTTTTTTATGTTTTCAGTTCGACACCTACGTGAAATCGCTGAACATCGAACCTCAGGCGCCGATGTTTCGGATAGTGACAGACGGACAGCTACCGATCCGTCAGTGTTTACACCGGGAAGCGTCCATCAAAGACATTGAATTACCCGAATACTACAACGTGTTCCACGATCTCCGGAAGGATTTCTCGAAATTCTACAACGCACCCCAAGAACAATTTTTCAATTCGATTACAGATCTGGTTAATTGTATCCTTTTTTATGATTACAAAAAAAAAAAAAAAAAATAAAACAATAATTTTTGTTACCGGTAAGTCGAAACAGCCCCCCCCCCCCGAGTACTGTGCGGCGGCGTATGTGTCCTCGCACAGCCCGTATATATATAAATAGCGTATTTTAGAAACGAGCTTTTCGAGTTTTTTAATGCAATATTTTTTAATAGTCGCCGGGACGCAATTGTTTGTTTACTTTGTAAATCCACAAAAGCAAGTCTAATATAGTAGAACGTAATAAAAAAAAAAAATAAAAAAATAAACAAACTACGCGCGATATTACAAATAAACTGACAAATTCAAAATTTGAATCTCGCGACCCTGTAAAACGTGTGGTTTGTTATCGAAAAACTACGGCGAGTAGATTGCAATTGCTTGTCCGTTGCGATTATTAATTTATCATTCTGACTGCGTATTTCATATACGATTGGGTCTTTAGGATTGTTTTACGGAGTTTTGTGTAGATAATGTATGTACTCGAACGTGTATGTAATTCAGATGCATTTGTACACCTAGTAAAGTTTAATAACAGCAACTGGTCTCTCTGTTAATATTTTTATTCTCATTTACTTCGTTATCGGTTTTAATTTGTAATTCAGTTATAAATAATTGTAGAGGCCTGACATTTTCGGTGAACACTTTTTACTGGTTACCCTTTTCTGGTTTTCGTGGTATAATTTTCTAAATATATTTTTATTTATATTTAACTCTACCTAACCTAACTTTTTGTTCAATTTTTTTTTTTTTTTTTAAATTTGTCTGGTTTCTCAAATTTCATCGGAAAAATTATTACAAACTATTATAGTTTTCAATTAAAATTTATCTAAACATTTTTACCGAACTTCGCTCAGAATCGTTTTTCTTCGCCGATGATTTATCGTTGCGCACAGATATAAATTAAATTTCTCTCTATATCGTACCTTACCGATTTCGCACCGAAAACAGAGGCACATCAATGGTGCGAATAGAGATGTGAGCTCGTTACAGAGGTGATCAAACACGGGTGGACGAGAGGGATAACATCCCTCCATGACCTAATTTATTTCTAATATTTATAGTAATATAAAGTAATATATGGTATAGTATTATCTATGTATTTATATATAAAAAAAAAAAAAATGTTGTCAAATAATCAGACAGTAATTAATAGTCGTTATCACTGCGTATGACGTAGCGGATGGTAAAAAAAACAATTGAAATTTTCAATATCACTCGTCAGTTTTTCACCGACAGCCGTACGGTGCGTGTCGTAGTGCGGTTCGATTTTTCTTCTCCGACCGGGTGGGTGGTCGAGATTGGATTTTCTAACGATTTAATATAGTAATTATTATCGTATGCGAGACATTATTTGGCCGTCGAAGTATTACGGAAATTTAACGTCAAGATAGTTTTCACGTGAACTGGATAAAACACGACGTGATCACGGCGTTCTAATAACTGTGAGTACTTATGACCATTTATTTCTTTTTCTTTTGAAGTTTCAAAACACTAAATCCCGAGGGCGCCGGCCGACCTACGCTCATTTGCATTAAAAACAAAAAAAAAAAAAAAATGTTTTCGTTACTTTTAAAACAAAAGCCCGGGGGCACGGTGAACAGTAGGAATTTTTATTTTTAAAAAAAAACACAGGAGTATATTGATACATTTTTTAAAAAAAAAGAATGTTGTCATAGTTAATATTATTACCTTTTTTTTTTTTTTTTAAATGTGGCGTACTATTTTCCGACTTTTAGGGATCAAATTTTTTTTGTCCAACAGATTATGTGCTCGAATATTTGAACCGAGGTTCATCATAAGTCGTAATTAATGAGAAAGAAGAAGAAAAAGTTAGGCGTAATATAGTTATTATTTATTTGTATAAACTTTTAAAGTACCAAATTGTTATGGATATCGTAAAAATAACGGCATTTCTCGTATAATTTTCTATTTTAAATTTTCTGATTAATGTTAATTTATTTCGTAGTCTTTTAAAACATTATTCGGTAATTTTATTTGGTTGTTTTTATATAGAATGCAGATTTTCAAACAAACAAAATCCAATCTGGGTAAATTTACCGGTAAAATAAACATATCTATTGGTGGTCCGAAGTATTCCCGGCTTTTTCAAATTTGTTTTTGGTTATATCCGTGGCTAGTTCTGTTCACTTTTATCGTATTGTCGATATCAATGGCTAATGCCCCCACCACATTATAAATAAATAAACGTCCTACCATCGAGTTGGGAAACACTGATCTAGTTGTTTAAATTAGAAAGAAAGAAAGAAAAAAAAACCATTCTTTTTACTAAATTTCTATTTACTTATTTTATTATTTACATATTTTTATACGCAGACAAAATTCATTATTTATATCGTAAATTATAATCAGAAATGAGTAATATTTCTTCACTTTGTTCATTATTAGGTTACAGTTACAAACGCATAACATCATAATACTTGTATTATATAGAGTAAATATAGTATACTAATTAATCGCTTTGCAACCGACATAATACTCGTTGTATTATTGTGTTACTAATCTTAGTATTTTTTTTTTTAATTTTTTTTTATTTTTTTTATTAAGATGGTTAGCACAATTTATATTATTATATTGTTGTTAACGTTAATTGCATACGTTATTGTTTTGATTTACTTTCAGTTATGAAAAAAAAAAAAAAAAAAAAAAGAACCAAACAAAAGTATTGTTTATTTCTCAACATTATCACTTTAGAGTTTTAGATTTTTATAATACTTCGAACACAATAAAACATTTTTCAGAATTATTATTTCTACATATTCTTGAATGATACATTTTAAATATTGTTTATCCAAACACTGTTGTTGTAACTAGGGCATTGATTTTTATTTAGATAAAAAATATAAGATAATTGAATATTTATATTATTATTTTTTTGCCAAAATATGTATAATAAAATGCGTAAAATATTTAATATAATATTATAGTAGTCTAATGATATTTTTGTAATCAAAATGCATTTTTAGTGCTAAAAACCTGTTTTTTTTTTTTTTTTAAATATTTTTATACGATTTTATGTTTATAGTTAAAAAAAAAAAATCGCATCACAATGTTCCTGAATCATCAACCATTTGATTCACACGTGACTAAAATTAATAATTTTAAACAGTATCATCTAATTGGGAGATTTTTTTTTAATCCTATACAGCGATTATTATTTTCGGTCGATTCAATTTTTAATACAACGTAAATATAATCGGTTCTGTTCAGTCCATTTTATAAATTTTATAAACTAAATACTTAAACATTAAAAATAGTGCGTGTGTAAAAAAAAAAAAAAAAAAAAAAAAATGAATTTTATTTTAAACGAAAATCAAATTATTTATTAAACTGCTCTGTTATTGTGTAGGCAAATTCATTACCACCAGTGTGTGATATTATGTATACTTAAAGAACAAATTTGGACGCTTTAAACACAAAAATAAAAATTGAATTTTACATTTTTACTCGAAACATATTCAATTGTTAAACGCACCCTCAAATTTCGAAAATTCTAATTTGTAACTAAGTAGTAATTAATATTAAAACGTAACAAAATTAATATATCCTTTGTAAGTGCTACACAATTTAATCAAAATTCTTTTTTTCAATTCCCGACTCAGGGACGAGCCTATAGGACTAAAATCACGGGAGTGGGATGAATTTCTAAGATTTAAGACCTGGTAGGTATCTATCGTGTAATATTTTCCTACCAATCATTTTTTTTTTACTGCAAATAAAGGTATGAACATTGAAACTTAAAAAGAAAAAAAATAATAAACTGAATCATTTTAATATTCGATAAATAAAATCGAAAGAATAACAAATTATTCGTTTATGTACATGTGCTTGACTTTTTATTTATAAACTAATATGTTATACCAGTAGGTATATGTACACGATTTTTTTTTTCGCGAATTCTGATTACATTTTTTAAGATGGCAATATTCAATATATAAACGCAGTTTTTTATTACAGCAATAAACAATATTATTGTTTGCTATACTTTAATCTGTACACTCGAACGTTCTTAAACACTTAATTTAAACCATAAACCATTGCGATATATTATTATGCCATTACATCTTATTGATATTAATTAACTTTCTGATCAAATGTTAATATTTAGCTGCGTTAAAATTTGATTTTTTTTTTTAACCATTGGGTTTCGATTTAAGGGGCAAGTATATAGGTGCAAGTTTAACGAATTTGTCGAAAAAATGAAAAACTATCAATTATTTAACTAAATGTTTAAATCCGTTAAATTTGTACAAAAATATGTTCACGCAAACCACGACATTTTTTAGACACCTCATCGGCGTTTTAGGTTTTTAGCGTAGCGTAGAATGTATTGGTTTTGCTATGATGTATGCTTTTTTTTCTTGTTTGTGAACAACTTATTAATCAGAAATCTTACTCCTTAACACTTTATAACTCACTTTGAAGTTTTTTCAAGTACTTTCTTGTATAATTTTGGATCTATAGCTGGTCATTTTATTATATATCTTGTAGTTAATAATACTCGCTGTCGAAAACTATTCAGTCATTCGGTAATTTCGATGGTCAACCACGATTTCTGACCATGTTGCTATTATCGTGGGCTTATAGCACGGACTAAGCCTAGACAAACACTATTTGATAGTCTACCGAACTTTACTGTTGGACAGTCAATACTATTTTAGGTAACGTTAAAACTATTCGGTAGTCAAAATACTATTCGCACTATTCGATAGTTTGTGTTGGACAGTTCGAACATTCGGTAATGCCCGTCACTAGAAAGAACACGGATAGTTGTTATTTATTAATTGTAGTTACAAATTAACATAATTTTCAATTTAAATTTATCAAAAAACATATATAAAACATATTTACCGAATTTCGCTCAGATAATTTACCGTTGCGTACAGACATAAATTAAATTCCCCTCTATATCTGATCTAACCAAATTTCCACCTAAAACTGAACGTGGCCTACCCATGAAGTATCCTACTTTTTTAATTTTAGTAATATTTCAAAAATAACTGTGACGTTTGGTGTTTTAGACCCGGAATCGCACATTTAGTCCTTATTTTTTGCGACCATGTTTTCACCACATACAAATCGCCGGTACGCGTCCACTTAAAACAAAATAAATCAATCTAGTAGAGTACGCTCTGTAAAAAAAAAAAAAAAAAAAAAAAAAAAAACAACACGAGAGTGCTAGATAACTCTAATATTATATCGGAGTTGAGACTATCCTTTTAGACGATTCACAATAATTGTTCGGCTTGGATTATAAAATTGCACACGAAATCGCGGTCTATGCGTGATTAGAGACGTCTAGACTTCACACGTATACGTGCTGTCGAAACCATGTGCGTTCGAATATGAACTTACGATTATTACCTGTACCTCCTGTGTTTGCGATGCATTTATAATTACGATATAATTCAAATTGTAACATTATTGTAATGTAGAAGTGTTAGACTGCACATAAAAAAAAAAAAAAAAAAAAACATTTTAACATATATACGTGTGCGCGTATAAATATACATACTATTGTTTTTCCTAATCGTACAATGTACGTTTCATATTTATACCAATATGGTTGGTAAATAATAAAATGTTTAATATATTCATTCATTAAATTATTACTTTTAGTAGTATGATACGGTTAGGTATACTGTATAGGATATGCGCGAATATCCAAAGGTCATTCGGGTGTTTAGTGGTTATATTTTTACAATTTTTTTATTTTTTATTTTTTTTTGTTTGATACGTATATTCAAATTGGTATTTCGTTTCTTGGCGTGTGTATAGCGACTATTGGACACCATATACCAAACGCGAATTTGTGTTGCATTGGTAATATATGTAAATCGGTCCCGTCTGTGAATATTAAAAAAAATTATCGACGCTTTTCCCTCTCTAATAATAAAACAATAAATATACATTACGGACATTTCGTTTTAGTACATACTCGTATTGTATAATATATATATATATAAAAACATTTAATAGCTTTGTTAAATAAAAAAATAAAAAATTCGAACATTGTAATGTCAAAACTCTGTTGTCACGCCAACTCAAATCGAGTTATTCGATATTTCAATTTAGTTGGGAAATTATTAATGTTTATATTAAGACGCGTTAAAATAATCCTATTGGTTTTAAATTTGTTTGAGCATTTTTCATAGGGTGCCGGATTTCAAAATGTATTAAATTTGAAAATTATGCATAATATTTGAATGATCCTCTTAATTATTAGACTTTAACACTAATCTACTGCCCGATACCAATTTAAGGGACAGGGGTCCGTTTTTTACAAACGAAAATGATTTCACGGGAATATAGATAACTTATTGTCAACATCATATATTTATTTTTTTTTTTTATCGGTAAGCAATAACATTCTACAGACCTCATTGAACTTCGATTTTTCATTTGATTTCAAATAACGGTAAAAATAGTTAAAAATTGATATTTTTTTTAAAGACATATTATAATAAAGTTTAAGTGGATAATATTGGTGAACGGGGTTTAATGCGGTCTTCTTTTCAATAAAAAAATTAATCTTGAAAATAGATAAATTCTACGAGGCATGAGAGTTTTTCTCGTAAAGCATGGTTGTATGACAAAAAACGAGACCCTTAAAAAATAATAATTCGGTATTAATTTTGGAATTTTGTACAATTGCAGTTATCGTACATTTTAAGATTACACATCGAACTGCCAAGAGCCGTTTTTAAATGCAACGTTTAAGTAATCATAAAACTATCAGTTCGATTCCTTTTGCAGATTCCAAAGTGAAAATCGACGTGCAGTTGGACGCACCTTGATCAAATCACTGACTATAATATTTCTATGTGTGAACTAGGAATTTGATGAATTTGCAATTTTGTTTTCTTTCGATTTATTTCGCTGTCCTAGGTTTTCGATACAGAAATTCGATTCGCGTAAACGGTAAAATATTTATTTTGCATTTTTAGGTTATTTTATTAATCTATTGTGTTGTATATTTACGAATGTGTTTAGTATACTTGCTATATTTTATTGGTCATTATTTGTTCGAAATATTAGTCTTCGAGACGTTTTCTTTTCATTTATAATATTCACGTATGCGATACATTAAAATTAGTAAAACTTAAATTTTGTAAGTTTTCCCATCATTTTGGTTAACTTTTCAAGGGCAATACGTATATCATAAGACGACGGTTCTTTATTTGATTCATTTTAATCATTTTTACCGTATATAAAATATACATAGCTTTTAACGTCATATTTTATAGAATTTTTCTATGTGCGTTTTTTAATCGCATACAATTTTTTTGTTCGTGTCATCAAGAGGGCCGGCCTCATAACAATACTCCCGAGTACACCAAACGTACCGCACATATGTTTCAGTAAGGGTCATTGAGATTATCTAAGGATCGAATGTATATATACAGTATAAAAATATATATATAAAAAAAAAAAATTATCATCGACCCTTCGGGATAATTTATTATTGTATCAGTTATGTTACATAATTTGAATAGGATCAATTCTCTGGGACGTGTATACGCGTCCAATATTATAATTCGAATTAAATACATTACTCAATACTATATACAAAGTGCTATAAATGGGATTATTTAAATAGTTCGGATACGTGACTGACGCGTTTATAACTAAAAATTATATAATGATGTCATACTGTAATAAAATACTAATAATACATTAAACGTTTTCGATACGTATCCTTTTGTCGTTTATCGTTATTTTAGGTTCTGAGCGAAGCGAGAAATGTATTGGTTTTACTGTGATGTGCGTTATTTTTTAATTTATTTTTTCCTTTCGCCTGTGAACAACTATGGCGCTTTTCATGGAAGAATTTTGGATATTGCAATTGATGCATTGGCGTGGCGGGGGGGGGTCAATTTTTGATTGTGTACGCGCGGTAATAACAGTTAGGTTATTATCGGTTTTTTTTTAATTTTTTTTTTATTGTAATTAGGTTAAAAATAATCGTAGTGACTTGAAATCGTAGAAATCTTCACAGAATGTAATATTATTTCTTTTCTAGGCATGGAAAAATGTATAAATCATTCTGTCGAATTTTGAGTTATTGGTATAGCGTAATATTTTACCATTTATATTAAATAAATGTTTTCAGCCGAACCAAAATGCACGGAAATTTGACACACGATTCATCATAAGTTGTACTTATGGCAAAGAAAAAAAACTTGAACGTAATGTAGTCATTCCTTTTTTTTTTTTTTTTTATAAATGTTTAAAGTTCAAATTTTATCGGAAATCACGGTATTTGAAACCATGATTAACCGAACTTCGCTCAGAATCATCGTTTGTTATCATTGATTTATCGTTGCGTACAGATATAAATTATATTTCGCTCTATATTCTACCTAACCAAATTTCCGCCCACAACGGTGGGAAATATTTGTATTTTATTTTTAAAGAATAATTTTAGATCAAACCGTTTAAAATATAATTTTTATTATACTATTATAGTTTATCAGAATTGATGAATATTGTCCTTAGCTATTATTATTGCAGCAGGAATTAAATTAAAAATGAATAATAATTATTAATCATTTAATTGTAATATTTACAACAATCTATAGTATTAATAATAATAGATCTGTCTTCGAAATGTATCGCAGTTTGTCTTCAATAATGTCGTTAAAAATATTATAATGTCGTTTTCAACATAAAAATAAATTACGTGACTGCAAACAACACATTTAAAAGATTTTATTGATTTATTTGTATACTACACTACGCTCCTCGATAAGTTTTATAATATTTTAACGATTTACTTAATTTTTTTAAACATAAATTCTAACTATATTTTATTCGGATAATTTATTGAACATCGTGGAAACCTGCAAATGCGTTTCGTTAATATTCTGATCAAAAACATAAAAAAACCCAAAATTTTAGTAATATTTCTATTAATTAAAGAATAAAGATACAGAGGCGACAGTACTAAATAATATTTAAATACGCTCACAGTTTATTTATTAGGTATCTGGGTATTAAAGTTTTAAGGCATTTTACGATTTAGCCGATTCACCACCACTGCCGACAGTTTTTAATTTTATTATTTTTTAATACATAAAATATTATGTTACTTATTATTATTATTATTTTCATCTAGAGATATACTTACAATAATTATATTGTAATTCGTTAATATTATTATTATTATTTTTTTTTTAAATCGTCTATTTATTTCAATAATAATAATATTTAGAAATTTTATTTCCGCACGGTTAGAACATATTTAGATTCCGATAGTATTGGTTTTATCTTATTTTGTATTATATTTTCCGTCTGAAAACCACTTTCCTACCAGAAATCTCACTTAGATTTTCATGTGTAGCATCTTTTCTGATAGCATTTTGGATCTCGTTGGCGCACGGGAGAGGAAGAAGGGGTTATTTTATTATTTTCGTTGAATTTTTCTTAATAATTGAAGAAAAATAAAAAAGCTTAGGGAAAACGAGCAAATTTACGGCAATAACGACGGTTTTATTAGTTTTTTGGTTCTATGCCACAACAATTTGAGACGAAAAACCACGAACAATTGCAATTTATTTTGCAGTTAGAAATTATTACAATTATCAATTTGAATATATCAAAACATTTTTACCGAAATTCGCTCAGAATCGTTTTTTTTTCCGTTCGCAATGTTTTTATCTTTGCGTACAGATATAAATAATCCATCTCTACGTTCTACCTTGCCGACTTTCCGCACGCAACAGTGGCCCACCCATGGCGCGAAACATTTACCAATCTAAATGTTTTTTTGTTGCAATTAAATTTGCGATTAATCAATTTCAATTAAATAAATTCGTATGTTCGAGCGTATTGAAATATACTCGCTACTACTACACACCTCGACTCTTATAATATAGATAATATTTTATAACACGACCAGATATTGGCGCCGCGCGTGGTATAATTTCTATTGTTATTTAGGTTATGTATTTTGGATAGGATGTATTCCTCTCTGTGTTTTTCGCAAGTGGCGTAATAATCGAATTCGAGTAAAATAACGCGAAATCGGAAATTATAATATACTACAGCGTGCACGCAATATACAATACGGGACAGACACAGACGCAAACACATGCGCGTGAATAGTACAGAAAAAAAAAAAAAAAAAGGGAAAAAAAAAAAAGACACGATTATAATATTTATACCTCTACCGGCTACCGATAAAACGACAACGGCCGAACGTTGCCGAGCGTAATCAGACGGCGGCGGCGGCGGCTCGGCGAACCCGTCGTAGAGCGCGCTACAGGTGGCACGCCAAGGGACTAGAGATAACCGACTTCTTAGAGAGACTTGGACATTTTTAATCAGTATTCAGTAATCAGTCATCGGTTGTGATCTCTATACGTGGTTTTCGTATTATACACCTAGTCGATAAATATTTATTACACTGTAATATTATTATATAGTATTTTGTTTTTTTTTTTTTCTTTTTTCCCTGTCATTATTCGTTTAATATTATTGGCATACTTCGCGCACACAGTGTTTTACGTAAGTAGTATAATATATATATATATATATCTATATATATTATTTTATGGATTTTGTTTTGTACATTTACCGTTTTATACACGGGCACGGAGAAACCGCGAGCACGTTTTCAAATCGAATTTCATATTTCGAATAAATTATAATTACCTATATGTAGAATAAAAACGATTGCAATCGATTATTATTATTATTATTTTATAAAATAAAAAAAATTAAATTGATTTTAATATAGAAAAAAAAATAATAATAATAACGGATTGTCGAATATTTTAATCGCTTATTATTGAATAGTGTTTTTTTTTTTTTTCATTCGTTTTCACCTAAACGTGGTTAAACTGCGTAGATTTTACATTATACGTTTTTATTTTATACACCCATGTATACTTTTCGAGTCAAATAATATTTTAGTTGTTAACCTACCTGCCTATTATTTTACAATAATTTGGTATTCTTATCTTATATTTTTTTTCTTATGTCGGCGAGTCGTTAAAAAAAAAAAAAAAAAAAGGTAATATCGCCCGAGTTATATACATTTTTGACATTGACACATTCTTGAAATTTTTTACAGTCGGTATAATAACAATATTGTAAATAAAAAAAAAAAAAATGATTTTAACATTTAATATTGATTACATTACAATATAGTATGAGAAATATATATATATATATATATATATTTTTTAATGCACGTAGGATTTGTTATTAAACGTACCAATATAGGCGGGTGCCTATTTTAGGTGACGCAGTGATAAGAAAAATACTACCGAAAATTCCTTGTCAATGTTTTCTTCGAAACAATCAAATTTTTATTGTAATTTTTTTTTTTTTTTTTTTGTACGGCCAACGAACACATAAACGGCGGCAGGCTGTGTTTAGGTGGTACCTGTTGCGTACCAGAATTAATAACCTAACCGGCGGTGTACGTGTCGTTTATTATTGCTACGATATTATTTTCATTATAAGTACGCTCGTAGACAATAGTTTAGCCTAGTCTCTGGGCAGTTAACTTTTTTAACACCGAACAATATTACTGTTTACAATAGTTTTGTAGAAATAGTCGAACTTCCCCGTGGTTTTTTTTTTTTTTTTTTTTTGTGCCGGTAGGAAAACCATACGCGTTTAATCGTTAAACGGACTGGATTACTTTATGCCGGTTTTTTTTTTTTTTTTTTTATGTACCGTGATTTATTAAAACGAACACCACCGGTTCGATTTTATAATATTATTATTATAATGACGTCATCGCGCGGTATAATAATTAATAATTATTTAGCGTTGGCCCTTATGATTTTATTTGCATATTATCACGACGGCTGCTCTGTGTTTAGACACAAGAGACGATAATATTAATAATCAGTTTTCAGATGGAAAAATATAATAATAATAATAATGTCGGATGTCGCGTCAGTGACGATGACGACACTAAGTGTTTATTATTATTACTTATCAGTTATCTTATAGAATTTTCGCAATTGTACCAACATGCCCTACGGACTTTGAACACCGCCGTCGTCCGTAATACCGAATAACCTATCTATTCATTTTTTTTTTCTCCCGTATATTATAATGATATTCGTTTTTTTTTTTTTTTTTTCGGCGCCTTAGCTGCCCGCCGCCGTTGCTCGGCTATCCGTTAATCGGACCATTTATTATTATTATTATTATTCGAGAAACGGTATTTATCATAAAATAATATATGTATGTATAATAGAATTATAATAAAAAAAAAAAAAAAAAAGCAACCAACCGACACATAATACGCGCAGCCGTCGTCGTCACATCGTTGTTTATTATCTGTATCGATTGCCCGTCGTATCACTTATCGAAATACGAATATCCGATCCGAACGTCAAATAAAACTGACTCATATAAGTAAGTATACAATACGGTTTTATGTGCGTACATTGGAATTTTCGATAACGGGATCCGGAGATCCGTCGACAAAACACGGCGAAGAATAATAGAGAGACGGGCACGCGAGTTTCGAGGGATGGGATGGGACGACTGACTTTGTAGTCGTTTGTGTACCGACGGTAATAATATTCGTATCGTTCAAATTGGCTTTATGAAAAAAAAATAAAAGATACCTTTTAGATTCCGACCGTTTTCCAAATCCCGATGACCGGTTGTATCATAAAATTGTATCCACACTGTATTTTATTGTATTACTTGTATAGCTCCCTTAAAAACAAAACAATAAAAATGCGGATTTACCACCCCGGCGCTATTTTATTGAATGGCGAGTTTCTTTATAGACTTTTAGACGGGTTTTTTTCGTACGCTTTCCAACATTTTTCGGTCATCGAGTCCGAGGACCCCGGTTTTTTTACTTAAACCAAACCGCGAGGTGCTTTTTAAAGCTATGCACGCGATCACTTGGTATCGCCGAGTTTTCTTCTCACACTTGTACGAAAATCGTCGATAGGATTCCGGTCGTTTGTCGCCCTTATTTGTTCTTCGGCTTCTAGACGACCGAACTATATTATATAATATAACTATATATATATATATATATATATATATATATATATATATATTTTTTTTTTCATCGAAATATCCCGACGATTCGACATTCATTCACACGTCGTTTATTATTATTTTTTTTTTCTAACACAAACACAATTAAAACAAACAGTTTATTACTTTATTATGCAGCACGTAGGTGCCTAAGGTGTATTTCATTTTTCGAACAAATATTGAAAATGTTTTTGGTTTCATCGTAGGCACTTTACTCGCTCTTGAAACACTTGTAAGCGCGTCGTGGTGAACGCACGCCCGGTCTAAGGGGATATTAGAAGATAAAGGATCTAAGAAGTTATTATATTATTTGTCGTCACCGATATTTTTTATCGGGCGACGATTTATGATAAACTAAATATAATAAATGGAAAATAACACAAACATCACGAACCACGGCTCTGTGGTAGGATTTTGTTTTTTAGTTTATATGCCTTATAAACATAATAATTGTTGTTGAATGTATAATATTTCTCTCGCCGTATACCAATCGTAGAACTTTTTTTTTATTTATATACACGTTATATATTTTATTGTGGCGGCGGCGGCGGTCTTTGTGATATTGTAATTTAAAAATTACAATACTGTTTTCTACCTATAAATCGAACGATTTTTGTTTTCCATTCCAAGCACAGAGGAAAACTATAATAATAATAATTATTATTTTCTTCTGCGAGAATTAAATTTTGTCTGAAATCGGTGAAATATCGAAAGGTTTTTTTTTATTTTTATTGTTCGAATATGTCTAAATTCTAAAACCTAAACATAATTGTACACGAGAAATGGCCGGGAATGATATGATGACCCATCATCTATTATACAAAATTGAATTCATGTACTCCTAACATTTTGCCGTCGCTTTGATAATGACTACAGTGATATAATATAGATAGGCGATAGTTTTTCATAAAAAAAAAAAAATAATAATAATGGCGGCCAATGACTGATTTATTGTCTCGAATAAAATAGTTATTATTGTGACTATTATAATGTACTCCTCTTACATACATGTTATTATATTTGTATATCGCATTTGAGAGCGACCCACTATATTTATTGTATGCATTTATATTGTTTTTTAATTGTTTTTAAATCTTATCTCGTAATTTGTATTTCTTCACATCTGTCGATTGTTGTTATCGGGGAATATGTGTGTAGCATTGTGTAATACATAGTCCATAATAACGTTATATCGGGCGGAAGAATGAAAAAAAAATAATTTCCAAAAATATATATAAGTATGCTGACCTAAGTATCTAACTCGACCTAACCGCATGTGTTCGTATGATATTAACTGCCGCAGCGTGTTAAACATCGTTTCCTTTCCTGTCCATTTTTTTCTTTCTTTACAAATCGATCGCTTCCCTACTATGTATATATTTTAACTTACTGTACACACGAATCATAGACAAAAAAAAAACATTATTTTCCCTAAAAAATGTACTACTTTTTATACAGAACTGTCCGAATGGCAGTTGCAATGAATATTACTATACAGTTATACATATATAGAGTTTTAAGTACAAATTATTGTACGTTTATCGAATTGGTGACAATTTAAACGGGACTGTTTTGCTTTGTAATCACTATGATTTCGTACTACGTATTTGCTTATTTTTGTAAATTGTTATTATTTTTTTCAGCAAAATTTTACTCCAGACATTATTTGTTTGAAACTTTTATGTTTTGTTAGCAATAATTAGAAAAAAAATAAAAAAAATACTCGATTGGGATTTTATCCAGCTATTTCCTTATTATTAACTTTCATTGACTGGATTATATATTTTCGGGATGCATTTCGTGTGCAGTCGCATTAATATAAACATTTTAGGTATTTCTTTCTGTGATCAAATTTTCGATTATAGAACTTGGCTCCGATCAGTCCGATCAAAACATTTATTAAAGCTTACATGTAACATTTTAGTTTTCTTGTCGGTAGGTGGTCATTTTTTAAAATATTAATTAATATTTATTAACAATGTTAGCGTTTAACCTGGCGTCATTTTTATAATATGTTGACAAACAATTGTGTTCTTAATAGTTTTCGAATAATTTCGAAATTTGCAGACTACGACGTAGCTAATATTAAATAGATTATTTACAGCGGTGGTGTATTTCGTTAAAAAATCTATAGGTGTATACGATTAGAAAATTATATATGACTGATCGGTCTTGCGATATTTTTAATTTATATAATATTGCTATGTGTCCTGCAGTGCAGTTTATATCAGAGAGCCAGAAAAAAAAAAAATGAAAAAAAATGTAAACACTGTGTATCGACTGCAGTGTGTCTTGAACGTGTATAATTTTCGCGTATATCTAACATAATATAAAAAAAAAGGGGCCCGCACTTTGCACCTGTGATATCCGTGGGTTTTTTTTTCCAATGTACATTGCATACACTGACGGTGGCGGCGGCGGTGGCTTGTTATCAGTAGCAACAGGTTGTGTGCAGCCGCGGTTAATCGTTTTAATAATTTATTTATGTGTTTGTCTTTTTTTTTCCATACACGCTAACAAACGGGCACAGTCGTATGTTATTGACACGAGTTATACTGTTATTTTGTGTTTTTAGTTGTTTGCCTCCCGTTTGGAGACTATAATAATTATTATATTAAAATTAAATTTATGGTATCGTTTTTTTTTTTTTTTTTTGTTGTTTTCCCTCAATAATATTTTTTATCATTTAACAGAATAACGAGTGAACTGTTTAACTACAACTGCATACCGAATACACCTATACAATACAAAATAATTATTATAATTATTACCGATGATAATTATGTCGCGCGTTGTGTTTTATATAATATTATACTTGTTATAAAACGAAACAAAAATTAAATGCACGCGCAATATTATGATTATTGCCGTCGATTACTGCGCGGCCGGGTAACGAATTAAAAATAATGTAGGTACGACACTATGCGTTGGGACAAAAAAAAATAAAAAAAAATACAAATTATAATAAGTACGCGCTGTTAAAAAAAAAAAAAATAATAATAATAATAATAAAATTATATTACCGGGTTCCTGGGTATACTCGCGATTGACACCTGGCCGGCGGCTTTACGACGCAAAACCCGCAATCCGATTTGCATAATAATACGTATTTATTATATTTAACTTTCGTTTAATTTAATTTAATTATAAATACGTATTAACTCGCGCAATCGGTTTTATCACCGTCGCGCGCACACTGCCCCATACGCCGCCAAATCGATAGTAATACGGTAATAATTATTATTGTTTTATAATAATATTCTATGTATACCGTAGAATACCATCAATTATTAATTTAATATTATATATTTTCATTATTATTATTATTATTATTACCTATATCATACATATTATTATAACTGTACGCTCACAAAATGGTCGGTTATTTCCTTGACCCCGGTATTCGTCTCAGATCTAGAAATAACTCATGAAATCGATTCTCAATTCTACGTGGCCGAGGTCAAGGATATGGTAAACATTGTCCAAAGGCTCATAGCTGACGGTAAGTTGCTGCAGGAGGGTGGCCGGCCACCGGCTGGCCGGCCAAAAATGGTTTTATTATTGTAATTCATTGTGGAATAGTGAATGTATTAATATTTATTTTTCGAAAACGGCGTATATTCAAATCGGCTCGTTTCGAGATCGAATATGGCTATTACCATCGCGTAATGTATTCGGCTCAAAATAGAAGGATAAAAAACAAAACAAAAAAAAAACTTTGAATCTTATTAACTTGCAGTGTCAATGCTGTGTTATAGATGTAACGGAGGGTTGATTATATATATATATATATATATATAAAACAAAAAAAAATAACAATAATAATAAATGTTGATTAAGTAAGAAATTAGGTTTTTAATCTCACTTTTTAGTCTTTCGCGAATTATATTTAATAATCAACAAATTCACAAATATCCAAATCTCAACCGGAAAGTCCGCGGGTATCAAATGCGTCTACTACTTACTAGGTTTACTTGTTTCTTCGGGTTATCACTGTGACTGGAATCACGACTTATCGCGGATTTTAGATTGATAACAATATACTATTTTGAGGTTAAGTAGAGTATGAAGCGGGGACCTTATTGGTATGGAAACCATAAAATACCCGGTTGTTGATAATGCCCATTTGTAGTGAATTCATTTGTTTTAGATTATTGCAAAACACAATGCCTATTTTCTAGGGTACAAAGTTTAAAAACACGACAGAACTCGTATAGTTTTGAAATTTTATTTTGCTCTTTTCCCTATCCACTTTCAATGCATTTTATTGTTTTTTTTTTATTATTATTTTACGGTGGAAAATATTTATCTATTCAATATGATAATAGCGCGCTTTTTTTTTTTTTTTTTTTATTGTATTTTACATTTTTACCGCGAATTTCCGAAATTTCTTTAAAAAAAAAAACAATTGAAATGGATATTTTTAGGAGAATTTCAAGCGTATTATTTGAGCCGTTTTCTTAAATATTTAAAAATTTTTTTTTTTTTTTTAATGATTTTTAGTGCATTTTTTTGTATGCGTCTGTCGGGTAAGTTTTCGCGGACTGTCGAAAGAGAATTTCTCGTTTATTGTATACATAAAATTTTGGATTTTTTTTTAATTTAAAACAAAACAATTATTAATATTTTCCGAGTAATAGTATTGCTGTGTCGTATACGAATACATCACCGGTTTCGGGGCGACCGCGGAAGGAGGATAGGAGGAGTACCGAGGGGGGTCTTACAAATGCGCCGCGCAGGCACTTTTTTTTTTTTTTTCTGTATTCGTGTCCGAGAATACGTTAACCGAAAAATATAATGAAGTCATCGAATTTTAACATATTTTCTAAAACTGTCTCTCTTTTACTCTCTTTCTCTATTTCTCTCTCTCTATCTCTCTCTCTCTCTCTCTCTCTCTCTTGAAACAAAGCGCGCGTAATCCAATACTATATATGTATATATATATACTCGTTTCATATTTGTGTCGTTGAGTTATAATATTTTATATTTTGTCACTGTCTGTGTCTTTCGGCGGAACGTATACGAACAATTTTTTTTTTTTTTTCTTTTTTTTTCCCATTCCTCCGCTCGGGTGACAATAATATTGTACTCGTACGCCGACCACAGGAAGTGCGCCGTTCAGCAAATTTCGGTAAACACATAATAATAATAATAATATTAATATATAATTTGCGTTCATCGCATTTTATTGTTAGTGTATAATAATATATACCTACGAAATATAGTTTCGCAACATTCGTTTTCGCTGTGGTGGCCGTGGTGACGTCTATTATTTTATAGAGTGGTATGCGTGTGTGGGAATCCTGCAACAGTATCGTTTAAAACAAAATAAAACAAATGTATTTGTAATTTTTGTTAACATATTTTTTTTTTTTACTTACGAATGTTGTTTTCGTGTTTTTCAGGTCATACGTTCAATTCGCCGGAAATCGTCCAGCTAAAACTCGAACCCGGCATATGGTGAGTACCCCCCCAAACTTATTGTATATTACGATTTTGTGGTGAAATACTTTGGTTATAACCAAAACCGGGCAAATAATAACACGAGATTTTAGTAATTGATTACGTTGCTACAGTATTAATATTATGTTTTCTTTTTTTCCATACTCCAAATATTAGAGTTACTAGTTACTAAATCGTATAAAAAAAAAAGGAATCGCCACTAGCCAAGCGTTACTTTTATTATTATTTTAATTATTTCTTTCATTTTATATTTCAACGAATTAATCGTTTAAATCAGTCGTATAAATTAACGTGTATTTATAAAAATACGCGTTTACCCGGACAATTTATGTTGGGGAAATATGTGACTTTCGTTATTTATACCAGTGTTTCCCGACCGGTGGTCTGTGGGAACAATTTAATGAAAAAAAAAAAAAAAAAATAGAATAGCTACGTTATGCTACGAGCAACTGTATCTATCCTAGAATTTTAAAACGGGTCAAAGAAAATCAAACACGAAAATTGCATTAAGTAAATATTATAAAGTAATGATAATAAAATTAAATACACTGTAAACACAACTGTAAAGTCGTGAAGCAAAGTGATAAAAATATACATCTTTTTTCAATTGTTTTTGTGTGTTATTGTTTATAAGCAAAAAAAAAAAAAAAAAAAACTACGGTGTTCCTAGGTTTTCTAAAATTGAGGTGGCCCACGACCTATCAAAATTCTCTAAGTAGTATGGCCCGTGGTGGTAAAAAGGTTGGGAAAAACTGATTTATACCAATGAAAAAAAAAAAATAACAGTTAAGTTACTCGTCGCTAAGTACTTAAGTACTTAAGTTTTGTGATTTTGTAACTAATAGTTACTGTTGTCCAGCTTTGGTTATAATATAGTTGCTATTTTTCTTTTATAACATTTATCGTTGTCAGCGATTGTTTAAAAATGCAAGAGGCTTGGCGGGCGGAAAACTGACGAATTGTTTCAAGTCAAGTTTTACTGCAGTGCATATAGTTAAAAAGTTAATATTTTTTTCCAAAACTATTTAACTTGATTGGTTTTTGTTTTCGTTGTTAAAACTCAAATTGTTTACAGTTAATTTTCATATACGTCCAGTTAAGTTCGTTGGACTGCAGACAAATTATATATATTTATTGTGAGTCTGTTTAAATTAAATGTTTTTTTTTTTTTTTTTTTTTTAATTCAAATATGCATTCAAATTTAAACAGTACAATCGATCTGTGTAGATAGTGTGATTTAGTTTAATTGTACGATTCCAAACTATACTAAATATTAAACATGTTTTTAGTAAAAAAAAAGAAAGAACTTTGTTAATACAATTTTTGTAATGACACTATGCGTGGTAAAAATAATAATATTGCCGAGTGTTGATAATTTTTTACGGTCAATAAAAATCCATACAATAAATCCAAGTCCAATTCGATTTGTCCGCAGCAGTAACGGGTAGAAAAGTTATTGCCTCGTCGTGTACCTATTTAACGCCGACATTCGAAATTACCTAGCTTAAAAGCTACAGTAAAATAATGAAAGACGTAATTATTATTTGGCATTTTGATTTATGGCCGATCGAAAAATATCTAGATTTGTTATTATCATAATAATGTAACGCGCGATTATTTAAAAAAAAAAAATAATAATAATAATAATAATTCTATTTCCGTGTAAAGAATTGAATTTGAACGATAGAGTTAATTTTTTGTCGCCAACTCAAAATTGACCAAAACATTATATTCAATTGGTATCAGCTCCCGACGGCCCGTTTATAAATATTGGTAATAGGTGTGTCAAAATGAATCCGTTTGTTTTTTCCACTATTGACGTACTCGATGGTTTTTTCGCACAAGGTACACTCGACTTCGTTACATGACCACCATGTTCCTTGTGTAATCATCTTATATTTCTTTTTTTTTTTTTTTTTTTCTACCCGTATACTATGCACATCGCCTTTATGTGCAGGTTACGAACCTCTGTAATAGCAAAATAGCGATTATCGCCATTTATTTACGCTGTGCCGACAGGACGGTGTAAATAAATTTATAATTCCATCCTATAAACCGATTCTATTAATAATGTTATAGTATGTTTGTAAATTGTGAATACACGAAAAACAATGTTGGGAAAAAAAATTCTGCTCAAAATTATATATATATATATATAAAAAAAAAAAAAAACACACACACATTGAAATGCAATTGAAGGGAAATAAGTTTCAAAACGGATTGCGTTGCAAATCGTAATTTGTTCAACATTCGCAGACGACTGAACGAAAGCTAGTAATAATTGTAGGCGCGCATTTTACAAATAACATAAATAAAAAAAAATTAAATAAATAAAATGCATTTCGTTGCCGGTTATATAATTTATAGACAGGGCATGAGACTGTACCGTTATCACCAGTCGTCGTCTTATTAATAATATTTCGTTGTTTTATCCGTATTATTATATTATATTATAATAAAACACCGGCGGTTATTAGATTTTTGTTTTAAGCACATGTTCTCGAGTGCGCCGTAATCGACACCCTTCTATAATATTTTCTCCTCCGCGCTCTGCGGCCGTTATCGAAAAACTGCTCGAGAATCATAAATCATAATATCCGTATATAATACAGAGACCCGCCGCCGGTCCGTACGGTTTTTATTTTTTTTTTTTTTTTTTATGGTTTTTTTTTTTTTCCTTCTTTTCCTCATTCCCCGTGTGTGTGCGAGTGTGTGCGCGCGTGTCTCCTTGGTCGTCGTCGATAATACAAATAATAATAATAATAATAATAATAATATCGCTTGTGGTGTCTCTGTGTCACCGATTCGTAATCCCGAGGTTATCGCGGCCGCGCGCAGCCGTTCCGTTTTTGTTTGCGCGATAAACGCGCTGGTGGCACATAATCGCGCGCCTGTTATATTATTAATAATTTAATAATATTATATACCTGCTTATAGAAATAATTATTATAATTTTTATAATAAATCGACGGCGTTTATCCCGCGCGGCGAATAAACCACGGCCGTTGTATTTTTTTATACAATATATTTAAATATATTAAGCACGTGAGAAATTTCCCATGGTTATTTTCACACCAGCTCCGGGGACCCGGTAACCTACCGCCGTGTAATTAACACACAACGTGAAAACGAGACGACACAATATCGCGAGAAAACGTCACGCGCGCAATTCGCATTCGCATTTGCATTGTACAGTGTATTTGCAACAACAAGAGTGGCTCCTAGAAATTCCAAAAAAGGTCGTTTTCCCGTCGAGTTTTACACGTTTTTTTGTTCGCGTTCTCCCGACGATTTTTCCGGTCAGTAATAGAGGAAATCCACTAAACAACTTCCCGTCCCCCGTGCGCCTATAAAAAAAACCGCACAATTTCCGTTCGGGGGTACACTACTTTACATATCTTTGAAATGTATTTCCCTAGAAATGAAAAACGAAAAAACATATTTTGTACAATATACAGCCCGTCTCGAGATATCCACGAAAATGTTTTATTTTCTCGGCGTACGATAATACATTTTTTTAGAATGTAAAATCACTGGGAATACATTTGAAATACTGTTGTCGTTTTCGGTCTGTTTTTTTCCGGATGCCCGGCGGTGGTTGTGGCGAACAGATTCCGCCCGTTTCGGCTAGCCGTGTCCGGACGGGGGGCGGTTCTAAACAGAACAATAAATTAAATACTCAAAAGGGAAAACGAAAATTAAAACATTGGTTTTTTACACGAAACCCGGTCCGTGTGTAATATTTTTGTACGACGCCGTGTGTCCCGGTAGCTTTTTACCGCAATATTATTATTTCTACGACGTACCCATTTTTCCCGACGACAATATTTCACATGACGTATTGTACAACGATATTACAATATAACAGGTCTCATTACGATCGTACCTGCTGCGCAAACACAACCGTAATAGCGCGGTTAGACTATATAATATACGATTAAGTATTGTTTGTTTTTTTACCATACCATAACCATATGCGTACATTTCTAAAAAACATTATTTTCATTTAACGGTATGATATTAAAAAAAAAAACAAAAAAAAAAAAAATCAACCTCGTTTTCAAACCGTATATTACCTACCTACTCTTTTTTTTTCTTCTAGTATATTCGTCAAAAAAAAAAAAAAAATTATATTTATAGTACCCATTAGAGTACACCTAGTAGTAGTAATACTGATAATTTACGCGCGCATAATATCGTATACTGTTATAATAATTTTTTATTACAAAATCATATTAAGAGAATGTATAAATAACTGATTGCCGGCAATTATGCAGCGACAGAATTTAGTTGGTAAATCATATTATAATATTGGAAAAAATTGCTGATAGATTTGGGGGCTCCTAAGGTTATCGAGGTTTTGTAAACTATTAAAAAATATGCGGTACGGACGTTAAACGTTTTTTTTTTTTTTTTTTTTCTGTATATAATTTCTTTCCTACCATTTATTATCTGTATAATAATTTAAAACGACGACGGTTTTATTATCATTGTGCGTTTGTAGATATCCGAAAATAATAATATTACATTTTTAGTACTATGCAATTATATAACCCCCCCCACATACCCAATATTTTTATACATTTTAACGTACCCTTTCGGTTAGATTCGTAAAAAAAAAAAATTATTTAAAAAATCAATTATGTTTCCCGTTTGTTAGTAGAATTTGTATTTGTTCTAACTGTATACTTACTGCAGCGGTGGCTATTTGGAAAGATCCCGTTCCAAGAACAGTTCACTTTTTTTTTTTTAAATATAAAAAGAACGAGGAATCTTTTTATGCAGAAAAAAAACCAATCGCAAAATCATTTCCAACGATGCGGATAAAAGTTTTGCAAGTTTTTTCAAAATATGGTCGAAAATTTCACACAAGATTTATCATAAGTTGTTCTTTTGTCCGCATAAAAATATCGAATGATTTTTTTTTTTTTCTTACGTCTTATGTAGGCGTTTGAGAGGTGGTTCAGATATCGACGGAAATCGTAAATATCACGGATTTTCGCATACTATTTTGCGATTTATTAGTTAGACAAATAACATTTTTCTGGCTCAGCGAAAACGCACAACTTTTGACAAAGGGTTTTGAAAACGGTTAGGTTATTTACTGAGGTATACTTATCGGAATCGGGATTCTCGGAGCATGCGTACAGTTCTATGAGTCTGAAATGTTAATTTACGCTAACAAAAATAGCCGCTATTTGAATGTTGATTCCCATAATTAATAATTTTCATTTTATTACAATTATCGTTTATTTTTTTTTAAAAATTATTATTATTATTATAACAATTATTGTATAATAAGAAATATAATATATTTTATAACCAATACGTTTGACGGCATTCGAATACTATCTGACAGGTTTTCAATTATTCGATAACGTCAATATTATTGATTATTGTTATAATTTTATATTTGAAATTGAATAAAATTAACTGTAATGCGTTTGAAGACGTAAATCTTGGGCGATAATCGTATTATTAATATTATTATTAAGACATTAATCAACGAGTCAAATTGTTTATAATTTATAAACGTCTAGGTATTCTCGAACGGCGTCGATACGTCGCTATAAATCTATAATAAATACTTCGATTATACTTAAATTATTGACCACGGCGAGTTTAACGTTGAATTGATTGCAGACTAATTCTAGTCGATTCGAGTGTCCGCGGTGTATTATCCATAATATATTTGAATCGAGTTAGAAGATAGTAATAAGATATTTAAATTAAAATAGCAAGCAGAAGCCCGCCCATATATAGATCCGAGTAAAATAACAGAAGGAAAAAAAAAAAACATTGTTCCGGTCAGGGTTCCTGGAGACCACCGTCGGTTTGTTTCCTTCCAAACACGCGTAAATACGCGATTTTTTTTGAGAGAAAAAAAAATTACATTTTTATTTGAATAATATTTGTTACGAAAAAAGAAAAAAAAAACCAGACAGATATAAATGCCTAAACATCATTTATTATTCCCGTTATTCGTCTCAGCCGGTCTGCGGCGGTTTTTTTTCTTCTACTCCAAGTTGTGTTTAATATTTAACATGTAGTTGTGTTATTACGAGAAATGGCACAGGTATTTTTTTTTTGCGAATTCCTATACAAATTCCTAAATTTTCCTACACGTCATAGGATAACGCGCCGCATGCCCGATAACACCATTTGAATGTTTCCGAGCAAATTTTCGGTATTTACTGCGTTGGTATCTGTTATTTATATGTCACGGCTGTATATACTCGAAATTCCAGTCATCTACTAGAAGGGAAGCGGTTGTTGTTTGTTTTTTTTTTTTTTTTTTCGTTTTCAATATACTTAACAGTACGCGCAATGTTGGCAAATCGAGTCTAAATATCTATACCCCGTGCCGGTTACAAAAAAGTCCAGTAAATCAATACAGTTTATGAGGTTTGGGAGGAAAAACGGATTGAAAAAAAAAAAAAACAAAAACGACCGGGGCGCGGAACATTTTGATTGCAGTGTTAATGCAGACGGACCGCACCTTTGTGGGGCGAAGGCGAAGATTAAACATGTGTACAGGATACGAGGTTTTCATGACGGCCAATTGCATACGTGTTCATAATTAAATTACAAATACTAAAGCTACAGGTGTCTAACCGACAGCTGATAACAATATTCGTGAACGCAAGTAACCGCTGTTGAATTTACTGTATATATATATATATATATATACAAAAAATAAATATATTTTTATGGTAAGAGAGGTGGCGCAAGTATAGCGTGCAGCTCGATTTACTGGTTTTTAATACCGACAAAATTATTCATTCAGATTTACCTCCTACAAGGCTTCAACCAATATTATACAATATTGCTGACAGTGTTTTTCCCATCGCATATGTCGTTTTATTTTATTTTCCTTTATACCACGTTTCGTATAGGTGGACGGACTATATGCTTAGCCCAATAGCTTTTCCACGCGTGATTTGAAGGCAAAATGCCTTTTTTTATTTTAGAAAACGATATTATTGTAATTCTTATACAATATAAAAACGTGTTTCGTTTCTGTACTAATATTGGTAAACATCGTTTACATTATACCCCCCCCCTCACTATAAATTCCTTTTTTTTCTTCTTATCTTTTTTGATATTTTCTGTTATTGTGTCAATTTACAGCGATAATTTTGTGGCTATTTATTTATGTGGTACAAATATTGATAACAAGTTTGTCGACGTTATTGTAGTTATGTTTAGGTCCGTCCTATAGTTATGTACGCTAGTTTCCCGCAGTTTAACAAAATATAACGTTGTGAATTTTTTGTTGTTTTTTTTTATTTAACCCGCGTATAATTATTAATCGGCGGAAACTATTTAATGCCGCAACGATTGGGTGTGTAAGGTGTGTACTAATGCCTAAAGGTCCTCCGTAACCAAAAGCTAAAATTTATAAAATCATCTCTTTCAAGTATTTATTTATTATATTTCGCGCAACGAATATTTTTTTAATTGTTCGTAGTAGTTTTGAAAGTTTTAAGTCAAATTGATTGCATGCAAAAATATTAGTGCAGTGGACAAATAACTGTATAACATACCCATCAAAGAGTATCAACGATTCCATATAAGTTTTTATGTCAAAAAATTACCTATTAACTGTAGTTAAGAAAGTTTATACGAATTTATTAAATTTGGGGTTTCAAAACAAATCCTTGCACACGTAAGGCTTTAGAATTCAGCGTTGGTTTTTTTTTTTTAATTTTTGTTTTTACATTTTTAAAGCTGCTCACCGTGTCAAAGAAAAATAATAATAATAGTGGACATATTAGGATGTTAGGACGGTTTCGAGGCGATACAAAATAGAATAATAAAATGTCTTTTGTTTTTGTTTTTTTTTGCTTTTTTTCACACATTTCGTGCGAATTAAGTATTCTGTTTTATATCGCCTTGAAATTCTATATTTACTATTATTATTATTTTTCTTGTCATCGCGAAACTCGTTGCCGACAAGTTGACATCGCGTATTATGTGCGTGTGCATTCGGCAGCTATTAGTATTGGCTGTATAGATGGTACACTAGTATTTTTTTTTTTTTTTTTTTTTTTAGTAGAGCGCGCGTACACTAATATTTCGACTGTTTATTACTACAAATAATATAAACGGTGTTACACATATTTTTCGGGTTTTTTTTTTTTTTTTTTTTCTTCTCACCCGTCGCCGTCTATTATATTATAATATATACTATACCGAAAATTAATTCTCCAAACGTGTGCGCGCGCACACACGAATAGGTAGGTGTATACACACGAGGCGAACTGAGCACAAAAATTATACACACACACACACACACACACACACATACGAAGCGCACTCAACTTATGGCGTCGACACGGATGATAAAAAAAAAAATTTAAAAAAAAAAAAAAATACCTCGCTCTCCCCGCGCTTATTGTTTTTTCCACTATTTTTTTCTTCTTCCCCTCCCCACCGCTCCCCCCCTCCCCGAGACGCCGGGAACGTTGAAAACTAGCATATAGTTTAGTATCGCGTGTAGTAGTAGTAAATTGTAATAATAGTTATAGTTGTATGCGACCAAGGAAAATATTATATATATATATATATATATACTTTTTTAATAAATACACCGCGCGTCGAGTGCGAAGAGAGTTTCGTATAATATAGTTTCGACGACGACATACTTACGCGATATACAATATCGTTTTCTTATCGTTCGAGTGCTGTTTTCACGGCCGTATTAGATAAAAAAGTCTCTGGGTCCTGTAAAAAAAAAAAAAAAAAATTAATATATAATTATAATTTCGTTTCACGGAGACAATCGCGTTCGTTCGTTCGCGGTTTTTTACCATGTGTATAATGTGTATTCATCATGGCGTCGTCGTCGTCGACAGTAAAAAAAAAAAAATAAAACAGCTTAGTGTTACTTGAATTACTTTACTAGCGCCTTTCCCCCCCCCCCCGTTGTGTCGCACACGATAGATTCAGTGTAATGCTTACACGATTTTTTTTTTTTTTTTTCAATGCTACGGGCGAGAATTTGTCTCGGTATAAAAAGTTCTGCGTTATTAGATTATTACCAGTTTTGTCGAAATGTTACTTTTTTTTTAATTAACCCTTGACATTTTAAAGACTTTTTTTTTTTTTTCTATTGGAACGACAGAAAAATATTTACGCACAACACCGCGGTTTTTACACCTACATACGATACAAAAATCAAAAAAAAAAAAAATCAATACAATATTAATTAGACGGTGTTCGATACTCGATACTGTTAGAATTTTTTAGATAAATGTTACTGAAATATTCCACTTTTGATATGTAGTGCACACTCTGCGGAGCACCGCATTGTTCAAAATTTAATGGTCGAACAAATTACTATTAAATTCCAACAAAAAAAAAAACCGATGTTCAATTTTTGAAATTAATTTTTCTAACATTAAAGTTTAATGACTTTTGCAATTTTTGTTTTTTTTTGTTTTTAACAAATTCCAACATGTCCGAATAGGATTTGTTAGAGCGGTTTCGTAAAGTTGTGCTGCGTTTCGTAGCACCACGTGGGTCTGTAAATTGGGTTATCGGGCGCTAAATATTATGGCTATGTGTCACTCGATCAATTCGTCAATTTCTACAATAACGTTTATCGCCGGGCGAAATGATGCAAATCCATCGGTTCCGTACGTAATGATTACTATTAATAATAATTATACCGACTTACTGCACTAAAATTACAGTTTCGATAATATTATCATCGATACAAATCTACTCGTCCGCAATAAACTGCTGCTTGTATTGCGGCCTGGACGGCATACGTTCACATTTTACCGTATATTATTATTGCTATTACAAAACTGTGAATTTGATTTTTTTTTGTTTTTTTTTTTTTTTTTTTAATTAAAAATATTATATATTTCATTAGAAATATATACACGGCGTTGGTAAATCGAGTCCAAATGTCTACTAGGTTTTTTTCTATTAACCGGCTTTAAAAAGTCCCGTGAATCGATTTATATCCTGTATGCAACACGATTTACCGTTTTTTGAAAAAAAAAAAAAAAAAAACCCGAACAATTTTAGCCTTAAATATCACCGTGAATTTGATTTGATTTTTTTTTGCTTTTCTTATTATTGTTGTAAAACACCATGACTTTCTTCTTAATATGATTTTTTTTAATTTTATAATATAGGTACTAATAACGAGTTCAACGTTGAAACATTTATGGTTTTTTTCTTTTTGCCTAGTAAGATCATTTTTTTTATTATTTCTTATTGTTTTCGTCGATTAAATTGAGTACAATAAAATTAAACGCACGAATTGTTTTTGTATTCTCTTATTTTTTTTTTTTTTACACAGTGATATTCGTTACGATTCTACAATAATAGTTATAATAATTAAAATAATATAATTGGTTTTATTTTCAATAGAGTAATCGGTCGTTATTTATATAATTTTTAAATTTTGATTTGTTTAGTGCATCTGTATCTGTCTTGCTTCAAAACATTTGAACTCTGCGTACGAAATGTTTTTTACTCCAAAAACTGACGCACAGGCAATTTTAAGAAAATGCACTATAGAAAAACTGCAGTTAAGAATTCCGACAAATATTCCAAGTATTTCCGTATCCTGCAGTTGTGGGGTATACGGTTATAAAGTTTTGGCTAATTTTTACAAATAGAACAAGCGTTTTCCAAAAAGAAAAATCGGATTTTTAAGTACATTTGTATAATTTTTGTTTAGATACTAACCGTGGTGAAATCATTTTTTTTTTGATTTTCTTTGTAGTTTTATTTAGGAAATGAAGACAGAACGGATGTATATTAATCTGATTTCTGTTATTTTCGGTTTTGTTTTTTTATTGTATCTAATTCGATTTAAAATAATGTAGAAATCCGAAACTTTCACAGTGTACATTTATTAGTCATTTCTAAACGCGGGACAATTTATTTTGTAATTAGAAACTGATAAAATGTTCAATATTAATTTATCAAAACGTTTTTTTTTATTTTTTTATCGAATTTCTTTTGGATTTGTTTTTCGTTTTATTGCAAATCATTGGATTTTATTTGTACTCTTCCTTTTATTATCGTGTATTGTATTCATCATAATAATATTTGAAAATAAAAACAATATCATCTGTCGTAATTCAATCGCTCGTGAAATATGAATACATATCCACTTAAATATTTATAGTATAATACATTAATACATATTATAATATATTTTCAATTGTGTACACCTTAAATTATGTAAAAGTCTGGCACGTTCGTTTTTATCTCTTCGGGGACGGTGATGGATGATGGGGCAACAACATAAATCCACTGTTTTTATATTTAAATAACGTATATAGGGTTATCGATACCAATAAATCTGAAATTTATTTTTTTTTGTTTTTTTTTTTAACTTATTGATTATTTAAAGTTTATTGCTTTATAGATGGATATCGGTTCGTACCATTACTAAAATCGTATAAATTACATTTCAAATTTCAACTGTTAATAAATTGAAATTTATGCGGAATAATATATTATTGAGTTTCTACGTTATATCGTACATCAAGGATACGTTTAATTTTGTGGTCGAATTTGTTTTGTGTACCTACCCGTAGACGGATAGTTTCTCAATTCCAATGTCTCTCGCCCGTCGCGTGTAAATGTAGACTTGAGTTTTAAACGCGACGCAGTAGTGTTGTGTAATTAACGTATAAATTTCGATTTGCAGTTGGAAAAATGAAGAAGTAGACAACAATTGCGTCGTCAGAGCAAGAGGCCTTCCTTGGCAATCATCCGATCAAGACATAGCCAAGTTCTTCCGCGGTTTAAACATAGCAAAGTGAGTAGTGAATATTGTTCATTTTTAATGTCTGTTGTTTGTATTATATTTATTGTTGGGTTGTCGCGCAGGGGCGGCGTAGCATTGTGTTTGAGCGCGCATGGTCGTCGCAACGGTGAGGCAGTTGTGCGTTTTGTGAACCAAGAGCACAGAGACATGGCCATGAAGAGACATAAGCACCATATCGGTAGCCGTTACATCGAGGTGTACAAAGCCAACGGCGAAGACTTCATAAACGTCGCCGGAGGTGAATACGGTTTATGATTATTATAATTGTTGTTTTCCACGAGTGACATTCCCATTCTCTCCGCAGGTAACAGCAGCGAAGCTCAAGCGTTCCTCACCAAAGGCGCCCAAGTGATCGTGCGCATGCGGGGCTTACCGTACGACTGTACGGCCAAAGATGTCGTGAGTTGAAAATTGTCCAACGAAACGCACACCGTCCTGGGCGGGGGTCAGGTTTAATTATTAAAAATATTCGTTCTCGCTCGGTTTCCAGATAACCTTTTTCGAAAACGGCGAGCAGACCTGTTCCGTGATGGACGCGGAAGACGGCGTTCTGTTCGTTAAAAAACCGGACGGACGTGCGACGGGCGACGCGTTCGTGCTGTTCGCCGACGAAGACGACGCTCCCAAGGCGCTCAGCAAGCACCGAGATCTGATCGGCACGAGGTATATCGAACTGTTTCGGAGTACAACGGCCGAAGTGCAACAGGTAACCTATTTTAATAGTCCGTAATGGCACTAGTATTATTCCTGACACGACAAGATCGGTTAGTTTCATTGATGCGCGCCCGAGTATTTTTTATCAGATGTAATTATAATAATTATCTCGTTTCGCGAGACAACTGCATAGAGATAAACATATATAAAAAAAAAAAAAAAAAAAACACATCGGATGGGCGGGGGCACAACGCGTCGGCTTTGTATTACGAGTGGGACTACGAGAGTAATCTTTACATAATTAAAGCAATCTCGTCTGTGCTTATTACTACACGTCGACTGCGCGCGATTCCAACTGCGGCCGATGTACGATTGCAACCTAACCTGCACGTTCCCCTGACCCAGTGTTCGGTAACGTTCCGAGACGGAATAGCCAAAAGTTACGATTTAGACAATTAGCCCGGTATTTAAAAAAGATCCACTAAAAATGTGCGTTTCGACAACAGTATAGTATTTGCTTGATTTTCGATTTAAACTAAACGACTTTAAACGCGAAATAACATTTATCCATATGAAAACATAACTACCAGTTATATTGTAATAACAGATAGTTACACACCAATGGGAACGTTGGCTTTGCAAAATGCCTTTTGAATGTCTGGTCAAACATGGTTCATCGTTTGTTGTCACAATTAACGTTTTTCCATTTGATTATAATTTTTATATTTATTTATTTTATTTATCTATCACTAATAGTAGTTTATCTAATAAACAAAAAACAAAAAAAAAAAATATGGCTTTCCCATACGGTACACGCTTTTAATTTTAGTAGCCCGTGCGGGTACTATTGCTGTGGTGTATTTATAACGTGTTTCCAAAAGCGACAGAAATACTATGTCATCGGTTTTTCTCTTCGATATAATAATATATATATATATATTTGTCGATAATAAAATAATTATGGAACCGGAGTTTTGTTTACACACACACACACACCGAGAAAGATATACGGACACCTAACCTAGCCGCGGTTCGTGCGACGACACGAATTATTAAAAGTTTCGATTCGTCGCGTTTTTGTTCGCTTTGTCCGGGCGTCGTCCGTATTTGTAATCATACAACCCTGACTCGCAATGATTTGTCCAAGGTTCTGAACCGTGCGATGGACCCGACCGTACGGTCGACGGCTAGCGACAGCAACGGCATCAGCACCCCGGTGACGACAACGGCCGGCGTAAACAATTCGCCTACGGCGATTCTCGGGCACGTGCCGCTGTTGCCGTTGCCGCAACACGTCATCACCAGCGGCACACGAAAAGACTGTATACGCTTGCGCGGGCTGCCGTACGAGGCCAACGTGGAACACATACTCGAGTTCCTCGGCGAACATTCCAAAAACATCGTGTTCCAAGGCGTGCACATGGTGTACAACTCGGTGGTAAGTGGTTTTCTACGGCAAACATATCCAGCTAATACAGTAATACCGGTGCGATTTTATTTTTCGTAATAATAATAATAATATATATAAAACTACGAATTTTCGTAATACGCTTCGCTTGGACTAAAAAAAAAAAAAAAAATATATACCGACTAGAAAACCTTTGAAAACCTTTTTTTTTTTGATTTTCCTTTCAAATAT
Organism: Tuberolachnus salignus; assembly: GCA_956483605.1. Lineage (NCBI taxonomy): Eukaryota > Metazoa > Arthropoda > Insecta > Hemiptera > Aphididae > Tuberolachnus > Tuberolachnus salignus. The sequence continues at coordinate 32,411,320 of OY101429.1, forward strand.
ATCTACAGGTGGTACCTCTTAAATATTATGTGTGTTGGTTTTTTATTTATTTTTTTTTTTTTGTCCGTTGTTGAGTTTATGATTTTAATCCGGTGTGGGTGTACTTTATTAGGGTCACGCGTCCGGCGAAGCATTCATCCAAATGAACAACGAGGGCAGTGCCGCACAAGCGGCTATGGCCAAACACCACAATTACATGTCATTCGGCAAAAAACAACGGTACATCGAAGTGTTCCAGTGTTCTGGCGAAGACATGCATCTGGTGCTGACCGGCGGAGGTACCGCTACAGGAGCGTTATCCCCAGTAGCCGCGAAAGCGCTGCTGTCGCCACCCGGTATGTTACCTGCACAGCCTCTAATAACCGCGGGCCAGGTGGCTAACCCCGGTCCCCCGGTCCCCACCCTAATGCCCGCTTGGGATCCAATGTCCGTTTACGCGCAGAATTTGGCCCAATCCCTAGCCCTCCAGCGCGCGGCCGTGGCGGCCGCCCAACACCAGCAACAGCAGCAACAGCAACAGCAACAGGAATCGTGGTTGTATCAACTGGCCCAACAGAATCAGCTGATTAATCTGGCTTTGCTCACCAAACAGCAACAAGACATGAACGGCGGCGGTGGCGGTGGCGGTGCCGCCGGCGCCGGCGGTGGCGCCGGTATGACGGCTCAGCAACAGGCCAGCATCCAATCGTTTTTATCCCCAAACGCGGTGGCTCAACAAATGTTGGACACCAGTGCCCAGAATTACATGGCTAAAAGCGCGCAGAACCCGTACATGCAGGCGTACTTTAACATGCCGCGGTTCCCGCACAACATGGCCGCCAAGCCTAATTTCGCACCGGTCTCAATGGCTGGCGGCCAGTTCGTGATGCCGCCGCAGGGCAACATGCCCCAAAAACGTTCGTGGCAACAGGCGTTTTCCGGCGCCGAGAACGCTAACAAAAGGCAATTTTCACCGCCGTCCGCCCCGGCCGCCACCCATGCGCCCATGTTCCAAATGAATCCCCAGAACACCGCTGCCGCAGCGGCCGCGGCGGCTGCCATGGCCGCGTCCGCCCCTTATCTACAACACCCCGCGCAGTTCTACACCATTTAACTTTTTTTTGTTCTTTCCGCCACCCTCATTTCCCTCCCTTTCTCCCTCCCGACATCAACTGTTAGTTTTGCTGCTGTTAGTTTTGGTTATTAGAGCTTATAACGGGGTACATGGTTAGTGGTAAATGGTTACACAAAATTTTGTTTTTTTGTTTTTCATATATATATTTTTTTTTTTTTTTTTTAACAATAATATCCGTCCTTTGGATTATGTTATTTTCTATATAATATATACCATTATTATATACTTACATGGTACAGACTGCTGCACAAAGCGTACTTAAAGCAATTTATCGCTTTGATATCATATACATACATCTATATACAGGGTAACCAAACGAATTATGTAAATTAATTTTAAACGGTTTTTTTTTTTTCTTAGTTACTATTGATAGATTTTAAGAGACTAATTTTAAACGACTAATATTGTGTACTTAAATGTTGTTTATCAATATAATATTAACTCGTGGAAATCATCCAAACGCTAAATTAGGGGCCACACCGGTCTATGTGACCGTTATTTATTAATACTCTTATTTTAAAGATATCGTACAATTATTGTAATAATTTCACCCAGACATTCCGAATTATTATATTGACTTCGAATACATCCCATTTTATACAAATTTTTTCGTTAGGGTTATATTTTGTTATTATTGTTTTTTTTTTCGTTTTTCCCTGTCCTTATATAGTTTTATAGGCCCTGTTAACCTATTATTATTATTATTACATATTATAATTATTATTATTTTATTTTATTTTTTTTTTTGTTTTTCTCGCTTAACTAGGACTAACCTTACCTTTATTATAATGTTTAGCTTACATAAATCTATTTTGATCGTATATCATTTTGGTAATATATTTTATAGTGTAATAATATCATTAGATTATTACTTAAACATTTTTTTTTTTTTTTTTAATAATTATTTAGACACATTATTTAGACTTAGAAGTTTTTTTTTTTATATATATATATATATATAAGTTAAGTAGTTATTTTTTTTAATTTATAACATTAACACCGGTTGCGCGTTTTTGTTCAAAAGTCTCAGGCTTTCGCTATTGATAAATTTATTTCTTCTTTATATTAATATCTCTGTTTCATAAATATATATATACATATACATATATATATATATTACCCATATATATTTATGTATATATATATATAATATTTTTATGGTTCACGTTGTGGGATTGTTTTGCGCTTAGATATGTTTTATTATTATTTTTTTTTTTTATTAAAAAAAAAGCTTCGTGTGGTCGAAACAATCACAACCGCGTGATCGAGGAGAAATTTTTCTGGTAAAATAATATGGGAAAAGAAAAATTCCACCAACCATTTTAACCAACTATAACGTAATTCGTCATTGTGGTAAAACGGCGGTTCTGGGGTTAGTATTATTATTATACACAAAAGCTTGGTGTTTTATTTATTTTTTTAATTTTTTTGCATGATCGTATAATAATTCTTATCATACATATATATATATATATATATATATATATACATATATACATATATATATATATATTTTTTTTTTTGTTAGCACATTTCTTGTTGTTCTGTTCAAATGTTGTTTTGTTTTGTTTTTTTTTTTTTAAAAATTTATTTTCCAACTAATGTTTTCTGTTATATAATATTACAAACGTGTCTATATTGCATGCTTTACACACACACACGTTTGACAAAAAAAAAAAAAAAAAACAGTTTGTTTATCGTCGGTAGGCACACACAGAGTAAATTTGTTGGCAGTCCGATGTAAACGTAAACGCACGACGATTACTTGCTCAATGTAAACGATACCGTCGTCGGGGGCGCTATTACGAGTTTGTCGGATAAATTGAATATTTGACACGCCGTCGTTAAATTTAACCATTTTTTTTTTTTTTTTTTTTTTTTTTTTCATTTTTCTCTTTTATAAATTTGAACGGAACAACTCGGCGGACCCGTATCTTCGGGTTTCAACGCAGACCACGCAGACGTATATGGAAATAAATTTACCGGTAGCGGAACCTTGTGATTTGTGTGCTACCAAATTTTAAAAAAAAAAAAAAAGAAAAAAAAAATTAAAAAATAATAATAATAATAATAATAAAAATAATAATTAAAAAAAAAAAAAAAAAAACGTTGTGCACTTTAAATAACGAATATGATTGATAATATTATGAAACGTGTACAAATCTTTTTATCGAACCGTTTGATTTTGTTTTGTTTTTTTTTTTTAATTTTTTTTTTTTTTTTTAAATATATATATAACGATAACGATATGTTACGCGTTTAATTTAATATACCTAATAATAATACGTACTCGTATAATGAAAATAGACGAATATTTTTTTTTTTTTTATATATACATATATATATATATATATTTTTAAAATATATCGAAAATATTGCCTAACGGAATTTTGGTGTTGAAGTATCGTATGTTTTTATTATTCTGCTTTATTCTTTAATATCTGTTGTATTTGTATTGTTGACACTATACGTATATATATATATATATATATATTCGTACTGTATGCGATTATATATATACAATGACTATCAATTCCATACGTTTACTACGAGAAATTTAAAATCGCTCGTATTATGGTGCGGTCGCATTGGAGAATAGATGGTCGAACCGTCCGGACGAAGTTTTTTGTTGTTGTTTTTTGGGATGGGGGTGTGTGTTTTTTTTCTATACAATAATATTACGTTCTACGAGTGTGCGTCGGAAACATAAAATTACAATTTAATAAATATTACGTAAACCTGGCTCGTATACGAAAAAAAAAAAAAAAAAAAAAAAATCGTCTTAACAACAACAATTATTGGTACGCGCAATATTATTGTACGCAATCGGTGCCAGAAACTCTCCCCGCCTCCCCGCCCCCACTAACAAATAGCATTTATTGTTAAAAATTTTTTTTTTTTTTGTTTTAAATAATAAACCCAAAGGATTTCGGTCAATGTCTTTCCTGTCCGCAACGACATCGCACACACATACACACATTATTGCATGTAGACCAGAAAAAAAAAAAATAAAAATAAAAAATCGCGGTGCCAGAGGAATATTATTGGTCACACGAGCTTGGAAGACGGGTTATTTATGGTTGGGGTATAATTATAATTGTAAAAAAAAAAAAAAAAAAAAAAAAAAAAAAAAAAAAAACAGCAACTCATCCGTGAGATGCGGATGTCTGGGACATCGGCGGTAATACTTGGGTACTTGAAACAACTACTTCCACTACTACTATTTCCGCGGTATTATTAATATATTATTAATGTATTATTAATATATTTATACACTACTTTGTTGTATAGTATTCTATATTATACCGTTGTTATCGAAGTATTACTCTACTGTACTACCACCACCACTACTACTACTACTACTACTACTACCATTACTACCACCAATTGTACCGTTTTCACCGGTACGACCATTGTATACTAACCCCGACATACTTTACCCTCGGTGTGCAAGACCTCTCCTTTGCCATATATATATATATACCTATATGAAATAATATTATAATATATGTTGTTTTGCCCGGTGCACAGCCTGCTCTCCTCTCTCTGTCGTTGGACCGCGGACTCGGTGTTTGTTGTTATATCGTATAATAATACGTAAAATTATTATTATATAGCATAACCCAATGCGGCTTAGGAGCTCATATCTAACACACAAAAAATCAAAAAAAAAAAAAAAAAAAAATCAAAAAAAAAAAATATATATATATATTTATAAACGGGCGCTGTCGTGGGGTTTTTTTTTTTTTTTTTTTAATTATTTTTTTTGTCTAACCGACGCCGTTCACACTCCCGACTCGACGTATCGCCGCCGACGCGCGTGCCGATGTGACTAAAAAAAAAAAAAAAAAAAACTGTATTTTTAACATTATTATTATTACTATTATTATTATTATTCGCTTATTCTAATAATACGTATAATATAGAGGAGACGATTTTCGCGTCGTCGTCTATCATCACCGCCGACAAAAAAACGTGGACGCGCGCGACAGGTATGCGGACCGGCGATTGCGAATACGTATTTGGACGACGGTGTTTGCTTGAAACACATTTTTTTTTTTTTTAATCATTATTATTTTTTTTATTTTTTTTTTTTTTATTTATTATTCGTTTGATTTGATTTTTTTTTTTTTTTTTAATCATTTAGACGTATTTTTTTATGGCTTATATTACGTATATTATTATTTTTCTCGTTACACAAAAAAAAAAAAAAACGTAATACTTACGTAGTATACTTCGTATAAACTTATTTAGATTAGTATGTTATTTTAACTACGGTGTTCACATAATATAACTCGGTAATATTATATAATAAATATTTAGAGCACGGGGCGTAAAAAGCAAAAAAAAAAAAAATTATATATTGGTTGCTGGTGATTGGTGGTGTTAATCTTTCTGGTGAGTCCGTCAATACTTATATATACATATATAATTAATATATATTTTTTTTTTATTATTATTTATTTATTTATTTATTTATTTATTTATTTTTTTTTAAATTTTAAATCGCTTATTTATTTCACTTCCTTCGCTTTCAAAGTCCGAGGATTATTGGCATACCTACACACGTATATATATCATATATATATATATATATTATTATTATTATTATTATCATTTTCGCCATCTTCATTTATTGTCGTCCTCCGTCGTTCGCCATCGTCCTGTTCCAACGCTTGTTATTAATATGACTACTGTTATTGTCGTTATTATTCGTAACTAAACAATTGATTTTTTTCAAAAAAAAAATAATAAAAAAAAACAAATACATTTTTCTAAAAATAAAAAAAATATTTATTACCGCCGCTGTTATCGTCGAAATTAACTCCGACCGCCGATTGTATTTTGCATGTTTTATTAACAAATACCGTTCTGTGCGTACGCAGGCGGGCCGCTGATGACGTCGCCGCCGTTCCCGCCGCCCACTTCGAACTTCTCGCCGTTCACGGGACCGCCGCCGCTGATCGGCCACCAGCCGCCGCCGCCGATGGGCGCCCCGTACCCGCCGCCAATCCTCTACTGGCCGTACCCGTCGCCGCCCATATCGCCGCCGCACCAGCCGCCCGCGCTGCTCATCATGCAGGGCACGCCGCCCCCGATGGCACCGCCGCCGCCCGTCGACATGTGCAATCTCATACACTCCGTGTCCGAGGTACGTACAACGTGTTACAGTTATCGCAATCGATACAATATTGTACAGGGTGTTCCAGACCGAACGAACTGGTGGTCGGTTACCGTTGCGTAGCTCAAAGTGTAGGCGCCGATTATTGGGCGCACTAACAATTGTGCAGTGTTTATTGGAGGGCAGGAGATTACCCTCTTCCCCCCCTCACAGCTCTGCGATTAATCGGATTTCGGGTCGTGTAAAAGAATAATAATAAAAAAAAAAAAAAAAAAAAATACGTATTCGCGTAGGAGCTTGTCCGCGCGGCTAATTTTCCAATAGAGTCACTATCTAGACTCGCTTGTAAATAATTGCCACGTATGGTAAACAGTATAGTAGTCAATAGGCAAACTTAACGTTGGTTTCATTATTATCGAATTTCATTACTATTGTTGTAACTAGCAGAGACCCGAAATTTTCACAGAATCAGATTCACGTGAGCCCATTCCGAACGCGGACGACTTTTCAATACATTTTATTTCCGTTTCATTCATTCGAGCCATTCATAAATGGCATCATTAAATAGACATTTGAAAATTGTCTAGTTTTTTTTTTTTTTTTTTTTAGTTTTAGTTTTTATTTGATTTACGTGGATACAAATGTTTTGGCCGAACAGAAATACACGTACGTTCTCCACGAGGCCCATCATAAATTGTCCTAAATGGCGAAAGAGAAAAAAATTTGAGCGTAAATGTAATATTTGTTCTTTTATACATCTATCAAACCGTTATTGCGTAAACATTTCCGTTTATGTTTGCCTATTGTTCTGAAAATTACAATGGGAACTAAAACAATACCTTCCCAATGCGCCAACTAGACAATTTTTGTTACCAGTATCCGCCCTCTGGACTTTATGATCGGATCGTGATTAAGAAAGATAGAAAAGTTGCGCTCAGATAGAAAAAAAAAAAAAAGGTAGGATACTGCCCATGGGTGGGCCACTGTCGTGTTGGTAGGAAGTTTTAAAGTTAAAATATCGCATTACGCTCACAAGGAAAATAAAAAAAAAAATAATAATAATAATCTAATCGATTAACTAGATAAAAAATTCTAGAATAAAGCTCCCTGGTCGGCTACTTGACCGGAGCGAAATTTCTGGTAAAAATGTCGTTAACAGACACAAATAAAACAAAAAAAAAAAATTGCTCGGGATCTAGAACACGAGTAGGAAGAGTAGGAACGACATTTTATGATATAGTTTAGTTATAGGTAAGGGGTTCGAATAAATTGTAGGAAAATTAACGATTAGTAATTAATGGTAGACCTGAATGATTTTTATAATACGGTCTGCGACCGCGGTTCTATAAAAATTATACTAATCGGTGTTTTTTGATCGGAACGTTATTTTTCCAGTGGAACATCGATTACATGCAACAGAATCCTCAGTTTTGCACAATGAACGTAGGTATGTTTGTATAGAGTACATATTATTATTATATTTAAAATATAATTTTCGCCGTGTGCCCATAATTATTATACCCGTCCGGCAGAGAAACGTTATGATTTTCGTTGTACGCCGAACGCACCCCGGGGAACACAAGCGCACTATAGCTGTGTTTATCGACACAAACAAATCTTCTCAAGGAGCGCATAATATTAGTTTGAAAAAAAAAAAAAAAAAAAAAAAAAACACAATGAACATTAACAATAATTTTAGAATGGAATATAAATAAAATGTCGGGGAATATGCTAAATGATAATTTGTTGGAAATCTTATCTAACTATGATTGTTATGCAATCTAGGACCTACCTAGTTGTCGGCAAAATGAAAGAGGATTGTATGTAGCCACAGCGCCCGTCACCGACGTCGAAAAATAATTACGCCGCGTTCAAAGCGCATACTGACACTGATACTCTATGGGAGTTGATGTCCCTTAGAGAAAACGGTATAAGAGAAACGTTTAAGTCGTTGCAGCTAAGCATGAGGGAAATGGACAATTCCACGTCGGATAGGTGACATTTTGAAGTGTATAAACCGCGTGATGTGGCGAGGGGAGGCGGAGATAATGCGCGTGAACAATAAGAAATTATTGATATTTCCAGCGAGTGTGACGATTGGTAATAGTGAAATATTGTATCCGGTCTGTTATCGATTTGCCGGCAACTATAGCGATATACCTACGATTATTTTGATCAAATACTGTTAGCGAGAAATGAGAATATAATATGAAAACGGTGGCGGCCACATGTGGGACTATTCCGAGCAATTATTGCTCCGTGTGCCTGAAGTGGGCGGGTGTATTATCGTGAGATCACCACACAAATATTACAACTGAATATACATGTTACTCTATGACCGTATGTAGTCGTTTTAGTTTTGGTATATTCATAATCGAACAACAATAGTAGCTATAACAGTGCGAATTGAACACCTAAATATACAATTTGCTTCAAAGACTCATAATTTTCGCACCGTCACTATACGAGAGAATACGGGCCACTTGACGAAATTTCGGTGACATTTTGATTAACGTCCCCCGAGATTGTGTAGGTGGTTGCACAGTTAGGCTTGTTAAAAGTATGCACAAACAAACTATTAAAATATCATTGCGAATTTCAACGGTTTTTCACTATAACTCTAACCTAACGTGAGTACGAGCGGCCGTTTTCGAATTCAGTGTTAAAAAAAACACTTAAAAAAATCAAATAAAAAAAAAAATCATCATAATAGTGGGTAGTCAAACCGGGTGAGGGGGGGGAGGATTTGTCTCACACATATCGAAATCGGTGGGAAATTTTTATCATATTGTATTTCTTCCCGTATTACGACAGCTCGGTCGACATTTGCACAAACTTCACCACCGTGTTAATAACAGAAAAGTAAAATTCTTACCGTCATTGAATTGTATAACTAACAGTTACCACACACTCGCGTTGTTTTATTTCGTCCTAAATGAATAGATACGATAACACGATTCACGTGTAATTCGATTATATATTCTTATGTTGGACGTTTACCGTTTGGCAAACTATGAATATCGAATCGGAGTTATCGTTGCCTCTTATTTAAAAAAATATTTCGGTAATGGTATATACTATATATATAAATCCAATCTCGGGGGACGCTGATAAGAATGTCACCACCTGAAATACATTGAGTGTCCCGTATTCTCGCGTTACAGTGTTTGTCGAAATATATAGAAAACATTATTATTATTTACTAACCCCACCAAGAGGGCCTTTTTTTTTTTTTGTTTTTTAAGGGAGGCTGCATATAATATTACAGATCACCGTGACTGGTGATTGCATCCACGCTTATAGGTAGAACCTATAACGGTGATTCGATCCTATATTATATTGTCTCGCGAGCGGTTCTCTCGGACCTTCTAGACCATTACGTTTCGGTTAGATTAGATTTACAACAAATTAGCATTTCATCCAATTCTTCTCAACGCCATTGGGATATCGATATTTCATTTTGTACCGTTAATTATTCTCCCCATTTGGTTATCTTAAATTTATTTTCAGTGCCGTTCGGTTTCAATACATTTATTTCCCAGCGAATTATAGTCGTCCTTTTCCGATCGGCATGGGATATACTGAGAGTATTTAAACGGGATGACACGTCTTGTGAATTGACCGTGTAAAACCATCGCGCAAATTCTCTGCCGGAATACCGTCCGTATAGTTGTAATATTATTTTACTGTACGATAAAATAAGCGCAGTGCGCGCACTCGGTGGCGTGTTGGAAACCGTTTATTCCGGTGGCAGGGTGAAAAATGTGAGAGATATCAAATCTCGACAAGAATTCACGGTTCACGGGCATGGTTCAGTTGTTCAGAGGTGGTTTATTGATAATATTACAATTTAATGCGGCAAGAAGGATCGGTGATATATTTACCGGCGACTATTTTTTTTATTTTTTTTATTTGGTTTAATTTCTACGACTTGTTGTAGTGATGCCGGAGGGGAGAATTACATTTTTCGCAGTTTTTAAATTCGTGATTAACAGTAATAGTGACGAACGAATGAATTTCAATTATAGTTGATTTTCTACGGCAAGGTTAGGAGAAAATAGAACTAAATTAAAGAATGTCAACCCGTGGGCACAGTATCGGGGGCTTTGAGAACAATAGCCCCCCATCCTTCTAGACTATATTTTTTCACACGGAACGAGTATATAAACGAGCAAGGCGAATTGTATATATTTTCACTTGTCTTTGCATTAAATTTGGAGCGAGTAAAGTTGCTATGAGCAAGGGGCCAAGTTATACTTACCAATCAGCAACTATGCGAGGTCTGTTCAAAAAGTACCAGGCCAAATGTTATTGCGGCTAATCTACACACGATTACGTTTAAAAATTTAAATAGATGTAATCCCCGCGAATAAATGGATATTCTTAAACGAAACCCGAAGTCGCAAATCTTATCTCAGTTTAATATTACACGTGGTCGGTTATTTCGAAGGAGATACCTTTTTAAATAATGTGCAAATCCGTTTTTGTAATTGTTAAATATAAAATCCCGGTACTTTTCGAACAGACCTCGTATATAATTAGTAGCTAGGGTTCCGTTCTAACCTAACTACTCGACACCACCTAGACCACCATTGTCGCATATTATTATTTCCTCTCGGCTCCGTGTGAACAAGGTCTTTACGTATGCTCTCACTCACTAGCTGGCAGATTATAGACCTAACACCTAAATTGCGGGTCCCCTTTAAAACGATACGCCACCGAATCAATCGGAGTTCGTGTGACGTGTGCCGGATTATTTTGCTAACGTGGCGCCTTTGCGTATTTTTTTTTTTTTTTTTTTTTTTTTTTTTTTTTCACTTTTTCCAACACAGGTCCGATGGGCATGCACTCGGCTGCGGCTTGACGGGCGGTACAACGGTCGGCGGCCGCAGCACCACCAACCGCAGCAGCACCAGCAGCAGTCGACGTACAACCACTGCAGCGGTCACCACCACGACATCGGCACCACCATCACCGCCGGCACCACCACCGCCACCACCACCACCAACTCCACCACCGCCACCACCACCACCACCACTACCACCGGCACCACCGTCGTCTGCCAACCGCCGCAACGCTCGTCGTCCACCAAGACCAAATCGTAGGCGCGCAGAACGGGTCGAAATACAACAATTAACAACAGAAGGCCGTAGTATACTTAAACCGTGTTTGTATATTATAATATAGTTTTATAAATTATTATAATATAAATTTCGATAAAAGAAAAAATAAAAAAAAAAAAAAAAAAAAAGTTGTTCTATATTATGTAATAATTATAATACACACAATATAAAACAATTATATTGTATAGCGAACAATACGCCCGCGAGGGTAGATTCGGATTTTATTTTTTAGTTAAGCAGGAAGGAAAATAAAATAATATTTAAGTATACTGATCGTTACTGTTTTACGCTCGGCCAACAAATATCATAGTCGTCTTCCACGCGCGTAAAGATTAGGGACAAATATTTAAAAAAAAAAAAAAAAAACAATTATAATATATAATACCTATCTAATTTAGTGCAGTATGCTTTTGCTGTAATATATATATATATATTAAAAATGTTAAAAATATTATAGCCGATGTGTTTTTATTTGTGAATAATTTACGTGTATATATATATATATTCGGATAATAATTTAATGTGATTTTTAAGGCCGGATTAAGGATCCAAATGGGCCCCGGGGCAGAGCCTGAGTACGGGCACCATATTTTTTTTTTTTTTTTTTAATAATATAACGCCCATAAAACATTTTTTTTTTTATATAAATTTACTACAATATTTTTCAACGAACATTTTATATACGTAATTGTGACGGGCCCTCGATTTCTGTAGGCCCGGGGGACGTGCACTCCCTAACCCCTTAATCTGGGCTTGGCGATTTTGACTATAGCAGTTTTTTTTTTTTTTTGTTTCGTCTTTATACGAACATTCGATTTGTACGCATAATATTAAATTATTATAAGATATAATAATGTAAAATTCTTATTGTATTTTTTTTTCGGACTCGTCTAACTTTTTCCACTTATACACTTAGGTAATATATTATTTTATTAATATTTTTTTTTTTTTTTTTTTTTTTATTTTAGACTAATAGTTGTTATTTGTATAGTTACTCGTCCGGTCTTTAAGCGAGGATGCTACAGCCCTCAATTCGACTGCGAAAACTGTTTTGTCGTTGGGCAATAACTTCTCGGGCTATAGATTCAATTATGAAACCGAATTTTCACCCACAATAAAAAGCAAACTCGCACTACTGCGCAACGTCGGTTATGTGTTTTCGATACCATAAATATAAAACAAGTTTTTTATTGTTCTTACAACCGACAGTTCTATCAGTGCAAGAAGTTCTCCTCTTTTTTTTATGGTGAAAATGTGGTCAATTTATGAAGTCTATAGCTTTCTAGATTTTGACCGCACGAAACGGTTTTTCCGTAAACATTTCTGAATATTTCACTATATTCCAATACTTTTGAGTCGGTAAATTATAAATTTTAAATAATCTCAATGGAAATGTCCAATCCCAATCACACACTTTCGGAAGGGGTTGCGTATAGGCAATTTTAACGAAACCGTTGAAAAAATGAAAATTTATCGACCTAAAAATGTTCAAATTCATTCATTTAAATTTAAAATCGGCCCCGGGTCCTTATCACAAGTATTTATTGTATTTGTTCAAAAACGCGTTTATGTAAAACAGTAAAAAAAAAAAAAAAATAATCTTCAAAGTGATTTTTTTTAGAATTTTTACGTACTACCTTATTGATTTCCAATATACTCGAATGAAATTGTAGTTATAAAATGTTAAAAGTCGGTCGTTTTTTTACAATTTTAAAATAACCGTAACTTTTTTTCTTTATTTTTTTTTTTTTTTTTTTTTTTTTTTGTAAATTATTATTTGACTAAATGAAAACGTGGCATCCTCTTAATATGCTCGACAAGTTAACAACGCTAACCTAACAGACCGGTAGATTTTCGCGGGCAAAAAAATCGAACAATTATTTGGATTTTCCCCGTAGTGTTGGTTTTTTTTTTTTTTTTTTTTACATTTTTTTGTTTTTGTTTTTTTTATGTTGTATTACAACTGTAAGATCGCGCATTCCGCTTGCAATAACCTTTATAGTACCTACCTATACATAAAACAATAAACGAAAGTCAATAATTATATACCGTAGTATTATTTATGTAAGCGATTCGAATTGTTTTTTTTTTTTTTTTTCTTTCTTTCTTTCTTCGATTTTGTAATTTTCATTTATATTTATGATAATTAATAGCTAATATTATTATAATAACGATTATCGTTAAGTCCCGGCTGCTGGTGTAGCCGGGTTAGTTAGGTTGGGTTGGTCAATTACACGACCTAACCTGTAATTTCGTTTATTATTATTTTCCGTAGGAAGTAGTGAGATTAATTTATTAATATTAATTATATTGTTTTGTTTCATTATACGTATAAAATTATTGATCTAATACTCTAATACGTTACGCACGAGAAAAACACAAATGATTTTTAGGTTACGATTGATAAACGGTGCTAAGGTACGAAAAATATAATATTATCGTATTTTTCGTTTGACATTTTTTTTTTTAGAATTCGGTTGTACGATCTCTATAGTATTCTTTATTATAATATTACAATATTACTCCATAACGAAAAAACAAAACAAAAAAAAAAAAAATATATATATATATATATATATATATACCTATAATATTATATTTAAAATATGTTTTTGAGCAATTATTTTGTAATTTTTTTTTTTTTTTATGTTCGTGTAGATCTCAGAAAAGTAGATGTTTTGACAATTTTTTTTTTTTTTTTAATTAACTCGACTGTGTTTTATATAATAATATTATAATAATGCTTCTGCGGTTCACCGCGATTAACGAATTTCCATTTTTTTTTTTTTTTTTTTAAATATTTTTTTCTTAAATAGTCCGCCAAAAATCCCACGCGTTTTTACAACCATACCCAATCACTTTCTTTATTCGGTCGATGGAAAACTATAAACTTTAATATTTTGTGAAAATTGTTTGATCGATTATTGTGTAGTCCGTCGAATGTTCCGAACCGTTTTGCACAATTATTATTACAAATTAATATATATATATATATATATTTATTTATTTATTTAAATAGATAATAAATATAATAATACTATAATATCCATGAATATATCATATACGTTTATTATTATTATTGTAATTATATTTTTATATTATCCAAATATACATACTATTATTTATTTATCTAAATGTAATCAATTTTTTTTTAAAATTTTATTATTATACCGAAACGCCCTCGTCGTTATTTTTCTATTGGTTTTTTACTACGGTGTGTGTTTGGATTTTTCATCCAGATATCTTGCTCCGATCATCAACTTCAGAGATTGTTTTTCAAACTTTGTCCGGTTGTTGCTATTGGGGATGTAATTTTTTTAATTTTCCTAATACATTTGCTTGATAATTGTGAAAAAAACGACAATATTTACGAATCTGTTGTTAACGGGATGGGGAGGGGGTCCTGCCCCCCCCAAACCTTTCAGTTAACAACAGTATTATTAACATCGATAAGATAATAATAAAAACACGATCTTTCCAATAGGTTTTCAAAAATATCTTATAAAACCTTCGTGGGCCACTGCTAACCGTGAAACATATGTGGCGCAACCAAGTTTCTTACGCAACAACAAAAAAAAAAAAAACAATTATTTTATTATCGAAAAATATCTCTACATGACGTGTATTATTTTTATCGCTTTTACAAATATGTAATAATACACGATAGGAATATAAGTAGGTGTTTAACGGGCGCTCATATTTTACTTTTGGAAATTTGTAAAACGTCTAGAGGTCAGTTTTAATCAACGTAAAACACTGTCCAGTTTGCCAACTAGTCGTGACTCATCAAAAAAAAATAATTATTAAAAAATAATTCGTGATTAGGACAAATTAATTGGACTTTGAAATGGTGAGTGTTGATGGCAGTGGGGGGAGGGGGGTATTAATCATTCTACTTCTGTTCAAATACAGGATATACCGCCGCGGATAAAGAGTTCGTAAAATGTCTAGATGCCGGTTTTTACATTATCATAAATCAACTGTAAATGCAACTAGGAAAAAAAAATAATAATAAAAGGTCAATATTAGTCTGAATGTTAATTTATATGAAAATACAATTGAATGAATAATATTAATATTTTCGAATACTCAAACACTAATCATTTGGGTCGCATTAATCGAACTCGGTAAAAAAAAAAAATATATACTACGATGCGGGGTGAGCAATGTCAAAATGTAATTATGTGAATTTGTAATTTGATAACATAGATATTTTTACAGTTTCTTTGCATTTTTCGTTAACGTTTAAACTACCGAAAAAATGCCGAAATTTCAAATAAACAAATGAAAACACAATTGGAATTGCCAATTGACCCCACACAGGTGTACACAGACAGCAAGCAATACCAGTCGAATAGTCGAATTCTTATTTAAAAAAAAAAAAAAAAAAAAAAAAAAAAAACAAATATAACGTAAAACAAAAAGTAAAACGTGTGCGTATAGGTAACGTATCCGATTTCACGACACCGTCAACGCGGGAAACGGCAATCGGCAGTGTCGCCTTTAAAAAATAGACGTGATATTATTATGTCTATGCGTAAATATTCTATTTTTTTTTCAATATTATAGTGTTTATCAAAGTTTGAGTATCCGAATATTTTATGCTTGTCGTTGCGATAGCAATCCGTCGGTACGATGACGAGTACAGTTCGGCTAGGAGACAAGCCCGTATACATTGGGCGTATCGGGAGACTGGATTTTAGGGGTTCAAACCTCCTACAATTCGAAATTTTTAAAGTGGGTATGATATGACAAAGACTAACTAAACTACAAACTTCAACTATACAATTGTACGACTACAGTTTATTTTAAATATTTGCACGTTTCCCAGTTTCCCGCTAGTCATTTTAGAAAAATGACGAACGCGTGCCGTTATTATGGCAATTTTCAAGACCGAATCTTGCCGGACGACGGACTTGATCGGTTTATAAAACTACAATTTGTTCGCCAGCTACGTGTTCAGGTCTGTTTTCCAGAAGTGTTTAATAATAATATTAACGTGTATTTCGTTTGATTTATAAAACACAATTTATGTTGTTTCTGGTTTGCAAAACTTACTCGCCCCGTTTTATTATTAAATTAAATTCAAGTAGCGGTGACTTTAAAAAAAAAAAAAAAAAAATGCATTGATTTTCGCAAAAGGTTTTTACCGACTTATGGACACGTTTGAACCAGAATCGAAGGCGTGGACGGAAAAATGGAAATTAAAACTGTCCAGTTTTAATCCAGATATTGACTATCTCGTGGAGGACATGCAATGTCAAAAACCACATTAAATTGCTTAACAATAGTTAAACAGTTTAATGTGATTTTTTTAAAACTTTAACTTGTGATTAAGTTGAATAAAGTGTTTTTCTCAATAAACAATTGATTTTTTAATTCTTTTATTTCTAATAACTGCCGTATATATATGTGCCTATACACGTATATAGGTGGGCCTCAAAGGTTTTTTTTTATTTTTACAAAATTGGCGGTCCGCACAACTAAAAATGTTGGGAACCGCTGCACTACAAGTATTTATGTACACCTTTGAAATGTATCGTTAAAGATCGTTGGTCGTTCTAATGAAAGTTATTTATATAATCCCGAAAATCGATCGTGTATCTATTCTATTTTTTTTTTTTTTTTTTTTTTTTTTTTTTTTTTTATCGACCTTTGGAACGAATGACTCCGGTCGGGCCACAGGTTACCGCACGCAATTTTATTCGGCGCCCCGCGGCTGACTTCTTCATATCGTGAATTTATGCGTATTCATTGCCTATACACCGCCCTAATTGCAATGTGTCCGCAGTTTGGGAACCACTGGGACGGGCCCTCTGTTATCAACCATTGCTACCGGACCGCGCAACCAAAACGTTATCAATGTTAACGATTCCCTAGTTTCAGTGTATTGAACAGTTTTCCCCGTGATTTTTCGTTTTGGTTACTCGACGCGTTTAAACTCGACGATATTTGTTTTAACGTAATTACACGCACGGTATTTACTTGATTATAGGTAGGTGGGTACCTAATTCTTTTGAAATTGTTATTTGTAATATAGTTTTTTTCCTAACAATCACCTTCGAAATGTCGAGAAGAAATAACATTTCGTACGTTAAACCACGAGAACCTTCGTTTTTGAAACAATTGAAACAAGATGCCAACTATAAAGAAGGCCCGACGGTCGATACCAAAGTGAGTTGTAGACCGTTATTAAAATTAATAACGAGTATTTTAAAGTTGATAAAATGCGTGAAATACATTCGTTTACCACAACTATTCATAATATTTTGCAAAGTAAAAACAATATTAAATAAACAGTAATCATTTGAATAAACTTGGTTAGGTATAAGTAGATACCGATACGCGTTCAAAATAAGTCGGTTTGTCGTCCAAAATCAAATTGTTAAAGATCATGTTTATTCTATGTTGATATGTTTAGTCACCCGATCTGGTCTTAAATTATTGAAATAATTTACTTTTTTTTTTAAATAACTATTTAAGAAACAAGAATATAAAATTAATATTTACCTTATTGTTTTATTTTTCAATAGTAAAAAAATTATGTATTGAGACCGTTTTTCAAAACTAGTGTAAGAAATATTAAGTACTTTATACAAACTCGGTAACGGATTATTTGTTTTCAGAAACGTGAACTTCCTTCTTATGAAGATGATGAATCGTACGAAGATGACAATCCTACCATCGTCGTTCTGAACGAAGGAGATTTAACACCTGAAGAAGTATTAAAAAATAAATTAGCCAAAGAACAAGGTAGTAAACTGTTAAGTCATTCAAAATTGTATTTATAAAAGTCATATGATTTCTTAACATTTTAAGCTATATCTAGCGATAATTTTATACATAGAAATTATTTTTTTTATTTTAGAAGAAAACAGTAAACCGGCTGATTTGACTAAACGTGTAATCTTCAAACGTCCAGCTAAAAGTACACCACAATCTGAAGAAAAACACAGAGTAAATAAAAAAAAGAAAAGGACTGGAAAAATAGTTTTGTCATTTGACGACGACGAAGAATGTTCCTAATTTATTAAATAATAAGAGTAAGTTTACAATGTTAATTCCATAAATATTTATATAGTGTTAATTTATTGAAAATATTTCTTGTTTGATAAATTTACATAAAACAAATTTACCTAAAAACATCTTAAACTGTTGTACGTTTTTTTACAATACAAACATGTATGTTTTTAACACATAGTTAGTTTTACTATGATTGAATTGACCACACTTGAATAATATCTTTCGTTAAAAATGTTCTGTTTACTCGTAAATGTTTCATATAAACGTGCAATTTGAACACAATTGAGTTATTTTAGATTTTACACAATGATATTGGATAGTTTAATAACTTAAATTAAATATGTAATAATATATTTTAATTTTTAATTATTTAGATTGCTGCAAGAAAATGACAATCTATTTATTTCATCGCAGTCACATCAATTGATTGTCACTTATATCGCATTGTGTTATTCAAATATACTTCTTTTGACGAGGTGTATTATATTTTAAGATACTGCAAATAGATGTTACATGAAGTAACATATGTGTACAATATCGATGATCTACACTGGCTAGTGGAGGCCAACTCTTTATCAAACAATTCTATTCGTGTCAAAAGTGCTGGTCTATTCCACTAGTTTGGGCTGGCCAAGAAGACAGAATATTATAGAAAATATTACCCCGAGTTCGATCAAACGTTTTAGTATAAATTGTAGACGTTTTATATTGAAACTCATTTATTGCGTAAAGAATTATTACTGATGGTTATTTTTATTTTAATTTTCAACAATCAATGAATACTATTAATAGTGTATTTTATAATCATTTAATATTATTAAAATGCTGATTTGACTTTTATGGTTTATTAAACAGAAAATTATGTTAATTATAAAATTTTTTTTTTTTTGTTACAGTTGTTTAAAAGATTTGTTTTTTATTGTCTAAATTACTGTATAGTGTAGCTTTTTTAATTTATAATTTATCATTCGCAGTTATCTATTTAATACCATTTTAAATTTAATAAATTCTCAGTGTTACTGCTGGGTAGTTATATATATATTTTTTTTTTACGCTCATCATATGCTTATTGCAACCGTTATTACAGAATTGTATATTTTCCAATAAACGTTAAAAATAAATAAATAAATAAATTTAATAAATAACAAACGTCGTTGTAAACAAAGTCTAGTGAATTATCGTGCAGATCCTAGTTTTGTTTTATAGGTCTTTGAGTTTGATCTGGGCTATTGATGACGGGCTTCGCAATTCACACTATATTTATTTTTTTTTCTCGATAATTATTAAACCGGTACATTTCACGGAGCAAAACGCGCGATTTCACTATGTTGATGCGACGTATGTACACCGGCGTGCCTAGGAATTTTCAAGTGCGACACAATGAAGTATCCGGATACCTGAATAAAATAATAATAACACACGTGTACACCGTAGAATTGTCTTCTATTCTAACCTGACATTCCGTATCGGCGGGAATAATTTTATACATACTCCCGACTCCCCGGTACGAAAATGCTGGAACCTTATAAATTCATACGCCGCCCGGGCGGGTATAAATTTTTATTAGGATTAATCAAAAACAAAACTCGTACGGAAAAAACGTAGGGTTTACTATATGGCCAAGGTGTGAAATTCCCAGTGCATTCGAGTGTCGGTAAACGTCCGTATAACCGATGCCCGTGACATGCAACTTGGAAATTTATTAGATAGGGGGAAGGTTAGGCAAATATACGGTTGCATATCAACTGGTCCAGCTAAATCTTCCAATACTTAGGCTTATTTCACACTACACGGTTTTGACCGTACGGCGAAATTTTGTTAGAGGCCCGAAGAAGAGCATACGAGGTGTGACAATAAAATAACGAGACTTTTTGAATAAAAGTTGTTTATTTTAAAAATGTTATAATTTAATGATTATCACCTTCAAAGTACCTTCCCTCAGCATCAATACACTGTTGCATACGTCGCTGCCATTCTTGAAAACAGTGTTGCCAATTGCTTTCATTCAGCCCTTTTAGAAGTTCTGCCGTTTTCATTTTTACGTCATCAACTGTTTGAAAATGAGAAAAGAAATAAGAAGAAGTCACAAGGAGCAAGGTCTGGCGAGTACGGGGGATGTTGAAGTACAGAAATTTGTTTTTCAGTTAAAAAAACGTTGAATTGAAAATGCACTGTGAGCTGGAGCATTGTCTTGGTGAAGAACCCAGCCATTTTTCCATAGATCTGGTCGCTTCTTTCTGACACGTTCTCTTAATTTAATTAATACCTCTTTATAATAATATTGATTAATTAATTTTGTCGATTTTTTCAACGTTTTCGTTTGTTGAAGACGTGGTAGGACGTCCAGAACGATCATCGTCTTCGACGTCCTCCCTTCCACTACAAAACCGTTTGTGCCATTCAAAAACACGAGCTCTTGATAAACATTCTTCACCATAAACTTCACATAACATACGAAACGATTCCGCGGCAGTTTTTTTTTTAATTTAACAAGAAATTTAATGTTAACACGTGTTGTTCGATTTTTATATCTAACGTTTTTCGGCAGTATAGTCGAACTCGCACTAATAACAAGGCTACTAACGTATAAGAAAATGAATCGATGCCATCAGTGTTCATAGTACTTTTAGATAAGTGTTTTCTAATCATATTTCAATAATCGTTTCATAGATAACGTTGATAGTTTAGGTTATATTTAGAAAGTCTCGTTATTTTATTGTCGCACCTCGTATACGCTTTCATATTATACGGTCACGGCAAAATGCCCCGGCGCCGTGCCGCGCAGTTGCCGTCTACTGCCACTACAGTGTACGGTAGCCGGACGGCGCGCGCGATAAGCTTAGTGGCGTACGTGACCAAATGTACATTTTCACATTATACGATTTTATTCGTGCGGCAGAAGTTCACGTCAGTCACTTCGAGACACGAATAAACTTAAACTTGTAATACATCAAAAGAAGCACATGACACGCGGATTTATAATTAAAAAAACATATTTTCATCATTTCGCAAGTCATTAAATAAAGTATAAAATAATCCCACTTCTTCTCTCCTAGTACATTAATAGGATGTACCGAAAAAACACGATTGTCTTTTGCGGCGACCATTGTATAACCGCAGTGCAATAATTCGTTTGTCGTTCATTATAACAACGCGCGACTCGTGTGTTCTTATAAAACTAAACCTGTACAAAAGTATACGTAGTAGGATCAAAAAGTTCCCGGAATTTATTTATAGAAAAAAAACTATTTTTCTTATCAAATATCTGTTTATTGGAATTAAAAGTAGACATTATTAGCTATCTGTAGGGGGGTTGTGGAATTGTAGAAATTCTTTTATCCGTTAAAAATTGCCGAACTGCAAAAGACGAGTGGCACGGTGCATTGTCATGATGCAAAAACCAACCATTTTCCCATTTTCTTTGCCTTTTTCGCCGAATTGAATCTCTTAAACGCTTTAAAACTTCAATATAAAAACTTGAGTTGACTGTTTGTCCATTAGGTACAAATTCCCAGTGAACTAACCCTTCATTGTCGAAGAACACAATCAACATGACCTTCAATTGTGATTTGACAACACGTGATTTTTTTGATTTTTTATGGACACGATTACGACTCACATGAGACTAATGTAATTTTAACGACAAAACCTACAGATAGCTAATAATGTCTACTTTTAATTCCAATAAACAGATAAGAAAAATAGTTATTTTTTCTATAAATAAATTCCGGGAACTTTTTGATCCTACTACGTACTAAGCATAGGAACCCTGCATAAATCGCGTTCTACCGTACGGTCAAAACCGTATAATGTGTAATGTGAGCCACCGCGATCCGGTTTATGCCGTCCGGTTTTTCGCCGTACGGTTTTTTGCCGTGTAGTGTGAAATAAGACGTACAGAGCTAATTTATTTTCATCTACGGGGCGCGGCAGAGCCGACCGACGGGTTTAACGAGGCCATCGACCCGCGATAAGATAAGAGCCGGCCTCATATTCGGAATATATCGTGGTATATTTCGAATTGTACGGTAATTACGCCGTTTTTATTCGTAATCGTGGTCTTGGACGGGTGTACACACACGGTGGTTTCGCCGTGCGTGCGTATTACGAAAATAATCGTTCCGTGACACAAAGGGCTTCTTCCGGTATACATTTCGGCGTTCCACGTGCCGAACCCGTTCCTTCGGCTAACACTATCAAATTGGAAGAAACCGGAAGTACCCTAAGTGGACTTGGACACGGAGCACCCAGAACGGTAAGAACCCCCGAAAACGTGCAGTTGGTTAGAGAGTCAATTAGATTTGGGAATCTCAGATTTATCATTCCGTCCCTATAAATTAATGCTTGTCCAAGAGTTAAATATGCTACTGACTACGGGCAACCGTAAAAATCCCTGTCAGCGAATTCGCCTGCAAACTCCTCCGATATCGACTTTTTTTCTGTAGCGACGAGGCCCGTTTTCATCTTTCTGGAACTGTAAATAAACAAAATTTCCGTTACTGGGCTACAAACAACCCACGGCAGCTCCATGAAAGACCACTCCACTCTCTTAAAGTGACGGTGTGGTGTGCTGTGTCCCAATTCGGGGTGATCGGCCACTACTTTTTTGAGGACGAGAACAGGACTGTCACTGGATCGTCTACAACAGTGGTTTATCAATGCTTGACGGCCGCCATCTTGGAGATATAATTTTCAAAAAATCATTTTTAAAAACGGGATTGAATACTGAGATTTAAATTTAAAAAAAAAAAAAACCTTTTCTCTAAGTTTTACTGTTCGTTATTTATAGCCCATCAAAACTCGTCAGTCGGCTCTGCCGCACCCTGTATTATTCGTTTAGCTATGCTCTAGAATACGAACCACGCATTGAGGCGTAGCCCTGACCTCTCATGTCACCAAATTTTTAAGCCCAAAGCTTGCAATGTATTTTTGTATTTATCGCGAAAGTGTTCGCCGTCCATTTTTGTCGGTTTTGTAAAACCCAATCAAATATTCTAACACATTTGATTGTTTATCGCAGTAGCTCAGCAGCACACTAGACATTTGCTCGTGTTTTTTAAGCCTTGAGTTTCGTCCGTTATCAAAACGAACAATGGCAAAACTACACGAATTAAAGATCGAATTGCTTCCGCGTCCACCGTATTCTCCAGATTTGGCTCCCGGCGATTACTGACTATTCGCAGATCTCATAAAAAAAAAAAAAAAATGTTCGCCGGTAAGCAATTTCGCTCGAATGAAGAGGTTACCAGTGAAACCGGGGCCTATTTTCAAGCAAAAGATAAATCATTCTACAAGAACGGTGTTTTTAAATGTTCGAGCGGCGTTGAAGTGATTGTGTTGCTCTTGATGGAGATTATGTCGATGAATTTTGATGAATTTTTAATGAAAGAACCGCGTTTTCTTTGTTGGGCCCGGGACTTTTCAGCCCATGTGTTAACACTACGCGTTTTCAACATTATCAAACGATCTGAGATAAAACGAGACGTACCCGTCAAATTTATAAAACCGTTTTGATGTGCAGGGCGAACGTAACGAAATGTTTTTTTTCTTTTTTCTTTTTGCAAATAATATCTATCAATAATACAATTATCACCAATTCCATAAGCTCGAGGAAGTACCCTCGATTGTCGCTTGCATTTTTGTTTCTAAATGTTTCCAAGACATTGTCGGTGTTCTGCTACAATTTTCTCGCGCTGAGAATTTAATTTTTGCACTTGCTCTAAAAAAAAAAAAAAAAAAAACCGAATGTACGTTAAACATCAAATGGAGGCCACTGTCCTGCTACTAATTCATACTAATCCATTCGATTCAATGGGGCAATGCCCTTCTCCCCCAGTTTACACCCCTAACCTACAACAACCACGGTTGTGGATTGATTATAATATCTACTGTCTACATTTTACAACCACGGTCTACATTCTATAAGATAATAACAACAACGATTATGACCCCACAGTACCCGTTCGACGGTTAAATATTGAGTTTGACAAACAGTGTGCTTCGATGTGCTGTAGATGTCTGTATTTGTGTTCCCGTACGACAATTGCCCGCAGTACCGCCACCTAATAACCACCGTCTACTATAAAAAAATAATAACCATTAAAAAGAAGAAAAAAAAGAAAGAAAAGAAAATCCATAACCATGTAAAAGTATTTTCAGTATGAAAATTGTATGTATTTCGCCCATATCCGGAAATATCGTAATAACATATCTAATAGATTCGCGAAAATTCTAAACAATGATATAGTTAGTAATAACAATCTCAGGGCTTCGCGAGTTCATGCAATTGGATGGTTTTTTTTTTTTTTTTTTTTTTTTGTCGTTACATAGGAAAACACGCTAAACGACGTACAAATCCAGAGATACAAATAAAAAAAAAAAGTTTAAAAATGCACGTTTTTGCATATTTTGGATATTACGGCGTATTCGGTATGTATTAGACTATTCGGAGCTATTACCGTATATTCCGTATAAACCGAGGGAATTATTATTAATTATTGTTAATCACTCGATGAACGTTTACAATGTTTAAATTTTTTACATTATGTATTCATTTTTTTCAAAACAGTCACTTTAAGATATAAAATATGAATATTACTCGGATATCTCTTGTTGTTTCGTAATCTATCTATCTATCTATCTATCTTACTTATTGATTTTTGATTTTTCATGCTTGGATGTCTTTTGTTGTTTCAAAATTTACTTATTCATTTTTTGATTTTTAGTGCGTATTAAATGCGTAATTTCTGAACTTGTTGGTGTATATTTGGCCAGATTTTAGCGCGGTATTGCATGCTTATTTATGCGTTTTTTAGTGCATTGGTTAGATACTAATAGAATGTTTACAGTTAGCCGACACGCACAGAGCATTTATCCGAAATAAGTTTAAAGAAACCTCCTGCTAGTTCTAATTTCGCAAGGCGTTAAAAAAAAAATAAATAAATAAATAAATAATCATCAATGTCGATTTTGATACAAATAAATAACGCGGAGATTCCGGAATAGCCGAGCAAATAGCGTTTGCATTACATCTGCACTGGAAGTTTTGTGTATTTTTATAACGAATTTAAAGAAAACAAAATTGAAATACATCTCGGATGTACAGACGGATTTAAAATATAATATTCTATCCGGATATTTTCCAGATAACCAACAACGAATATTTTTTACGTTTTACAATTTATTATCGAAATAAATATTGAATTATACTCTCCGTATAAAAATGGCAATTCCGTCTACGTATTTATCGTTCTAATTTTCCCATTCGTTCATTATACACCTGATGATGATGAGTTCTGAAATCGAATCCGGCCGTACTCGCACGCAACTTATACAATACTGCGTTTTTTATATTTAAATTTTGATAAATATACTTGCCCACGCCTCACGATTGTACATTTATTATTCGAGTCCCGGCGCTTTTTTGGTCGCATTTGCATAGTTTTTGTTAATGGCCGTAGAATAACCCGAGTACGATATTGATTTGTTTTAAGACACGAACGGAATAAAATACCAACAATTTGATGAATTGCATAATATTGCCGTTTTTTTGTTTTTTTTTTTTTAAGGCAAAACACATATTCGACAAATTTCGGCAATACAATTTTGTTAATAATATTTTTATATGAATTTTTTTAATATTAAATTAAAGGAAACATATATCCGGTTGCGTAATTCGGTTGTTTTATTTCTAAAACTGTCGTACACGTCTTACGGATATATACGAAAATAAAATTCCAAAAAAAAAAAAAGACAATTAGGCCGGACATTTTTCAACGTACTTTTTACGATTTCCACCGCGTATCGGTTCGATAGGTTTTTATTGTATGTTTTTTTTTTTTTTTTTAGCGCAACGACTCCGGAAAACCCGATTTATTACGTGCAATACAATTTCGTTTTTTCCCGGCCGGACGAATATACGAGTAGGCGTAAAAAAAAAAAAAAAAAAAACCGTATAAAAAAAAATACGTATAAAGAAGATCGATGGCCGACAAAGCCCGATCTGTGTAAATATTCGCTAACTCGACGGTCATAATTTACGGGGCTAGCTCACGCGGGTCAGGCGGTCTGCCGAAAATACCACCAGTACCAGTACCGGGAATATCGCCTATAAAATAGCTATACGCGCCGTCTCTAATCCGAGCTATAAAATCTTTGTCGACCGATTTTCCGTTATTGCCGTGGCGGTCCGACGATTACGTACTATTGACTGCGTACGGCGGCATTTTTTCAGTTATTTTCACTGGACGATAAAAGAAAGAAAAAAAAATAAAAAAAAATTGGTCTCATATATTCTGCAATAACAAATGCACTTTTTGAAATTATTATCCGCGGTTGCCTGCCACAATGCCACCGGGAACTATCAATTATTATCTCACCTAAATCTCGATAATATTATGTTAAAAAAAGCACTAAATTCACGACAAAAGTATAAATTATAAATTGTTGATATTACGATATGCGTACAAATTGACCGAATGAAGTTACGAGAGGATTGAATCAATTTGAAAAATTATGCGTAAAAAATTTAGCTCCCCACCTTTAGCACCGGCTCTGTTAGTAGTGAGTGAAATACCTGAATAGGTATCAAAACGGTTTTAATAAAACAATACTATTTACTATTTTCAATCGTATTTTTCGGTCCAAGACCCCCGGAAACTCTGTGAAATTTTCATTGAAAACACCTAATCTAATGACGCCTGATCGATTTCAAATATAACTGCCAAAAACTTACCAAAAAAAGTTATTATCTTATTATCTTACATCTATAATGCAATGTTCCGCCTATCATACTACCCACTAACCTGGAAATTCTCTGAAATAATACTTATCCTTAAACCAAATAAACCTCCCGAATCAGCAACCTCTTACCGCCCTATCAGCCTTCTTCCAACTTTATCCAAAGTGTTCGAAAAGATCCTACTAAAAAGGCTTCTCCCTTTGGCTACCGAAGCAAAAATTATTCCAGATACGCAATTTGGCTTCAAGCCAAACCACTCCACCATTCACCAATTGCATCGCGTAGTTGATACCATTTCCTCGTCTTTAGAAAAAAAACAATATTGTGCAGCCACCTTTCTGGACGTATCTCAAGCGTTTGACAGGGTCTGGCACGATGGTCTCCTGTTTAAACTAAAAAAATTTCTTCCGGCGCCTTACTTTCTACTTATTAAATCCTACCTGAGCGACCGAACCTTCGTTGTACGCCAGAACTCGAGCTACTCGAACTATTTTAATATTTTAGCCGGAGTTCCCCAGGGCAGCGACATCGCTCCCTTCCTATACAACGTATTTACTCATGACATACCCAAAACATCATTTACCGAACTCGGTACCTACGCTGATGACACTGCAATCGTGGCTTCTCATGAAAATCCTGCTACAGCTTCCAAAATGATTCAAAGACACATTAATATAATCCATCAATGGACAAAGCGATGGAAAATCAAAATAAATGAATCTAAGTCCTCATTCATTACATTTACACTAAAAAGAGAAACATGCCCACAAGTTACAATGAACAATATTTCAATCCCTGTTTGCTCCGAGGTAAAATACTTAGGCCTTATATTAGATAGTAAACTAACTTGGAATTCCCATATTAAAAACAAACGTAAAGCCCTAAACGCCCGACTTCATTTATTAAGGCCTCTGCTGCGATCTAAAATGAACATAAATAACAAATTATTAATTTATAAGTCTCTACTTAAACCACTATGGACATACGGTATACAGTTATGGGGAACCGCAAAACCCTCCAACATCAAAAAAATTCAAGCCTTCCAATCCATCTGCCTCCGCCTACTTTCCTCTGCACCCTGGTACATAACGAACAATAATCTTCACAAAGATCTTAAAGTACAAACTTTAAATCAAATTGCCAAAATGTACTATGCTAGATTCCACAATAAACTTCAGTCACATACGAACCCATTGATTATTAAACTATCAACAAAAACTCTACCCGATAACCCTCAACGAAGGTTAAAAAGAAAATGGTGCAGGGACCTTTTGTCTTGAAAAAAAAAAAAAAAAAAAAAAAAAACCACATTAACCGACAGTAAATAACGTATCACGTGCTGGGTGTTACCACTGGGTAACTCCCCAAAATCATAATATTCATTGTTATTTGTTTTGTATTCTTTTATCTCATCTAATTAATGTGCATATTTGTTGTATAGATTGTAGATTCTCTTTTTACTCAATAAAAAAAAAAAAAAAAAAAAATGACGCCTGATCAATTACCGAGGTACTTACTGTAGTTCGATTTTTTAAGTTATTTTCACTGGACGGTCAGAAGAAAAAAAATGTCTCATATTTTACAATAATAAATGCACTTTTTGTATTTAATATCGATCATACGACCATTATTACCATTGTGTACCCACAAATTGATTAGGTTATCATTACCTATAATTATTATAATTATTATTATTATTTTTTTTTTTTACATACAATAAAATTTCTTCTTTTAAAAATCGTGTGTCGCCCGGCGTTTAAAAAATACTCTCAACTGGGTGACGAAATATTTTACTAGCCTATGGAGTTTATATACAAGTTTACTTTGCGTCGGTCGAAGCGCGTATTTTTTTTGTTTTTTGTTTGTTGATATTAACATTTTTTTATTTAATTATGCGTCCCGTCGGGAAGTATTTCGACAATTCCCGGGAACTTTTTATTTTGGCCTTTCAATCGATCCCCTTCACCACCACTCTCGCCTTAAAACTCTCGTCTCCTACACCACTAGTGTTGGTGTTTTTTTTGTTGCAAATTGTAATTTGCGTTAAATATTCAAGTTGTCTACAATTTTTGCCATTCCGAGCCGTACGTGTCCCCGGCCCCACCAATTCGAGTACTGATCGTGCTTTTTAATTGGCGGATATTTATTATACAATGTTGGGCCAGTGTTCGGCAACCTTTTGAGACGGAAGAGCCGAAAACTAGAAAATTGCCCAGTTTTTAAAAGATCCGCTAAAAATGCCCGTTTCGATATTATAGTATTTGCCAAATTTTCGATTTAAAATTAAACGACTTTAAACACGAAATAATTATTTATCCGTATAAAAGCATACAAATATTTTACGCACAAAATATATAAAAAGTATTTTACCTAGAATAATAAAATTATTAATCCAATAGTAATAACTACAGTTATTGATTTAACACCAATGGGAACCAATTGGCTTTGCCGTACCATTTTGAAAGTTTGGTTAAATATGGTCCATAACGTGTTGCCAAAATACACATCGTCCATTCGATTATGATTTTTATATTTTTTTATCGACCATTTATCGCCAGAAGTTTATTTGATTAAAAAAAAAAAAAAAAATATATATGCCATGTCCCCGTACTGTGCACACTTGTAATTCTAGTCGACTACGATAGCCTGTATACCAGGTACTATCAAGTTGTTATTGTTGTGGTGTATAAATATATCATATTTCCAAAAGCGACAAAAACAAAATGTCAACTAGAGAGATATTTTTTTTATATATATATTTTTTGTTAATAAAAATAATGGGGAGTTTTTTTTTTGTTTTTGTTTTGTGCGCCTTGAAACCGGAGAGCCGCAACTTTACACCGAAATAGCCGCGGGTTTCCGACCCCCGGGTCGGACGGTGTACGTCGTTCTGAACTCTCGCCTTTAAATTAAACGGACTCTTTTTTTTTTTTTTTTTTTTTTTTTTAAGTTTTTACGATTAAACTACAGAGCCCGCGGGGGAATCAACGATTTAGATGAGTTCGAGACGATCGGTAAACGTACGGATGGCCGCCACAGGTTGTTGGGAGACGTACTTGAATATTGGCCTGTTACGTATAACAATAATTTATTATAATTTTACCCGTACGCCTCGCGGTGTTGTATTTATGCGAAGAAATGATGTTCGGCGAATAATAATAATTATATGCGTTTTTGATAAAACGTTTGCCATGGGATTGTCTAATAATAAAAATACAAAAAAAAAAAAAAAAAAAAAAATGATAATGAATAATAAACATTTAATAACGACGCGGGCAAAAGTTACCGAACGCAAACCAGAGGCTGCGTGCACGCGGTCTCTAAACGCATCATCGGCCAAGTCCAAGTGCAAATAATTGAAATGGAATTCGCGGCGTAAAATGTTGGTTAAAAGCCATATTGCTGTGGGTAGGTATATACAGTACACTATTATTATGGTCGATATTAATACAACACGGTCGTACGAATTCTCGATTAATTATAGTCACGATTGGCATTTTTTTTTTTTTTTTTTCTTTAGTAAGTCCGGGAAAATAATTAAATATAATAAACAATTATTGAATAAAAAAAAAAAACCGAGCATTTAGACTTATGCGTTGTTGGTGTAATAATTTTAAGAACTTTCGCCCCTCCTCGTTCATCATTATTAAGGACACTACAAGGAAAATCATAACATGACCACCGTATAATGGCATCGAAATGGATCCAAATGATCTTTCGCCGTTTTTTGACCGGAGGACGATTTTTGGTTGAAACGAATAATAAAAACTTTTTAAAACGAAATGAATTATTTTCCACGATAATATTGAAATACGGTACGATAACAATAAAATAATCAAATTTAATGAACTTTATACACGTAGACTTTTATATCAGAAAATTACATTTTTTCTATAATTTGTTTACAATATTTTTTTTTGATATCTCCAACCGTTCCTCAAAAATTTTTAAATAAATCAATTTTGGCAAAAAAAAAATGAATTTATCAAATGTACTTTATTCTTTTTCTTTGAAATTAATAGACTTACAAGAAATAATATCTATATATTTATTGTTTTATTGCGTTGAAAATATTACGTTCTATAATTTAAGTTCTAGACATTTTTTTGGTTAAACTTGCTTTAGTCAAGTTAAAAAAAAAACAACGAAATCGCACTGTTTGGCTATTTTTCAACTCCCCTGGGTGCACGAGAAGGTTGGGGGGGAGGGGCGAGTAGTCATGACAGAACTTAATCAAAATTACTTACTTACAACAATGAAAAAAAAATGAGGGAAATCAAAATTAAAAGCATCGATATTTTTTTCTTTCTTCTATAAATAAGGATCACCATAGTGTTGATAGTTTGAATTTACAAAAAAAAAAAAAAAAGATTTTCATTTTGTAATGCTACAGTAACAAAGTATTTTATGACATTGACATTTTTTTGTCGGTTTATCGTTTTATTTTTCCATTTCCTTTACCGATTGGTAACCGTCTGCAATATTATTAATTTGCCCAATAATTTAATTTAAGATATTTCTTGTGCACGCATTCAAAAAACCCCGTATTTGTCTCAACAACCACTGATCGCACTATTGTGTTAGTCCAAAACTGCGATAGTGATGTGATTGTTAGTGATTGAGCGAAAAAAAAATTAGTTTTCGCTCAATTACTAAGTTTTAGAATTGATAGTGTGTACCCGACATTGCTCGAAAACCTCTAGTTTTTCGAGCAATCGACTCGATTCGAAATTTTTTTTTGATTGTACTCGTAAACTCTAGTACTCGAGTGTTAAATCCGACTAGAGTCGACACAAATTGACACTCGGCTGGACTCTCGTCGAGGTTTTAAAATAATCGAAATTTGTTATCCGTGTGCTCTAACATGTCGCTCATATACATCGAAATGTGTTCGTTGGAATGTAGAAACTCCATATTTTATTTAAAATTTTTTTGCACTTTTTTTAGAGAACCGCGTGCCATACGCACCGGTTGTTCGTATTATTTGGTCATTCAACACATTTCCATACGTTCTGAAGGGAATACAATTGCATTTTGAATTATGTATATTGGACAATTCAGTAAGTGAAACGCGCGCGTATTTAACATTAAATGTCTTCAAATATTTATCGCAATCAATATTGTCCCTTTGTCTTTTAACTCTAAATTTCCAAATGAAATCTTCTCTCCTTCTCTACACCGCAATAATCAGACCACTGATAACTCATGCCTGTGCTGTATGGTCCGCTGCCTCTATAACTAAAATAAATAAAATACAAATCTTACAAAATAAATTCTTAAGGATATGTCTCAAAGCACCGTGGTTCATGAGAAATCGCCAGATCCATAATGACACGAAAATACCCCTGATAAATACACGGATTAAAACCCAATTTATAAATTTCCACGTCAAATTAAAAAACTTGGACAGTGCTCGCGTCATTACAATATAGGGAAAAAAAACACTCAATAGACGTCTGCGGCCTCGACTTCCCCAGGACATTCTTTTAACAGACACAGAAGACTCGTCATCAGAAAATGAAGATCATTATTAATATACTAGACCTCATCGTTATTATTATTATTATATTCATATATGTAATACATTATTATATCATTCTCACTATTAATAATTATGTCATTAATAAATTTATAATCATTTAAATTTGTAACAAATAAAATTGTAAAAATTAAAAAGTTGTAATAGCACTAGGTGTGCTGAAACATTTTATAATTATAATAAATAAAAAAAAAAAAAACTCCAAATTCGAAAAAATAAAAAAACCTACACGTTTAACCTAATACGTTCGTTTGATTTAGATGTATTCGACTATATTTTTACAGGAATTGTAAACATTATCGTACGTAATTTTGTTTAATTTTTATAGGTCATTTTTTTTTTTTTTTTAAACATTTTCCCGTCCGTTTTATGTTTATTATATTAGATTTTCGATTGTTGCGCATTCGAACGGTGCAATCGAACAACGATAGTGTGTTCCGTCGTTCTTATACGATAGACAAAACGGTCGTCAAAATATTGTGCGCGCGTAACAAAACGAAACACATTATATTTTGACGATGTGCACTTGAAGCGAAAATCTATTGTGCAAAATTACTGCACAGGTCAACTATGGCTATAATTATAATGGTGTGATGTATTATTATATTTTAATCGTTTAGATTTTAGACGCCGTTCGTACAGTATTCTAATGTTATAAACGCTCGCGCCAAATTGCCCAACTCTCACCGCCCGACCGCGTCGCACCGCCGTTCGCCGCCTCGCCCTACCGGACAAATTTAAAACGGGACTGCGCTCCGATCCCAAGTTCACGAGTGATTATTACCATCCAACCGTCCTGTTCGGTTTTTTTTTTTTTTTTCATCTTTCACCAATTTCCCTCGATTGTCCCGTAACCAGCCCGGTATTAATCATTATCAGTACGCCTCGGGTTTTAACGCTCTGAAAATATCAAAATAATGCCCTATCAAAAAAAAGGCATTAAATGACCTAAAAACTAAAAAAAAAAAAAAATGCCCTCTTAACGTTAAATTTATTATTATTATTCATTTATTCATTTTACAATTGTGTGAGTACGTTTATAATTTATAAATAATTTAAAAAAAAAAAAAAACCGAGTAAAAAATTAAATTTCACAAATTACATTTGTATTACACTGTACAATGAGAGCTTCTTTAATATTACGTAATACAATGTTTATTTCAATGCAGTCAATTTGTTTAGTCATAATACGAGAGATAGGTCAAAAATGTCTTAAACATTTTTTTAAAAAAAAATACACTAAAATCCGTTAAAAATGCCCCAAAAAAATTTCGTGGTTACAACATAGAGTACATGAAACACACATTTATAGCTCGGAAAGCATCGTGTAAGACTTCCAAAAAAAAAAAAAAAAAAAGATGCAATTGCATTGAAATCCTAGTCCTAATTATCAGATGTTCGTATTTAGGCAACGTCGTACGCAGGGTAGGTTAAAATAAATAAGTACTCGGCGGTAGACCATAAGGTCAGGTTAGGATTGAAGTAATAAAGTACAGAAGTACACTCGCGCCGTTACAACTATGTATCTAGCGATCTCGCTAGATAATTATTTAAGGAATATTGTTAAAAAATAAATTGCATATATTGGATGTTTATCGATTGTTTAGTTCTAATTTTTGAGAGAATCTAATGAGAACATTTCATAGGTTATTTTAGTGACTATATTAGTGTCATATTTTAGGTGTTTTAAGAGAATGTAAATTATTCGGACTACAGTTATAACGTAAAATATTGTCAACAGTATTGCAAAAAAATAAAATAGAAAATTCCGGGACATAACACACACCGTCGGTATTGGCCACCGTTGTAAGTGGATAGTTGGAAGTCGGTATTTACAAAAGGGGTTATTTAATATTTTTTATACTATATGCGACGGTAAATCATTGCAAACGCTTAAAACGATTCTGAGCGGAATAGCGGATTCAGTCGTGTTATTTCCCTTGACAGCCGAGGTAACCCAGGAATTAACAAAAATAAAACCGATGTATCAACGTTGGTTTTTTAAATTTTATAGGAAGAACCGTTGGGAATCCATTGACATTTTTTTTTTTTTTTTCAAATAATGTATACTACCGGTCAAAAATTCCGCATCTCTCAAGAACGTTTTAGAGTAATTTTACTAACCGAAAAAACGGTTTTCCGAGATAAAAAAAAAAAAAAAAAAGGACCTAGTGCGAAGAGAATGTTGAAAAACGTTTCAAGGTATAAAGTAACACCGCGGCTAGAAATTTCGCATTATTTAATGTACCGCGCGAAAAAATCGGAGCGTTTACTTAACTAAAAACTGTATTAAAAGTAATTTTTTGCGAACAGCGTTGGGAATTACGAAAATTAAATGTTCAAATCAATGTACCGTCAAGCGAAATATCCGCTTCATTTACGGTACGAGATGAAAATAAAAATGGAGCATTTTCACTAATCGAAAAAATGTTTCCCAGGAACGTTTAGAATGTAAAAACTAAACGAATAATACAAATTTTCGTATTTATTATGTCCAGTCTAGTTAACGGCCCGAGTTTTGGTAAATTATGTGAACATTTTGCCTATATAATTTTTTCAGCTTATGCCAAAACTCTTATTTTTCGTCGAGCTAAAATTTAACCGACCTTATCTAGTCGTTCTTCTGTCGTAGTTGACCTTATATCTTAACGTTAAAAAATGTCTCTCGGTTGTTAGATAAGAGTATATTATTATAACAGTCCTATTAACGCCGTAATGCATATTGGCAACGGTTTTAAATAAAATTGTTTACGCCCGTGCTTATACGACCACTATACAATTATAAATTATTGATAATTCATAATATAAAACATCGTTTAAAAAAAAAATGAAATAAAATAAAACGAATAATACGGCGATTTGCGAGAGGGGGGGGGGAGAGCATCAGCTCTTTAGCCTCCACTGGGTATTAGTACGACGTTGTTCTTTCAATACTGGTATCCACGTGTCTGCGGTTATTTTTTTCTTCTCGGTAATTTTTGAAATTTTTTCCCGTTTTTCAAGGCATTTAAACACACTCTCTTGCAGTGTATAGCCGGGTTTTTAACGTTACATTTCACTGACTATTATAATATGGACGTATATATATATACATACGTCTTTAAAAAACCACACGTCAACAATCGGGCTGATGCAATTATATTACGAATTACCTACACGATTGATTATAGCTGATTTAATGTTCGTCACTATCGCCGTCGTAACTTAAATTATCGAGTTTGAGTACATAGATAGGCACACAGAGTGAGTAGGTTTTTTTTCGTAAAAATTGTTTTATCGCGATCCGGCGATATAATCGGAGTATTTTAAGTAGGCGAATTTAATGTCTGGTCTTCCATTCATTATGGAATCGTATCAGATTTATTTTAACGTTTTTATCCCAGTAGTAACTGGTACCTTGACAGAGGTGTTTACTCTTGATTTTCAACGAATTTTTCGGAACGATGATCCCACCTTACGCCTCCGGTTTAAATTTTAAACGCCTATAAACAATATATCAAATATTAGCGTCGGTGGCGTGCTCAGGATTATTCATCTGGGAGCGAATGCATTGTAAATTCTAGTCACGAACAAATACGTAGAGACGTATTCTATACTCGACAATGGGAACTTAAAAATCGGATCGAAAAGGGTCAAATTTTATTGAATATAACTCAAGCGATTCCCCGATACTCGGCTGAAATATGTATCGACGTTTCGAGGTTGAACTACTGAATAAATGCTCAATAGTTTTCGTACTTGTACGCCAATGAAGGGGATTGGGGAATTGCCCGTTAAAAAAAAGATTGGAAAAAAAGAAAGAAAACATTTAAAAAACGCACGTTTTAAACATGATAATCATTGTTTTAACCGATTAAAAACAGTTTTATTTTTTAACAACCGTCTCAGAAATGTCGTCAATTATACATAAACGTTATCGGTTACGACTAGAGAACCACCCCAATCCGCTAATCGCAGCACTTAACGCACAAACAATCCCTGGGAATCCCCAAAGAAGACTTAAGAGAAGATGGTGCCGTGACCTAAACTCTTGATCTCAAAAAAAAAAAAAAAAAATATTTAACATTACATTAAAACATTAAACCAATAAAGTGTAGTCGCTGGATTACTTCTTTTATCAAGAAAGTCATGTCAAATTATTATAGTCCATATTCTTGTTGTAAAAATAATTTACAGATTGTATATTTTCTAATAAAAAACCAAAAAAAAAATTGTTTAACAACCCCGCTCTACGGGCAACAGACGGTTATATGCTCGTTATTCGTAGATATCCCGGTACCGTTTATAGGTCGGTCCGCCTCCCGGAGTATTTTAAATCTAGGGCTTACCGAGGGCGCCATTTCGGTTTCGATATAGGGCCTTTCAAATGTTTAGGCGGAACAAACAAACGAATAATAAAAGATAAAAAGCCAACAAAAAAACGTTCGGCACCACTTACGTTTCCCGTGCATAATACGCGTTTACTGCTCGTTAATTATTATAACGAACGAAATTTGCGCGTAATTAATGAACAAATCGATGTAATAATTATTTGTATAAAAAAAAAAAAAAAAAAAAAAAAATGATAAATAATATTATCGGAAAACGCGGCGTGTACAAATCGTTACACGCAACTCAGAAACAACAAACAACTACGGGT
The DNA here is from genome assembly GCA_956483605.1 of Tuberolachnus salignus. Taxonomy (NCBI): domain Eukaryota; kingdom Metazoa; phylum Arthropoda; class Insecta; order Hemiptera; family Aphididae; genus Tuberolachnus; species Tuberolachnus salignus. The sequence continues at coordinate 32,448,620 of OY101429.1, forward strand.
ACATACATATTTTTTTTTTTTCCCTTCTATAACAATCGATTGGTTTAAATTTTTTACACCGCAGGCGTAAACGGTGCAACTATTGCATTATAATATTATGCTCATTACGCACGGTATAATATTATGATCGCGCATTATTATTCATTAAAATTTTAATGCGCGTGTATAAATATATTGTCCGTTACTCATTAAATACTCGTATACGTTATATTATCGTTACAATGAATATACGTATAATAAAATATAATATTATGCGCGGGCAATCCGCGATAATTTATTAGCGAATTGAACCGCAAAACCGTTTTTATTCATCGGGATTTATATAATAACAGTTATTATCGTCGTGTGTGACGTTTAGAATAATATATGTTTCAATGGGATTGCATTGTGCACTGCTGTCACGATTCGAAAAAAACAATAATGGAATGAAACAGCGATGACGACCGGTGGCCGGGGGCCCGCTAAATTGTTTAGGTGAGAAAAGAAACGAAGAAGAAGAAGGGAAAAACCAAAACAGGACGGGCATACTTCGGACCGCGGGCAGGCCACTACTATAGGGTAGACGGGAACTCGGGAACGCGTAGGGTGTAGACGGGAATTTTAAAATTTGATATCCGCACTCCCGCGAAACACGATTCTGAACGAAGTTCGGTTAACCGCGGAATTCTTACGATTCCCATTAAAATGTAAACTTTAAACGCTTATAAAAAAAAAAAAAAAAAAAAACACCAAAAAAATAACTACTACATTACGCTGAACTTTTTCATTTCTTTAAGTACGACTTGCGATAAACCTCGTGTAAAATTGTCAAGGAAATATATTTCTACTCGGCCAAATCGACCGGCAATCGGAACCAACCAGATTCAATATCAGATCCTGACATGAGGCTGCACTTGAAAAACCGGGGCAGGCGGGGCCATTTGCCACACCCTACATTTGTATGGTCTGGTTTTGAAATTGAAATTGAAATTTTTAATGCCGGCCAATATTAGTATTGCTGTTGGAGTTGATGAAGCTCAGAACTTGTTCTAGAGGATATCAATCGACATATTTGCGGACGTGAAATCTCGTCGATATTCTCCGAGAGCTAAATCCGGGTTCGGAGATATTTACGTACCTAGTTGCAGGGTTGCAAAGTTGTTTAAAACGTTTTGAACAAACGGTCTTGTTTCGAACGTTTCTAATTGCGTTATTAATTTAATTTAATTTTTACATTTTATTCGACATACATGTACATTGCGTGTGTTCTACAAAGTATATTGTAGACATGTATACCTTGGTTCCTCAAGCCAGTGGCGTAGCCTGGATTTCTCAATGGGCGGGAGGGGGATTGCAATAAAAAAGACCACCACATGTTTGTCCATTAACGTTTAAATTACCTTTATAACGTTAATGACAAAAAAAAAAAATGGTCTTATACTATTCGTTTAGTCATCAACGAAACATGAAAATAATGTACTGTAGCCACTATAGGCATTATACAGCCCCGTATAATGGAAATGTAGACGAATTTTTAACGTCACCGGCGTTTAATAAGAAAAAAGCCAATAAAATAACACGTCACGGCCTTTGTATTTTAATTAGTCAATAGAAAATAAAACGCATTTGAATACAAAATTGATCGATCTGATTTATCCAATAGCCAAACAGATACTAAAATGACATCAATGCGATTGGCCACCGTCTCAACCCACTCGCTATACTCTGTACTATAGTATTCGGCAGTGTCGTTAAGACGAATGAACAAAAAAAAAAAAAAAATGTGCCTCCAAGGTTTTACTCTGTAGTGTGCGTGCAACTAATTTTTTACGTAACTATTGTTGGTTAGTGAAACGTAAACATTGAATAACCGACGGGAATTAAAAAATAAAAATAATCGGCCGGAATTCGTAACTACACGTTAAGTAAATATTTAATATTTAATTAACACGTTTTAAAAGAATTTTATTTTATTTTTTTTTTTCGCAACCCTGCCTAGTCGTTTGTCGTTTTTTTGTTTGTTTGTTTGTTTGTATTTTTTTTTTTTTTTTTTTCTATCTCAATAAAACAGTCGAGTAACTCGACCGACTGTAAATCAAATGATAATTAATAATAATATCGTTCTAACGCGAGACGGACAGAAGACGATATTATTAATCGCAATATTATAATAACCTCGTCGTATTCGGATAACGGAATACAGAAACGGTATTTTCGAAATGTCGACACGAATGTTTATTATACGCGTACGCTGTTACGTACGTACCGGCGGCGGATCTGCCATCGCGTCCCTGGCACGTACGTGTCTGCCGTCTTACGCGGCCGTACGCGCGTAAAACGATAACGACAACACCAACAACACCACCACCGCCGACAACAACAAAAACAACAACAACAACAACAATAATAGTAATTATAACGATGATAATAATACGAATACGAATAATACGAATACGATTGTTTCGCGGTGAAAATTGGCATTAAACGAGGTTGTAGGTAGCGCTGCCGCGCGGTCCGCGGCCGGGCAAAAGTTTTATAAAAATAAACGCGGCCGCAGCGGAGGGGCCAAGTGCACAACATTGTATTATCGTTATTGTACTTATACCGAGAACCGGGCGTCGCGGCGTCGTCGTCAACGCGCCACCCGTTCAATCGTACGCGTTCAATCATGACGGCTGCTGATGCGCGCCGGTCGACGGCCACCGCGGCGCGCCGCTACCGGTACCACCGCTGTTACGACGTGCTGACCGTCGCCGTGGCCGTCTGGGCGGCCGCGGCCGCGTCCGCTACCGCCGCGCGGTTCGCCGTCACCACGGACGCGACCGTCGGCAAACCGCTCGTCATGACGTTCGAGGGCGGCGAGACGGCCACGGCGCCGGCCGACGACACGGTGTACCTGACCGAGGAAGTGGCCACGTTGAACGCGACCGCCAGGGACGCGGGCGATTACGCGTACTACGACGATTACGGCGCGGCCACCGACAGGGCGGACGCGCCCGCGGCCGCCGTCCTCGTCCGCGGTCCCAGCCATCAGCTCTCCAAACCGGCCAAACACGGTAAAACCAACGGCACCGTCGCGGCCGGCGTGCCCGCGGACGCGACGTCCACCGCGACCGTTACCGCCGTCGCGGACGCGACGTCCACCGCGACCGTTACCGCCGCGGCGCCCGTGTCGTCGACCGCCGCCCGGGCGCCGGCCGAGGTTACCGCGACGGACGCGGACCATGCGAACCGAACGACCGCGGCACCGGCGACCGTCACCGAAACCGCCACCGAATCCGGAACCGTCATGCAGATGGCCGTACCGCCGGGTTTCGGTGCGGCGACCACGGCGACCGCGCCGGCAACCGCCGCTACCACCCCGATGACGCCGTCCTCATCCGGGACCGCGCCGCGCCGTTCGGCCACGCTGCTGCTGTTCGTCGCCGTCACCACCGCCGCCGCCGCCACGACTTTCGCGTAGAAAAAACACTTCGTCGCTCGCCCGAACTTTTTGTCCGTGAGTACCGGCCGCCATACGAGCCCCGTCCTAATGTCTCCAAAGTTTTCCCAAAGTACTTTTCTAATACATATATTTTTTTTATTCGCCGTACACAATTAATCGGACATTAAATTGTGTTTTTTTGCCTGTAACCTGCCGTTACAATTAATACTTACGCCCCGTGAGAATGCACTGAAAAACCTTCAATTATATTACGTTCAATAAAATTTTATAGTACGCTGTTATGTACACGCCGAAACGTCAAATAACGCGCAATAAAACAACCGAAATACGCTCCAAATTATCGACTAATAACGTATAAACATTTTTTTTTTTTTTATTAATATTGATGCCGCCGTGAAACGGAATAATTGCACAAAATTACCACATATTTCACTGTTAAGCCGAAAAAAAATTATCTAATCCGTGAAAATTATTATTCGTTCAATTAATGTAAAATATACACGATAATACACCAAAACCCATCGCTCCAATATACCAAAATTACGCTCTTAAAGGAAAATAGTTCGAAATGTGGACGCCAACATACACATTTTACTTGTATATATTGTAATGGTTACAAAAAAAAAAAAAAAAAAAACGTCTATCCTATATCCTGCAATTTTTGCTATTAAACAATATTAAAAACTCCCAAATGTGCATCGGCGATTTAATTTAAAACGTTTTATTTGATTCTATTCGTTAGAGAAAAAAAAAAAAATCGCGAATTCTCGCCGTTTGCGATAAACTACTAACTCGTATTTTTATCCAGGACCCTCCCCCAGCCAAAAGAAAAAAAAAACCGTTTTCACGAACAGAGCATTTTTGTTTTTTCAAAACTTTTTCCCGTCCGCTATAATAATAATAAATGTTAAATTTTCCGGGTGCGATTTTTCTTTCGGTATTTATAATGTCTGTTTCTTTTCTTTCTATAATACGCAATAACCAACGACAATCGATATTACACGATTGTAAGTAGCAATCGAATTGTAGATTTCTAATATCCATCATATTTTATTTATCCCGAGAGTTGTGTCGTATTATAGTACAACCAATGGAAAATATTCCAGCAACGTGTTAGTTTTCCCATTAGATTTTTCATTAAACGAGTAAACTATAGTTTAAACATCCGTTTCAAAATTATATAATATACCCAATGCTGGGCAAGTCAATCAATTTCATGAACAAGTTCAAGTTAAATTACTTTGATATAAAAACAAATGCAGTTAAAACGACAGTTTAAATACTATAATTTCTCAAATTTCTAACTTGGTGAAAATTAATAATTTATATTAGAATACAGTTAGGTTTTTTTTTTTTTTTCATAATTTAAAAACCCGAATTAATTACTAAATTATTGGTGATAATCGTATTGTATCATCCGTAATATCGTAGATATTATTTTTTTAGTATATCCCAATGTCCTGTGGATTACTCCACTATCCAGTCGACGGTCGCCAGTGTTACGGAACACTGGGAAGTTTTCGCAATGATTACAATAACAACTAGTTGCTTATTGTTCTTAGACAATTGCATGCGTTTAGTTCAACTAGTAAAGATAGAATGGCAATACGAACGAAAACCTACTAGTTGGTTTAGAATGTTATTTTAAAAGTTACTTTTCTAACAAGTTAGTGCCCAGCTTTGAATATACACGAATACATTGCGCGCGAAATGTTCGAAAAACGTTTCGGATCACCTTTAGCCAAAAACTTTTTTATGATCACTAGCCAAAAGCATTAAGCATTTTTTTTTATTGCGTTTTTTTCCGTGCAAAATGTTTGTAATAACTCTTAAAACGAATTCTTTCCCTTAATCCGTTGTTCTAAATAAAAATCTAGTTTCAATTCAAAGAAAAACATCGGTCCGTTAGTAGTCGTTATAGTTTTTTTATTGTGTTATGTTAAAGTTAGAATAAATTACCGAACACCAATGTACATGTATTCTTGATGAATTATTAAAAATACATACAATTTTTCGATGTTTAATCGATATAAATCGAAATAAATTACGTTTGTTTATATTTTACAAAAAATTTTTTTTTTTTTAATACAATACCTTATATATTATTTTCGATTTTATTTTATTAATACTTGATTTAAAGTGTTAATAAATTATCACCGAAACTTATCCACACTAATAATATTACCGTCTTGTTTCGAATGTATTAAATTATTATTAATTTACAATTAATGCGTTTTGGGCTTAAACAGTCAGATCGTTTAATAATTTTCGTTGTAAATCTAATTTGTTAACATGTTTACAAGTGGTTCGCAATATTCGACGGCTCGTTTGATTATTTACGGACATTTGTTCAACGTGTACAAAGTATTGTAACATTGTAATTTATATAGTTTATACACCGTTAAAAAATATGATTTTTGGTTTGTTTTTTTTTTTTTTTTTTTTTTAAACCGTTTAAATCTACACGAACGTTAGAATGTCCCGTAACCAAATCGTTACCAATACCACGGCGAGTTCCCACCTACTTACAAATAATGTATTCGATAGAGATTTTAGGCCTCTATTCGAAAATTAATTTAGCTTTTTTTTTTTTTCTGTAGGTACCTAATCAAAATCGTTCCCAGAGATATCGGTTACAGTTACAGAAAAAAAAAAAAAAAAAAAGTCTAAAACACAGACATGCATAATACATTAGATAATATATAGCCGATTTTCTCCACATCGATGACGTCCGGCGGTCATATGCATGTTGATTGTCGATTTTGTCTTAATCGTGATGATAATATTGTTTCAATTGTCGATCAAGTCGACTTGTATTTTGTAAATTGTAAATTATTTTAATGTAATCGGGATATTATTATTCGTTAGATCCAATTGTTTTTATATTATAATTTTCATTTGAATACTATCCATTACAGTTTGTTCATGGATTTTTATTTCACTAAATAATAACATTTTTTTTTTTTAAATAATAAAAAAAAAAAAAAACCAACAACGACAACCCCGAGACGGGCACACGCCGTGTTGTAACTCTGAAATACGAATAAATATCGAAAAACCAAAACGATGCGGGTATAGTGTGAAACACATACTTAAACCGATTTCAGCCTGTTCTTTGATTGTCCAACCATCAGCCGGTAATATTAACAAAAAAAAAGTTTTAAAAATGTCGACGACTGCAAACGGCGAACCAGACTTGATATTTGTGTGTACAACAGGAAAACGCGCAATGATTTCGGTCGAAGAACATACGAATTATTACCTATGCTACTCCAACTTGTCTCCAGATATTTATGGTAACTGTCTATGCTACGATCCACGAACAACGAAACGATATATATATATTTTTTTTTTTCTCGATAATAAAATACAACTCGAGTTCGAGTTATAATATTAATTACACTTGTACAAATATTTATATGTTACACCTAATAAAACATTTGATATACGTACCCGTGTGCTGTTTTTAATGGACATGATGTTATAATAAAAAAAATATTAACGACGGGAATACGTTATACGTCGAAACGCATTATTATTATACGGTATTATTAAATCGGTATTTATTTGCATAGGCACATACATAATACACAGACTGTATTTAAGTGTTATCTTATATATCTTATTTATCTTATTTATTTACTTTTGGGAATCTCGTTATAATTATACTATTGATAAAACACATACTGTCTATACGGCAATCGATGTCCTAAGACTGGCTATTTGTACGATTAATGTCATAACGATTTCATTGGATTCTAATAGAAATTAGGAATTTTCATGTTTAAACGCTGAAAAATATAATCGGTACTTGTTTTGTTAGTACATTCATGCTATTATTACTATCGACGCAATTAAAAAAACCAACATCTTTCGTCCACCGCGGTCAGGCGGGCACTGTTGTAGGCAGAAAGTTGGGTAGCTAAAAAAAAAAATTACCTTTGATAAGAACATTTTTATCCGTACGCAACGGTAAATCATTGCGAACCGAAAACGACACAGAGCGAAAACATTTTTTTTTTTTCGCTTGCCAATTAATTCAAATCGATGGACAGTAACCCAAATAGTAGTGTAACAATGTAATTTTTTTTTTCACACAAATGCTTAAAATAATTAATTATTCAGTTAGAAATCGAGTCGATCATGGCGATTGTTTAAACAACCGATTTTTGGATTTATTTAATGTGAAACAAACAGCGGTATCGGTTTATTGTTTTTAATACGTGTTTTATAAATGTACGCCATAGACATATTAATGATATAATAATATGTCCACGATTTTATCATAGACATATAATACTATAGACCGCGAATAGAAAGCGAACTATTAAACCATGGTTTGCGTGCGAGAAAAAGAACTATAAGAGGTTTTCTCGTGGAAGAGTTAATTAAAAGTTAGTTAGTCAAATAGTTGTTTGTTTTTCCAGTTGAATTGTATTTTCCGCGGGATATTGTACATAGATTTATATTTTATAATATTGGAATATAGTGTGAAAACTGTGTAAACGGTTAAAATTATTAAAATAGTCCAAGGTATATTATATGGCTATGGAAATATTTACCCGTGAAGTTCGATAATTGTCTGTTCTAGGCTGTACCACAACTATGACATTTTTTTAACCATTCCAATCGGATCTATCAAACGAATTGGGCAACTTGAAATACTTAAACCGCAGTTTATTCACGATTAAAATATTAAAATCTGTACTATGTAGCGTCTGAAAAAAAATTCGCGTTTCAAATGAAATTGATTATGGTAAATGATAATATATCACTATCGCTATAATTTTACCGCGGTCTCTATGTAGGCAATAGACTCTCGGCTTGCCTAGGTTCAAGGCCGGTGATAGAGGGATTCGACACCTCCAAACTTTGAAATTTTAACTACTGAGTCGGCGATTCAACGATAATTTAATTTTAAAATCGGTTGAACTCAATCTATCGATTTTTATTAGCGCCGGCTCTGCCTCGGCTTGAGCGCAACACGCACTCGCATTTTGTGTCCAGTTTTGAACGAACGTGTTCGAGAGTGAACTGTATGCTTTTGTTCTCGTGCCTCGTGTCCACTGTCCTGTGACTCGGGCACAAAAAACCGACAGACATTGATAATTTTTTTATTATTATTTAAACGACCTGATGGTCTTTATAAATATGTTTAACAGGATATATCTCGCATACTAGATGTTAATATATACATTACACATTGATGAAGTGTCACTTCCAATGAAGTGGCTCTTGTACTTAATTTAAACACTTAAACTAAGTCGTATGGTTTCAGACGCTTAAGCCGTCTAATGTCTTTGGAGTTGTCTAACAGTTGGATGGCCATTGGATCGATATGGTGATCTAATCTTATTTCGTGTTTGCGGGCAAACTTTTGGAATTCTTCTGCTATTGTAGGCAGCATCATATCACGGACATTGATAATAAATAAATAATTTCTACCGTTTACACTAATATATTGGACACGGATAAACGTATAAATTTATAATATAATTCAGTGGCGTATTTAAACATTTTTTTTTTTGGGGGGGGAGGTAGATGATAGGGGGTGAAAAGTGTACAATAGGATATACAAATTGATTTACTATACATTTAGTTAATTAATTTGTCTAGACCAGTGTTTCCCAAAAGGTGTGCCGTGAAAAATTGAATTTTTTCATTTTAAACAATTTAATTATGTAAATAAAAAAAATTTGTGTACGTGTTAAACTAAATGACTAAATGACTAAATTCTAAATCGAAATAAGTACAGCTTTAGTGTGGAACGTGTACTTGATTCTGGTTGCATAATAGTTCAATTCGAGGAGGAATTGACGATAAACATACTCGCATTTCTTGTTCAACTGATAGAAGTCGTTCACGTTTCATATTTTTACTATTAGTTAGTACGGGAAAACCAAGTTCGCAAAGGTATGTTGTAGGAAATGGTAACAACGTATCTATAGCTTTTTCTGTAGCTATCGGATACTCGGTATTACTTAAATTCAAAAAACGGATAAGTTTAAGTACATTAAGTTTTAATTTCAATGAACGATCAGATCGAAGTTCCAAAAGTTGTTCTTGTTCAATTAGTTTTAAATGAGAGCATTTTCAGCATCTGATGTTACTGCAAAAGGATTGCGTACCCAATCATATTTGTCAACGGACAGTGACGGGCAAATATTTCTTCATTTTTTTTTTTTCATTTTTAGGCGGTTAATAATCAAAACAGACATTGCTTCTCCACGTGGATCAATATCTGCTGTTAACGGATACATTTGTAGTTGTATTCTTTTCGATATTTATCCAAAATGTGCCGCGATGGAAAAAAGTTTGGGAACCGCCGGTCTACATACACGAACGATCGTGTTTCTAATGGGGACACGAACGCGCGATAAAAAAAAAAAAAAAAGAAAAAGAACAACGGATTTCCTATAAAATATAAATACGTCTGAGATAAGTTAATGATAATTATTAATAATAGATTAATAGTACCACAATTTTTTTATTTATAGTTTATAGTTCCTTTTTTTTTTTTTATTATTATTTATTGTTAGTTTAAATATTAAATTATATATGTAGTTTTGTTTATAAGAGTTTTTATTTTTATACGGTATAATACGTATATAATTATGTGTTTTTTTTTTCACCCATCTAACCCACTCCTTTCTCATCACCGAAGAGCCGGCCCCAAACACGCGATACATGTAAAGTCAACGTATCTGTCGATGACATCGTGACCGAATGCGAAAAATTATCACGAAGCGCGGAGATTCTTCTCCAACTCGACCTCACTCCAACAAGCTTTCAACGGAGATCATACAGCGGCAATACTCTAGTTTTTCCACAACAAAAATTTAAGCAAAAAAATAAAATGTAAATAATTTGTAACTCGTGTTTTTCCGCCCTTACCGCGTACACTCCTAGTCTAATCAGGCTTTAATAACCATTGTTGTTGAAACCTTAATTTATAATAAAAAAAAAAAAAAAATTATGTGTTTATACACTCCGCTAAACCTACAAACGTCAACTGTATCCAGCGTTTCCAATCCAAAGTCCTCCGTACTATAACCAAAGCACCCTTTTACGTATCTAATCATACATTACATAATGACCTAGCCGTCTCTCCTGTCAACGATGTAGCTAAGACCTTATACAGACGTTTTAACTTCAACCTGCAAAACCATAAAAATCCTCTAATCAAGGATCTTGCGTCTATAAATATACCCGGCAACCCACAAAAAAGGTTGAAAAGGCGGTGGTGTAGGGACCTACTAGTCTAGGCCAATCTAATATCCCTGTTCTTCTTTCGATATTTACTTTTTGCTATTCTTATTATATTTCCTCTTCTAATACTTCTTAACATTGTTCTAACATTTTTTTTTTTTTTTTTTTTTTTAATTGTAAAAGTGCCTTCACTGAAAGGTATCTTTAATCCGTCCTTCACGTCAAAAATACCAAATTCATCAATTTCACTTATTGTTCAAATTATGAAACAGACTGTGGAAATAAAAAAATAAAAAAAATGTGTTTTATACCATACCGTATTATTATTATACGTATCAACCCTGGCAATAACAATAACAATAACAATATCGCGTTATCGTTTTTTTTTTTTTTTTAAAAAACCGAAAAAAATATTTATAATATCGTGGTAAACGATAATAAAACACGTTCGCGTCGCAATCACAACAATAAACACCAATATATAAGCATCGTAACGGATATCATTTATCAGGACAGTCGGGGCGAAAGACCGTGCGGAATTCTCGTAGGCTACGTTTAGGTATACACTTAAGTGCGGGTTATGATAAAAAAAAAAAAAAAAAAAAAGAAGAAGAAGAAAAAAAAAAGTAATAACAATTAACCCGGACAATTATTAGGTATAGTGGGACGACGATTACGTTAATAATAATTATACTCGCCGGCTCGCCGAACCGGTCAACGGGAGACTGGCGTGTCTTGCGCGTACCGCGATTATTATTTATTTTTTTTTTTTTTGTTTTGCTTTTTCGATTTCCCACGACGTTTCTTTCTTTTTTTCTGCTTTTTTTTTTTCTTTTCCCTCTACCGGATTATCCGAAACAATGTCGGGGACTGGAGGCGGCAGTCTCACTTATATTATTATTTCCAATATAATAATATTGTCGGTCGTGCGCGGTAGTTGTGTCCGGCCACAGCGACAATGACACGGGGCGGACGAGCCAAATTGTACCGCATACGGTTTGCACATAATTATGATCTAGTGTCCGGAAACGGACGTCCGCCACTTATAATATTGTATGCAACAAAATCGCAACAAATGCGGAATACTATCGACGTTTATTCCGCAGTCCTGCGAATCGGTTAGGGGGAAGGAGAGAGAGAAAAAAAAAAAAAAAAAAAAAAATGTCTAATGTCAAAAAGACATTCGGTACATCGCGCCACGGGTGGGCGTGGGCCGCCGTTGTAGACGTGTAGTAAATAGAATGTGAATTTTTTTTTTTTTTTTTTTACATCTGTATACGCAACGCGATAAATCATTGCGAAACGAAAAACGATTCTGAGCATAGTCCGGTAAAAATTTCTTTTAATTGCCCGCGCATTTTCGTTTCGAATTGTATTGCTATGGTGCGGTAAAGGTTTTGTTCGCGTTAATAACAAAATGCCAAAAATTTTAACTTTTAAACTATTACAAATAAAAATTAAGAAATTATCGCTTAAATTTTTTTTTCTTTTTCGCCATCAAGTACAGCTAACGATGAAACTTGTGTCAATATTTTCGTGCACGTTCATATAAATAGTAAGCGAAATACCGTGATTTTTACGATTTTCATTAAAATTTTAACTTTAAACGCTTTTAATACAAAAAAAACTACTAAACTTTACCTTTAGACTGCCGAATACGACTTATGATGAACCTCATTGTAAAATTGTCAAAAATTAATATCCTCGACCAGAACAGTTTTATCCATGTTCAACTCAAAAAAAAAAAACGTTTAAAAATAATTTCTTTTGGATAGCTTAAAAATAGCCAGACTGTTGTGTTTTTAACCGAATTATAACAAAAAATAAAGACACTGTTATTACGGGGTTTTCCTAATAAACCCAGCAAACTACAACGGAAATCAAAAAAAATGCACCTACAAATGCAGTAAAGTTGTTCACAGACGGAAAAAACTTTCTTTAAAAAAATATATATATGTGCAATACAAATAAATTTAAAATATGTAGAAAAAAAGAAAATAAGAAAGCCCGGAGGTTTTATATAGGTTGTGTATAAATACGACCGGTTTAGATTTAAAAAAAAAAAAAAAAAATGATCATCGAGGTAATTGAACAGTAAATGCGAATATATATATATATTATTTTTACATTTATTTATATATTTATTTTAAAATTATTTAAATGAGAAATTATCTTGAAAAGAGATTTTTTTTTTACTTTCGTTTAGTTGTAGGGTAAAATAGCGGGAGAAAATCTCAACCGTAATTTTTTTATTTTTTTTTCAAATTTAAGTTAGGAAATTATGTTCTAGTACAGGCTAAAAGTCCTCGTGGATTGGACTGCAGATTAATTTCAATTGAGTTCTTTAAATTTTTACGAAGGAAAATATGTAATTTTTTGCGAATATTTCTGAAAATCAAAATAATTTTTGGACAAAAAAAAAAAAATGTTCGCTGTACAATTTTCTATCGAGTTTCGTAGTCCATTTGTGTTTAATTACAGCGCGAACTGGCGTGTTCACACATAATACATTTGTTGGCCACTAAGAAACCTAATTAAAACAATTTTTAATAATTTATTTTTTTTTTTTTTTCTAATTGGCCGCGAATATATTTTTTTTTTTCTACACACGGACCGCCCGTTATAATATCAGAAGTTTATACGATTATAAACACATATATATATATATATATATTTATGTATTTATGTATTTATACTAATTTGTGTGCATAAATTTAACGTAAAACGGGAACGGTACTTAAAAATATTAACAATTCAATTTTTTTTCGTTTTTTTATTTTTTTTTTTAAATGGAAAAAACGCATATGGATTTAAATCCGTCGGGCATCGATTTAATTAATCAACCGAGTACGGATACACGTGATTAAAAAAAAACCAATCGACCGACCCCGGACGTCGATATTTCCGTATTGGAATATATTTGAACGTTTTAAAACACTCAACAGACGCCCGGCAATTTTTTTTTTTTTTTTTCTTACCAACGGCAAACCAATCACGGCCCAGGGGGATTCGGTCTGTTTACATTTTAATCTTCCACGTGGTCTTATCCGGAGACGAGTTTTAAATTATTATAATATTATTATTATTTATCGATTCGTGTAGTACAGCCGGCTGCGATTCGTCTTACGCGCCGTTTTCTTTTTTTTTTTTTTTTTCATCTTAATACCGATACTAGCCGGCATAAATAATATTGTATTTCCGCCGAACACACATACGATTTATAATTATATATATATACACGTATATTGTATGCATAAGTTACACGTTTGTATTGTACGAAAATATCGTTTAGTTCAAAATCAATTGAACAAACGAAACTACAAGACGGTTGAACGGTTCCGACGGATCTAGAAAATAATTTCCGCGGAGTTGCGGGAGAGGAAACGTCCGAATTAATAATAATAATAAAAAAAAAATTGAAATTTACGTTTTCTACGTAATATTTACGGTGTTTATAAAATGCATAACGTTTAATTTGGAAGGTGTTTTTTTTATTTTATTTTTCTTCGGCACGACGGAATACTGGTGAGGAGCGCGTGCAATTGTTCATTTTGGTTTTGATTCGGATAAATCGGTCGAAAATCACGGAAAACTAAAAATTCGGTAGACGTTTTCAATTGCACTGGTTAAAGTCCATTTACTAATAAACAATATATTATAATATGAAATTTTCGAACCAGTTTAAATTAAATGAACCCACGAATAAGTGTTTGTTTTTTAATTTGTTGAATGTAAAAATCTTTCAACGCATACCCCAAATGTATTGAAACAAAAAAAATGTATTTGTAAATTATTTTGAATATTTTCGTTTTAATGTGATGTGTAGCTTCCGGATATGTTTTCCTCTAGAAATGTCAAATGTTCGGACAATTTTTATATTTTAAATTTTTTATTTTTTTTTTTTTTTTTTGTTATCGATTTGTCGTTATATTGTTATAATTATGATTTAAATTGTATTAATATCTCTTTGTCTAGCGTTATAGAAATTGTATTGAACAAAGTTAACAGCATTGTAATTATTATATTTTTTATAAGTTATGTGGAAATTGAATTTAAAAAAATTATATAAAATTGCGCCCTATAATAGAACCACGAGCAAATAACATTTTTACCGTACAATTGTCGCACCAGCGAGGACATCGACGCGAATATCACAAATATTTTTATTTTTTTTTTTTACCGTGGGCGGGGGGGGGGTAAGTTTTCATGATGTTGTTGATTAATATTAATACTTACTTGTATTTACTTGACGAGGGACGACTTGATTTGAGGGTGCTTGGCTAAGATGAGGACGATAGGGGACATATAATTATAAAATTAATTATTTCAAATACTGTTTTGCGGGTCTGCTGCGCGTAAACATCGCCGCCACTGAACCACTTGTAAATCACGAGGTATGACACGTGGTGAGTTTTTTTTTTTTTTTTTTTTTTTTTTTTTTTTTTTTTTTTTTTTTTTTAAAGTGGTAGGCCTAATGTACTGTTTTACATATGCTTGTGTTCAGCGACATTTGCTTGGCGGGTACGAGCAATTTTTTTTATGAAAAATAAATACTATACGAGATAGTAAGTGAATAATGTCGTCTAGTAGTTGGTGCATTGAGGAGGTAGTTTTTTTTTTATTTGTTTTATCCTCGTAGTTTTCACAATGACGGGGGACAAACAAACGTAGAGACCCGAGACTTTTTAGACGTGGTATAATTTTCAAAACGTTCTTGACGGTTTTTGAATTATTTGGACTTTTCGGTTTTACGCGAAACAAATAATAACGTCGTCACTTATTTGTATCGGCGTTTTTTCAAGTTGGAATTTTCGTGAAAATTCGTTAAAAACCCGAACACAATTGTAATTTATTTTGTACTTACAAATCAATACGATTATCAATTTAAATTTATTAGAACGTTACTCGCTCACAATCGTATTTCGCGTGCAACGATTTACCGTCGCGTGTAACAGATATGAACAAATAAGTTACCCGAAATATCTCAAAATATTTGTATTTTTTTTCTTTTCAGTATGTGTATTATGGCTTTAATTGTGTTGCAGAGAAATTACGGTGCGGTCGCATTGTAGTCATAATATTTCGTTAAATGTAAAACATAATTTTCTATGGCATTTTTTTAATTTTTTTTTTTTGTTTTATGTAGCACGGGAAACATTTTCGACTACAGTTTAATTTTAATTTTTTTTCTGGAGGAATTGGCGTATACCCACCATGGACTTGTTCACGAATAAGCAGCACCGATTATTATATATTTCGATATGGAGGGGGGGGGTTATCGATGTATACGATTGTTTCGCCGTTAATTTAATATCGGCGTAGAATA
Organism: Tuberolachnus salignus; assembly: GCA_956483605.1. Lineage (NCBI taxonomy): Eukaryota > Metazoa > Arthropoda > Insecta > Hemiptera > Aphididae > Tuberolachnus > Tuberolachnus salignus. The sequence goes on from OY101429.1 coordinate 32,464,579, forward strand.
TTTAACCTAAATATTTATTCGTCGATTAAAACACTAGGTAATGGATTTATAACAACACCGTTACAAACAATAAATTTTTTTTATTTTTTATCGTCATAATGATATATATATATATATATATATATATATATATATAAGTACACACACGTTATATTAATATTTTAATATTATCTAATTCGTTGCGGGGCGGTGGGAAGGGGGACCAATAATAATTGGCCGTCGACAGATTCCTACCGCCCCGTGTATATAAAATAACCGTTACCGTTTAATATAATAAACGGCGGTATTTTATAATTGATTTATTAAAAACGCGATATTTATACAATTATTCGTCCGTAATGACACACATAAAAAAAAAAAATAATAAGAAATCTAATTATATTTACACGTACAAATTGTATAATATCATTTACACTTACATAGGAACTTATCGAGTTTTTTCCTATTTTATTACAAAAAAAAAAAAAAAAAAAAAAAAAAGCATATCAATAAACACGACTAATATAAATAAATGTAGTTGATTATCGTTTTTTTTTTTTTCCTATACATAACAATCATTTAAACTAGGTGTTTGAAAAACCGGTCGAAATTTCGTACGACGGGGAAAGAATACGGTTTTTTTTTTTTTTTTGATTTTATATATGTGTAGCCTATGTCCGGATAGGGCATTATAATCGTATTCCAGTTACATAGACATATGCAACGAGGGCAGCGTGCCCGAATCAAGAAAAGCGAGATGTAAATTCTCTTTTCCATGAACCATAATGTTATTTATAACTATTATCTATATAATCGATTTTTTGATTTATTATCAACGGTATTTACTAGGTTTCATGGAAGAATAATTCAAAAATTACCAATGATTTTTCTTAAAAATTTGGCAAGCGTGCCGCCGATAATATCGAGAAATAATAACATGTAAAGACGCGGATAACATTTGCCGGGCGATAACATATAACCGATTAATTTTATTTTATCGTGTTTTCAACCGCCCTAACAAACAAACGATACACAATTTTATGCCTACGAATGTGTTTTTATTTATTCGTTTTCGGCGACGAAATCGACGGGTTAGTGTGTTACGCCCCGCGGACGCCGTACACACGGATCCGCGCGACGGATAATATCCGCCGGTCGGTTTGATGAACCTTTTTTAGTCTATATTCTTTTTTTTTTTTTTTTTTTTGTCGATCGTCGTCGGTATATACGAAATACCAGAAACAATAATACTGGGCACAATGCGATTATTAGATTAGAATTTGTCACGTAGAGTCATGACAATAAGCGCAATATGCATTACAATAATTATTATAATAATAATACGCCGCGACGCCGTAGACACGTCTTCACGAAACGTCGTGGTCGGAGTGCTGGAAAAACGTAAAAAAAAAAAAAAAAAAAACACGAAAACAATAATAAAACGGGGATTTTTTTTTTTTACATATTATTATTTGAAGTAATTTTTTTTTTCTATTCTGCCGGTGGCGTACAGTGTATAAATATTTTGATTTCCATAACCGGCCGAGAGGACATTCTTGACGACGACGACGACGACGACGACGCTTGTCGTAACTATAACTACTTGGCAGCCGAGTCGGAAATAATTTTTCTCCTGCATATTTTCATTCCCAACGGACCTTGACGCACTTTTTTGAAACAGTTTATGGCCTGTGCGTGTGTCATCCCGCCGACGGACTCGTCGTTTACGCACAATATCTCGTCACCTGCAAACACACAAAATCGGAAACGTTCAAATGAATGGTGTAGAAAGGCTCGATGTAAAAGACGCAGTATACTATAATACAAAAGTATTCCGATAGTATTCACTCGCCCTGCAGCCCGTGTAGGCCCGTAATTATCGTCCAAGGACTGTTTGTTATTGGGTATGGACGATATCTGAGTTTTAATATACTTTTTTATCATGGTCACAGATTGTCAATTGATATTATCGCGATAAGAATAGACGACAAGAGGTGTGCCTGTCGTACTCTGCAAGCTTATATTGTTATTTTTACCGTTTAAATCAACGTTTTAAATGCGTTAGGTTAGGTCAAACTGATGGTGGTTAAGTGGCTTTAAGGACTACTAAGAGCCCGGTTTAGACAAGGGCATGTTCTCTGATGAATTCTTAGGTTCGAGAAATATCCGAGTACCAATTCACAGATACGTTTCGAAAAGTATTTTTTTATAAATTTTGAATTAATTTAACATTTTCAACACGGTGTAACACGATGCGCTTCATTTGAAAATAATACGGAACAATTTTAAAAGAAAAATATTTATATTAAATATTCGATTCCAAATACAAATATTTTTGAAAAATATTTAATTTTTCAAGAAGTATTTAAAATATGTATTCGAATACTGAACAAGTATTCGAAAATTCCATACGTATGTTCTGGTAGCGTTCATTTTTCCCGTCCTATTTCTTTCACTATTATAGCATTACATCATACATTTCAGACATTTTTATGTCGAGAAATTTCCAAGTAGGCATTTTTTAAATACAACTCGAATCGTCGGTACAACGGCCACAACGTCCAGTATATCGCATATTTTTTTTTTGGCTCGTTTTTAGAATTTTTATAATTAGTGAATTATAGTCAATTGGTATTTGCAGTGTTGTTCATACAGTATTTGAGTCACGGTTTTTTTTTCTCAAATTTTTGTATCTGTGAATAACTTTTCTACCAGAAATCTTGATAATAACTTCACGAAAATTAGAACAGTTACGAATTAAATAATTATCCTAGGATTTCGCAAAATAGTTCAAATTCTTATACGTAAAATTTATTTATTTACGGAAGTGTACGATTATAATTTAAGCTATTGGAAAAAAAAAAGGCTCAGATACCGTTATTGATAATTTCACGTCCTAAAAAACAGGAAAAATTAATTTTAAATAATAATTTTATTACTATTTTGGTCGTGACAAAAATAAAATGTAAAAACGAGTGAGTAGTAAATGTATGTTATTTTATGTATTCATTAAACCGGAAATACGTATAATGAAAAAACAACAATCAATACTAAGAGAAAAGTAGGTTTAAAATGTATCTTTTTAGTTTTCACTGTTGATTTGTATAAGCGGTATTCAGGGCCCTCCAGACTATTTTGCCTAGGGTGACGTAAAACCGTAGCCCGGCACTAGTATACAGCTACTTGTAAAATAATTCAATTGTTTTTTTTGGGAATTACGACGTAGGTACGAGTTTTAGACATTGCGGAATTTAACAATTGTTCGCCGTCATTCAATTCGATATAATAAAACGAGTAGCAAATAAGGCATATGAACTCCGGCCGTTAATGGTCGTAAACTTCTAAATCTATTATAACGATTTATACGTCTGTATTTTTCAATCTAATACATAATACTAACAACTCGATTGCCACGAGACTCGATTCGGGATCTCGCGGTACTGAAATTCTCTGCCGCGAGTGTATTTTCGAAGAAATTGCTATAAAACGATTGGGTAATTTTTTCCTCAGCGCCTAAATTAAGACGTAGGGTTTTGTATTTTTAAAACGTCAGATATTGGGTCTCGTAATACTGAAAATGAATTTTTCGATCGTTATGAATTAATACATCGCTTAAACGAAACGATTGCCCGCGAGTCCGTATTGCAGGCGAGCGAAGTTTTTTTGTTTTTAAAAATAAAAATAAAAACCGCGGCAAACAGTTGAGTTAATAATTCGCACGATAAATTAAACGATTTTGATCATTTTTTCGTAATCGTTATACGGGGGTCGATAAAAATCCGGCTATTCGAATTATAAAATGTTCTCGTATTTTATAAAATAAGTACTGCGCCGGCAGTACGTTTTCATGAATAATTTGTAACATTAATATGCTTACCTTCGAACAGTGTGCCGTTCTCGGCGGCTTGGCCGCTCGTGAAGACAGTCTTGACGAAAATGCCCATTTCTCCTTTTGGCGAATCGGACCCGCCCACGATGCTGAAGCCTAACGATTTATGACCGGTACCCTTGTAGAACGTCACGTCCATGTACACGGTGCTCATGGTCGGAGTCGGAGATTTTGACGAATGACCGTTGTTCATTTTGTTGGCCAGGACCCGATTGATGACGGAAATGGCGTTTTGTTTGGTCTCGGCGTTGCAGTAACTGCGGTCATATGTCACGGCGGTGGCGGTGGCGGTGGCGGTGGCGGCGGTGGCGGCGACGGCGACGGCGACGGAGGTCCCGGAGCCCGCGGAGGCCGGGTCCGTTTGTTCGGACCTGGACAGTACGACGTCCACGTAATACTTGTTGGCTATGGTAAAACTGTGGTTCAGTATTTTTTCCACTTCGTACATGTCGGTAATGCCCCGCAATAGTTTACCGTTGACGTTGATTATCTCGTCGTTGACTTTAATCCGGCCGTCCCTGCGGAAAAGGAATTTATATATTTCTGAGACGGTTTGGAGGACATGCGATTGTAAGATACGATGTATCCGCGAAGAAGTATTGTTTTGTGGACGGGTAGAGGTGAAAGAGGAGCCGGAAAAACGGGGGCAATAGGAGGTTATCGCACCTCCCCTCCTGATAAAATATAAAGGTTCAAGAAATGCCTTATGATTTGTATGTTGAATATTGAAGCGAAACTCGAAAAAATATGGACACACGCAAATCGGTTTTCCGAATTTTCTTCAATTTCGTGAAAATCGAAAATTATTTTTTACCATTTAATGACCGCCTTTAGGATAAGACTTTTTCACAAATCCACTGCCCGATACCCGTTTAAGGGGAATGTGCACGACCGTTTTTACGTTATTTACGAACCTAAAGTAGCTATACGCCTAACAAAAATGTTAGTACTTACAGATTTTAAAAATTAAAATACGTTTGAATTCATAAACAAGTTTACATTTTGTCGGTTAAAGAATTTTTTTAAAAAAATTTATCAAATTTTTCGTATAGATTTGTCAATTTTTAATAGTAAATAATTAAACGAAAAATGTTAATATAAAAAATATGTTTCGGCCTATACAAAGTAAACTTGTTTACCAACTCATATATCTTTATATTTTTCAAATCTAACCACAGTAAGTATTTCAATAATTTGTGTCAGTCGTCATTAGGTGTTTATGCTAAAAATGCCATGGACTTTGCAAGGGGCCTTAAACCGAAAATACGATTAAAATTAACTCTTTGTGAAAGTCTGACAAATAAAATTGGAACAATAATAAAAACCAGTTGTATTGTTTTATTCGAGCCGTTTTTATATATTAAGTTTAATACCTATATTTTATTTCAGTTATCCACAAAAAAAAAAAAATATATATATATATTTCTGAAATGATTTTTAGATTATTAAATTACGTATTAATTTTCAAGCGTTTAAAAATATTTTTGATCAGCCACCACGGTTCAAAATGTCTTTACGGTGTCACTGGACTAGTGGAAAAGCGGAAAGGAGACGGTTAGACGTCACGACGAAGAATGATATATATTCGAGCACTGAAGGGGCAGACCGAAAGACAAGTAGAGATTTAAGATCAAGGTGGCCGACCCCGATTAGTTGGGAAGAGAGACAGTAGTGGGTAGAAGAAGAAGTTTTACTATTAATGTCGGTTGAGACATTTTTTTTGGTACTCGTAATCTCGAGTGCTCGACATTACTCAAAAAAATAAACGCTACATCTGGGTATAAATATTTTCAAAACCAGATATTTCCGATAAGAATGGTTCGAGTTTATAAAAAACGATTTTATGGTAAAACATAAGTGTATCTATTATGATAACGACGTTTATGTTTCGTTTTTCCATTTGTTTTACGCACTCCAAAAAGGCCAGCCATTGATAATAATTAATTAATAACAATATTATCATCATTATTAGTCCAAGACTGTGATCACGGTTGTAGAAAATAAGGTCTGACCACTCCCCCCTCGCCAGCCAATTTTCAATGTTCTGCTTATTTGGGCGAAAACGTTTAAAATTGTCACCACATTTTTTAATAGCGCTGCTGGTCAGGCATTTTTGAGGTTAGGAAAAATTACCGGTATTTGTCGTAAAAATTCGAATAGAAATATTGCATTATTGTAATACCGTTTTTATAATAAATTATTACAAATTCGATCAAAATTCGGATAAAAATGTAAGCATAGATCAGTTTACAAATTTGTCACCCATAAACTCGAGTCATCAGCATTTAATACATTTAATTAAAGAAATAGCGTCAATGAAAATCCCAAGAGACCCGAACTTATCATATGCGAAAAAGTAAATTTTTTTTTAAAATTGTAATATATTTTACTTACATTTTTGTTTATTTGTACGACGCCTCATCGGCAACATTTTTAAACGTATTAGCTAAATTAAGTGAAACACTGATAAGGTGCAGAGTTGTCTGACCTTATCTTCTAAGACCGCGACTGTGATAGCGTGGTTATTGATAGTAAACAAGAAAAAATGATATCGAGTTTTTGCTCGGTTATTACGTTTTTAGTTACGAGGATTTGACATTCGAAGTCGACTGGAGTCGAAAAAATAAATACTCTACTCAATTTCAAAAAATTAAAACTCGCTCGACTCTATGCATTATAGTTTTGTATATATTAATAAAATTTATATTATTACCTATAAGCTATTTTGCCGGGCTCCAGTTTCATTACGACAAATCTAGTCTCGTTATAGTCGGCCGCGTGTTTGACGACCATTTTCAAATAAACGCCGATGTCGTCTTCGTACTGGGATTTTAGCAACCGGACTATTTGCATGCGACACCGCAAATCGTTAAGGTCGGCCGGCAACGACGTCAGGTCGGCGCAAGGCGGCGGCGAACGGTTCTTGACGAACATCCGACGGTGAAAGTTGGGCGTCTCCTGCTTCGATTGCTGTCTGTCCGACCGTATGCGGTCGTTGATTTCGCGGTTTTTCTTGTAGAACAGGCACATGGACGGCACGTTGTAGTCCTTGTCGCTGTGCCGCCTGGGCGACGCCGGTTCCGAGGGTTCGTGCTCGAACTCGTTCAGACTGTCCGTGGCCAGTGACTTGGTATCGCCGAACCCACTGTCCTCGTCGGTGCACGCTTTCTGGTGATGGTGATGATGATGGTGATGGTGGTGGTGGTGGTACGTGTCCAGCGTCCTGGGCCCGTCGCTGTCGTATCCCGATTCGTTGGACGAGCTCAGGTTGCTGAACACGCGTCGATATTCCCGGTCGTCGTTGTCCATCTCTTTGAACAGCTCTTCGGTGACGACTATTTCGTGATGGGCGGGACCGCTGATACTGTTTCTGTTTTGTTTCACGCTGGCTCTCGCCTGCTGCAAATGACGGTGGCTAACGGCGCCGCCACCGCCGCCACTGCCGCCGCCGCCGCCGCCGCAACCGCCGCCACTGCCGTTGCCGCCGTTTTCTTCCGGCAACACGGACAGCCTGGACCTGAGGAACGCGTACGGAAAATTTGGTTTTTTCGACGTGCCCAACTTTGATATGTTGTCACAGCTCCGGGTCTTCAAGGGCACGTACCCGGGTTCCGTGGGGGATTTCGTGTCGGCGCAGTCGTCCGTGCTGCAGTGCATCAGGGTCCGCGGTTCCCCGCCGGGATCCAAACAGTCGGCCGGGTCGTCTCCTTTCATGTACGACGTGGCCAAGTGGGACGTGGACACGCTCCTGTAGAGCTGACAATCGCCGTTCTGCGTCCTGTTGGATTGCTGCAACTTCTCCCGGAAACTGTTGCTGTACAGGCGCGAGTAGCTCAGCATACCGGTGGACCCGATGCGCGTGAAAAAACCTTTCAGAGTGGACGACTTGTTGTCGTTGCAGGACGACGGTTGTCCCAGTGGCCACACCGGCTGTTTGCATGTCACGCTGTCCCTGGACGACAGACTGTCCAGGGAATCGCGGGACTCGCTCTTCCGAAAAACCTCCAGTCGTTTGCCCATTTTTCTGCCCCAAGTGATTAATTCTGTAAAACAACGACGATATCAATAAAACCTTAATGGTCTTTTAAAACATTAAAAATATACCCAATTCCAGATCAAGGACTGGAACCGAAACCGAAAGAACCGGTGCCCGAAGGAAATTTGAGTACCAGAACTTTTATTGTAAATCGTATTTCTCAATTCAAGAAACCGGTACCGGAAACTTTTAAATAAAATACAAATATTTTCGGTTCTTAGAAATAACTGAGTACACAATTACGTATGAGTTACCATGTTAATTATTTTGTATATAGTTTTTTTTTGAGTACATTATTTTGTTTGAAGTTTTATTATAAAGAACAGTATCTAATAAGCAAAAAGGAAAACAACTAAAACATTATGTTTTATTACGCTATTTTGTTGGTAGTTATATTCTTAAAAAAAGTTATTACTAAAAAGCAATAGCTAATGTTATTTGGAACATAGCATTATTAAGAACCGGTGTTAATTGGAACCTTTATTTTATAATTTTAAGAACCCGGAACTGGAACCAAAACTGATTTATTTTTATTTTTAAGAACCGAACAATCCATCAAGGCTCCTGTCCCTGTTCCAGGCACGAGTAGTAATAATTTTTTCGAAAGTATTCAAAACTGTATTCTGCATATTTTTAAGTAGTATTTTATTCCTTAAAAGAATACGTTTTGAAAATACTTTTTTTCTTTTTTTTTTACTCGTTTTAGAGTGTTTTATAATATATGAGTAAGTGATCTCAAACAGGTTTTGATTATTTTTAATTTTACTCGTGTTGTGGCGTCCTCTTACGTCCTCGTCCGAACTTGACTTTACATATTTAGATTGTATAAATAAAATATTTCGAATACTTTTCGTAGAGTATTCGGAATATTATGTCAATACTATCATTATAGAATATTCTGAATTTATTTTAAAAAGTTTTTTATCGGTGTTTGTCTAATTAATTTAAAATATTTAAGTTATTTTATTACGATTTTAAATATACTTTTCACGTATTATGTACTTTATTTTGAATTAAAATTCAAATAAATGTTACTATATACTGTCGTTATGTTGAATCTCAAGGGAATCAGACAAAAATTCGAGATATTGAGTTTTATTAAAACTTGAAAAAAAAATAATTTAAAATAATTTCAATACTTAGAATATTAATACATTAAATGTACTTTCATTGCGTATGAATATATATATATATATATATATATATATATATATATATATATTTTTTTTTATTCCGTCAGTAAAGTTTGTATAGTTTTTATACGGCTTTTATCTACAATGATGGTTTTCTAACGCGACAACGCAGAAATAATGGTTTCTGATCAAAATTTTGTTATCTATTTGTGTCTCACACATGTGCGGTCCATTTCTACATGGAGTGTGTAAAAATTCTCTCGCCGGCAGTAATATTCGGTTCATCGAACAATATTTCTAATAATATTCATCGCAATATATTTCGAGTATCTATTGGAACGAAAAACGATTGATTTTTGATTGAATTATTGAGATTAAAACGCAGTATCGAGTGCAATAGAACTCAACGGTTCTTAACCTTTGGCGGCACGCGGACCCCTGTAAAAATAATCTTTGAAGCTCCCGCGGACCCCTCGAGTTTACGAGTAAAAACATATTATTTTAATAACCGAATTTGTTCGCGTAACATAAGGCAATTTAAGCGGTTTTTTTACACGAAAGTCTATTTTCCCATTACAAACTATACGAACATATCTTTAATAATACAATAATAATAAAAAAAAAAAGTTAATTAATAATGCCAAGGCTGATGTTGCATTTCTGCTACAAGTTTCGATATTTCAGACTCGATACTCTGGGTAGTTTTTTAACCGCAGATCGGAATCTATATTTTGCAACCGGTTTTTTTTATACTTATTCTTAATTATGTACACTAGAGCAGAAAAATCTTTTTCGCAGAGGTATGTAGTGGGGAATGGTATTAATACTCGCAGAGCCTTATTTGATAGTTCTGGACAATCGTCTCGTACATGTAACCAACAATTTGCTTATATGTATTAGTGATGGGAATAATCAGGATTTGCGAAGTTTGAGAATCCGGATTTTTTGATTCTGAAATTCGAAATCCTACATATATTGTGATTTTTATATGAATCCAAATTTTGGTTTTTGAAATTGTGATTTTATATCCTTTAGTTCATAAATCAACAATTATTATTATCTTATTGTTAATAGCATTAAACGTGTAAAATATTGAATTCGTTTTTACAATTCAAAAAATATCACAAATAGAAATTTATTTAAAAAAAAAAAAAAACATAATAAAATCATATATATTACTAGTTGGCCCGGCAAACGTTGTTTTACTCGTAAAAATACAAAATTTCGGACTATTCAGATTGAAAATCCGGATTTTCAAATAAATGTGGGATTTGGAATTTCGGAATCCAATAATCCGGATTCTCGAACTACGGTAAATCCGGATTTTACTCATCGCCAATACGCACGCCGTCGTATAGTCGGCGGTCGAGCCGTAGGGTTTCCGATCGACAGAGGGGAATAGAAAAAAATAAAAGAGAGACATTCTTCCGTCAGTAGCCGGCAGCGTCTTAAAGGTAGGCAATAATAATGATATACAGTCGAACACAAACGATTATACGGTCGGTAATTAAAACAGAAGACGTACAGAACACAAGCGCGGCGGCGTAGATACGAATAATTCTTCTTCTTCTTCTTCTTCTTGTGCTCGCACTAATCGCCTGGAGATTGCTTGCACACGGCGAGGCGGCGACGTGTATATTATAATAATGTACGTATAAATGTATTATATAAAATATAAATGGCGTACAGAGAGACTCCGGCTGAGCATTATTCGTGACCGGCAACAATCGCGTTCGAGTATAATAAAAATCTTTATTATTATTATTATTATTATTTTACTCGGATTCCGTTTTCGTAACGCCAAAGTTGTCCGAGATTTCCCCCGCGCACGCCTTCCGCGCCGCCGTTCCTACGCGGTACGCACATAGATAGAATATCTATACCGCGTTACCGAGATCAACCAGTCGGGTAACCGCTCAAGGTTGTCGGGTTTACGGTACGTCCAAAATTTCATTATCGTCCCAAGGTCGCGTGCGCGTACATATATAAAGTCGGAACGAGACAACGCCGCCGCCGCGTGTTTCTTTCAGCGCGCTCGTCCGCTCGCTCCTTCTTATAATATTATAATATAAAATAACCGATAAGTATAATAAAAAAAAGCAAAAAAAAAAAAAAAAAAAAAGGGTTAACGATTTGCCCCCGGGACGAGATTTTATTTAAACGAGTATGATTTATTTACACGGACTTTGGCCGTACGTGCGTGCGTGTTATTACGGCAGTACTCTACGTCGTCGTCGTCGTTAATATACCGACGACGACGACGGTCTGAATTAATATTTGTAATTAAATTTTTGGCGTATAATTTTCATCGCGATCTATACGCACCGTCATAATAACAGTAACAAACTACCTGGCGTCGTAATCATTTTTTTTTTTTTATAGTTCGGCCTAAACCGGCGCCGAAACTGGCTGAAAAACTAGGAGAGGGGAAATAATTTATGGTTAGGTTAGGCGCTAAAATCAAAACCACCAGGGGCGGGGCAAATTTTTTTTTTTTTTTATATTCTACGTATACATAATTATCAACTATTTTTTTTAATCGCTTAACTACTAAACAAAACTTAAAACAAAAAAATACATACGAAACAATATATCGTTATTATTTCAGTGTTAGTTTTCGTGTTTTTCTAAGCCAGACAAATGCGCGTTAACCTTACAACAATACGTCAACGTGTTATAAAACGGGACAAACGTGAAATATATATATATATAAACTTTTACGAAATAATTTAAGGGAAAAAAATATTTTTTATCTTATGAATATCAAGAATATTGCATTGTTTTTTTTTTTTTTAGAAGATTCGAAGATTTGTACTGTTATCATAACTGTGTGGAGGGGGTGGGGGTAAAATGATACCTTAACATTTTTTTATTTTTTTTTTTTGTATTTAGTCATAATGTGGAGATAAAAAAAAAAAATAATACTAATAATATCGTCGTTTTTCTATTGGTTTCAGGACGGGCACAAATTCGCACGCTCATCGGTGGTCATTACACGACATCGGTACGTGCTTATGCGGCTACCATTTATCGAACATTAAATTACGTCCCATTAATCGTAACGCGACACACACACACGCAGTTTTAAGCAAAACAGATTATTTATTATATTAAATAATTTATATGTGTAATTAATACATAGGTACATTTGAATAAAACAACATTTCGTATGTAACGGCTATAGAAAATCTAGAGAAAAAAAAAATAAAAAATAAAAAATATATACATAAAAATCAAACGAAATTAATTAGTTTATTTATTTAGATCTATATAAGATAAACAGATAGTATACGTTTATTTTATCTAGATGAGAAGAAAAGATAAACGTTTTTTTTTTTAATTTTTTTTTTTTTTTTTATCTAGATAACTTACGCCGTACACTGTATATACGTATATTCTACTAGTTTCGGCCGATTGTCGTATATATATTTTTTTTCCTAACATAAAAAATAATATACACACACACACATCAACGAAATATATTTTATTGCATACCGGGGTCTTGTTTAGTCACCGTATATCGTTCTATGTTTATATGCACCGTGTAGATTTAACTACGTTTTATTATATTATTTATTACCTATATTCAAATAGTACCTCTATATATAGAGGTGTACTTCTCGAAAACGAGTAAAAAAAAAAAAAAAAATAAAAAATAAAAATACAAATAAAAGAAAGTAGGATATAGGCAGAGGGAAATTTAATTTATACCCGTACGCTACGATAAACCGTTGCTAACGAAAAACGATTCTGAGCCGAGTTCGGTTAATCGTAGTTTGAAATGCCGTGATAAACGAGTATATATTATAAATAAAAAAAATTTAGTGGAGTTTACAGATTTTCGATATTTTTATACGGCCACGCGGAAGACTCACCACGAATCTCGTGTCAAATTTTCGAACATTTTTGAAAAGCTAACAAAACCGAATAAAAGCTAAATAAAACTCGAACATTTAAAACATCTTAAATAAATAAAAATATGAAAACGTCAAATATTTCGAAAATTTAACCGCGTTTTGAAAAGAGTAATCAATATAAGTATTCGATGGAAATTTCACATCTTTACGGTTTTTTTTTTAACTGAACTACAAAAAAAAAAAAAAAAAAAAAAAAATCTAAAACAACAAAAAACCGTTATCATCGCGTAACTGTTCCCGTTTTTTCCCCGTTAAACTACAAGGACAATAAAAAAAAATTACCCCCTCCAATGCAAAGGACTGGGTCCTAAATTCTATAAAAAAAAAAAAAAAAATAAAAGCTCCCTTGTAGTTTTTTTATAGACAGACGAAAAAAAATATCGCATCATATGAGACGTATAAGTAAAACCGCTACATTCGTCGATCATCGCGCATAGAATCTAAAATTAAATATTTCTGTTTATTATAATTTATGACGAAACGATAATTTATTACGAGTTTTTAGCATAAATATTCTATCATAAATTATATATTATGTATTGTAAAAAAAAAACAAAAACGTCGAAGTAACGTTTTGTTTTGCCTTGTATTATCTATACGTAAATATATATTAAAAAAAAAATAAAAAAAATTAAAAATTAAAACCTATGTTTGGATTATAATATATATATTTGACAGGAACACAACACGGGCACGAGTCATAGATATAAATATATAGGGGATTAATGGCCGTGAAAGTATTAAAACTAACAACCGCCGCCGTGCGAATAGGTCAATAGTCGGAGGATTAAAACAAAAAAAAAAAAAAATAAAAAAAATAAAGAACAATAAAAAATAAAACAAACAAGTACGTACGTTTAAAGTGTTGCAACACTGTGTTTTGTTCGGGTTTTTTTTCGTTTTTTTTTTTCTTCTTTTTAACACGACCACACGGGTTCGTTTAAACCGTATATCGGGTGGGTATAGGTGTGTATTTATATATATATATTTATAATCGTTAAGTGTTTTTCGAATACGTTCAACAATACATTTAGACATTCTCTCGAATAATTCTATTATTACAATTATTGTAATTATTTATTTTTTTTTTAAATGACCGGACTATTGGATTCCGGGTTTCGAACAAATCGGTAACCGTTAATCGACGATTTTTCATCGCCGTCCGAAAAAATCGGACAATCCCGTCGTCTTTTACAACGCCGGGTCGCCCGGACAAAAACCATTCGGATATTTTTTTACTATTATAATACACGTGTGTAGCATTATACGTGTATAGAAATACGATTATCCGCTTATAAACGATATGTAAGTTGAAATATTCACCGCGGCATTATATTATAATATTATTGCGTTCGACCGAACAGGTTCTCCAGCGTCGGCGCGCGTACGTACGCGTTTTTAATATTTCAACCGGCAGTGTCCCCTCGCGGTCGTCACAACAACGTAATAATATTAATAATAATAATAATATTATTATTATTATTATTATTATTATTATTATAATAACTGGGGTCCGGGGATTTGTGTGCATTTACGTATTCGTAACGGGTGTGTGTGGCAGTTCGACGACAGTAAGAAATGTGAACGATTTGCGTAACGGAAAACGCATAGAGAAAAAAACAAAAAAAACAAAAAAAAAAAAAAACGTTTATTTTCCGTATAAATAAAAAATATATATATATGAAGAATTTCCCGTGTTTAAGCCATATCTTCTTATATAAATATATAGATCGAAATTAACCGTGCAGTGTTGCGTTCTAAAACTACACGACCGATATTGATTGAGATTGTGCTCATGTGGTCCAACTTAAAATATAGAATGGTTTTTATTTATCTCGAACAAGTGGATCGTCACAATTTTTTTTTTTTTTTTTTATAGGGGAAAAGGGTTGTGTGTGTGTGTATATATACACAAATCGATAATTAATACGTTACTAGGGAAACATCGTTGCATAGTTACCAAAAAACATATCATTTTTTTTTTTTTTCGTTATTCTATAGACATAAAAGCCGATTAAATGGTTTAATTGGATTGAACATACATAAACATACAATACCACCAATTGACGTTCATCAAATTGTTGACTCAGAAAAAAAAACCATAGAAGGATGGATTTGGAAGACTGGTCAAAGTAATTTGTTCAATTTATAAGTTTTTAAATAAAACGTTTATAAATTCTGTTAGGTTATTATTATGTAGATAACAATTAGGCGTACATACGGTCTAAAACTACACGAGCGATTCTAGATGGAATTATGCTCATGCGCGCGATTTGGTCCAACTTAAAATATAGGATAGATTTTATCTCGACCAAGTGGACTGTCCATTTTAAACATTTTTTTTATTGCAAATTTAAAGATTTCTTTATAGGAAAAGAGTTGTGTGTGTGTGTGTGTATATATACACAAATCAATAATTACTACGTTACTAGGGAAACTATCGTTGCAAAGTTACCAAAAAACATATATTTTTTTTTTCGTTAATCTATAGATATAAAAGCCGAATACCATTCACTCGCTCACTGATCAACGTCCAGACCAATCCGCTGGACCTCCGAGAGACTTGGAATTTTGGTGGTTATATATCGTATGGCGTGGGTGCCTAACAGCCTAAGCGAGACAAACGATAAACGAGATCGTTTTGTGTATTCACTTTTAATTTTAATAAAATGCCGCGAAGAAAATCAAACCGCGTAAAAACCGCGATAGGACCGATAAAGTTGGGCGATGGGTAGAAGTGGATCGTTAAATCCACGGATAATTCCAATTTTTCGCGGGCAACGCCGTGCGGGACAGCTATTTTTTGCATAAAAGTACATTTAAACCAATTATTTTATTTCTATTTCACCGTAGAAAATAGATTACGATTTATGAGTGCATGACGTATCGTTCGGAAATAAATTGTATTTCATTTATTTTTGGATAGTTAGTGTTTGGAATATTATCTCGTTAACAATACCGACCGATTTTTCATAATTAAATTTCATTTTTAAAATTATATTTTTTGAACCGGTGTGCCGTTTTTTCGGAAATAATCCGCTAGTCAGTGTCGGTACTGATTACTCAGTGTTCGCCCGTGTCATTTCGTGATCAGCGTTCCGTAAATACGTTTTTGTGTACGATTTTGTTAAATTAGTTTTTCGTACATTCGTAAATTTTAAAATGCCGAAAAGTCGTTGCGGTTTTCCAACTTTATTAAAAAACCGGATTGCATTTTATAATCAAACATACCACTTCATTTTTACCATGGTTTTCAACAATTTGACAAATTACAATGCAATTATATATCGGTTACTATTAACATTGAACATATTGTATTTATAATTTTATTATACGTATTATGTTGTTTTTTTTTCATTATTTAATACTAAAATTTAGCGTACATATACGTCCACGACGTCGTCCCGTCACATATTTATCTCCCCTATTTTACGCCAGGTGTAGATAATATGTCGAGGACAAATAGTACATTGGATCGAGGGCAACTGATGCATTTCACTCTAGGTAGTTTGTGGGGAATTGGTAAAATAAATTAGTCAAAAGGTACTTTTAAGAGCAACTGGAACATGCCCATTCAATGGAACATCGGGTACAGTGAAACGTCGATGTCGATATTGTAAATGATAGTGACTATTCGACAATGAACATACACTGAAGCATGTTCACGGTGTATCATGAGGATTTTTCAACAGGCTAATTAGGTTAGGTTAGGTTAGGTTAGGCAATTATCTAAAACGAAATGCTTTTGGACAGCTTTCCAAGTACAAGTACATTGACGACGACTACATACGTGAATTATATGAAAAAAATAACACTGACCGCACTCATACTTTGAATACTCAAACTGCTCTTAGGAATACAGTTCAGCACCGTGCAGATCAAAAAGGCCATTACTCTTATGAAAGCACGGTCATTATGTTACACGACGCCAAAAAACAGACATCGATGGACACGTTTTTTTACATACAATAATATAAAACATAATAAATATATGCATGTACGGTAATTTACAATATGTAATTTTTAATATGTACCTCGATACTTTTTTTCATTTTATTTTTTATTTTTTATAGTACAGTAAAACTTCCGTTAACGGTCACCTCTATGTAACGATCATTTGTTTTGATCTCGTCAAGTATTAAGAGAAAAGGGGAAATTCATTAATATCTCTATATAGCTGGCACTCTAAATAATGCTAAAAATATAAGTATTTTGTATTCAAAATAGAAATTTTAAGTGCGTGGTTTGTCTAAATAATTTAAGACGGTATATAGTTGCGTATCAATAGGTTGTCAACTCGTATGCAAGGAAAAACTTTTTTTCCGATGAACACTGAAGAAAATAGTATTGATATCAAGTCATTCATCACTAGAGATACTGATGAGGAAGAATTTAATGAATAAACTGAAGAAGCTGAATATCCTGAATGCAATGTATCAAATTATTTTCAGAGGTTGTTAATCAAATAAAACAATTTTACTCTTCAAAAAGGTGACGTAGGTGGTTTTAACGTATTAAGAACAGAAGAAATTAATTTCGAAAAAATTTGTTCAAATAATAAAAATGTATAACAAACTAATATTACTTAATATTTTTTTTAATACATATTTACAATGTAATGAATATATAAAATTATATATTCATTACACATTATTTTAAATTCTAATATGCAACAACTTTTTAAATTGTGCATAGTAAATAACTCTTCAGTGTTGCACATGTCATAAATAAATTTTTATCGTGTACATGTAGATATTATTGTGTATTTGTTTTTTTTTAAATTTATATGCACTTCTGTATAGTGGTCATCTGGAAATATTGCACTTCTGTTAACGGTCACCTCTATAGGACGGCCACTTCTAAATAGCGGTCAGTACTTCCGGTCCCTTCGGTGACCGTTATATGGACATTTTACTGTATACAATTTTTTTAAAACAAATTAATAAATACAACCATTAGAAACAATCGGTTAATTGACACATTACGCCTTGGTCCAAGAGTGTTCCTAATAAGCGGCTTCTACGTGTATACGTTATATTAAGACGTTATACCTACTGATGTAATACTTTTGAATACACGAATAAAGAGAGATGAAAAAACATTTTTTTTTTTTTTTTTTTTAAAAATACACGTTTATTAAAAAATATTTGAAAGGCGGTTAATATGTTTCACACGGATACCATATGGTTATATTATCTGGTGTATATGGTTACGAATATCTGCGAAACGCGTGCATAGTATGCGCGATCAAACACCGAGATTGTAAAACGACATAATATTTTAATAATCAAAACAGGAAATTAATTACGGGGCTCTGCGGCGGTTGCGGTTGTGAAATTCAACTCGCTCATAGATTTGACTCTTTGGATTATGTAATTTCGTTTGACTCGCGTTCACTATTACCTATGTATTATGTCCAAGACCAGTTGTATTAACACCGAATGCGCATAATAGGAAGGTAACCCGTTTAGAAAAATTACAAGTTTATTTATTTATTTACTCTTTCGATAACTTTTAACTCGTCTAATACAAAACAGAATGTTGGAAAAACAACGTTAGTTCTTTCTTTTGAATAGCTAATTTTTTTTCGACTCGGTTATTTTCCTAAAATTTCAATTATTTCTAAAATTGTTCACCAATTTTTTTTTTTTTTTTTTGCATTAATTTGTCGACGGAAACGATGTATTCCTACTCGAATATAAAGTTTAAATATTAAAGTAAAAACTACATGTGTGTGTTTCTATAACTCGAATTATAGTTTCCCAAACAATTTGTAACTTAAATTAGTTACCCGAATTCGTTAATATTTTTAAAATAAAACTATAATTTATCTTGGTAGGCGAATAACATTTAATTTTTTTTTTTCAGTTTTACGAGAATCCGAATAATATTATACAGTTTCACAAAGTGTTTTTTTTTTTTAGCGGACGACGGGAGTTAAAATCGAATGCAGGAGCGTCCCGATAAATATAAATAATATTATTATTTACAAAAGGTAAAAAAAAAAAAAAATTTTGTTTAAAATATATTTTTTCCTTGCGAGTTAATCTCGGGTTTTTTCTTTAAAGTTACTCTAATCACAGGTATCTGATTATGAGTTACAGTTACAGTAGCTAAGTTACATTATAAGTTACAAGTTAAAAACAAATAAATATATAAACTAAACTCAATGATATTGTATTGAATCGGTAATACGGAATGATACGTTCCTTTACTGCAGACAAATGCATTGTTTAATGTTTTATATTATAAACTAAAGTACGGATGAATAATCGCTCGACTGTACTCGTATTATGTCATAAATATTTAATATTTGATAACGATTAAAGAAAAAAAAAAAAAAAAACCGAATAAACAACACATTGATGACACAACTAAGTAATAATGATAAATTATTCGGCCTGTATTGTTCCGCTGTAATCACAAATTGAAATTAACTCGGTTAGTGGTTCTCACCCGTCCCTGACAATTATCAATTCAAATAATAATTGGCGATTTCCGTGATCCCCCCCCTCCACACACCTCCGGGTTGTCTTTTGTTACGTGTTACGGATTGTAACGAGTTGGATTTTTAAAACTACTCGAAAATGTCGTAACCGATTTACAAGAGTTACGTAACTTTGTGATACGCGCGTAACCGATTACTGGCCATCCCCGGACGCGCGTTTTTCGTGTGTTTTATTCGTATTAATTACTGCTAAATATTTCTTTCGCTTTCGCGGACGGCGCGCATATAAAATAATATAAAAACCGTACAAACATCGCGCGCGGTATAATATAATACCGGTAACCGAAGTCGTATAAAAAAAAAAAAAAAAAAAAATAATATGTTTCCCGGGCGAGAATCGTGTTTTATAAAGGTGTACAAACGCGCGCACCACTCTAAATGCAGCGTTTAAACGAACGTAGTAATATAAAAATCGGACGACGCGCTTCTCGTGAGATATTACGATGGAAAAAAAAAAAAAAAAAAAAAAAAAAAAAAAAAAAAAAAAAAAAACGTTGTTCCTTATTTGTTTATATTAACATTTTCTCTCTTTCTCTCTACCCACACTACTATTATTACTACTACTGGTGGTGGTGGTGCTGCTGCTGCTGCTCCTGCTGCTGTTGATATACCAATACACACGGTGTAAAATAATTACGCATAATGCACCGCACCGTAGGTTTATTATATTATTTCGCTTAAAAATCTACACGCGAAACCGGAATATATTAATAAGACCATAACATTGTATAGCCGATTTATATATTCGTATACGCGCATACGGGTACAACACGGATATAACGTACAAGGACCGGGAACTGTAAATATCTGAATAAAAGTGTAAAATATCCGGCCCGTTGGAATTATAGAATTAGTTATTATATATATATATATATATATATATATATATATATATATTAGACGCGATAATATATTATTAAGATTATATTGCCCCGGGGGTATTATAATATTTTTTTTTATTATTACTATTATTATTGCGGGGAATCTTAACCTATAAAGGTTTATGCCAAAATCGCCGTCGTCCCGGCGTGTAAAGGTACACCTCCCGTAGTACTACGCGTATGTGTCAACCGCGCGGGGAGCTTGCCAAGCCCATATTTTGACCGGTGAATGTGTGCAGCGTACATATACAATAAAATTCTAAACGTGTTTGACGTCCTCTATATACACGTATTATACGTTCGTATATATATATATATATATATATACCGCCACGGCCATTGTTACAAATATATACGGTGAATTATTGAGAAAAGAAAAAAAAAAAATTATAAATATATATATATATATATTGGCTCGTTAGAGAAGAAAATATCGCAAAAATAACATTATATTATTATAATGCATTGATTCAATCGACAATAACGGTCGGGCGTCGGTACGCACATGTGTAAAACGTATCTAGACAAAGATCGAAAGAAAGAAAGAAAAAAAGAAAAAAAAAAGATAATCGCTCGAAAATCATCTGGATACAAGAACATAGAGCCGATAACCGATACTTAAATTGTCTCTGATCATGAGACAGATGGAGGAATTTGTCTAGATTGAAAAAAAATAATTTATTTTTTTTTTGTTTTTGCAACCGTAATATTTCCTATAATTTATTTTGGTTATATTTCAAATTTAGATAGTTACTAAAAAGATAATTATTCGTTCAATCTTACACGAACTTCAGATAGATAGTGGGAATCGGGTGAAATTATGCGAAAAAAAAAAAAAAAGATAATCACTCGAAAATCGTCTGGATACAAACATAGAGCCGATAACCGATACTTAAATTGTCTCTGATCATGAGATAGGCGGAGGAATTTGTCTAGATTGAAAAAAAAAAATTCATTTTTTTTTGTTTCTGCAACCATAATATTTCCTATAATTTATTTTGGTTATATTTCAAATTTAGATAGTTACTAAAAAGATAATTATTCGTTCAATCTTACACGAACTTCAGATAGATAGTGGGAATCGGGTGAAGTTATGCGAAAACGCACCGGGAGACGGTATAATAATCAGTGGCGTAATCACGGTGTAGGGGGAAGGGGGCGGTCAGTAGTTGTCCGGTCGTCCTCTCCCTTGGCTTTTTTGTATTTTTTTTTTTATTTTAAATTATAATTATAATCGCAGTAATTTAATTTCTAAGTGAAATCCCCTAAACACTCACAAACTTTAAAAAACATTTTAAAGTCTCGTATATTTCGTGGAAAGGTAATTTAAAAAAAAAAAAAAAAAAAAAAAAAATGTTATGAACGTACTTCTTTTGACTTCGGCCGATTTCGGACTTTCTTCTAAAACGATGGCCGGCACGGCAGTGACCGTTTGGTAATAACGACCGTCCATGTCCGGTGTCACCAACGGCTTGCCGTTATTCTTTTCGACGGTCGTCTGCTGTTGTTCAAACATCCGCATGGTTCTGCGAAAGGACAAAAAAAAAAAAAAAAAAAAAAATTAAAATTAAATAAAAGATTAATAGAGATTAATAAAACGCTTGGTAATCGTGGCCCGTACGTAATGATAGAACCGAATCGACGGTGTAAAACGGGCGCGGCGGACAGTAAAATTATTAAAATAAAAAACCATTACAAAATCACAAATCGAATTATGCATTGGCCGGCGGTACGTGTACCGATGACGTACCCATTATAAGTATTATTATACCCGCAGCAAATAATTATTATTAATATTATTATTATTATTATGCGTTATTATAAACGACGGCCGTGTCCGAGATTCTAGCGTAATATTATGTTACGTCCTCTCGAGAAGAAACCAGGCAGGTTGGCCGATCGCTCCGAGGGGCTTTGCGTAATCCCCTTGACCGGAATATCGCCGGCGTTTCGACCGTCGAGAGCGCGGTCGTCGTCGTCGTCGTCGTCGAGTTTACGACAAATCGAATCTCCGGAAAACAACGGGCCGCCGTCGTGCAGATTCAATAATACTTATACGTACACGACGATATTACACAAATAATAATTATATTATTATGGACCATCTCGGTTCTTGTAGTCGATTATTGCGTGCGAATTTCCACGGTGGTCGGCGGATCGGGCAATTCGTCGCCCATCGTCGCTATCGTAATAACTTAGACCGACTGAAGTATTTGGTACGCGCCATACAAATACGCAGATATAATTCAGATAATTTTCCCTTTCCTTAAGTCGCAAATAAAACCGTAATTACGGTCACATTGATAATACTACAATTTCGGCACAATAACGATTGGCATCCATATTATATTACGGGTTTTTATCGTTTCTGGCTATAATAATATAATCACAGTATAATATACATAGAAATATGTTAAATTTCCATGAAAATTATGTAAAAATTAAGGAAAAAGAACCAAATGATGGATAAAGCAAAATAATGTTTACTTAATTGAAATCAGAACGATTCGAAACGTATGTATATATATAAGAATTATCTTTCTATCATACTCCCATCAAAATGAGCATTTGCTACAAAATCCGAGCCCTAGTAATAAGGCATTTCCAACCGAAACAACAATTTTCAAGCGGAAAACATTTTAACGTACACCAAGTAAATCCTAATCGCGTAATGTTTTTTTTTCCTTCATCGCTAAAATATGCAAAATCAAATTTCATTTTGATATTTGTCTGGACGATTCAGAAATTTGTAGATAACCCTAACAATCTGTTACAGCCATTTAAAATACCGTCTGTGTTCTCTCACAATATAAAAGATAAACAAGTCAGCTTTTAAACGATGGTGTTTTATGTCGATTTATAAAAACCATCGGTAAAGGATACCGACAGAAATCTCTCCGACTGAACCGATTGTCGTCTCGAAAAAATTGTTAATATTAACTTTTTTTTCATATTTGTTTACAAGTGGCAAATTTAACGCCCCTGAAACGACGTGGCCGTACCAATCGCTTGCTTGTTCCTCGTGTAGGTAAACCACCTGAATGTTTGGAGTGTATATACGCGATTATCATCAGGGATATCACCGAAACGATTTTTAGGCAACGGGAGACTCTGCAGGATGTTCCGGGTGTTCCAAGGCACGTCCTGCAACTTGTCTGTGTAGGGCCCATAAAAATCAATTAACTACAGCGGGTATTAATTTCGTATGAACAATTTCTACATTTTAATACTTTTTTTACGGATAAAAATTGTGACGATAAGAATAATAGGTGATAAGAGGTCAGCACTTTAACAGAGAGTGCACGCCATCTGTGAGCTTATACTGTTATTATTTTTACCGTATAATCAATATACCAGTATACCTACAGTCATACGCGTCAAAAACGTTGTAAAACTTATGATGTCTAAGAGGCTATTTGGACTGCCAGGGTGCCTAGTTTAGGTAAGGGTGCACTCTGCGGTGAATTTCTCTGGATTTGCGTATAGTTTTAATAATTTCGAGGCGAGGCTGCTGTCGGTCGAGAAGACTCTCGTGAAATGTGATCGGGTATATACGGAAAATGTTTTAACGGGTATTTGCGTTGAACGCACATTTTGATCCCCACTGCCTCCGTTGGCATAGGCATATATATATATATATATATATATATTTATATACGAGTATATTAATTATATAATATATATTATACTCGTATAACCGTTTACATCATACGCCCGTACCGTCACAATTCGAATTTCGATAAAAGAAGAAATACAAATTTCCACTCGAATAATCTTATATAATCGTATATTATAATCGTTGTTGTTATGACGAGGGCGATTCGATACACCCATCTTTGTTGCTCCGGGTTCGTAATACGACGTTCTCACGTAGAAATAATATTCCGTCCCTCGCAAATGTAAGGGTGAAAAGAATTCTGGGCCTCGTGTGAATCGACGGGCAAACCTACCCGGGGGTATAAAAAACACGAAACATATTTATTATTTTATACACGAGTATATACGAGGTTCTATACGAGGGTGTGCTGATAAGTAATGCCAATAATCTCACAACACTGTTTTAAAATTTACGATAAGATTGTCGTTTGCGGAGCATTTAATAGCTAATGATATTTGTTTGGTGTGTGCTAAGTCACAATGGTGTAACGGTTTTTAGTTTATTCGTACGCAATTTTTAATGATGGCCTCTCCAGATGTGCTGTTCAAACAGCGTGCTGTAATTGAATTTCTCGTCATAGAAAATGTTAATCCTCTCCGATATTTATAGACGTTCGTTCGTTCTCGGTTTATGGTATTGAAATTCTAGATATCAGTTCTGTTCGTCGTTGGGTACAACGGATTAAACGCACTGAAGTCTAGGAAGCCACTATTTGCGATCAGGATCGATGTAGACGGCCAGTAACGGTGACAGAAAGTCGATGATTTGGTTCAAGCAAAGTGCTGATTTCATCAGCGTTAGGAATCTCTAAAGAACGTGTTTGGCATCTTCTCTCTGAACTTGGGTACCGAACAATTTGCGTAAATGGGTTCAAAGAATGCTGACAGAAGAAACGAAACAGAATCTCTACCGTGCCGCAATGCAAGCGATTGAATATCGCTGGGATTTCAAGTCATTCCCCGCATTTACCCTACAGTCCAGATTTTGAGCACCGTGTGATATTTTTTGTCGTTTCCCAAACTTAAAGAACATCTTAAAGGCACGACAAGTGCGGTTGTAAATAATATTTATAACAAGAACGTTGGATTTTGAAATGTATGTATATGTGTAGTAGTAGCTATACTACAAACCGGTGGCAGGTGATCAACATCTGGCTCGTGACTGGTCTAATGGAAAGAAAGAAAGAAAAAAATCGTTGCATTACCGTTCTTATAATATACCAAATCGCACTACAAATACGTATGCGTATAGGAATAATATCCTCGTAACCCTCCCGGGCCACGTTTTCACCCACACCCCTCTTTCCAATACCAATTCGGTATGTGTCGATCTTTTCTCTCGATCGTCTACACATAAGGTGGGCATTAACTAGTTAACAAGTTAATTATTTTTGTCGTTAACTTGTTAACTCTAACTTAGATTTAGTTTATATTGCGTAAACTTAATTTTCATAAACGTCCAGTTAAGTTAACGAACTGAAGACGAATGATTTTTTTTCGAAATTCGATATTTATCGGCCGCTAGTACTGTATACAATCCCAATACAATTTCTGTATTTATTATTTTTAATTAACGTTAACGCGCTGTTTGTTCTTTATGCCTTTTATAGTTTTATGGGAAATATACACAATGATAAATAGTATAACAATTAACAGGTATTTGGTACTCAATATTGATTTCGAATAGGAAAAAATATAAAATTTAGTTATTATTAACCGAATGAAGTTAATTATTTTTTTTTTTTTTTTTTTTTTTGATTAGTAAAATTCATGTTTTAACCGAAGACGTTTTTGTGTGTATAACCCAACTTGATAATAATAACGCGCAATAATATAATAATAGTACAAGTGTGAAACACCGCCTATCGGACGATATATTTCCGCTGCACCGTCGACCGGCCCCCGGCCGCACCGGACAAAGAATACAATATAATATTTATAAAGACGTTATGATTAATCGCCGTCCGCAATAATAAAACGTACCCGGGACGCGCGTTATTTATGATAAATTATTATACGGGATTTCGCGAAGTGTAATAAACGTTAGACGGTCGGGGGGGGGGTATCAAGTGTAATCGACTCGTATGATCGACAAACGATTCTCGCACGATTTGCGAGCACTGCACTGCGCGGCGGTTATCGGGACAACTGGCCCCGCGATACGTATACACGGTATATACCAACCACCGAGCGTTTCGTACATATATTAACATCCACTTATAATATATAATATTTGAGCTATTCCGGACAGTAAACGTGTATATAGTGTGTATAGTGGTGTAAGGTGAAAACAAAAAAAAAAAAAAAAAAAAAAAATTGAAAATCAAATCCGGTTTATTTTAATCGTTTTATTCATTACACGTACACATACGCACGATGTACGTACACGCGCCGCGACGGCGGGTAACGGTTTTTCGTTTTAATTTTTTGTTTTTTTTTTTTTTTTTTTTTTTTTTTTGTTCTATTAGAATAGGTCGCGTTGCAAAAATCGAAATTTCCGTTCGAAACTAATAATAATTAGTTACAATACCGGACGGTTTTCACCCGAAATTAAATATACTCGAATTACTACTCATAATATACGTACGGCGCCAGTCGCATTGATTTTTCGCCTATAAATATACACGTAATATTAATTGAAAATAATGGTGTAATTTCATTCTCCGGGCTGGCGTAATAAAATTATAATAATATTGCTACCGTGTTGCCGTTGAAAATGCCGATGCCGATAAAATACGTTCTTCGGAGATTTGACGAATAGCGAGTACCGGTACCCGCGAAAATAATATTTCCTCAAATTGAACATTTACAGTATAATATAAATTATAATCAAAGCCGACCAATTCGTTTTAATCAGTTTAGGTTAAGTTTTCCTGAAAAAAAAAAAACAAAAAGTAACTAAGCCTAATTAAAGTTAATATTTTAATTGAATTGAATTTGAGTAAGCGAGTCAAGTTACAAACTCACAGTAACATAATAACTCAAGTTAAGTTAAATGTTACGTTATTTAAAAAAAAAAACAACTTTCCCATAACTACACTCGTAAACGTCTTTTGTACTATAATATTTAGACTTAGATCCACTTACGATACAAGACTAGTGTAGGTATCCCATTGAAAGTGGCGTATACATAATTTTTATATGTGGGCAGGAGGAAAAGGTCAGTTTTGTGGAAAACAACCTATGTACAATAAAAACGGTTTTAGTTTGCTAAAAAAAAAAAACAAAAAGGCCACGGGGTAAATTAAACCCCCATATCCTCTCTTGTATACGCCCCTACGCATAGACCGCATGCCCGTAATGTTATGTGTTAATGATATTTAAGTAAAAAAAAAAAAAAAAAACATAACTTTCGTCGGACAATAAATGCTTAAACAACTCGAATGTTAAGTAAACAACGTTTAGTCAAGTTAAAATTATTAATTAAAAGAAATAACTAAGTTATTAATTAAAATTCAATTTTTTTTTTTTGTTTTTGAATTAGTAACGTTAAAAGTTATCGAAAAAATAACTTTTAACCACTTAAATATTCATATTTTTATTTTTATTTTTTTTTTTAACTATTTACTGCCCGGCTTTGATTTCAATACGTATAGTGGATCGATCACGGGCGTAACAGTATAACAATAATAATTATAAACGCGTAAACAAACGCAAAGTGGAGTTGAATACGCGCAAAAAACAAAACGATTATTTTAAGAATTTTTTTTTTTTTTTTTTAATTTATATTCTACGGGAATGTACACGTATAGGTTAGGTTAGGTTAGGTTGGAATACACACGGAGAATCCGAGCGTTGTCCCCGGGGGAAGGTCGCGGCCGTATCGCGAGCCCGAGAACCAGTTATCGTTATCAATATTATCGATGATAAGACGTTATGCGTGTATATTCGAGCGCGCGCCATCTTCACGACCTAATTATACCTAGGTACGCGGTATACAGTGTGTTTCAAAATGATCCATCCTATTTCGAAAAATCATATTCATTGTAATATTTGAACAATCGGGTCGGGATGAGTTTTACGTGTTAGTCGATTACACCAAGTTTCAGGCATAATATTTACGAATGTTCAATGCGATCTCTCCCCACACACTTGCACGGCACACGTCTAAGCGATATTCAAATTACTCATAAACCCGTTGAAGTGCACGTCGACTGGTATAATCAAGTTGATGGCGTCTGTAATGCCACTTTTCAATTCGTCTGGGTCTTTTGGCGGGGGAGGTACATGAACATGGATTTTTATGTAAAACCAAAGAAAAAAGCGAACTACAAAGTCGATCCCACGCTGATCGTTAGAAATCCGTACGGTTTATATATCTCAGACGTCTCCAGCAAAACACGAATAGCGAGTTCTCTGGACGCACGACGTACGGTTTTCTGCGGACTTCTTACGAAACTTTGCCGGATTCGATGCATATTTTCATTCGAAGTTCTCGGCGGACCCGATGACTTCCCTCCACATGAGCAACCGGTTTCTTGGATGGTTTTACGCCGTCTTCGAATACTCTGGGCTGCCGGATCGGTCGTCGGAACACGGTTTTCGTTGCTCGGTCGACATTTCGACAACGATTAATTGAATCACGGCACCCGGCGGCCAAGGTGCACTTTATCGCGACTTATCGGTTACCGATAAATACTCGATAACCCTACACGATTCAGACGGTTGGTGTTGCGTTTACCGCAGTAACTACAGGAACGATATTTATTGTCTATATCGAATCGGATGAATCGTTTCGAAACACACTGTATTATACCATATGTACGGCGGTATTACCGGGCCGATTAAAACGTGACCGTATACCCGGTATGCGTTTAATACGAGTTGCACGCCGTGTCAACGTATACGCGCATATATAAAATATAATATTGTTGTAAATCAAATCGTCGGCACGCCGCCCGTAGAACGCAATTATATACGTATAATATACGTTTACTGCCTACTACTTTTCGAGTACCTCGTGTACAGATAGGCCCGTAGAGACGTACGTGTACGTACATCTTGTTCGTCGCCATTTAATATCGATATCTCTTGTACCGGACTCCTTATGCCGACGACGTTTTCGCGACAAAACTTATTTATACACGTGTAGCGAACGCTCCGGCCGTACGTAAGCGACGCCGATATAAACGACTATTTTTCTTTTTTCTTCATCTTTTTGTCCGCGGCCGTTTCCCAGTATTTCGCACACGGTCGTCGACTATCCGTAATTATTTTCGTATCGTACAAAGTTTCGCTATCACCGGTTTTACAGTACGGCTCGCGGTGATTTTTACAGTATCGCGACACATAATAATATTATATAGTTTTCGTTCCGAACGTTTTTCGCGTCGACGGGAGTCCAAAAACCGCCGGGAAACAAAATAACCTCCCCCCCGCTCTTGAACTTTAAATTTATAATATGTTTTATGAATTATGCCTATAATCATTGTCTGTTTTTTTTTTTTTATATATATAAAGATATGACGATTATTATTTACTCTAAGGGAGGTGTACAACGCGAAACGGCAAAAAATCAAGTAGAATTAATTTGGTTCATTTGGTGTTTATCGTATACGATCGTTTGAATGCGAATAAATAAACCATGATACAGTTTTTACAAAAAAAATACATACATTATGTTGTATTGTTTGTTATAACACAATTTCTACACGAACTATAATATTCAGATTTCCCCCCTTGTATCAAAAAGCCGAGCACGTCACTGGGAGGGTGCGTGTACTACATAGTTTTTTCATTTTTTTAAACTATACAGTAGACGCTGCTAATTGACTCGGACTCACTTTGGGACCAGAGTTTTGGAGCCCATGAACGAATGAGTCCAATGACGCGACAGGTCCAAGAATAAATCGACATATTTTTTAACGTATTGGCACTGCGCGAAAAACCGAAGCAAATTCATAAAAAAAAAAAAACGTGTTTAAAGAAATAGTTTTTATTTACGTTCTACAATGAAAGAATCACAATTAAATGGATTAATTGGATTGAACATACATAAACGTACAATACCACCAATTGATGTTCATCAAATTGTTGACTCAGAAAAAAAAACCATAGAAGGATGGATTTGGAAGAGTGGTCAAAGTAAATTTGGTTTTTTTTTTTTTGTATCAATTTATAAGTTTTTAAATAAAACGTTTATAAATTCTGTTAGGTTATTATTATGTAGATAAAAATTAGGCGTGCATACGGTCTAAAACTACACAAGCGATTTTTGATGGGATTATGCTCGTGCGCGCGATTTGGTCCAACTTAAAATATAGGATAGATTTTATCTCGACCAAGTGGACTGTCCATTTTTAAAATTTTTTTTATTGCAAATTTAAAGATTTCTTTATAGGAAAAGGGTTGTGTGTGTGTGTGTGTGTATATATACACAAATCAATAATTAATACGTTACTAGGGAAACTATCGTTGCAAAGTTACCAAAAAACATGTATTTTTCTTTTTTTTTCCGTTATTCTATAGATATAAAAGCCGAATACCATTCACTCGCTCACTGATCAACGTCCAGACCAATCCGCTGGACATCCTAGGACTTGGAGTTTTGGTGGTATATATCGTATGGCGTGGGCGCCTAACAGCCTAAGCGAGACAAACGACAAACGAGATCGTTTTGTATATTCACTTTTAATATTAATAAAATGCCGCGAAGAAAATCTAACCGCGATAGGACCGATAAAGTTGGGCGACGGGTAGGAGTGGATCGTTAAATCCACGGATAATTCCAATTTTTCACGGGCAACGCCGCGCGGGACAGCTAGTTATTATATAGATAAAAACGAAGGGAAATTAATATATTTTATTTTTTAGTACGGTGAAGAAAAAAAAAAAAAAAAAAAAGGAAATCAAGGATAATAATGTATGTGTGCGGTATTGCTAATCATTATCGTTTATCGTAACAGCGCTCTTTCTCCCACCAAAAAAAAAAAAAAAAAATAATAATAATAATAACGTTATCCCAGAATCCGTAAATATATACACAAATCGGGTGTTTCGGGGTTAAACTTCCGAAACCTCGTAAAACTCCTAAAAATCCGCTGCGGTTGTACGTACGTATTGATTTTCGACGGTTCGCGCCGGACTCTGATGATAATTGGAGTTCTGCAAATACGCGAGCGTCGCGCGCCGGAATGATATTTACCGGCAAAACTTATAGTCGTTTTACCCGTTTGCGACTACGTCTATTGTGTACGTATAATACGTGTTCGTGTATGTATATATATATATAGATTTTTTTTTTTCCTATTCGATGAAGACCTCACGACACGACGGCACGCGCGCCACTCCAACGCTGTGTGCGGATTGGGGGCCGGGCGGGAGGCAAAGAGGTAAGTTCGGCGTTCGCGACGCCGGAGGCCGGTGGCCTTAATGCAATTTTCACGACGACGTTCACGCGCCCCGAAAAAAAAAAAAAAAAAAAAATAAAAAATATAGCGATCGGTGAACGGACTCGCGGATATAATACACGGTGCCAATATAATATTCTCGCGTGTTATATCGACTGACGGTGTTTTTTTTTTTTTTTTACCCGCGTTACGAAAACCGGACGAATTATTTTCGAACGCGTCTCTCCCGTCTCTCATCTGTTCGCCGCCGCCGCCGTACGCGACCCCGAAAACGTCGTGTCGTCGTGCCAAAACGCGCTGTTTTTTTCTTCTGTAGTTTTCCTTATTCGTCAATTTCTACACTATACAATTAAAACGAGTTTTCGGTACCGATTACCGATATGTTTTACACTCGTGTACGGTCCCGTGCAGCGGCCGTCGATTTTTTTTTTTTTTTTTTTCAACTCGTCAAATCGTTTCGAACGGCAATAAGTCCGACACACACACACACACACACAGTGGCGACGGCAGTTAATTGTCTCCGCCAGTACAATACTTTGTGTTTCTCAGGTGTTTGCGTATATATATATATACATATTTTTTTTTTTTTTCAACACTTTGTCCCACCGCAATAAATTATATTCTTTTTAACGATTGCCGACGTGCGCTATTTGAATATTCCACGCGTCGAAACTATGCAGTCGGAATGCATTTATGAATGATCTGCCCTCGGGTTAGGTTTGGTACCGTATGCGCGCAGAGAAGTTTTCGTCGGCGTACCATTCGGTTTCTCGTTATGTAAACTGCATATCCATTATTATTATTATTATTTTTTTTTTTTTCTTTTGTCGTCACCGATTAAAATTTTTTATATCGTACGAACGCCGCCGCCCATAACACTAGTCTATTTGTCGCTGTGAAATTTCGGTTACTCTATTATAATCACGGGATGAGCACAGTTGTCCCGCGTAAAAAAAAAAAATAGTTTTTACAATCGAATCACAGCAGATAAATCACGTCCTCTTGAGTATATTCAGTGCCGTGTCGAGATGGGAGCACCGGTTACTTTTAGCAGAATAAAAACAAACGTTTAAGGGCTTCCGTGTTTCGATTGCACATTTCTCGCAATTTCCTTGGAAAAAATATGATAATTTAGCCGGTAAGGTAATATTTGAATGCGATTTTAGGAAAAAAAAAAAAAATTGAAATATTCTAACCGGATCAAATTGCTCCCGGATTCGATTCGGTTTTTTTTCTAAAGGACATTTTGTTGAAAATTGTAGTTGTCTTACCGTTTGGCCGTAAACGCTATGGTAATACGCCACAGAGTGATAATAATATTCAAATTCGCATTAGAATACGTATTAAAAAAGTAGCCGCACGTCGTTGTCTCCTAGTATGTATTGTGTAATTGCGAAACAAACCAAATCGAATGTTTACCGAAAGAACTGTTTGGGACGTTGGCAACAATTTACTCGAGTTATAAACTTAATTCAGGGACGAGATTTCCGTCACAAAAATAAGGAAATCTTACCCCGCGCGACGTTTGTTTTGGTTTTTCGATATCACTTTATTGCAAAATAAAAAGTTATTCGAGTTTGAAAAACGTAAAATTGTTTGATATTACAACAATGTATTAACTTTATTTTTTGGATTTGTAATACCCGTTGAAAAACTAAAACCAACCGTTGCACGGTGCGCGAGTTATTATTTTTTTATGGCGTGAATTCGGATTACTCATAAACGTATTTGAAAGTGAATAACAATATTTGAAATGGCAGGGGATACGGGAAGGTTGGCTACAGAGAGGCATTTAATTTCTATTCGTATTCAACGGTAAATTGCAAATGGTTTAAATTGAAAATTGTATTAATTTCGAATGGTTCGAAAATCGCCAGAACGTATTGAAAACTTTACCGCGTTTAGAAAGGGCTAAATTTTGGTTATTTTCACCCGGCTTACAACGGGTAAACGTAATATCGAACGTAACAGAAACCGTTATTGTGTACATTTTCTGCGGGTTTTCTCAGGTGGTTAGGAACACCACGAGGAATATGACGAAAAACGACTTGCCCAACTATATAGAGAACATTTTCTACCGGACACCACCACTGGAAGCCGATATCCAGGAAGCGGTATTGCTGGTAGAAAAGTTGTCGACAGACAGACAGAGAGTGAGAGAGAGGAAAAAAAAATCGAATTCGATTAAATTCGGTAGTCGATCCCGAGCGATAAAAATTATTACAGGTGCGACGAATCCGTCAAGTCGCACACGGCGTTATTGTTTAAAATCGTTTCCTTCCGGCCCACATTGATAATAGTAATAATAATAATAATACAAATAACAATTATAATATTATCTGTCCGGTGAAATAAAAAAAAAAAAAAAAAACGGGAAACGAGGGGGCGAACGGGGAATTACGAGTTCCGTTCGATTGCCGCGTGTTATTAGAAAGTCGACAAAGTTTGCGCGATTATCGAAGAAAACTGTCAGCGCGGCGGTGTCGTTATTAAAACATTTTGTAATGACTCGTTATAAACATAAAAAAAAAAAAAATATACTAACACGTTTATAATTATTGCGACCGCAATAAAGAAGTTGGACACGTGTGTCCGCGTGATAATTAAATAATAATAATATCCGCCGTGGTATTTGCTGATTTTGCCGGAGTTGTAAAAAAAAATTGATTGCGCAACGACGTGATATACAATAATATTGTCGTATAGCGATTTCTCCCGGCTGCGTCGCCCGTGCGAACGACGGTTTTTTGATCGTCATCGATAATATTTTATTATCTGGTATATTATTATTTTTTTATGTAATATTTAAAAATTTGTTTGATAGGAGGTTTGGTGGGGGGGGGGGGGTTGAGACATCGGTGTTATTATACGTATTTGTCATCCAGGACTAGACGTTCAAATTATTAGTGAAACCCTTTAAAGAAAAAAAAAAAAGGGCATATGCAAACTATTAAAAAACTTTCTGAAATTTCGGGGAGGGGTGGGGGGTCTGGAGCCTATAGGCCCTTGATAAATACGGTCCCGGAATGTATAAAAAAAACCGAACGAAAACCTTTTAAAAATTGTGTAGACTATAAATTATTCGCGGCGAGCCCATATGACTTTATTAAGATATCCGATATCCTAACCGATATTTGAAATATAAAATCGTGAGCCGATATTGAAACCAACAGATATATCGGTCGAAAACCCTATTTTTTTAATATTCTACAGATATTATCGACGCGTTTTTCTCAAAAATTATCGGATTTGAAAAAAGATAAAACCCCTATGTCCTCAATATCGATTTATGCAGACAGTCGCCACTATAAATTGTCCGGACAGCCAATCTCTACGAAAATAACGCGTAGGCAACACAAACGCAAAATGTCGAATTCAGTAGTTTGTCCTATTTAACTTGTCTAGTGTTTTAGACAGGCCGTGTTCGATGTACACATAGTTTACGGTTGCCCGTTTTTCGACTTCCCGGGGGCTTAACGGGAAGGGGATGAGTAGTCCTGACCAAATCCCAGCGAAATGACTTTCCTTAGAACAACGGTAAAAAGTGTGCGGTGTTCATGTTTTGAAATATCGATATTTTTCTCTCTCTTTATTCTGCGAATAAGGACCACCCCAGGATATTGACGTATAATATCCGCCGAAGACGCAATTTTATTTTAGTTTTGGGTCCGCGTACCGCAAATTTGTTTCGCTACAAGTATGGAAATACTTGATTGTTAAATCGAATTCCATCAACATTGAGCGATTATACGCAAACGATCTATTACACACCAAAACGTTTGAAAATGAAAAACGTATTTATTGATCAATCGATTACTGGGGGTTATATATTTTATAACAAGTGTCGGGAATTTGATGAAACGTTATGATTGTAACGCGCATGTATGGATTTGAGTGCTAGACGAAAATTCGTTTGATCACTATCGACGTGCCTAATTGTTTCGTCGCGCTCAATAGTACCGGGTTGCAACGAATTTTTAAAATCCAGTTTATTAATATTATTATTCTAAAAAAAAAAAAAAAAAACACTCAAAATGCGAATAATCGACGAACAAAAAAAAAAAAAAAAAAGTATTAAATGTGAAAAAAAAAAAACAAACTAATTTATATTGTACGTATTAGATTATTGTACTAAGACATATTATTGTTTTATGGAAAAAAAAAAAGCGCAATTGGTATATAAAAATGCATGTTTAGGCGCAATTGTTAAACTCCCCCTATACCGAATTACTGGTTTAATTATACGCGTGTATAATATTCTCGTCTGTTCGGCCCATTTGTTTCGCTCTTGACGTTTCGTCTTGAAATTATAATTCCGCTTGTATAAATAATACTATAATATAATAAATCGCGTGTCTGTTAAAATAATAATAAGGAAACGAAAAAAAAAAGAAAAAAACAAATACAAAAACCAACAAGATTAAATGACGCAATCGTCCGAAATACAGTATACGATAATTATTTATTAAAGTATGCGCGAACGGTTTGCCCGTTCTTTGATGATAACCGCCTACGTTATTTTATATTTTTTTTTTTTCGAACAACCGTAACCGAAACGCACGTAACTATTTATAATAATAATTATAATAACGCGTGTTTAAATTATTTAAAGCTGATAATATTATCGAACGGCGCCGTTATTAATTATTACGGACATTAGTATAGAAATACGGAATGGGGCCGGTCTGTTCAAAGCGCCGAATTTTACGTCAGCCGACATAATACATTTCGATAATATGCGATTGGTTTTATATATTATAAATAAAAAAAATAATAAAAACGGGACGACCGCGCCCCGTTTATTATATTATTTTTATTAATACAATAAACAAAATGAAATTAATAATATACCGATTTAGTAGAATTGTACGATTTCAACGGCGGACGAAATAATACAATTACCCGTAAACCGTCGTCGGCGCTATACGATAATATTTCATCGACCGGGTACATTTCGTTTTGGAATATCAGAACGAATATTGGAATATCCCGTAATTTTATAATCGAAGGCAATATGCAATATAGTTATAATAATACTATTGGGCGCAGAAAAGGAACGGAATAAAAAATTACGCCCGAAGGCGTTTGCGCGCGATTGGCAAGCGACGAACGATTTTCGTTAGGTACTGCCGATAGTCGAAACGCGAACGACCAGTGACGTATTTACAGTCAGAATCGTATAAAACATCGTTAAATATTTAATTTTTCATATCGTTATCACGAGACGAAATAGACGAATAACAGGATAACGGACAACCTGGCCGGGTCTAATACCAAAGTCGGTAGCCAATGACTTTTGGTGCCGAAATGCTTGAACAACGGCTTGCAAATAAGTCTCTCTCGGCCATCAATCCGAGCCATCTCTCTCACACGCACGTGCCGAGCGTGCGATTAATAATAACGGCCATTGATGAAAATGATCAGTTCTTCTTGGTTTTCCAACGGGTGCACGCAATTCAGTTGTTATTTAATAAAATGCGTTTAACCGAAAACGAAATACCCGAAACTGTAGTAGTGGGATACTACATGTAAAATTATCGAGACTGAAAAACTACCAAGAACTGTTTCCTTACGCACATCTATATCTGCGTCAACGGTGTATCTACTCTGCCCGGTTATGTTCTGATTGTTCAGCCGAGAGATAATTTTTTTTAGCACTGACCGGGGTTTAAATCTTATTGCGGTCGAGAACGACCGATAATCGTTTTAATAGGTTATTAGCGATTCTCTCTATTTGAATGTGCACTTACGTGTAGACAATTGACTCCGACGACATTATTAAATTGGTTCGCAAAACAAAATTCGCGTGGAAAATTATAATTTTTTTTTTTTTTTCCGTTAAATTTTACTTGATTAATTTACCTAAATATACGCGCGTAATACGTAAATACGTGTCTGCGTACGAAATGTATCTAAAAATATACTCGTGTATTCGCGTTACGAACAACAAATTACTCGATTCACTATAATATAATAAGCTTACCCATATGAAAATACGGTTATTTTATCGAAATCGATATTTCGACGGCGTGTCTCGGTTTACTCGTTTCCACGTTGTTATTATAATACGGATACGTCGTTATTTCGTATAATATTCCGTAAGTATAGATTTCAAATTAAACGACATTACATATGTCTCTGGAATCGTTTTTATCGTATAATATTCTAGAAAAAAAAAATAAAAAAAATGTTTGTAGCGAATAATTACTGTGAATACCTACCTACCTACCCAGTATTTAACAATCTAGCGAACAAAATAAAGTAAAATTAAAAACAAAAAAAAAAAAAAATCTACTTTATTTTGATAATAATATATATTATTATTCCGGTACCTAACAATTACCTACTCTAGGTCGTTGACCATTCGTGTAAAAAAAAAAAACACTATTCGCATTAAAAATATCCGAGGAACAAAACAAAAAAAAATTACAATATAATATAATATTACACGTCGCGGCCACCGACTTGTATACACTTGAAATATCGAGGAAGTTATATAAAACGCAAGTACGTGAAAAACCGACATACTTCGCACCGTGGGCGGGACTGTTGTATGGGAAACGTTGGAAAGTTACGCAGATTTATAGGTCCTTAAATTAATAGGTGTATAGGTTTGATTTATAAATAAAAAAAAAAAAGGAACTCCGTAGAAAAAAACTTCAGGGGAAGGGAGAATGGTTCCGGACCCCATGGACCCCCTACGCGACGATAAATCACTGCAAACAAAAAACGATTCTGAGTGAAATTACGATTGAACACGTGTTTGATAAATTTAAACATAAAACCGTATTAATTCTCATCTACATAATAATTTACAACGGTTTGTGTGTGTTTTACGAATTTTCCCATCGATTTGAATTTAAAAACAACGTCCGTATTATTTAATTACAAAATTTGCATCTACACGAAACAAAAAAAAATACTAGAAAAGTCAATTAGCTATTGTTAATAACTCAAAAATACCCGCTGAAATATTTTGAAAATTACACCGTGTCTACAAAAATATTCAGTATAAGTTTCAGGTCTCGACGATTATTTTTAACTAAATTACAAAAGAAAAATCAAAATAGGAAATTGTGTACAAACGTCCGTATTTGCCCATTATTAAGAAAAACTCCTAGGAATACACCAATATGTTACAAGAAAGTTTATAATAAGTTTCCGATTGGAGCGAAATTTCTTGTCGTGGAGTTGGTCATGGACACAAAAAAAAAAAAATCACACAATATCGTAGTTATGCATATAAACAGATACGTGCACGATATGTATATCAACCTAGATAAAAAATGAGAATTTTTTTTTATTTTTGTATTGTCTCGGTCGAGAAGAGCATAACAGGAAGATAAAAACGTAAACGTTTAAAATAATACTGTAAATGCGTCATCGGGCGTTACTTTGAATTTCGACTAAAAGCAATTTAGATATATAATATTTTCTTCTATAGATTTTTTTTTTCTCCGGATAAACTTCAGATAGATTTATGACGATTTCCATCGAGACGAGATAAAAGATACGAAAAATATCATCTAGACACGAGTGCGATCATTGAAAATCGCCTATATTATTTTGTAGAGGAGAGGGGAGGTGGAG
Organism: Tuberolachnus salignus; assembly: GCA_956483605.1. NCBI lineage: Eukaryota > Metazoa > Arthropoda > Insecta > Hemiptera > Aphididae > Tuberolachnus > Tuberolachnus salignus. The sequence continues at coordinate 32,503,518 of OY101429.1, forward strand.
ACGAAACGGTTTGGTGGATCGTCGTGAATTCGGCGGCGGGCGCGTGCGTTTGAAAAATCGCATTCCCGGTGTGTCGGGACAATAATGACAAAATAAAATAAAATCCGATTTTGAAATGTAAAAAAAAAAAAAAAAAAAAATAAGCTTCTAGTATACCGATAGCGTTACGTCACCACCGGCGCGACTACACGATTCGGTACTCGTAAAACGGCCGGCGTGCGCGATTATGATAACGGTAACAATTATTAACGCCAAAAAAAAAAAAAAAAAAAAACAGAAACACGTGAGGTGGAGACACAAACACGGGCAATTTTGATGCAACCGAGTGCGTATAAGAATATTACCGACTATGAAGTAATAGTAAAAATATTATTTCCAACTCGCGATAATGCCGCAGACGCGGGCCAAGGTATTCGGGCCGAGACGCCGTGTAGTCGTCGCGTATAAATAATAAGAATAAAAAAAAAAAAAAATAATAAATAATAGATGTAATAGTAATGGGTAATAACACATTATTAGATAATAGTAATAATAATAATAATAATAATAATAATTGTCTCGCGGGGAGTGAAATGGATTTAAAAAAAAAAATATATTATTACGGCGATGCGCGGCGGCCATGAAAAATTTGACACGCACTCTATCCGATTTTTTTTTTTTTTTTCATTCCTTTACAATAATACAATATTTCACTCGGGTCGCTTTTTACTCGTCGTCGCCTTTTCAACGCACAGATATAAAAATAAAAAAAAAAATTAAACAAAATAAAAAACTTGATCCCATTATTGATTCTGGATGACCGGCCGCCGCCGCCGCCGCCGCGCTGTCCGATATTGTGTGTTATTATTATTATTATTTTTATTATTATTATTATTATTACTATTTTTTTTTATTTTTTATTTTTTCATTCTTTCGTTTTTAGCTTCTTTTCTTTATAGACTACGACGACGACGGCGACGGCGACAATCCGGTGGCCCCGGGTGAGCGCGCACATGTTTATAACGTCGTTATACAGGGTGATTTTTGTTGTTGTTTTTTTTAAAAAAATTTTATTTTTATGTCCGCGCGAACCGCCGGAATATTATTTTCTAATATCTACGGAATTTTCCAGTAAATTCGCGATATCGGTTACTTTCGGACGTCATAATAGTATCGTGGAATCGAGACTTTTGCGCCCGACCGGCCAAATTGGTTTTCGAATCTGTCACCCACGGTTTTACACTCGGAACGAGCATTATTCCAATGTATCGGATCTTATGTTACGAGTTGTTTTATAACTGTTGTAGCGGTTTATAATTCAACGGAACGGTTTCCATATATTTATATAAATATATCGAATTTTATAATTCAACTTATTATCGTTTACGACCCCTCGAATCCTTCTCCCCCGTCCACGAATAAAAAAAGTTGAATTTACGTCACTGCGGCGCCGGGACACGGATAATTGAAATCGATCCCAGATATAGATAAAAAAAAAAAAAATACCGAAAAAATCTATCCGGATAATAGATATGGAAACAATCGTAATTTATCGAGACGTTTAACGTATATAAATTGTCAAACCGAATTTATCGGGATAACGTTTAATTACAAACAATTTAATTTTAAGTTTTCAACCTTGCGAAAAAACACACGTGCAAAACGATCGATCTGGACGATAAGTGACGTTATCGTCCAAAGACAATCGTCTTTAGATATGGTAAAAGACAATTGAATATGTATCCAGACGGATTTGTCCGGATAACAATCCGAACACGGACGGGCCGGCAATTGCCGAATTCGTATTGATCCGATTGTCGCGGGTCCGCGAAGAAATACGAAAACCACCCTGTATACACACGGTGACGGCGGTCGTTCGGTGTCTTGCCCCGGACAGGTTCACCGCCGTCCGTCACAATCACGTGCCCGGCTGCGCACACCGAAATCAGTACGTATACGCGGTTTTTTGTGCGCAGATTTCGTGCACGCGATACGTTTTGTTTTTTTTTCTTCCGCGGCTCATTGTCCGCCGCTACACTGTCGTTATTTTATTATTTTCGCATTTTTTGAATATTTAAAATATTTCCCGTATTATTATTGTTTACACTATAGGCGAATTCGGTTTTGTTATGCGCGACCTAGGCACAACAATACGTAAAATGGACGACGTCCGCCGCGCGCCGCAAAACGTATTTTCGAACGTTTTCAACAAAAATAATGTGCCGTTTAAAGGCCTTTGTCTCAACTATTTTACTATTTTATACTCGGGCGGGCGAATAAAAAAACGCTAGGACGTAAATCGTGTCCGGGGGGCAGCGAAAGACTTTTCCTTAGTAATTTTTACTGTCCGACTTTACCTATTCGGTATTCGATTTCTAAAATTTGACAAAAAAAAAAAAAAAAAAACAATCAAATTTCAAAGGGTCTAATAAGCGAGTTCAATTCCAGAATAGCTGTAAAACCGTTTTCAAGTAAACTCCCGTGACGAATTCAATGCCGAAATTTTATCCGATTACCGAGTTCGAAATGAAATCGATTAGGCCATAATTCATCATTGATAACGCGTTGACCGACGTTCGTTTTGTAGACGATCGCGTTTGCGTAGTAAAATTAATGAAGAATTGTAATTGGAAAAAAAATACACCCAATAATAACAATAATAATTTTCAAACATATTATACCGGTTTTATAGTTGGACAATTACAAAAGAAACACACGGGACTCTACGAAAAGAAAAGAAAAAAATCCTTTGCCAAACATAGTTATATCGATAATCAATTGGCGTCCAACCGATTTCGACGTTTTCGGTATTTCGCCCGATAAACGAGAACCTAACCGGCCCGCTATACTTTGACCGCGGAACGAGGTTCTGAAACGTCTAAATACGAAAAACTAAAATCACAAAAAAAAAAAAAAAAAAATCACGACAGGACGCGTGGTGTTGTATTAAAAGAAAGAAATTCAAGTAGAACATTATAAGTAGGGCTGGGATTTCGATGCACTTTGCATTGTTTTTCAAAGCTTACTGTGCAATGCTCGTCTTGTCACAAATTTGTTTTATGTACATTTGAATGAGAATAAGAAAGTTTATTTTGCATTTTTTAGTTTTTAGGTAGTTTTCTTAATTTTTTAGGGCATTTTAGAGTTTTTGGAGCATTTTTTGAGTTTTTGGAAACCAAATGTATGAATTTGAAATTTTATTTTAAGATTTTAAGATTTTTACACCAACATGGTTTTTAAATTAATATAACAGATTATAAGTAGGTACTCGTAATTCGTATTATATTATCGGATAAGGCTTGAGCAACCTCTACCCGCATTTCCTGTTAAATAATCTTAAATCGGTAAAATCGACGTCCGATGATATTATCGTTAGACGTTCAGTACGAGTTTTGTCGTCGTTAACACCGTTTTATTACTCTAGTTAATTTTTTTTGATAATTTAATATAAAAATGCCAAAAGTATAATGTTCGACAGCGAGTCGACTGCGTGCGTTTGTACAAATATTTGGACATAATATTTTTTTTAGGGTATTTTTCGGGGTTTTTTAGGGCATTATTTAGAGTTTTTAGGTCATAAAAGCATTTTTTTTAGGACATTTTTCGGGGTTTTTTAGGGCATTAATATCCCAGCCCTAATTATAAGTGTATTTAAAATAGGAAGATCGTACGTTTAAGTCCGATGGGATTACGCGCGCCACTCATTGTCCGCGGACGCGCGGTGTACAGTGGCGGCGGAGCGTATTTAATTTTCGTGTACATCCACTTTCACTATACAATTCGAATTATACAAAAACAAAAAAAAAAATAAAAAAAAAATTCGTAAACTCGAACCGTGTGTATGTGCGTAATCTTTCGTAATGTTCATGTGTTTGAGATAATATAAAAACGACAGCTAAACAGCAGACAGAATAATTAATTATAATTGCTATATAGCGTGTATACAATATGTATACGTATACGCGCAGTAATAATTTCAAACAGCTTATTTTTTTTTTTCTTTCTTTCTTTCTTTTTTTTTTTTTTTTTTTCCTTTTTTTTTTTATATAAATTGAAGCAGTTGTGTACACCACCGGATCATTTGTTTCGCGCGCTCCTAAAGCCGGCCAATATTATTAACCGCACGGAGCGAAGCGAAAGATTAAGTTAAGACGGTTTTTATTTTCTTTTTCGTCGATTATACAACTATTTCGGAATATTTGTCGGTTCAGTAATTTTTTTTTGTTTTCTGTAAAAAAATACGTACACATATTAATCATCTAACGATGATTGACGTAGTCTCGACGACGAACTTAAAACGGCCGACATTTTTTTCCCCGTAGGTTTTTAAAAAAAAAAAACTCACGGACCCTCCCCGTTTTACTGGTCGAAAAACATGACGTACACAGAATGTTCAACGAAGACAAATAAATATTAAACAAAAATATAAATTCAATATAATAATTTCTATTAATACCGGTTGTTTATCGAAGTTCTTCGATATTAGGTTTAATCCTCTCTATATTAGGTGCCCTCCCTCCCCCCTTTGGAGTCTGCAAACGTTATTACCGAACTGTGGTGGGATCTGCGAGTTTTCTATTTTTTTCTTTGAAACAAAACAACCAAAAAACCTATCAAATAATAAACTCGGAAATAACTTCTCGGGCTCGTGACGGGCCATATGAAAAACGATGTTCGAAACTTCGATTACCGCGCAGACTTTTCCGTTTTTATAATCTTTTCCACTATATTTATCGTTTTTCACTTTATGATTCACGCGTGGTATATGTGCACGAGAAACGAGCGAGATAAAAATCATTATTGTGATCGGATATTCAATCATTCGATTATTTTATGTACAATACGAAACATAATTTAATGTCTATTATATCGATATTTTATGAGACATATTATAATATATTAAAGCAATACGATTGTTTAAAAAGCAATTATTCTAAATTAGTTACGACGAATTAAATATTACGAATTAACAATGAGTTTTTTTTGGTTTTTTTTTTTTTTTTTTTATTACAATACAACAAACGAAAACAATTAACCTAATAGTATATGACGTCATCGATTTAATTCGGTTAAGATTGTTCGATTGAAATACTAGAAATATCCAACTATACTGCTATACAAATCAATAATATAATAATTAATAACGTCGATAACTACAATAAATATTTACATAAAAAAATAAAAAGAAAAATAGAATGTGATTACGATACAAAAAAACCAAGAAATAGAATTGTATGAACGTTAAATTATTATTAAATTGTATACTTGTAGTGGTAAAAGTAAAATGAAAGAAAGAAAAAAAAGAAATTTCATAAATCGTACTAATATTAAATTAAAATATTATTGTGTTCTCGTCATCATGAACATTTCAACATCCAGTATATTTCCTCTGCGGTATAGAATTAACTTTAAATTTTACAGAGCATAAACTATTTTTTTGCGAAATTATTTGGCAATCGTATTATATTTTATTTTTAGTTTTTTCGTTTTACAGTGTTGTAAACAATGCGAATACGCCCACATCAATAATAATTTCATCTATTAATTTCGCAATATCGGTATATCGATTCCGTTGTACTATATATGTTATAAATAAACAAACATATTATATTTCGGTTATCTACGAACATTTTTAGAGTAAAACGGATGTTTTGTTTTTTTTTTTTTCATTTTTTTTCCCCAGTCGTTATAGAATCGTTTAAACAATTCCATTAACGATATTTTCCTATTAGGATATACCGTTATTCCGTACACCGCAAACACACGGGTAAATCGACTTTAGATTTTCAAAATTGCAACTATGCTATTAACCTAGCGAACGGCTTTTATAATCAAATGCTCATACCATTTAATGGTGTGAGGAGTAGACAGTGCTCGAATTGGAAAATAAAAATCTAGGGAGACTACGAGACTTTAATCGAATTAAGGTCCCTCGCAATAATTGAACAACTCGCCCTCTCCTCTACACCGTTTGTCAAACGTAATGCAATAGTTAATAATTTACGATTATCGCCCTGTAGTTTCCTACCTATATTCTGTTATAATTCGATTTGCAACAATATAGGTAATCTCTAGGGCTCGGATTTTCGAGCGAAATAAATCCTTAAAAAATAATTTTACGTAGCCAAAAAAAATCATTTATTTAATTAAATATTGAAAAAGTAATTTACGACCATATATTTGGCAAAGTTACTTTCGTTAAAACTCATCCTAATGGGCGCAAATATATTTTTTTTACATAAAAAATGACCTTGCAACATCAACTTAAGTAATTGGTGCATATTTCATAGAAACTAAATCATTGAAATCATACTGTTCCACATTAATGTTCAGTGCAGTGCCATTATGAATGCTATTGAGTTTTTGAAGTTCTACCCATCCATTATTCTTTGAAAAAACACGATTGTACTTTTCTAAAATCAATTTCGCTACTTTATCATTAGCTTCTAACACAGTGACTATATTTTATCGTTCATCCATTTATTACTGGGTTTTCCATTGATTTTATGATTTCTGGCAATAATAATATATAGTCGAAGTATAATGTACATAGAAATATGTTAAATTTTCATGAAAATTATTGTAAAAATTAAGAACAAAAGTACCAAATGGGGGAAAATAGCAAAATAAAGTTTACTTTATTGAAGTCAGAACGATACACAACGTATTTATCTATAAGACTTATCTTTCTATCACACTCCAATCAAAAAAAGCATTTGCTACACAATCCGAGCCCTAGTAATATAGCCAATATTGAATATATGAAAATAAATATTTTTATTTTGCGATTATTTATCGTAATATGCAATACAATTAGACGGTATATTTCAAATATATACGAGATACATAACGCACTACCAAGTTCCCGTGGCGCGTACACGAGCGTATTCAAACAGTATATAATTTTTTTAAATTAGTATTTTATATTACAAAAAAAAAAAAAAAAAAAAATCGCCGAGTAGGAGGTACCCCGGCTATAATATTACAAAGTCGAGCGGATAATAATAATCAAAAAATTAAATTAGATTCATAGCGGAGGCGGTTGGCGGTTTAATGAATGGCGTTCGCCAAATATTGATCAACGGTATTTTTGCGGGCTAACTGCGAGTCGCGAAGGTCCTGTATTATGTTCAGAATTGTACACGTTTCACAATAAACTCGTTATTTGTATAGAGTGTAGACTGCAATATATATATATATATATAACCATTAATTACATGTGTGTACGTGAAAAAAAAAAAACCCATACTGCGTATACGCGATCATCAAAATCGTTTGATTATTTTACAATATAATTACGCGCGCGTATTAAAAAAAAAAAAAAACCCCCCGTGTAATTTCGCTGCCGAGTAATATTGTGAAATCGATTGCCCTACGTTTTTTCGCGGGAAATCGTTTTTGAACGCCCATAAAGTCCTTTTCATTATGCACAACCCCCCATCATTCCGTCGTTTGATTTGTCTCAAAAAAAAAAAAAAAAGTCGTTATTAATCGAATAGAGCCCGGCGCGCGCGATTTGTTTTACTCTTACCCGTCGGGAAGATATTGATATTGAATAACAAAAAAAAAAAATTAAAAGAAATAGATATTCCTACGCATTTACTATTGGTCTATTCGGTAATCCGTCGATTATTATTTTACACTGTAATTAATTCGTAACATTAACCCCGTGTCTACAGTTTCCGGCGGGCCCCCCGTCATACGTGTTTTGCCAACCGGAGTCCAATAATATAGGAACGTGTAGATATACCGCGAGCGCCCGTTCGCAATATTAAAATATTAAAAATATAATTGCCACTATTTATTATCGCATTAATATACCGGACTTTTTTTTTATTATTTATTTATTATATATATATATTTATTTTTTTTTTTTTCGTATATTATAAATATTTAATACGAACCGGCCGATAAAAATATACGCGCGGATATATTTTATAATAGTTTAATCTAAAATAATAATTTAATAGCGATGTCCGCGGTAGCCGGCGAATAAATAAATATTATAACATACGAAATGTTTCGAAAAAAAAACCCACTTATTCGTATTACGCGCCGCGATATCGGAATTAATTACTACTGCGGTGTTAAACACGGATACTTATTTGAAAATACACCACCTAACAACAACACCCCCGCACATGTAATTCTGTTATTAAATCTTAAAACGATCGAATACCCGTGAGATTCATCAGTTGCGGTGCCGTAAAAATCAAATGCATTTCATTATCTTGCGTAATGTTCGATTTCCGCGAGGACTTATATAAACTGCGCGTACTCGCTCGGTACTTGCATATAATTTTTTTTTAATTGCCTAGAGGCGTTTCTATTCAAACGATAAAAGAATCATTATTATGAATATAAATCAGTAGGAGTATTTGTATACATACAGATATATATATATATATATAAAAAACTTGTGCGGGGGTTTTACTTCCGACGGAGCAGCCCCGTTGTCAATCTAATTAAATTAGCCTAAGTCGAATGGCTTCGGTCGTCTGACGTCTTGCGAGTTGTCGAGGAGTCGTGCGGGGCAGCTGTATTTGCGCGGTGAAGCTCCCAGAGTCTTCTTGCACGTTGGCGGGCTAACCGGGTAATTTCGTCCTGCACGGATGTCATTTCCGAATCGCGGTTGACGATTTCGTTCTTGTCTTACCGATATGATTTCGGTATTAGACGTACTGGCACAACAGCCCCCGGAGCTGTATACCATAAATCCAAATGGGTTTAACAAACGATACGTACAAGACACGTCGTTTGCCGGTTAGGTCTAGCTCAGAGTGTCGTCCCCACTAGCCAGTACGGTTTGTTCATTTTTTTTTTGTTCGATTTGCAACTATTTCTGACGTACGTGATGTTTCCAGTGAAGTCGTGAGTCAAGGCGCATTCCCAGATATTTTGCCGAATCAACTTGCATATATAAAATTATTATTATTTCACCGGACCGGGCGCGGACAAGAAAGAAAAAAAGAAAAAAACCTATTTTATAGAATGCCGAAATCGTCGGAACGCTTTAAATGATAATAACCGGGCTAATTGTAATCTGGCAATAATTTTATTCGAAACGTACGTTTATATATATATATATTTTTTTTTTTATCGTGAAAAATGTCCACGATTCGACCTTAAAGTACGGAGCGAATATTTCAAGACTAGCGCGGCCGTGTTGAAAAACTTCAGCAAACATTTATTTTTTAGAACAATAAAATCGCCTAAAACGGAAAACTATTTTTAAATGTTTGTAGTAAAAATAATTCGCTGGCGCGCGTTCGTAGATGGAAAATATCGAACAAACGACAATTATTATAGAACGAAAAGTAAATTTAACTATAAAAATAAATTGTACAGTATCTATATGATCGGCTTACTAAAATTGTACTGTATTATTAATATTATATAATATTGCCGGAGAAAATCGTATAGTTTTTATTACGGTATTGCGAGATGAATATAAGATTATATCGACCAAAATCGTACACCTAGTTAGAAATATAACATTATGATTTTTGTAAATAGAGAATAGGTGTAAAATCAAATAGAAAAAAAAAAAAAAAAAAATGTTATTTTAAACTTATAAATACCATTTAATATATAATTCGGGCGGAAGTCGGAGTAATTAATATTTATAGATAGGCAATTCTCGTTGGTACAGTGCGTGATTTTAAGAGGTTGAGCGATAATGAGGAAGTCCGTATATTACGTATCGTATAAAAAATTGCGTTTATGCTCTGAAAACGTCGAAATGATTACCTATTTAACTAAGCCAAGAAAACTCATCGCTTATAATTCAACCAGTCACAGTTGAATTTGCCGTCTCCGCGTTTCTAACGGGCGAAATGTAGCGAAATCGCGTTCGCGTAAAACAAACGGAAAATCCTTTAAAATCGGTTCCTAATTTGAAATTTTACTGTTATAAAAAAAAATATGAAATTAAGATTTTTTTTTTTTTTTTTTTTTGTACTTTCGACGGCATATTGTTTGAATATTTAGAGAATTGTAAAACGCCGACGGGGTTATTATCAATTCGACGTTATTTGTCATCTGTAAATTGTTTTAATAGACGTTCTGTCTCTGAAACCGTTTTTTTAAACGCCTTTTCCGTTTGTTTCGCGTGCGCCTCTTAAAATTGTGCGCATTATGTTTTTTATACGCGAAATTTTCTATTTTATTATTTTTGGAAAGGAAAAAAAAAAAATAAAAAAATTACCCGATTTGGTATATTTTGTATTATAACCGTACAACAAGCAAGCGAAATTCCAAGTTTTCGATTAATAACGCCGATAATACACGTCAATATATGTTTATATTTTACTCGTGTAATATAAAATAAATAATAGCTGTAGATTATTAAAATTGACGGTTCAATATTATTTATGCGTTTTTAAATCGTATTAATTATCTCGCGCTATTATATTAAACGCGTGCTACGCAGGAGTTGTGGTACACAATGGTGGCCATTATACCAAACGAATATCTTGAAAACATAATTTGTCGTAATAAATAAATGCAAATATTGTTAACAAGTAATGTCAATAGGTTAATGTCTGTCGGTCTGTCTGTCTAACGGGCACGGGTGTCGGCTAACAGTCAAAATTCTAGGGTAGCCCTAGAAAACGATCTACAAACAAAAATTGGCATTCCGTTTATTTTTCGAAAGTAAAAAAAAAACTATAACGCTCTCTTATGATATCCGTAATCCGATTACTCAACGCTTTATATACAGCGAATTTCAAAGGCGTTACAAAAAATACTCTTAACAAATAATTAACGTTATCGCACTAATACAGATTATATATATATATATATATAGATTTTTTATTTTTTTTGTATACACCAACAATTAAAATGTCTTAACTCAAAACTTTGAAAACGAATCGTTTTCGTTAAAACGTGAATAATAAAAAATATCCAATATAATTAATACATTTTCAAATAACCCCGCGACACCCAATTAATGACGCCTATGCTTAGGGTTTTCGTACTTCTAGTAGTTTGTGCTTAGGTTCCAACAGACTTCGAATAAAAATTATTTCACTAAATTACTTGACCAAAAAACATTAACTATGTTTTCGCCAGGGGATTTATCGGTATTTTTTCATTTTTATTAAGATTGAGCAATATAATAATAGAAAATACATTTATTTTTTTATTTTTTTTTTTTAAGTTTAAAGTACGAAAAGATTGTCTGTGAATTAGATATCAAAACATCCCTCCGTGAAAGCACAGTAAACGATGTATTCGTGTTAATTTGGCGAAATGATTATTTTTTGTTTTAAGTCTATCGGAAGTGCGATAACACATTTTTTCAATATTGTCCGTTAGATAGACAGAGACGGCAAAATGTTCCTGTGACGTCCTCTTAACGTTCGAATCTCGAAAACTGTAAGCCTATACGTAATATATCTACAATAGTATTTAGGCATTTTAATAAGTCCTTCCCACCTATCCACGGATCACAAATTGATTAATACAAATTATTCGTATTGTAAGTAATTGCGTTTTTTCCTCATTTTATCATTGACCTTAAAATATGCATACGATCACTATATATAGTGTAGGTATATCCTTTTTTTAAATTTTTTTTTTTTTTAACACAATTAAAAATATGTTTGTAAAATCACTTATTACGTTGAGTTTCAATTGGATAAATTCAATTGACAAAATGTTCGCATGCATAAAATTTGTAACAGAAAGATTTAACCTCCCTCCCACCCCCTTTAATTTATTGTCTAGTTATTCGTTGCGTGTAATAAATAATATATAATATAAATAAAATTTGTTTTAGAGATAAATATACTCAATAAGTTAACGACAAATAAAAAAAATAAAGATAAAATATATATACACGACTTATCTAGATAAAAGATAAGATTATTTTGGTTTTATCTAGACAAAAAAAACCCAACAGACAATTTATTGATGGGTTTTTAGGTTTTCAACGACTACCGTAAAACGCGTAAAACAGTAAAATAATACGTTTTCTATAATTATGATTTGCCAATGTGTGTCTTCACGGAGATCATAACTCACAGCATAGAAAATTAATAGTAAACATAACATCGTGTATAATAATACTATAATGGCATTATACATGTTTTTTTTTTTTTTTTTTTTTTTTTTTTTTTTTTTTTTTTTTTTTATCTAAATAAGATAAAAATGTTAATAATAAATATGTAGAAAAAGAAAGGAAATGTAATTTTGATTTCATATTGATTCGCGGTATCATTTTTTTCGCCTTTGTCGATCTATTACGTCGCCGATTTTTTTTTTTTTTTAAATCGAAACCTACACATACTAATATTACCTAGGTTTTTCTACATATTTATTTCTAACGCGTATATTTATCTTTAGTCGTAATATATAAACGGTACTTATCATACTCGGGCAAAGGCGGCGGGGCGAACTGCGAGGTCGGTCCGGCCGTTATAATGGGCGTCGCATGTTCCGGCGGATATCACGAAACCGCGTCGTATTATTTCCCACGGAATCGGGATGAAGAAAAGAAGAAAAAGAAAAAGAAGAAGAAGAAGAAGAAGAAGAAGAAGATGAAAAAAACCCGCGGTCACGCGTTATAATAACGTCGGGTTTTTCGTTTTGTTTTTTACGCCGCCGTCCATTAATCGCCGTTGACACGCGATTCTCGGAGAAAACGAAAACGAACAAATAGTAAAAACGGACCACGGCCGCCGTCGTCGTCTTTACGGGGCGAGACGCGCGCGCGCGACGGGAGAAAAACGGTGACTGGCGGCGCTGCCGGTTGTCGTGCCCGTCGATTCCTCTCTCGCGGCGTGTGGCGCGCGAGAAAACTCACAAGGTCCACCCACGCGCACACGACTCTCCGTGTAATATCGCCGACGGCTCTCCCACCCGTCCCACCCGTCCCATCCGTCCCTCCAGTGGGCGGCGGCGGGGAGGAGGGGTGGGGGAGAGACGATAAATTCGCGTTCCGACCGAGAACCGTTTTTACATTGTTATTATTATTTATCTAATACTTTTTTTTTTTTTTTTTTCCCGGCAGGTTTTTATGTACGGCTTTTTTAATTTTTAATTTTTTTTTTTTTTTTTTTTTAATTTTTACATAACGACGCCGTGGCCCCGGTCACCGACCGGTGCTCTCGTCGGACACACACTTCCGGGTAACAAATATCTCGGAACCCGAGAGTCGAATAAAAAAAAAAAAAAAAAAAAAACCACGTGCTATTATAGTAATATGATAATACTTCAGTACAAACGTAATACAGGGTGATCCGCGAAATTGTCACGGACCGTTTTATATTTCGGTTTTGTTATATTGGCCTCCAAGTTAACCCCACACGAATTGCCATCCGTACGTTTTTTTCCAAAAAAAATTTACTCGAATCGCCTCCGAGATTTAATATTTACTTTTTACTCGAATTGCTTCCGGATTTGCCGAAGTTCGAGAATCCAACATTTATTGTAAACCTGGATTTCGGATTCTAAAATCCTGATTTTTATCTGAATCCAAATTTGGGTTTTTTTATAAATTGTGATTTTATTTTCGTTAACTCATTTCTCATAAAACTATTATTATTATTATTATCTTATCGTCAATAGCATTAAATACGTTTTTACAATTCAAAACATATCACAAATAAAAATGTAATTTTAAAAAACAAGCACAACAAAAAAATCGTACATATTACACTCCAATTCATAAAATATATTACTAGCTGACCCGGCAAACGTCGTTTTACTCGTAAAAATACAATATTACCGATTTTGGAATACGAAACATACATTTTTGGATTTCGAAATCCGGATTTAATAGATTTTCGGATAATCCGGATTTATGTCACATTACTAATATTTTCATCATACGAGAACGTCACTTATATCATTCGCTATATCGTTTACAAATAGACTATTTTAAAAACCGTGTTAACCTCAACGGAATCCACTTTATATAAAATTTTGTGGCAATTTTGAATATATTTGAAGTTCGTGCGCGGTGCGTGTTAATTTCTATATAATTCACGTCTATAGTCGTAGTTAATGTACTTGTACATGCACTGTGTTATTTAATTTCTCCGTGAAGTAATTTCGACGGTCGTCCGGAAAGCCGTTCAAAAGCTTTTCGTTTTACACGATTGCTTACTATTTGCCTGTTAAAAAATCCTCGTAATACGCCACGAACACGCTTCAGTATAATTTAATTACCGAATAGTCCAGAGATTCCCAAACTGTGGGTCACGTGATCAATTTCTGGTTTTCTGTTTGAGAAACCTATCAAACACTTCATACTGAAGCTGTTGCAATGCTGTTTCCATTAATTCCATCTCATAACTGTGAAGTGGGCTTTCCAGCAATGGTCGCTATAAAAACGAAATTTTGATTGCAATTATCAAACTCTCTGCGTCTCAAATTAACAAACGTCGAAGTGGATATCATTGCGGTGATCAACAAAAATCGAAAACAATTACACCCCCTTTCCATAAAATACATTTTGCAATTATACGCAGCGGTTGAATATTTTTTAAATTACGAAAAACAATGAAAATTGCACTAAAATAAAAATAATTGTCAAAAATTATAAATTATTGTAATAAAAAAAAAAAAAAAAAAAAAATTGTATTTAAATTAGTATTTGAATTCACTTAGCAATGAATAAAAGCATCGGGAAATAAGATACAAATGCAGTAACTTCACTGCCTTTATAATAATATAGGCGGTCGAAAATTAATAATATACGATTTTATTATCTCTAAACGGATAGGATAAATGTATTTCCCTTCCAAATTATTACCGTTATTATATTTTAAAAACTTCGTAGTTTTTTGTTTTTTAAACAATTATATTGTCTTTTCGAATGGAGTTTTAAACGTATTTGGTTTGCCCTTTTGAAAAACATTTTAAAAAAATAAAAAAGTAGTCGACGTTATATTGTTGCTGTATTATAGATATATTCAGTGTTGAGACTTATCTGGATTATAATATTTGTTTATCATTTATCCTGACTAGATGAACATTTTGGAATTTAAAGTTCATTTTAAGATAAAAAAAAATAATTATTTTAAAATTATTTAAAAGTATTAAAAATGAAATGCTTTTACTTTCTAGTTGAAAATTCAAAGTTACTACCGATGGTGATTTACGCCCTAACCTGGCGTTTACAGAATAATTTAATCCGTTTTGCGTTTTTATCTCCCCGCTATAAATGTTCTCTAACAATAGACAATTAAAAAATATAAATATTTATCGGTTTTTTTTTTTTTTTTTGTATATCTAGACGAATTGCACGTGTCTGTTGTCTCATCTGAAATAAATCGAATATTTGTCAGCTATATCTGTGCCTATAGAATTTATCTGGATAAATTATAATACTTGTCCGTTTCTCAACGGCTGGACGGTACCGTTTTTTTTTTTTTTTTTGTCGATAAATATAATAGCGTCGTGTAATAAATATACGATTCTCTCGCTTTGAGCACGGCCATAACCTGCAATTTTCGCGGACACGTCTCGTCGGTTAGGTGTCCGCGACAAACGGATCACCCTGTATCGGCGGCACGCGAACAAGTGCCGCGGCCGCGGCGTGGGCGAACAATACGGGAAACAGAATACGGAGTGGTTCGGTACGATACGGCCCGGGCACACGATATCGATAAATTACAATAACTATTAATGACCCCGGTGCTAGCCGATACACGGCATATATAAACCGCAAATATTTCGGCACGCGGTATTAATGGTTTTTTTTTATTTTTTTACCGACTATCGGCCATCGAAAACCAATATACGACCCAACCGCGACGTGTCGTACGAATTTTCGGATAGGGCACGTCCGTAAAATTATAATACGTACCGGTGTAACTATAAAACATTTCCGCCGGTCAAATACCGGAATAAATATTATTCGTATTAAATCGATTAAAAAAAAAATATATATATTCAAAAGGATTCGGTTTGGTGTTAGGTTACGTCTTTTATTTGGCTTCAATTTTTTAGTAATATTTTTTTTTTTTTTTTTTTTTAAATCTATCGTTTATATTATTATATCCGGTGTATTTAAATTCAAATTCAATTTCTGAAAACGGGAAATTATTACTTTTACTACCTATAAATTTACAAATTTACAATGTTTGTTGTTTTTTTTTTTACGCTATACGAAAAATATGTTGACGTTTTCAAATTTAATAACTCCGTACATCGCCAAAATCTTAAAATACCGCATTGGCGAAATATTGAAAAATACCTACACATTTTAAAATTAAACTGTTAACGGTTTAATGTTAAGCGTATATTAATAAAATGTGTTTTTTTTTTTTTTTTTCACTCTCGGTCTATCGTAAACGGTATATTTTATCGGATCAACCAATAATATTAAATCGTTTGATTATACGCGAGGATACTAGTTTGAAAAATTAACACATTTTCAAAATGTTAAATTTTTTGAACATTTACATAGAAAATATTATTATGCGTGTATAATACAACCTAATATATATATAATATATTGTAATACATTTATTATACGACTGTGTTTCGTATATCTAAAATAGTGTATGTGTAAGATGACCGGTTAAACGGTAATATATACTGTAATTTTTATTGTTCGTATACCCCAGTAAACGTGTTGAATATATATTTTAATGGTTAGAAATATTTTTTTTATAGAAACAGAATGCAAGTATACCGACAAAAATCACTGGTATACCATGTCGGTTACTATTTATAATAATAAGCATAATTAATTAACACTCGTGTTTAGTCTTGTATTTTTTAATTTAACGTATATTATTTTCGATTCTGAGTTTTACTAGATGCTTAATTAACACGATGGGGGGTTTTTTTTTTTTTTTTTGAAAAACACCTTTTCGGCTTGTAAAAATACTTTAAATTTTTCATATCGTATCTAATTAACAATACGGATTTCCCCCCCGACAGTGATATTTTGTTATTTGTCTAGAACATTACAAAAAAAAACTTTTAGTCGATATTCTTACCATTTCTTCGCCACGCTTCGTTCAGAATGGTTTTTCGAATGATTTGTCGTTGCTTTCGGTACACAGGGTGGTTCTTTAATCACGATCCGGTAGGCTCTATTTATTGTCATTCCCTAGTCCTCCGGTCTACATTCTTAACTTATAAGCGGTAATCATCCAATAGACGTTTTACGCAAACAAAAAACGATTATAAACGTATTCTCTTTTTGAATTCCGATTGAAAAGAAAGCGAGGGTTGCCATTTGAAAGTCAAAAGTCAATAGTAACTTCGGGCATACCGGAGCCCGGGTAAAAATGTGAGAATAACGTTAAATTAAAGCCTAAACAATTCCATAACGAATGAAAAAAAAAAAAAAAAAAACATAATTAAAATTGTCCTAAAATCCTCCGAGAAAATCGCTGTATACAAATCGAATTACCCGATATCCTCGATACCTTTCCGACATTCCATATTTCATTCGTAACAGTGGACCAGTGGCCTATTCGACTGCCCATGAATGATTCATGGTCCACGATGCGAACTGCGTGGCTTTTATACAATAATTACTTCTATAAACTTTGCACTACGCGTAAATCTATTGTAGATACTATTACACACAGAGCTTGTTCATATGTTATATAGAAATAAATATTATATTATTATAGATAAGATATAACTCGGTATATTGTATGGTTTTTTTTTTTTTTAAATTCAACTCATAACATTTACAACATACAATTATAAAAATTGTATAAATGAAATTAATTTGATTCGGTATAATATTTTTCGTTTCGGCACTGGAGCCCGGATACTATTAAATTATTTATTTCGTATTCTATTACCGCGCGTTCTATGTGTATATTATAATATAGCTAACTTTTTTTAATTCGGAATAACCGTACGGGTAGGCAACGAAAAAACAAGGGAATTCAATTTAAAAGAAAAAAAAAAAAAATTATTAGTCTTTATATTATCCAATAGATATATAATCGTTGTGAATTATTATTATTATTATTATTTTTTTTATCCTGCCCACCTACTCTTAAACCGATTTAGGAATAATTATGAATTTAATTGAACGCGAAATACGACGGGAGCTAAACGTATTTTAATAGTATTACAAGAAAATTAAAATCGATTTCTTTTCATTCTTACGGGTAATTTTTTTTTTTTTTATTTCAAGCGAAAGAAGACGTGTATAATTATGTTCACTGTGCACAACTCGTAGCGGAAAATCGCATCGTTATAATAATTTTATAAATCAGCGGTTCCCAAACTTTTCGACACGACGGACCACCAAGAGAACTTTTGACAAATCGCCGCGTACGACCTCGATTTTTTACATATTCGATATTATTTAATATATTAATTTTACATAATACATATACTGTATGTATTTATTGGAAATTCTGTAACTACAGCACGAATTACTACTTTTCAAAACTAGTTTATTTACCAACATTTTACGAAAAAATGTCTGCATTTTATAGCATTTTTCTTTTTTTTTTACGAAATTTATATTCAACAACCAACTTTTTTTTCTTTTTAAATGCATTTGGTCCCAAGCGATTTTTGAGTCTATTTATGAGGCGTGCGCCGTACAACAATAACGAGAATAATAGTTCGGGCGGACCAAACGGTTGGAAACCACTGCTGTATAAACCGTTGAATGTATCGCAACGGCGTTAATATTATTTTATTAGACGCGTGTTACTTCATGTAAAATACGCTATTATTAATGTACTATTTCGAAAACAGTACCCGCCTGGAATCTATGCACTTAAAATAAAATAATTATCAGCTATACGTACGTTATGCAATCGTATAAAACGACCGGCGTTTTCGCATAATGTACGACGAACCTATAAACCGATTATTATTTAATATTCCATTGGTATTATTAATTATACCGGTTGTTCGCGAATGTCCATGTTCGAATTATTTCTCCTGTCCATCTGCAGATAGCTAATTACACCGTTCGAGAGGAACTAGTACCAAAAGGAACTCGTTTCGGGTACGGTTTCATTTTTTTTTTTTAATCAACGGCACGTGAAACGGATTCCTTTTTTATATAAAAAAAAAAAAAAATAAACGAGGACCCGAACGAAATCCTATTATGCACGATAAAGAATAACGATTTTTGTTCCTTTTACGAATAAAAAAAAAATTATAAATCAAATTAATTCTTATAATGGAAACACCGGTGGACAAAATACGCATATAGCAATAATAATATAATTACAAATAATAATGTTATTTGATCGGAAAAAAATAATAGTATATAAGTTTATTTCACATTTTATTGAGTATATTTGATACAATTAAAACGATTTTATTTTTCGATTTCTGGGTTACCTTGGCTTAGGCCAAGGGGCAAAATACGACTTTCATTCCGCTCAGATTCGTTTTTTGATTGTAATGATTTATCGTTGCTTTCGGTATATAAACTAAATTAGGCATTTTATACATCCAATATATCCCGTACTTCTCACCTACAACAGAGGCCTCTATTCGTGGACCACGGGTGTGAAGTATGTCCCACTTTTTTTTTTTTTTTAAAACATTTGTTATTTTAATTTGGAACTCGAGAAAGGAACACATTCATTTTTTCAATGAACCAATAGCGTTTTTAAAATAGACAACGAGGAACGGAACGAATTACTTTACCGAAGGAATTAGACAAACAATGGGTAATGATAAGAGGCAGTGCCGGGTCGAGAAGTAAAACAGGACCGAGTAAAAAATTGTTTTCGAACATTTGAAATTCGAATGGTACATTTTGAATATGAGTTTGTATGAGATTATGAGATTGAATCCGTACATTTTTTTTCCCCGGGAAAGTGTGTCGTGAGAATTCGGCTGACGAATTTCTCGTTATCCGGCAAAACCAATATCGTGCGAATTCGTGCAAATTGCGTACTAAATATTGAAATTATATATATATATAAAAAAAAAAAAAAGAAAAAAATGAAAATTTGTTTAATGTACCCGTTTAGCGTTGATAAATAAAACGCATCGATTGCTGCAATATCGCAGCCGGCTGCATCAGACACTACGTGAATACATACGTACAACCGGCTCATTTTTAGATATTTCACCTATAGGCGATTTGAATAATCCGTTATCGATCCGGTAGTCACTGCATATTTTAGCAATATTATTTGAAGTTTGATTGTAGGAGGAAATTAGATGTATATATATATATTTTTTTTTTTTTTTGGAGGTGGTTTCTAAAATAATCCTACAAAAGTGACGCGCAGTTTCATATTAACGAAAACCATATTATCGTTAGTTTTCGAGGAATATTGTGATATCTCCTGAGATAACGAAGATAATCAAATTATGTTTTTTTTTTTTTTTTTAATTTGTCTATGACTCACTAAGATAAGGACTACAAACATTCATATATTTCAATTGAAAAAAAAAAAAAACTACTCAGAAAACGAGATGATATCATTTCAAAACGCCAAAATACGGTATCAAATTAACACACTAGGTTAAACCTTACTTAACTTTACCTAACGAGTATTCAAAATGTAAACAATTTATAAAATCCATCTTATTACATTTTTCGAAAATAATAAAATTAAAAGTTTTTTAATAATCCATCAAAACACAAAAATATAACTTAAACACGAATATTTGTAGTCTTCATCACTGTGTGAGTCATATATATATATATATATATATAAAAAAAAAAAAACAGAACGGAAATTGATTGTTTTCATTATACCAGGATATATTACAATGGGTAAATCTTCGTGGAACACTCCGTGTAGAACTGTAAACATAATAAATTATGTTTTAAATACATTTAGCCCATACGATTACCCCCGGGTTTCGTGAGAGATACACGACAATAGCTATGTAGTTTATTGATATTATTATTGATACGATAAAAAAAAAAAAAAAAAAAAAAAAAAACGTTCAAATATACTTTTCAAACTACGTCCGTTCAAATAGCCATTATGTTGTTTTTTTTTTTTTTTTTAATATAAAACAATCGACGACTCGAATAACATTTCGAATAATGTACATACTTCAAGTGCAATTTAAACTCCATTTAGAACATTGTTCAATTTTTTTTAATTGCACGTCACCGTGATTACATAATAATGATTATTATGTTAATAAATTGGTATATTTCGAGATATAAATAATATCTGTATGGACCACTCGAAAAGAAAACGGCGTTATTCAATTTTATTATGAGTCGTTTATTATTATTTTTTTTGTTTTTTTTAGTCCAACTGTACGACGATGCTTTTAAGACGCCTAAATTAAACTCGTAATAAATTCTAAACGGCGATTGGAAAATAGTTTTTAAAAGTTTTGGCCTCATATGCCTTAAAACAAAGCAAAAAAAAAAAAAAAAAAAAATGTATAACATATGTTACCTAACTGCATTTATGTCAATGACAAATCATTATTGTATGACGTACCGCAATACAATAATAATATAGGTCACTATAGTAATTAATTTGGATTAACGTCAAATTAAATTAGAGTAAATAATGTTCTGGCTTATTGTAGAAAGAATAAAAAAAAAAAAAAAAAATTAAAAAATCGAAATTTAAAGGTTCTGTTTTCCGTGACGAATAAATAAAATAGCTAATAATAGCCATTGTCGAGACGCAAATAAGTAAAATGTATTTAGATAAAGATTTAAAAGTTAATTGTTCCGAAATCATCTAGACGCAAATAAAGATATCAAATACTTGAATTATCTCGGATAAGATAATTTATATAAGTAGAATTTATCTAGATTAAAATAAGTTTATTATATTTTTTTTCAAAATTATTTATTGTTTAACATTATAACAGAGAGAGTAACGTCGAATTTTGAACTTAAAGTAAAACAATATAATTAGGTACCCTCCTATTTAATATTGTCTACTAAGGGTAAAACTTTAACTTTTATTTTTTGATCTAGATAATTATGTTTTATCTTAGATAAACTTCAGATAGACATAAAAATTGTCATCTAGATAAGATAAAAAAAAAAAAAAAAATTACCCATATAGATTTAACTAGATAAGTCTTAACACTGATAACAGTTATTGTTAATAACTTGCTGTTATGTTTACATCAGAATCACCAAGGAAACCCATAAATCGACCTAAATTATTCGATTTTCGTACCAAAAATACTAAAAGTTGGTTTTTTTTTTTTAGAGGCTGTTGGGAAAATTAAAAGTAGCCTATGACACTGTATGGAACTAGCTGAAACAATAACGATACCGACTTTAATTTATGCGGAAATCAGACGAGTAAAAATCGTATTCTCGTTTAGGTTTTAAGCGTTTTAATTTGGTAACAGAGGTATATAATATAATATATATACTCGAATTAGAAAAACAAAATAAGAGGAACTATGATTACCGTTCCTCGCAATTATCGAACTCAATCTAACATCCACATTCACCTTATGCAATCATTTCAGACATAATTCAATAGTTAATTATTGGAAAAAAAAAAAAAAAAAAAAAAACAGGACTAATAATAATACACTAAAAAATTTAGATTTTGTTTGCATATTTGTTTATTTTATTTGTTAAAAAATTGTTTCTTATTTTCGTAAAAAAAAAAGATGACATTTGGAATTTGGTTTAAATTGTACTCTACTCAATCACCCGAGGCAAAAGTAGATTAATATTCAATTCTAGAAAATAATATTTACAAAATATGCATACGTGCTTTTTTGAAAATCTCCCCGTCTCGATAGAAATTAGTGATGAGAAAAATCCGGATTTGCCGATGTTCGATAATTTTTAGTTTCCGAAATTTGATATCCGACATTTAAAGTAAATCCGGATTTTTATCTGAATTCAAAATTGGGTTTTTAAAACTGTGATTAATTAATTTCTCATAAAATTATTATTATTATCTTATTACCGATAACTTTAAATACGTTTTTACATTTTAAAAAATATCAAAAATAGAAATTCGGAATCCGGATTTATTAGTTTTTTTGATTAATCCGGATAATGTTCATATCACTAATAGGAGTAGAGTTAGTAAGAGGACTCAAAAAAAAAAAAAAAAATAATAAAAATACTGGAAGAGCCCCCAAATTTGAGCACTGTATACAATATATACCTCTATATATAATTTTATTTCATTCTGAATTATTATTATTCTACGTTTATGAACACTGTATCAGAGTACCTATACGTTTTATATATATATATATAATTAAATATATTATACGATCTTGTCTGTTAATTAAAAGTGGAAAGTGCTGTAAAAAAAAAAAAAAAAAAAATAATAATAATAATACTATTACGTTTAATTAAAGAAAAAAATTTCAACGTACCGGTGGTACAGTCTAATGGAAAATTACCGCCGAATGAAATTAGTTTTAAAATGACCGTAATAATATAAAACTATACAATAATTATTGAAATAAAAAACATTAAAAAAAAAAAGCATTTTTTTCGCTTTTAATCGACGTTTGCGTTTCCGACCGTGTACCACTGTGTACTGCGGTATACAGCGTACAGTATAGTAATTATTATTAATTTATTATTATATATATTTTTTTTTTTTCCAATAGAATCGTGTGCGCTGCGGCGGCGGCTCCTCTATAACAGTCGATCGAAGAGTAAAGACGACGACGTGCTTCTGTAAGTCGCGTTGGAAAAGAAAAGAAAAGAAAAAAAAAAAAAAACTTTAATATACGACCCGTGAGCTAACGGGGGTGGGGTGGTGGTTGAAGGGAGGCTGACGGAGTGGAATGGATATGTACTGTCATATATTTATTTTATTATTATTATTATTTTTTTTTTTCTTTTCTCCACTACAAACTCGGCTCGTCGTGTACAGAAATAACGCACGTATCGCGCGTATACCTATTACGTACACTTTTTTTTTATATATCTATCCGAAAGAAACGTTACGATAACGTTTATGGAAATGACGCCGTCGTACGGTTCCGATTATTGTTATTACTGGTTTTCTCGACGACGCAAAATCGTTTTTTTACGCGCATTTATGATGATGTCCAGACGGAAAGCCGTTGACGCGCGGCCGTCCAATTAAAAGGTCAACAATACGCTGGTAGGAATAATAATAATAATAATAAAAAAAAAATAAAAAAATAATAATAAAACAAAAAAAAAAAAACCGTTGACCACCGCGTGATTTATAGAGCTAAACCACGCGCGGCGGTCCGCCTTCGTTTCTTCCATACACACACACACACACACACACTGGAACCTCCGTTTAATGAACCCGACGGTTTTTTGCAAAAAGAAAAAAAAATAATAATAATAATACAAAATTCGTTAAAATGTAACACGTCGGTTTTTCGCACTCAAAATATTCGGATTTTACTGTACTGTACACTATAATAATTATGCATTTTGTCAGGGCCGTGCTCGCGGGTAGGAGGGATGATGTTTTCGTGTATTCCCTTGAACTTTTTTTTTTTTTTTTTTTATATTTAAAATACTTTATACGGTGTCAATTGCCCGAGGACGGGAGTTCATCGACGAAACGGTATTAAAAAAAAAAAAAACCCCAAGAGAATCGTTGTGGTTCTTATGGCTTTTTATTATATAATATTCTGCAAACGTGCAATAAACAAACGAATATATTTTACAAAATTACATATTATTATGTTGTACTGTTTCTATAATTACATAATAACCGATGCATTGTTTTGAAGGAGTATAGTTACCGAGTGTTGCGTACCAATTTAGACATGGAAATACGTGTGTCTGTTTTACGATTTTATACCTTTCGTATAGTAAACGCACAATAAATAATATTAATAATAGCCCCCCCCGCCTATTTTTTAGTATACGTGTGTATTCATTACTGGTGGTGGTGATTACTTATACGCGCATGTAGGTATGCACCTTATAATTTTTTTTTTTTTTTTTTATTATTATTCTTTGTTGTTAAAATGTTTCATTTTGACATGCCCACTCCGTTCCGACGGAACACGCAACACAAACTCACCGAATTTCTAAATGCTTTAAATTATTTTAAGAACAGTATTTATTAATATAAAATTAATTCGTTGAACAGACGCGTTTCCGATTGGAAATTATACGGTTCCGTAGTATCGTTAAATCGAGGTTAGGACTGTAGTAAGTAACAATCGTATCCTATAATATACGAGCTGTCGGGCTGTACCCGGGATTGGTTAGGTCATCGAAATACAAACAGGCCTGCCCGGAACGTACAATAATAGCCGCCAGTATTTTACAATGTCTTTGGGGGCTGTGGCCCTGCCAGGGAAGTGGACCTTAGACCTCATAAATGTTTTTTTTTTTTTTTTTTAAAAAACGGTACGTACAAGTTGAACATTTGTACTTTATGAAATCATTTATTATGCTTGGACCTCCATTTCCATTCGTTTGACGAATTCCGGTCGCGCCACTGGGCTGAACATACAGTTTTTCTTGCCCATCCATTGGCCGTAAGTTGCGTACCAAACCGTATTTTATTAAATAAATACAGTAAAAAAGACGTTTACTGCACACGGTGGATTTACTTTTTTTTTTTTTTTTTACCGTTTACAATTTAGTTTAATACGGTAAAAAGAAGAAACTATTATCAGTTACCGCCGATATGCGCCCTGTGATATCACCGTATGAACCACGTAAAACCTCAGATATATATATAGAAAAAAAAATATTATTTTTAATCAAGATTTTTCATTTATGGCGGAAAACTACGGTATTTTAGCGTTAACAATTCATATGTTATTTAAACGTTAGCATAAAAGATATTTCGCGTCAGTACAAACGTTTAAAGGCGAGAGCCCTGGTTCAATATTGACAACGGGGGCTTCGGCCCCGGAACCCCTATGTACTCGAGGCCTATATATATTTTTTTATGATAATTGTTCGAGACCGAAATTTCCGTGGCTCGTAATTCGTATGATTCACATAACGTCTGGAGAAACTCTTCCGATTATGTAAATCGTTATCAACGTTGCACATAGTAAACCCACCATCCCGATCGTAATCCGCAACCATGTAACCGTTCGTAACCTACACCGTTCAAATCATCATCCGTTGGAATATAAAAATATTTATATTTTTTTTTTTTTTTTTTCGTGCCTATTTACACCGAGTCAATCAAGTAAACCCGGCAATAAAAGTACAAAAATAAAACGAAATGCTTTATTCGAATTTTAAGGCAAATGTTTTTTTTTTTTTTTGTTCGTCCGTAAGCAGAAGCTAAAAGCTCAAATAACCCCGGTATTGACCAGGATTTTTTTTTTTTTTTTTGTCAATGATACCTTGACCAACGAGACAACGAAACGTAATAATCGATCGCGCAGTTCGCCAAACTAGAGTTATAAATAACTGTAAATTACAGTAATACCTTACTGTCTTTTTCATACGAAAAAAAAAAAAAGAAAAAAAAGAAGAGAACTCGCACCGTGCCGCGTTGGTTTTAGTTTTTCGACAGCGTTACCGCAAAAACGAGTTATTCGGGTTTGAAAAACTTAAAAAGGCAAGTGCAGGAAAATTACATCATATTTTTTTTTTTTTTCTTCTTTTCTTTCGGGCGGGTGGTAATTAGACCCGTGTAGGAGATAACACTATTTTTTTTTTTTTTAAATTCCGCTAAAAAGGTTATACGTGTAGCAGTTTACACGTGTCCCCCGTACGAATATAAATACACTGTAATGCAGTGCACTGTGCACTACAACGTGCCGGTATAATAACACGTCGGTAACCAGTTTTCCGTGTGCACTAAATTAATGCACTAAAGTTATGCAACATTAATACGTATTACGGGTACGGGGCATGTTCCGAGTGTCGGGCGACTGGCCGGTGCAGCGCACACGACATAACAAAATTTAAAAAAAAAATACATAACAATATCGTATTATTAATTATGAATATTATTTTTAATTTTGGTTATCGCGTATTTTACGAGGTGTGAAATACCGGGACTAAAATCCGCGCTAAACAACGCACAAATAAAAGCAGAGGTTCGAGCCACGAGTTAATAATATTATCGTCTACTAGTGACGAACGACAACTCGGTCAAGTCAATATAACTTGTGTCCGTGTCTGCCGTTTTGTCGCGTTAAATTTTTGCGTTAAATTCGTCGGCGAAATAGCGACTGACCGAAACTTTTGCAATGATTTAACAAACGTTTGAACGCGAAGGAACGGATGAATGAACGGATCTAAAAAAAAAAAATGAGGTTTATTGCGAAGGGGAGAGGGTGGGTCGTGAAGCCGTTAACGAAGCACTCCCGTGCTGGTCGACCATCAACTTCAAGAAATGTGGCGAAAGTTCCATATTTAATATGAATTTGTTCCAACCGGTCAACCGGACTTACCGCAAAGAAGTTTTTGATTAAATTAGGGGGAAATTTTTCCGAAAGAAACGTACAGAATCGATTGCGGTCGTTGCGCCACCACAACGCGCCCGCCTCATTCTGTCTTATCAATCCGCGAGTAAACAAACACGATAAACAAATTCCGACTGTACTTCATTCTCTTTACTCACCGGACCTTGTGATTATTTTTTTTATTTCCGAAAATTAAAACTCATCTCGATGGACAACGATTCGATGACATCGAAACATTAAACAAAAAAAAAAAACAAAATGCGGTAGATCAACTCAAACTATTTAAAGTGGAAGACTTCGAACAATGCTTTAAGATGTGGCGGGAGAGATGGAACAAGTGCATAACATCAGGCGGTGAATACTTTGAAGGAGTCTATTATTTAAACAATTATTTGTTCATTTAAATGTTTAAATAAAAAAAAAATTCCGGTATTTTTTTTATCACATCTTGTATATTAGCATCGTACAGGGGCGAACGCAAGAAAAAATTTTGGAGGCGGGGAGCAGTTTTTGAAAAAAAAAAAAAAAATGTAAAATGTAACCGTTAAATTTCTGAGTCGAGTAATTTATTTTACCATGTTTTCCTGATATTTCGGGGTGGGTTTGAACCAAATGACATCGTAATATTATTATACCGTTATCGATTCACCGCGAGATTCGGTATCTGCGACCGTGTCTAACGGTAAGGAGGGCAAGGGGGGCCCCAGGGAGACGAAATGCTAAGTGACTTAGACGGCGGAAAAGTTTTTAACCAATTTAGACGAACGGAAATTGGCGAAGAAACGTAAATTATAATATCCTTCATAAATTTACGTTGACGACATTATTTAAGTTTCGTTACGACGATAACAGTACGTTTTTCTTCATTTTTTCTCTCTCTATACTTTACACTGGAGTACGGGGCGGAATAAAGTCGACAAGTATGAACACGAGTCTTTTGTAATACGCGTTTCGATAACGAACAAAATTTATTGGTAATTTTCAAAAATAATATATATTCTTATAATTATACCTAGTTAAGATAACCCCGTATAGATCGGCGTTTCTCAACCGGGGATACGCGAAAAAAGAAAAATTGCCAATGGTGGAAATGATAAAATTTAATGTATTTGAAATGGTTTGTTATTTGTTAAATATATTTTTATAATTTTCGTCTTAATTCAGTCTTCACAATAAACCCTAGTATTACAATAAATAAATATTTCCACATTTTCCATTACCAGACTTTTTTCATTCATCTATCGACTGTTCTATGTGAAAATTAACGAATCTACAGTAACGATGGGCAAAAACCATCAACGTTTAGTCTTCAATATACCGAAGAAAACGATTACCGAGATATATCGAGGTTTTATTTCGATTTATTAACATTTTCGTATTAGTATTTTTTTAAATTCTTTGTATAACAATTGTATACATTTACTCTATTCGAGCTGGAAGTGGGCAGGTGATTTGCTTGGGCAGTTCTAATCGCGATCCACTGAATTCGGGATTTTATCACTGTCATTACCCGTCTGAGTTATGACTCGTGATATTATCTTGAATTCTAGAAGTTTCTACGCCGGTCTCTAGGAGGCTTTAGTGCTTTTAAGTTAACTTCTATTTGTACAAGCCTTAGATGATACACTATGTCATAATGTATATGACATATTTTTAAAAATTACTCACATTTAAATATAATAGAATTTAATATACCTATGCCTAGAATTAAATTGTTTTTTTTATTTGGTACTTTAGTATTCACCAATTTATTTTTTCAAAAATAAAAAGGTATCAAAACTCGACCACCCAGGCTTATAATATGGGTGAGTGCCTTTCATTATCGGATGAAATTTTTTCCTGCTAAAACATCGAAAAACATCGATGTTTCCTCGACAATCCTATGTATCGACACTATAAATGTTTAAAATTTTGACGTATCGATACATCGAAACAATGATGTTCAACAAATTTTTCCCGTCTATAATCGACATTAGGAGAGCACGTAAAGCAGTGATGGTCAAAGGGTACGGGAAGGAAAAAATATTGAGAATCGTTGCCATAGATAAATAGAAGACTGACTAGGCCGTGCCGTGCGCATAACCCGACTCATATTTTGTCATGGTTTTTTAACGACTAGGTTTGCACTCGGGACGCTGACTTCCACGGAGCCTTGTCGGGTTCGGACCGAACAGGCTATACAGGTTAAGCGTTTTCGTTTCTCCTCCGCATAGTCTACTTTAGATGTTCACTCGGAGCACTAAATTTCTTAGAGCAGCAGACGGTCCGGACCAACGGTGTTTTTCGTCGACTATTGGTGGACGGTAACGGGAGCCTAACCACTACGCCGATCGCGCTCTTTAAATCTCGGCATAGGTACCTTATCATTTTTAGTTAACACGTGTACCGACGGTGATTAAATGGATCAAACCAATGACAGTATCTGGTTCAAATCCGTCGATCGTAGACGACATTTTTTCTTTTTTTTTTTTTTTTCCGTCGTGATTAATCGATTTTGGGTTTACACTTGGGGACGTTAAATTTCTCGGGGCAATAGAAGATTTAGGGTCCCAACCGTGTTTTTCATCGACCAGGATGACAGAAACGGCCTCACTAATCGACACGTAATGGTTCCGAGGGAGCACATATGCAAAATACGTATAGTGAAGACTACTCTGGATTTGGCCGTCAACAGCCACCATAACGCACACGACGGTTTTACGATTATTACGGGCCGGCGATCGCACTATTATTTTCGTTTTCTATTTTATTTTTTCTGGGTGTAACGCGATACGGCAAAAATCGATTATCTTCGTTTTAAGAACGAAAAAAAAAAACCGTCTGGTCATACTATCGGGTGTCGGGCCAGATGAGGCGAATCTCCAGGAGTCCCGATCGTCACATGGCGTTTCGTGTCGCACCTGATCGCGTCATACGAACCGTTTAATAATATAATATTCATAAAATACGTACCGATTTTTGTTTTTTTTTTTTTTGTTTGTTTTCCGTCGTATATCGTGTAAGGAATCTGCAGCGACCACACGATTATTTATCGTATATTACAAGAGAAGACGCGCGACGATAATGAGGAAGTCATGGCCGGGTGAACAGAACACATCACAGACGGCCTACTGTTCGGATGACGACAAATATCTATAAAAAAAAAAAATAATAATAATAATAAAAAAAACCTAGTTTTATACATAATTTACAATATGTTTAATGCACTTTACAGACTTCCTTTTATAATTGGAGCGTATTGTAAATATTATTTACTCAACAAGACACCGATCGAGAAAAGAAATCGACACGAGATATCGATGTCAACCCAATTCGAGTCGTTCGGTTCTAAAATGCATACAATTTCTTATTTACTCGTAAGTGTATATGACATTCTTGAATTAATACTTTTCGATATGTTTGTTGATTACAAATCAAATATTGTTAATCGTGTATAACAATATTTAGCCTCACGATCCGAAGCTTACTAAAGGCGGAGGGGGTCCATTTAAAAAAAAAACAATTTACATTATACAGTATAATAATTTGATTGTTGGTTTTTACCCCCGTTTTTTACCCTCGTTATGGTTCTATCCACGGTACCGGTGGTCTATAGCACCGTTTCTCAACCGAAAAAATAATGGAGGAAAAAGTAAAATTTGATGTATTTGAAACGAGCTGTTATTTGCAAAATACTTGATAGTTTAATCATTTTTCGCCATACGAATATACGCCGGCTTTTCACAAAATATGTATAAATGGTCTGATTGGAAAGACCACCCGCACTATTCGATTTTCATCAAAATTTAACCATAACGATTTTCAAAGGATTTCCAAACAACCCCCGAGGAACGCATTAAAATAAAATCGTTGTTACAATTAATATTATTATTATAATGTCGTAAATTTTACGGCGTATGTTGATAAAAAAATAATTAGAAATTTCCACATTTTCCATTGTTAGACTTTTTTCATTCGGCCTATTGACCGTTTTACGTGGAAATTAATGAATTGACAGCGATACCCCCCCCCGGGTACGTAGAGCAGTTGTATGAGATGTTAAAGTGTACGTGAATGAACAAAAAAAAAAAAAATGAGAAACGCTGGTCTAAAGAACGTAGTCCGTGTATCATGATTATACGACAATACGTGAAATAGAACCCTCCCCCGCAGGCTGACCAACGCAGAGCGCAAAAATTATGATATCATTGTCCGTATGAATTATTATTATCGTTCGGTTATCAAATACATACGGAATCGGCGGTTACTCGTCAAGTGGGTTAAAATAAAAAAATTAAAAAAAAAAAATAGTCCGGTGGAGAGGAGGGCAGTAATAATCGCGTGGCCCCCTCCATCTTAAATCTGCTACTGGATAATGGCGAGATAACGGCGGAAGTGCGCCATCGGAACCGAAACGGTGTGTATAATAACGCGTGGGAACGGTTGACGAACCGAAATAGGTTTTTTAACACTTTATTTATTTTAATTTTTTTTTCTTTTTTTTTTTTACACACTCCTTAACAACCGTTTTTTACTTCTATAGTAAAAACTCGAGCCAGCTCAGCTGCCTCGCGCCGTGTCTATGGTACAAAATCTACGGGGGTCCCCGAGCCGAGGTGTTTGTCGTGGGAACGCGCTTTGAACAATTATTTTCTCTTACAATCATATTAAAAACCAACAAATGATGTGGTTCACAACACAAAAAAACAAAAAAAAAAATAATAAAAAAAATAGTATTAATTATGAATCCGAATGCGTAAAACCCGTTATTGCGTTTTAATTTAAACATTTAAAATACATTTTGGACATTTACCTCGTCTTATATTTTCACTTGGTAAATCAATTGGTATTTTGTATAGGAAATATGTTTTTTGTGTTTATTGACGGTATAGGGTGCGGAAAAATGTTTACCCCGATTACGGATTCGAATAAAAACGGTAGATTAAAAATCAACTTTTTTTTTTTTTATATAATTTCCATCTGAATAGGCGACTTGCGACTTCGTGGGGTGGGCACCTAAACGTACAAATTTCGCGAATTCGGATGGTCCAAAGACGGCAATAATAAGGCGCTCGCAATCATTGCGGTTCTTTCTATTCCGTTTCAAACGTAAAAAGTTTATTTGTGCGTAAACAAAGCCCAGAAAATATCACAGACGAAACTAAAAATAAAAAAAACCTTCCAATAATCTCTGCTCTGACTTGTCCGGGCATTGTTGGAATTTGTTGGAAAAGTTTGACAAAGTCCAATTCAGTTGGATTGAATTTTCTCGCTCGCCGTGGTCAAAACTAATTTATTGGACATTCTTCAAAATCGGTTGGAATTTAAAAATGAAATTGTTTCCTATTTGTGTACACATCATGTCATGCGTATACGACTAATGCGAAGAAACTCGCGGTGTCGGAGGAAAAAGGATTTTTAAAACTGAAACAATGTTGTCGGAAATTTTTCATAAAAAAAACGGTAAAAACTTATTTTTTTCTTTAGACGGTTTTTTTTTTTATATTTTTCTTCGAAATTCGTTGGATCTTTATGTTGGGTTTTTCGTCGTAAAACCGCTATATTGTGTTTCGTAAAATATAAGGTACCCCATTCCTGCGCCGCGTTTTCTTTTATGCACAAAGCCTTACCGATTCTATCGGATATTTTCCAACAGGTCGGTGTAGAGATTTTCGGAAGGTTTTAATCGTGCGCGGTGAACTTTGCACCGCCTCCCCCCAATAACTTCACGTCATTATCTAGTCGGGGCCACGTTTTGTATTTTTTTTTTTTTTTTTTTTTTTATTACCGCTCAACAGAACGACACGCGTATAATTATTATTTACGGTATTGCTATAACAGTACTACCATTGAAACCGACAACAGAGAGATTCGCGGATTTATTGTCGCCGAGATCATTTTCACGTCCCGCGAGTATAGGTAATAAACGTAATTTACGGATTTACGGATGTTAAACCGTATAGGTAAATATACGGCTAGGCCGGGATAGACTAAACCGACCGAGTAGCGCGATAATAACAATTCGAAATTATTAACGACGCCCGGTTTGAAGACAAATTATCAAATTATTTTTAGTAATTCGAACTCGTGTACCGCGTTTTTAGCCCACGCCGCGGTTTTTTCGAATTCGGTTAAGGTAGACTTGTACGGAAAGCAATATTTAAGGGGACCGTGGGGGGGCACGTCCTCGGGGTCCGTTCTTCTTAAGGGCCCACAGACGAATGTTATAAGAGGAATTCGGCGGGGCACATTATTCCATATGCATATCCGTAGATCCGGATTGTCCGGATCGATCTAATAAATCCGGATAATAAAAATTCGAAATTTTTTATCATTACGAAGACAAAAAAAAATCAGCTAGTAACATATTATATAAATTACAGTGTAATATGTATGCATTTTTTTTCTTGCGCGCGTTTAATTAAAATACATTTCCATGTGTGATAGTTTTCGAATTGTAAAAACGTATTTAATGTTAATTAACAATAAGACAATAACAATAATTTTACGAGAAACGAATTAAAGAATATCAAATCGTAGTTTTAGAAACCGAAATTTACGATTCGGATGAAAATCCGGATTCTTGTACTTCGGCAAATCCGAATTTTTCCCATCACTAATACGTATTATAAGCACGTAAAGGCACTCGGCGTTCTAATGTTTTACGATTTACGATCGACCGCATTAAAAATCGTACGTCAATCGTAAAATAGCTAATTTGTATATTAACTCTATGTACGCGGATAAAACGGAATTGATTTTTTTTTTTTTTTTACTCTCGCTTAGAAAAAAAAATAAATAAAATACTTAAATACTAAAACCTCGGGGGGCATTAGCTAAAAACCGCCGTCATCCATTCGGACTGACGCGCGTGTACACGACCTAATTACATAATGATGTCTAAAAAAAAAAAAAAAACGACCAAACGTTAAGTATATTTAAAAGAAATAGAATTTTTTTTTTTTTTTTTTTAAGATTTCAATACCATTACAACCTCAATAATATCGTAATATTATTTCCGAGGAGTGATTTATAGTAATCGCTAAACTAACGATACGATCAAGTCATATAATACATAAAATATGTATAGAGGAACGTGATGGTTTTTATTTGTATATAGGTATACACGGAAATATTTATTGTCATTAATTACCTACACCTTAACAACCGTCTCGATTTTTTTTTTCTTTCTTTCGTATACGTATCTGTTCATAATTGTCCGGCTTTTTTTTTTTTTTTTTTTTAAGTATGTACATCGCGATTAGAAACACGTTTAATGTATTTTAGTACACCCGAACTTACGTATATTATTCAATACGTATTTTTTTTTTGTCCATATACCCCGTGAGTTGTGGAGCTATTATATAACGATTTGTCAATAGTATACTTATTGTACGTATACCGAGAAAGGTTCGAAATTATCTTACACGAACGTAATACAATATACACCACTCATTTTACATCAGATCCTAGGAGATTTTATAAACAAGTTTAATAATTATTATTGCAAAGAGCCTACGTAATGGGAAAAATAATAATAATAATACATTTAAAAAAAAACTCAGTTTTAAATTTTATTTTTCTTTTTTTAAAAAGTCGTCGCTGACGAAAAACGCTTCTGAGCAACACGCGGTGTTAAAATGTACGTTTTGATAAATTTAAATTGAAAATGATTATAATCTGCGACGAATTAACGTATTATCGTTTTAAATTGTTGTTACGATTCGAGTTTGTAGCGTTTTTGTCGGTTTTTACGCGCGAACATAATAAATAACGACAGTAGTAATGATAAAAATAATAATAAAACAAATGTTTAAAAGACAAAAAAAAAAACCCCCTCCCCCAATAGAAATGCGTTAATGCGTGTCGAACCTAACCAGACTAGGAGGTGTGGGGACGGATTCTCGTTTTTGTCGCGTCCGTTTTCACGTCGAGTTCACTTTCCGTCGTGTTGTTTCGATAATCGTTTTTTTTTTTTTTTTTTAAATCCTCTCGGCTTTATCGCACTATAACAATAACGATCGGGGAAAATTGACGAAAATTCGAATTTACCCGACACCCGACACGTACGTGTATATATACCTACCGCCTTGACTCACGACTTAACTGGTAACATCATGTACGTCAGAAATAGTTGCAAAAATCGAACAAAAGAAAAAAAAAAAAAATGCACAAACCGTACTGGCTAGTGGGGACGACACTCTGAGCTAGACCTAACCGGCAAACGACGTCTCTTGTACGTATCGTTTGTTAAACCCATTTGGATTTATGGTATACAGCTCCGGGGGGCTGTTGTGCCAGTACGTCTAATATCGAAATAATAATACAACGGTGCCAGAGCATCGATTTTCGTAGAATTGTCGCGGCATATCGGTAAGACAAGAACGAAATCGTCAACCGCGATTCGAAAATGGCATCCGTGCAGGACGAAATTACCCGGTTTGCCCGCCAACGTGCAAGAAGACTCTGGGAGCTTCACCGCGCAAATACAGCTGCCCCGCACAACTCCTCGACAACTCGCAAGACATCAGACGACCGAAGCCATTTGACTTAGTCTAATTTAATTAGATTGACAACGGGGCTGCTCCGTCGGAAGTAAAACCCACACACAAGTTTTTTATATATATATATATATCTGTATGTATACAAATACTCCTACTGATTTATATTTATAAAGATTCTTTTATCGTTTAAATAAAAACGCATCTGGCAATTTAAAACAAAAAATAAATTCATGTATATACAGTGAATCTTCCATTAACGGGCATCTCTAAATAACGGACGCCCCCGAATAGCCGTCGTTCTGTTTTTTTATTTTTATCGAGAACGGGGACATTTTCACTAATCATCTATAGGAAAAACCTCTTAATACAGGGGACACTCATAATTAACGGACACTTTTACGGGTAGATTTCGATCGTTTTTATCGTAATTGTCCGAGTGCATTTTTTTACAATTTACATTATACCGATTTATCTCGTCCGTCGCACTTAACGGCCCGAAAGGCGCACGCAAATACATTTCTTCCGTCGAGACACAGAATATTTCGCGTTATTGTTCGCCGGTCCGTCGTCCAGTTAGAAAATGCCTCGACATACGGCGAAATTGACCGCCCGCCGAGGTCTTCAACGAGCCAAAATAACTGATTTCCCCCTCCCCCACCCAATAAATTGTCCGATTTTACATTGAAAATTATTTTTATTTTTTTTTCCTACTTTTTTTATACGTTTAAAACAATAAATTATATTGCATTATGAATATTTACACTTGTAAAATACGAAATATTTCGCTGTTGTACAATACGAACAGACGCGGTGACCGCCGATGATTAACCGATCGGTGTACGAAATACGATTAATTAATTATTGGCCCGCGACAAATCGATCTCGCCCTGCGAATGGCCGGCGACCGAGGAGGCCAAACACTTAATATTTTTAACCGTCGGTCGAATGGAATAATAGTAATGCCGATCGCTCTGTATACGCGGCGTCGCGGCGGCCCCTGGTAGACTGTTATAACACGGCGGTTAAAAAATAATAAAAAAATAAATAAATAACGCCGAGGGAATTTTTTTTTTTTTAATTTGCGAAAATCCATTCCGTCGAGATACGTTACCCGTACGCCGGGGATACATCCCGGCTAAGTACACCGTATATTATTATTATTATTATTATTATTAATGGCGGCGTTTACAGATTATTATTAACGGTACAAATTATTATTATTGTCGGAACCGTCGCGCCGTGAAAATTACACGCGATACGTTTAAAATGGTTTTTTTTATTTTTTTTTTAGCTCGTGCTACGCGCACCGGCCCGTCACGACGATGATACTAATTTAATTTTTTTTTTTTTTTTTTATCAAATCGATTCGAGAACCGCCGCCCGGTCCTCCGCGCGCGCGCGCGGCTCAATCTCTAATTTTATACTCGCGGGTACTTTCATTCAAGGAATAAAAAAATAAAAAATAAATAAATTTTTTTTAAAAAAAAAAAAAATTGAAGAAAAAAAACAACTTTTTTTTTTTTTTTTTTCTGTTTCCAATAGTATAATATAACATTGCGATGCGTGTTTACCTTGTGATTATAACGTTGTACCGGCTACCGTACACACGCATAATATAATAAATATTTATATATATATACACGTACGTATAGCGTGTGTACAGCATCTCTCCTCTTCGTCTACAGGCCACCGGATTGTTATTGTTTTTACCTCATCCTTACTACATGTATATATATATATATATATATATTTCTTTCCCTCTTTGTTTTTTATTTTTCATTTTTTTTTTTTTTTTTTTTTTTTTTTTTTATATATATATATAAATGTGTATATACTACACCTAAATAGCCGCGCGGCCCGTAATTATCGGTCGACCTTGGGCTCCGTTGGGTGGTCCGTTCCGCCGGACCGGTTGTTTCGCTTTTGCCTTCTGGGGTCCCCCTCGACCCCTCAACGAAAATATTTACACTGCACCGGCGGCGGCGGCGGCGGCGGCGGCTGTGGTTCTTGTCGTATATTATTATTATTATTATTATTATATACGCGCACACGTATAAGATTAGGTACTAGTGATGGGAATAATCCGGGTTTGCCGGAGTACGCGAATCTCGATTTTCGTAATCCGAAATTCGAAATCCGACGTTTTTATCGTTAATCCGGATTTCGAAAATTGAAAATCCCTAATTGTCATCCCGATCCGGATTTCGGTAATCGAAATCGCGATTTTTTATTCTTCAATATCATTTCTCGTAAACATGTATTATTATTATTATTATTATTATTATTATTATCATCATCGTATTGTCATTAGTATTATACGTGTAAAAAATTAAATACGGTTTTTACAATTCAATAAAAATAACACCAATGGAAATTTATTCTTAAAAAAAAAAAAAAAAAAAATAACAAGTACAACGAAACAAAAATCATACACATTACACTCTAAATTATACGTATAATTATTAATAGCTGACCTGGCAAACGCTCGTTTACTCATAATAATACAAATTCTCGGATTTCAAAATCCAAATTTTCGGATTTGTTTTTTTTTTTTACGTACCTCTTTACACGGGAATTCACATCGGAATCTTTTTTAATGTTATCATTCGCGTTTCGGTATTTTTTTTTTATTTTTTTCGTTTTGTATAGTCATAAACTATTATAATTATACTCTCAAACGTAGTATAAGATGATTTGTTTTCAATTTAAAATTTCTAATAAATCCATTAAGATTTAGGAAGTTGAAGAGTTAGACTTTTAAACGTATACGATCTGATTGGAAAACGAGTAACGTCTAAAATACATTTTATACTAAACAATCAGAAACAAAATGACAAAAAAAAAAAAAAAAAACTCTCAAGTTAACATGGTTTTGAAGGAATAATTCCGGAATGTTCTCTGTTCCCGGGAACATTCAACGGGGAAAT
Organism: Tuberolachnus salignus; assembly: GCA_956483605.1. NCBI lineage: Eukaryota > Metazoa > Arthropoda > Insecta > Hemiptera > Aphididae > Tuberolachnus > Tuberolachnus salignus. Next base: position 32,542,174 of record OY101429.1, read on the forward strand.
ATTTCTAGTGGCACATCGTTACATCATTTCATAAATATATTCTTCTTTAAACAGAATCGAAATTAATTATTGGTTCGGTATAGTTTGACAAATTAAACGCGTAAACAATAATCGTTGTATTATTTTACAAACCGGCATGTTCGATTGAAACGGTTTTTTTTCCCCCTCGGACGGTGTATCCGAAACACGGTGCTTTCTCGGTCGAAAAGAAACGTGTATTTTTTTATTTTTTGTTATTCGGCCCCGTTCGTTTGTCGTTTGACGTTATTCCTTTGCGGAATTTTCTCGGATTCTCGGTTCGTGAAGAGCATTTTTAGAGGCGTATTATCCGAAAAAAAAAACGAAAAAAAAAAACGTGTCTATACGTGCCGAGCCGATTTGTTGGCTCGTATTCCGTTGATAACACGACGACGACGACGACGACGGTCGTTAAACAATGCGCGCCAGTTACACTCGGAATACAAATTACACGGGCCGATTGTGCGTGTGGACGTTGACGAGACCGTCGAAGAAACCCGTCGCAGGAATCCGTTGTACACGATCAGACAATATAGGCTTAAGTACACATATATGTATAATTATATTATTACCGCAAAGACTTATTGACGGAAACGCATGTAAAACAGTCGGGTCCCCCGACATCCGAGGAGAGCGTGCGGTTAGAATAACCGACGACCGTTTTCGATTCCGAGCGAATACCGCCCGAGCTTCGGGCCAACGAACGTATTCTTCGGGTTTGCCACGATTCGATTTTCAGGCGTACCGAAAGTATTTTCAATCCGGTCGTATTACCACCGTTTGTACAGTTGTAGTTAATTCCTAATAGTCCTACTAAATAGGCGGAGGAAACAAAAAAAAAAAAAAAAAAAAAACTGGAAAATGCACGGTTACTTTAATTTTCGATTAAAAATAATAACCATAGAAACATGCAATTTCGACAAACTGGCGGACAAAACGTTCTGGCGACTATCGAGCCTATAAATAAAAGGCATTTGACATTTTCCGGGGGATTTTTTTACAAAGTTTTTATTTTAATCTTCTGTGCAGATCAAATTTGTTTGGCCCAGCAAAAACGCACGGAAATTGGATACAGAAGAGTTGACAAAAAGTCGCGTCTAACGGTAAAATAGATAACATTTTGGCTTTATGTAATTTTTTTTTTTTAGCGTTTCAAGTGCAAATCGTAAATATCACGACGTTCCGGGTGGTAATCGTCCGATTTATATGCGAATAAAACTTTTACGGCCCCGTATTAAAAATCACACGACAATTTGAGACGGTAAAAAACGGACAATTTTAACTTGAATTTATCGAAATAAAACGGTTCAGAATCGTTTTTGCCATTGCGTACAGATAATCGAATTCCCTTCTATAGCCGACTTTCCGATTTCTACAACAGTAGCCTACGTTCGACGCAATGTACGCCCGTGTGTTTTTCAACGCGGTTTTCCTGGCGGTACGCAATTTGACCGCGTCATTTTTATTAACAAAAAAAAAAAGAATCACTTGTAATATTTTTAATCCTCGTAATTTGTACGCCAAACGAATACTCGCGACACGATCGACGGTTTACGACATTGAAATACATAAAAAAAAAAAAAAATTCCGAATTATGACGCGGGCACGATAATAAATATTATGCAACGGAGCTCGGGCGAAATAACATTTATAATCATACTTTATCTCTCTCGGTATGAAAATAAAACACGCGCCGGACGTGAAATTCCTGCAAAGTATACAACCGACGTCGATTATCCACGTTATTTGCCCGGCTAAAAATTTTCCCGGTTCGACGGCGAAAGTATCGCTAACGTCGGATTTAAATTTTACCACCGCACAAAAAAACACAAGGGGTCCCAAGCGTATTCGTACCGAACTACTATCGTGGTTATACGATATTTAATAATACGGACAAAAAAAAAAATTGGAAAACATGTTGGGATGGTTCACAAATGTAATAATAACAATTGGAGATTTGTGATTATTGTTCGAATTGAAAAAAAAAAAAAAGGAAAAAACTCAGTACAATACTCGTTTATATGGGGACGCAGGCTATCACTTTTGATCTGAATAACTACCTATACACGTAACGTGGATACGAACGACTTACGTGGTTACGTGTCTTCGGGGGAACAATCGGACCGCAGCCATTGTGCATAACGATTATAATATTTTTTAACTGTGCATTTCTATCAGATACTATTGCGAATTCTCATTAAATAATACGCAAACCGCCCTACACGTTCTCCTACACGTCCGCGTAATTGTACCTACCGTACGAATTTATTAAAAAATATATATATTTTTTTTTTATGTTAAGTACGGGTATTATAATATTTATGCGTACGAGTGCGCGTTAACGACCGGCCAGTTAGAATAAATATTGTCGGACGTAATAATATTATCGGTCCAAAGACTAGATATTAAAAAGACGTAGACATTTTACACCGTGGCCTCGGGGTGAGGGGGACCACTGTTTTCGGGCGGAAAGTTTAGCGGGTCGTAGGTATAGGTATAGATTATGGAATTTGATTTTTATTTGTACGCGACGATTAATTGCAAACGGAAAACGATTCCGGGCGGAGTAGTATTTTATCGGGTTTGTTCGTTGTTGCCCACCTACGGTAACGCAGAAATCGACATAAAAAAAAAAATAAATAAATAAAAAAGAAGTCGTGTTTTCGCCGTTCTTTTTCGTCATTTTTATCGGTGGTTTATTTCTGCGGCGTTAACAAAACTAACACGGCCATATGGACCGCGTTAACGTACCAGCTAGACAAAATTTACTACCGGAAACAGTAATGGGCGGTATATAAATCGGATGAAGTCTTCCGGTAGGCGAAAAAAAAAACAAAAATAAACATAATTGTAAAACCGCCAGGACCCCCTCGCTCCGTTCAGAATCTAAAACGTAAATATGTATGTATATGTATATATATATATATGATAATTGTTTTAACGAGAGAAAAAAAAATAATCTACATAGTGACACACCACTTGCGGTGTCCATAAATAATCATCGAAACGTTAAATGTTATTTATTACACGATTGCGACGGTACGATATTATAATATTACAGTATTAATTGTTTGCGACTGCCCGCTGACATAATATCGTATAGTTTACGAGTTCAAAAAACTCATCGGTTATTCTTTATTTTCTTCATTTTTTTTTTTTTTTTTTTAATGGGTTTGTTTCTCAACGCGAAATGCAGTAGTACGCATATCAATATGGCCAATTGCTAATTCCTAACCGTACGATTTAAATATACTCAACGGGAACGGGCACACCGGGTCCGCCGTTCGGTTCAGCGGAGTCCGTTGCCGAGGACCCGGGAGACTCCTCCAACCCACAAGACGACGATACCCTCCCGCGAGGTAAAAAAATAATCAACACACGTGCGTTTCGCCTGTTTCGGAAACCGTACCTAATTAAATTTAATGATTTACAACCTAACGGCTATAATACAATTAATAACATTTCTTGCACAATAATCGTTTGTGTGGAATTGTTCACCGAATAAACGAATAACAACAATATTGTGTACAACGTGTAACGCCACGTGCGTTTTTTTTTTTTTTTTTTATCTAATTTTTCAACTAGTTTTCTCTTGGTTTTTTTTATTTTTGGTGTATTCCTTAGTGATTTGTTTTTTAAAGGATTTTCCCCCCATCCTCCGAAGAATTCAACTCCGTAACGCCACACAGAACATTACAAAAAGAAAAAAAAATTCGCTACGTTAAGAATTTAAATAAACGAAAATCGATCAGTGTGTTTTTTCATCTAATTTTTCAACTAGTTTTCTCTTTTTTTTTTTTTTTTCATTCCCTAGTATTTTTTTTTTTTTTTTTGAAGGACACTCTCCCCCCAGAATTAAACTCCGGATCCAAGTCCGTCTTCGGTCAGTTTTCCAAATGACGGTACTCGACTAACGTGGACGGAATGTTATAAAATCGGACCGGACTACACGGTAAACCAGCGATTTCCAAACTGTGCACTTCGGTGCCCCGTGGGTACCACCAGCCAATTTTTGGAGCCCCTTGGTCTATACAAAAAACTATACATATTTACAATAATAAAACCTAACCTAATCTAACCTAAGCGAAGAATGTATTGGTTTTACTATGACGTGTGCTTTTTTATTCTGTCTGTAAATTAATTGTCGACCAGAACTTATGATCCAATTATTAACATCGTCAGTGGTGGTTTCTGACGAACATAATGACTAGTTAGTTTATAGACCGTCAATTTTTAATTTATTTATTTTTTTCCTGTTTTACACTTCTTTAATATAGAGAATATAGAAAAACAGGAGAGAAAAAAACGAGAACACAATAAGTAACGGTTTTTGTTAATTTCGATTCAGGATTTTCGTTTTGGTTTATCGTTTATCCATTTGCCAGCACTTTGCGGACGTGGTACCGTTTTAAAAAACACTTGAAATTTACGATTTTATTTTGGTTTTACGCGGCCCCGTATAAACGCACGACAATTTGATCCGAGCGTCATCATAAGTTATACCGAATGGTATTGAACAAATTATTTTCCCCCCCTATACGCGTTTTAAGTTAAACAGTTTTCTCGGGATTTTCGCAGGAGGGCGCCGCCGCTCGTATTTGTCTGTAAAAAAAAAAAAAAAAAAAAAGGCACCACCGTCTAAAAAGATTGGCAACCACTGCGCTAAACAATTGAACTGAAACGGGTCCGGTGTACTCGGGCCTTAACGACGAGAACAAATAACGAATACGTTTTGGCGTCGGGGAGGTGTACCTATACACAATGATTAAATCTCGTTTTTTTTTTTTTTTCTATTCGTCCACAACGACAAATAAAAAGAAAGGCTTATTATTATTATTCAAACGTCGCTGAGGGTAAAACGGGCTTCCGGAATGCGAGTTGACAATAATAATAATAATAATAATAAAAGATTATTATACGGAAAATATGATGTGCGACCGCGATATAATACTACGGAATATGATTTCCTTTTATGCGAATTCTCCTGGCGGCGCGCGCAGCGGTTTCGCCATGCGAATATTATTATAAATAATATAATAGGAAATAATATTGTAAAATATTATTATATTCTATGCCACAGCGTGCGGGCACTTTCCTGTCGTCTATATACGGTACCTACTACCCCCTTTTTATTTATTTATTATTATTTTTTTTTTTTCACCGATCGAATCTACGCAGAACGTTAACCGAACATCGCAACAACCGATCGACAATAATAATAATACAAATATTCTCGTATGGGTACGCCGCGGCAGGCTCGGTGAAAACGTCTACAAAAAACCAATAGAACTATCGAACGTGGTGCGAACCAATATATATATATATATATATGAAAATAAAAAATATATAATATGTGCAGTGGTCACCGGCGGTCAACAATAGAAAGCAACACGAACTGCACACCGAGGTGAATGTTTTTTTTTTTATTATTATTTTTTTTCCCCTCCGAACGACCACCGCCGGTGAAAGTTTTTTCAAATAATATCGAACGTTAGCGCACTGCGAATGGGACACTTTTTTTTTTTTTTTTTTTTTTTTTATTCCGTTCGATTATTATTCCGTGCGTTATCTCGTGCACGTATTGGGTTGCGGTACAACGACAAAATGTATATAAGAATTAGATAAACCGAAACGAAATATAAAAAAAAAATAAAAAAACCATCGCCGTGGTTTTTAACCGAGAAATTATTACAACACGAACCATAACGATTAATGTTTACTGTGCGTGTACGAATAAAAAATATATTATATTTAACGTTCGATTTTCGGGTTGGTAATGGTAGGTAGGCAAGGGGGGTTGGTCGACAATAGCGGTTAGGCGTCGGTAGAAAATTGTTTTAAAAATGTAAATAAAAAAAAAAAAAAAAAAAATCGCGGGCCCGGTCGGTATTTTTTTGCGTTTAATCATCAGCAATGAATTTCGTGAAAAACTTGGGAGTTTCGACGTCGCTCTTTGACCCGGAAAAAGCGATTACGGACACACAGATTTGATAAGCGCGGGGCGCGGGAGCGATTTATCGAAAAATTAAAGTTACACGCCTGAAATAAAATTTTCGACAATTGTACTCGCGTTGTAATCAACGATGTTCGGATGGAATTATCCGAGTTGATTATTTATAATCACCGGTGAAACTAAAAAACTGTATATATAATCGAAATGTATAATGCTACGGTCCAAGTGGTGGAAGGGGGGCGATCCACTTGTCGCAGCCCCTTACGAGGACAAAAAAAAAAAAAAAACTAATTTTCGATCTGTTCCGTGCCGATGAAATGAACGTGTTTAATAATTTATTTGTGTTCCTTATGGGGGGGAAAAAAAAACCCGTCCGACACTGACGTGGCTACCGCGCGCGTCGGCAGTGTTCTAATAATATAATTAAAAAAAAAATAATAATAATAATAATAATAATAATAAATAAATAATAATCGTTTCCGGTGGTTGAATTCTGGACGGTGGCTGTATTTTATTGTAAAGTTACGCCCGGTAGTCCCGCAAGGAGGAGTCGCTGGTGCCCGCCTGTACAGAATGAGCCCCGAGGCGAGATGCTCGTAGGACGTGTTTCGTCTGTACGCGTCTGGCCGACGACGAGCCGCGGCGAACACCGCCCGAATATAATAATAGAAATAATATATAATCCGACTTCCACATTATCCGTAGATAAATAACAATTTTTTAATTTTTTTTTTTTAAAACGTACAATCTGTAATTTAAATTTACATATAGGCGTGTGTGCGGAAATACATTAAGTGGCATGTCGCGCGTGAAAGATAAATCATCTTTTATCCAATCACCTAGACCAGTGACGGGCAAAGTACGGCCCGCGAAAGTATTTAATCCGGCCCGCCGAGGGTCCGTCGACATGGATAGTATACGGGCCCGTATAGTACAAAAAAATTCCCGAAATATTCTGAAAATTATCGAAGAAAATAGTTTTAAACATATAAATGGATTGCCTCGGACTGTGCGCAGTGTTACCCTCATACCGTGGTGTAGGTAGATAGTACTATAGTAGATACTACTACGATAATAGTTATATAATTTCTATTTTTGTTCATATTAATATTATGTTTCCCGGATCTCGGATTGGTGCGTCCTTATCTTAGTTTTCGTATAATAATATGTACGATGTACTGATATATATATATAAGTAAATTGATATAATTATATTGTGTAATGCTAACAGTCTTAAAATATTATGGAAAATCAAAAACAATTCCATATATCTCACATGCCCATTATATGATTTAATAAAGCTTAAACACAAAATGCATTTTTTCTAAAATTCTAGAGGAGGAATTTCTTAAACTTTTTTAACACTACCGAGATAAACTACGATTTTCGTATATAATAATAAGGCGTGTGTGTGTGTGCACTGCTGATGGCGTATACGTCATAATAATATTATTATGTTGTCGGGGCCGCGCGATGGAATGCGTTTGGCCGTTCGCGGTCGTCAATATTTCAGTCATGGCTGGCGCGGTACTACACGAACGTGAAAAAGCGCACACGACACACACACACACATCCGGTGATCTTACTCGTATTATTACACAAAAAAAAAAAAAAAAAGAAAAAAACCTCTCGACGTACTATTATTTTGTTGAGAAAACACTTTGTCAGAAACCGTGAGTCCGCATTTATACCAACGGACGGACGGGAGTTCTGTGTTTTTAACGTATACGTACATTATAACGTGTAGGAGGTACCCGTCCTATACCTTTAAGATTTAAACGTAAAAAAAAAAAAAAAAAAAACACAATATTTTTTCAACGTGGCCGTGCAGCGAGGGGTCAAGACGACAGGCGCATTATTTTTACCGATGTCACCCGGGAAAACTGCCCTAAAACGCCGGCGGGCGCCTCGATTTTGCGGGTCCTAACGTTTTAGATGGATGTCCCGTTTATTTTTTTTTTTCTCTAGTTATCAATCACACATACGAATAAATACAACCCATTGATAGTAATTGAATTACTCATTGTACATTTTAAATATCGGTAAACACTTACATTGGATTGGGAATATTGATTCGAGACCGTACCTTATGAAACACGGATTTTCCGCCTGATGGTACTGTGTTTAGGATACATTTTTTCGAAATTCACAACACTATTTCCGAAAAAATTGCTTTTTGAAATTTCTATGTAGACATTTTTTTTTTCGGTTGATAAAATGCTCCGATTTTCTGTTAGGTGATGTGTCTAGATTCTCAACGGATCAGTGTGCAGTGAATAAATGTTTTTTTAAAGCCGGACAAGTGTGCGCCAGCCCAAATAGCAAATGCTGTCCCCGCATTCAGCGGGAAAACTTGTGTTTTTGCACGACAACACATTTGAACTTTAATTATTTTAAAATATGTACGCAGGTGTAAATCCGTATTCGATTGCGGTAACAATTTACGGAATTACATTTTTTACTATGTTATTAGGTGATGTCTTTAACCGACAATTCTGTGTCGTGCGGTATTCGGTTCGGGTTCGTTAAAAAAATAAATAAAATATTACCTATGCGGTGAAACGGCTACGGGATGCGTTAAATAAAAAAAAACCCGGCGTAAATATCGTTTTTCCGTCGCGCGGCCGTGCGTTTGACCATTCGGCCAACGGGTGAACAACATTGGAAAACACCAAATAAAAACAAAAAAAAAAAATGACGCCATTTAGCACGTAATTCACATGAGTTTTGCACGACTTTTGTCGAAATTCGCACGCACGCCCATTTCAATATTAATCATTTTTGCTGATGCATTGGCTCTGCTGCTATCGTGCGATATTCGGTTCGGGTTCGATAATATATTTGTCTATTGTTCGGTTCGGGTTCGTTAATTTTTAATGAAAAAAATGGGCGCGAGACCTTAAAAGCCCGGGTATCCGTATATCGATAAATTATTTTATTATACTGTTAAAACGATAATTAGTATTATTATTCCTTAGCGGTTTAACGCCGAAGATCTATAAAAATCCGTATATACCGAAGACAGTATCTTCTAAAGGTATTATATGTGTATATACATTATACAGTGTTGCGCAAAGAAAAGTAAAAATGTATCTAAAGAAAAGTAAAAGTTGAATTAATCGAATTTATCTAAACACAGAGGGAATGTGGTTTTATCTGGGGAAAAAAAAAAAAAAAAATCAAAAAGAGATACTAATTTTAATATTAATGCGTTTAGCGGTAATCTTAATAATTTAATGGAACTAAAATAGGTACCGACCAAATCAATCCGGATAAAATAAGTACAGATGATAACGGGGTTTTTTTTTTTTTCGGACGACCTATTCCGTAATTCTCTAGTCCCATTCCGTTCCCGAAACTATGGAAAAATCGCATTTATTCAGGACGTATTGGCATAATTTTTATTATAGCGATTTCCGGTGGGCGGTGCGAGCCCCTGCTGGCCAAACGCACGTGTCGCGTGGCCCACGTGGCTCGTTCGATACCGTCCGTAGGCGGGCACAGATTAAACAATTTAAAAAAAAAAATAAAAAAATAAATAATAATAAAAAAGCCGGTCGAGCGGCATACGGTATTAACGCGCAAGAAAAACATCATATTATAGGCGAGGAAAAGAAGAAAAAAAAAGAAGAAAATTACCGTGGGACGTGGTCGTGTCGTCGTCGTGATATATTATAGTATAATAGATCTCGATCGGCGGGGGCGTCCGTGTATTAATTTAGGATTTAATGGCTAAATATTCGTTCGATATTGTGTACAGAGTGGTACGGCGGCGTCGCGGGTTATTAAACGGATTACCGGAGTGTTAGGAGAAAAAAAAAAAAATTAAATAATAATAATAAAAATACGTATATTCGTTATGCGTTTCTATTTCAAGGATTCGTCTGTAGCTCCGAGTACCACCTGTACGATACGTATTTTATATATATTACGCACAAGCGGTAAAATAAAATAAAAAATAATAATAAAATAAATATAAAACTAAAAACGTTCGAGCGCATTCTATATAATATTATGTTATGGGTACGAGAGAATATTATTCATTGTCTTGTGGCGGTGCCGTCCGGGATCGTTGGTAACGACCGCGGGGAGACCGATGTGTTTAGGACGCCGCGGCAACACGACGACGTCTACGATAAAAAAACAATAACGATAATTCGGTAACAAAAAATAAAAAATATATACATAAAAAACGCGTATACAGGGAAACCCAATACGTGTTTAGTCGATCGATTATGGTTCGAATACTTAGGCGTACGCCGGGCAGACCGACGACGTTCCGTCTCGGCCGGTAATGTAACGTAACGTTTTACGGAAACACAACGTAGTAGCGGAATAATGGTTTTTTTTTTTTTTGTTCTTTTTTTTCTATTCCTAGTACCGGGAACACATTATATTAGGCGCGATGTGTATACTTCTCGGAAAGCGCTTTTTTCGCTTAGTAAAAAAAAAAAAAAAAAATAAAAAAAACTAACGCTCCCGACGATCGATTACTCGCCCCGCTGCTTCGTATTACACATAATACGTTTGGGTACATACGTACGTATAAGGTGGCATTTGGAATCGACCGAAAACACCGTTGGTCCAGGCCCGACACCGCCGCTTTAAGGAATTCAGTGACCTCCGGGTGTAAACGTACGACTCACCGTTAGTCGGACGACGAAAGACCAGGCACAGGGGAACCCGGAAAAACTCGGCCCCAGAACACCGATTTCTTGTCGCTCAGGTTAGAAACAACGTTCCGAGACGCATTTCCAATCCGCCGGCAAACGAGTATGAAAATACGTGTTGGAGTGTACGACAGAGTACGCCTACAAGGGTCCGGCGTACATTTTTGGCCCGGGCAAATCATCAAGTCCGAACGGCTCTCCAGACAAAGAGTAAAATAATATAAATGCCGCGTGATCTTTACCGTTTATATATACTCGTATATCAAAAAAATACGATATTGCGTTATATTCGAACTTTTTTTTTATTATCTTTTACCGTTAAACACAACTCATGACGACAGTGCTGAACAATTTTCAAGTATTCCTACTCGGCCAAAACAATTTTATCCATCGCGTAAAACCGTATCAGAACAAAAACGACCCGAACATAAACAAAAAAAAATACCTATAAATAGCTCAAAATCGCCAGAATGTTTTCCGCGCTTAAAACAGGACCAATATGAATACTCTGTGAAAACGTCATATCTCTACTATTATTTTTAACCGGAGTTAAGGAACGGTCAAGGTTGTACATTGAGTGGTTACTGAGAGTACCAGCATTTGCGAAATACACGGCCAGGCGGTAATTTATATTGGAAACGATTACCAACTTTTATAAAGAAAAAAAAAAAATTTAAAAATTAATGACGATACACGCCGGCGCCGGGCGGACAACATTATCGGATTATTTACGTTTTAATTTCCGTATACGGACACTTGGATATTCGCGTATTTCACTGATTGCGTATTTCCGTATTGTCCTATTGTCGAATAACACTTGTTGAATCATTCCGGGTACAGTGAGTTTTCAAGTGTTTATACTACTCTTGTTTCGGATCGATTCAATTGTGTAATAATACTCCCGGCGTTATTAGTCAGATGAACTTGAAAACGACTAAAAAAAAAACCGAAATCGAAATCAACGTAAACCGTCGTCGCGTGCATTTTGTGCGTTTTTTTTTTCTTTTTTTTTTCCGGAAATAATTATTAAGATATAGAATTAGAGGAAATCGCTCGCCACGGCCGTAATCTTATTGCGAGTCGCTACGTATTTTTGACGTGTGTGTAGAAAATATTAAAAAAATAACGTTTATGTGCGTAAATAATATAATTACGTGCGGGCGGGCGGGCGGCGCCTCGGGGGTAATCCGAGTAATATTTTGTGCCTCGAAACCGTATAAATAATACGCGTAAGCGTATAATTATTTCCGTTATTTGCGTCCGCGTCATCCCGGTGATGTACCGTACGGCGGTGCGGTCGCACGTACGATACGGTTTTGTGACCGCGGCGGTAACCTCGTCTTATACCAAACACACCGACCAATTCCTGTACCCGGTCCTGTCCGTCGTCCGACGGTTGCGGCCGGCCGGTGATCGATGCAGACCGGTGGTTCCCAAAACTCGACACTGGACCGCGGGCCGCATTCGTACATATCGTTGTTATTTATTATCGTCCACGGTTTGTTGTTCTTATAACGTACAGAATAATATCGGAAACGTACACGACGTTACGGCGGCATAGATATGTTTCAACGTGTTCGTTGACCATATACGAGACACTAGAAACTCATACGACGGTCGCGTAAAATACGTTTGAAATTTTGATGGACCGCGAATACAATTTCGCTGGGTATTGTTTTGTAATTTACGTTTTTCGAATTAAACGATTGACCGGAACGAGTCCGCGGACCGCCGGTTGGGAACCGCTGATGTAGACGGAACGCGCTCGGCCGCGCGCGTTCGTCTACGGATCGCGGGGTAGCGCACGCACGCGCAAGATTACACGGATTATTGTACGCCGGCGGATACCATAATGACCGCATCATTAGCTCCGACGACGACGACGACGACGAGCCGCGGCCTCGACAACAAAGCGGAATACCTAACCTACCCTCTGCGGACGACCGCGGTCGGACGCTACCCGTACCATCCCGCAACGCGATCCGGAGCCGCCTACAGTGCCGGCCGCCGACGACGACGACGACGACGACGACGAGCGGGCCACGACTTCGGCGGCGGCAGGCAGCGTAACGAGGAGATTCCGGCGGTAGACACACACGCACGCACGTACGCACGCACGCACGCACACACAAATAGTACGCCCGGATCCATCCTCCGCGCTCGCGTTGTGAGAACCGAACGACGGAGGTTTTTTCTTCTTCTTCTTCTTCTTACTATTATATTATACGTGTTTCTCGTGTATGTAGACTATTGGTACTTATTTCTCGTTGTAAATATTATTATAACGCTATTATCGTACGTATATATTGTGTACCCACGATCACGGTGTATACTGTGTTTATTATAATATTATATATTGTGTTTGTCGATCGGCCATCACCCCCCTCCCCACCACCAAACCAACCACCGGACACTGTGTTTTTCCGTTTTATCGGTATGTCATAAAAGAGCCGAGACGTGGAAGAAGAAGAAGAACAACAACAACAACAACAACGTCAATAGCGACGTGTCCTTTTGAAATACGACAGTACCCGAAATAGGAGCCTAACTGTACGGCACCGAAACGTGGACGGTCGTTTGGGTATACCGATAGAGTCAAAATTGAAGCTCTTGAAATATCTTGCTGGAGAAGAGCTCTGCGGATCTCATTGGCAGAACTAATCCGGAATGAGGAGGTTCTTCGCAAGACGGGCACGCGACAGGAGTCGGTATGGAACACGCCTATAGGGATAGGAGAAAAACGTTGATTGGATATATTTTGATTTTGGTTAACGACACTAATCGCAGGAAGAATTGGTGGATAGACAGTAAATGGTAAACACCAACAACGCCGTTCGTGATGCGAGTGATGGAACACGCCGGAACAAATACACACGGACAGCTTAAAAGAACAATAAGCGATAGGGATGTTGTGTGTATATATATATATATATTATTGTGTAGGGATGAGACGAGAAACGATTTTTGGAAATTATTCCGCCAAAAGGGGGAATTGCTTGCACATGAATTTCGCCCTTGAAATAAGAAAATTGAATTTCTGTGTTACCTTGGCGACACGGATGGAAAAGAAAAAACAACAAAACATTTGTTATTGATATTCGATTAGATAATAGAATAAGTGAAAGCGAGAAGGAGGAAGAGGGCGTTACAACACCTAGGAACAAACGCACCTGATCGCGTCAATGAGTTAGGAAGATTGATCGCATATTGTGACAACGTTGACGAAAAGTTACATCATCTCAATAAAATCGAGAACTTCCTCTGTTCGAAAAACATCAAAAATGTGTAACAAACAATCGATAGATTTTTTGTAGTAGGAATATGCATATATAAATGTAATAATAATTGACATTACACAATCTGTACATAAGCTCGTATAATAAGCACAATTGATGTTATTTATTTATATGTGGCGGCTTGCGTGACTTGTAGGAAAGCCAACCAGTAAAGATATTTCGGCGTGGATTTATTTCATTAGTATTTTGTTTTAATCAATTAGGTCTCGGGACCATTGACGCTTGAGTTTTCTGGGGGTAGTTTCCGGGAATGGAGATGGATAGTCATTTTTTAACATGGGGTTGGTGTGATTTTGAAGGCGATTTCTGAATTCAGAGTAGAATAGCTGAATGTTTCGATGACTTTAGGAATACGGATATCCGTATTACGGGTGTGGTTTGAGATATGAGGAGGACCATTAGTTATGAGTCTTATAAGGATTTTTGATTGGAACACTTGCATTTTGTGTGTGTGTGTTTGATTTTTTGGCAGTGCCCCAGAGCTGTATACCGTATAACCAGATAGGCGTAAGGAGAAGATTATATAAGTGAATTTTGGTTTTGAGGGATAGTTTTGAGAATAAACCGATGATGTATCTGAAAAAAGTAGAGTCGCGTCTGTTTAGTTTTAATTTGGTTGTGTCAATGTGTTTAGCACATGTTAAACGTTTGTCGAATATTAGGCCAAGGTATTTGGTTTTGTCTGTGTTTGGTATAGGTTTGTTGTTTAGACGTACTGGAGGAGGTTGACCATGACGGGGAACAAAGGTAGTGTGTATAGATTTGCTTTCATTAATTTTGACGGGCCAGAGGGAGTGATAGGTCATTGAGGTGGCTTTGGAGAGAAGTTGAAACTAAATCAGGATCGGTGTGAGTGGAGTAAAATACTATGTCGTCGGCGTATTCGGCTATTTGAGTATTCGGATGGGTCGGTTAATCTGCCGAGTGGAGATTGTAGAGGGTTGGAGAGGCGACAGCACCTTGGAAAACGCCGGCTAAAATTTGAGAGATATTACAGTGTTCTGTGCCTGCTCCTGACTTAATAGAGAAATGACGTTCGTTTAAATCAGATTTAATGAAAAGATAATGTGAAGGGGGTAGGAATGATTTTAATTTGTAAATAAGGCCGGGGTGCCAAACTCTGTCAAAGGCCTGTGCTATATCAAGAAATACTGCCAAGGTGTAAAGTTTCTTTTCCAGGGAGGAGGCAATGATATCGGCTAGTCGGTGTATTCGGCGAATGGTTGAACGACGTTCTCTAAATCCGAATTCAGTGTCAAGAATTAATTTCAATTCCTCGATGATTGGATGGATTCTGCTTAAAATTAATTTTTGAAAATGTTCCGAGAAGAAGGGCAATAAACTAATAGGTTTGTACGAGGAGGGGTTATCTATAGGTTTATTTGGTTTTGAGAAAAGATTAATTGTGGCGAGTTTCCACTGAATCGGCAATTAAGAGATTCAGGGAATGACGTTGAATATACGGGTGAGGTGTGCTTTATCTGGAATTTTGCGGGTTATTTCGACTGTTATCAAATCATTCCCAGGTGATTTATCTAATGAAAATGTTTATATAAATTATTTTACCCCGTTTGGGGTAAATGGAAGTCGTATATTTTGTTTTCTAGAGAATAAATGGTAAAATTATTTGGGTTAAATACTTCAGAGAGGCGCTGTATGTGTGTTTATGCCTTCTCCGTATCGTTTATTGCAAGACTGCCGTCGGATTGTTTAATTGGAAAGGATATTGTTTTAATTTTCTAGATTTTTCCAGTGGTTTTCCACAGTGAGCCATTATTTTTTCGGTGAGGAGGCTGGTATGTTTGGTGAAGCGTTCTGAACGTTGCTTTGCCATTTGTCTTTTGAGATGCGTGCATAAGTTATTATAATTAGTTTTATCGGTGGGATATTTTGTTCTCTGCCAAGGTGCTTTGGCACGACGTTTTTGAACAATGAGAGATCATATATTGGCAGACAGTAAGAGATTATTTCGGTTGCAATTATGAGTTTTTAGTTTTCTAGAGGACCAAGCTGTGTTTTGTTCTGCTGATGTTAGACGTTGAACTGATTCATCAAGTTTGTCTGGAGATTTTAAACTAACGTTCAGGTAAATGCCTTTGGATAGTCTCGATTGGAATTTTTCGAATTAGTTAGTTATTCCATTGATGAGTGATTGGTTAGTTAATATTTTTGGTGGAGAGGTATCGAGGGAGAAAAGTACCGGTGAGTGGTCTGAATAAGGACTTGATAAATTGTCTGTGCTGGTGTAAAATCGGTTTGGTATTTTGAAGACGAATATGTCAAGGATAACTGGTCGTTTTCTGGGTGATGTTGGTCAATATGTAGGATTTTGGGGGATGATGATTGGGTAATTTTTAGATGTAATGACTTGCCTAATCTAACCTTACCTCTGGGAGAGTTTGAGTGACATCTCCATTGGGTGTATTTAGCATTGAGGTCGCCACCTACGATAATGTGATTACCGAGTGAGTTAAAGAACTGCTCAAACAGTGCTGGGGAGATAATTTTGTTAGGAGAAGCAGCAGATATAGAAATAGGAGAATGGTCTAGAGTGATTTTGGCGGGTAAGAGATTGTATGTCGTGTTCACAATGATGCCTTGCATTGAACATAACGTATAAATAAGTAAGTTAAAAACGGTACATTATCATGACTTTGAACACACTTATAACCAAGGTTCGGGACTAATAGCATTTGCATACTTTTGTTATTTATTGTAAAATATAGCAGCGCGCGAAATAAATTCATTTCTGGTTACCGCGATATCGAATTAGAAATTTGAATGAGGATATTTTTGCATATTTCATAGATTTTGCGGTAAAGTTTTTATTTTAAGGTTTTTATTTTTGCATATTTGACAATTTCTTCAAATTTTAAACATAAAACTTTACAAATTTTAATGTATCGGTGACATTGAGAGATGCATCTTATCGAGAAAAAATATATTAATGCAATTACTGTTGTCTACGACTCCGTACCTGGTTATAATTTTGGTGTAAACATAAATAGCCAAGTAAGACACTTATTTCAAGAAATAATACAGATTCCTATAGACTTTAAAGTAAATTGTTTGTATTTTTTTTATTTTTTTTTTAAATTGTTTAATGTAATTGCCTACATGAACAATAATTATTAATTAATACATATACGAAACGCCTATTTTCATTTGGATTTCCGTGGTTATTTTGGTGTTTAATATCATGTTTTCAAGAGCTATATGTCTCGAATCCCGCTAAATAACATTAGCTATTAAAAAACGCTCCCCGCATACGAAAATCTTATCGGAAATTAAAAAAAAAAAATACTTAATAAGAACCGATAAGATTGTTACTTATCAACACACCCTCGTATATATTTATACATATATATATATATATACACACAGACGTAGGCTGTGACAACGCCGCCGTCTAAGTCGTTTTGCGGTTTATACGTACGTATATATTGTGCCCTTCAGGGGGGCGTGGCACGTTCGGAATAAAAAAAAAAAAAAAAAAAATCTCCTGGGTTTATATAATGTAATATTATTATTATTTTTTTTTTTTTCCAACCGGCTTCATTCGAATTCCACACACACACACACACACACACTACATATAAGTATATATTTATAATGCGTCGGACCGGGTCATCGCAGCCGCCGTCGTGGGCCCACCTGTCCACCTGTTAAAAGGTGTATATAGTAGTGCGTGTAAAAATAAAAAAATAAAAGAAAGATAGAAAAAAAAAAAAAAAATACTACAGCCCGGGTCCAAGAGACATTCGATACGACGACGACGACGACGACGTCGGTTTATAACGATGTTATTACCGGCGGTTTAGGTGTACGGCCGACGCGAAGTTATACCCGGCCGGCCCCCGGGGTCCGGCCGGCAGTGACGTTCGGGTACCGAAGCGATTGGCCGGGGTAACCGGCTCGGCGCTAAACTATACGCGGTGTATGGCCGAAAAAAAATAGTAAAAAAATATATATAAAAAATAATAATAATAATAATAATAAAACGGCGAGATCTCGAACCGCGATTGTCATTGCCTATATTATAATTATCGTTGCGCGGTGTCGCCGTCGTTGGTATCGTAAAATACGCCGGGCGGTCGGGCACGACACGACGCGCCGCGGACCGGAAGCGTCGGTCGGCGGCTGCGGCGGCATTCCTCGTCATTACAAATAATAATAAATAAAATATTATCGCGTTTTGTAATCGTCCGTCCGTTGTTTTTTTTTTTTTATCGGTTGTTTTTTTTTTTTTTTTCCCTTTTCCTTTTTTTTCCACGACACTCGCCTACGGCCCCCGGCTACCGGGACACAATTACGCCTGCCGCGACATTGCTTTTTCATTGGGACTCTGCCGTTTTCGGTATATACGTATGGCCCCCACCGCCGAATCGCCTAGACACGGTAACGGATAAAAATATTCCCGTCCGGATACCCTGGTTTTTATCTAGATTAAACGATGGCATCATCGTCGATTGTTGTTTTAGTTTTCGGGTTAGGTCAGGTTTCGATAACGGCTTTCCGTTATGTATAAACGTAAAACCTGCGAAACAGTAAAAAAAAATACTACCATGCACGTACCATTTATTGCCTATGCGATTACCAATTATTGATTCACAAATCAACGTGTCGTCGTAATTTATTTATTTATTTATTTGTCGAGCGTTGAAAACTAGTCTCGTAAACATTACATTACACCATAAATCGTACGACGTACGCATATTTATAGATAATTATTTAATAAAAAAAAAAAAAAAAAAAACGTATAATATATTTACATATAAGTGCTACACATAACAAATTGGATTTTGACGCTTCGGAAAGTATTTATCCGAAAAATGATCGTTACGCGACGACGATAATTTCATTTATCTGGATAAGATAAAAAGATATAACAGTTTTTTTTATCCAGATAACTCACAACGCATTTAAAATAACCCCCCCCCCACCCCGTATACGACATTTTTTTCTTCAGTGTACTTTTTTTTTTAAAATCAATCCAAATTTACCTATTAATTATTTAAATATTTCGAACGTTTTTAAAATGAACCTCCTCCCTTCCCCCCAAAAAATGAAATCCTAGCTACGCTCCTGCACGCAAGACCGAACAAGTGTACATAGTGTAACTAGATACAATCGTTAATCTAATTTTAGGTATAACGGGTTAAAAATTACACATTTCATACGTTCCGAGTAACTGGTTACAGTCACAAGTTGCATACAAATTATTAGTAAAAAAAAAAAAAAAAAAAATAATAGTTTTCAATCGACAAAATACATTGTATTATACAAAAGTTATACGGTAAGACGGGTAATGATTATTTCAACTACCCTAAGTTCGTATGTCTATTAAAAAACTATAGTTAAAACAATTTGCAATTATTCCCCCGTGGGAAAAATCGTTTTAGAATACGTTTTTCGTTACCAGAAAAAAAAAAAAATTCTTCGCGATAATTGTGCAAGAAAGATGCATTGATACGTCATCTGTGTAGGCGTGCAATTTTGCGTTCGGCGCGTTTATTAACATCTACGGGCAAAAAAACACCTACATAATAATTATAACGACGTATACGTTTTTTGATAAGTAAAAAAAAAAAAAACAAAAAAAAAAAAATGGTACGTGAAAATGTTCAAAGGTCGGTGTACGATATTTATTAATGGACGACTAGCGTAGTAATTGTACCGGGGCAATCGTTTCGGTCGCCGCGACACTAAAACGAACGAATCCGATCGAAAACTGACCGCGGTATAGAGAAATTGATTCATTATAGATAGATAAAAAAAAAAAAAAAAAATTAAAAAAAAAAACGCAAAACAGAAAAATCTAATCGGCGCATTCTTCGGTTATGTGTGTGTGTCCGCTGCGTTTGGCGGCGCGGAGAAAGGATTTTTTTTTTTTTTTTTTTCGTTTTTTTTTTCCCTTATACAACTATAACAGTGCGCACGATAAATAATATAAATAATTTTTATCTTTCAAACACAGGTCGCACCTCGCGTTACCGCGATTGAATAAAACGATTATTAATTCGTATTTGTTTTCGTCGGCCAACGGAGGGGGCGTTATTTTTGTTTTTGATTTTATTTAGAAAAATGTAATAATAATAAAAAAAAAAAATGTTAGAAAAAATTCGAAAGTAGATACCTATAATAAAAAACAATTATTCCTATCCGCCTAACCTAACCCTAATCTATGTAACTACGTCATGCGCGAATGTTTCGCACCGGTGCGTGCAAACTAGAAAACGCGTTCGTTCGGCATAAATCGTTTTAATAATATTTAAGACTCGAGTTTACGGTATACGTATGGGGGAGGGGACAAAAAAAGGGAAAACATAAAACCAACACGATTTAATCGACGGATTTACGCTAGATCCGCAGACATTGTCGGTGAGGGGAAAAAATGAATTCAAATGTCGTCGGTTTTTTGATAAGAACGGTTTGGTTTTTTGTAATATTCTCGAACATCGAAACGACGAGGCACTGCCGATATTTCGTTATAGCGATTATAAAAAAAAAAAAAAGGTGTTTACGTTTGTTTTTTACTTTTTTGTTGAAAAGTTATCGTATACTACCGGGGCCGACCCAATCTACGACAAAGTTACCGGCACGGCCGACTGTCGTTTTCTTCGCGTTTTACTTGGTTCGCGATTGTTCGTATTGTAGTTTTGGTCGTAAATCGATGTCGTTAATATTATTTGTTTGTTTATAATCGTATTATCGTATTGTATTGTTTTTTTTTTTTACGCGTTTCGATTTAATTTCCAGTTATTATTTATCGCGTTCACGGTCATATAAGACCGAAAACCAAACGAAAAAAATGATATTATTACGACCGCATTTCAAACGCCATATCGCGTTTATCATACATAAATACATAATATACATCTATCGTGCAGTTAGATTTTAACGAAATAATGATATTATAAATATAAAAAAAAAAAATAAATAAATATATACGAACTGATGACGATGGTACTTACATTGGGTACGGTGTATCGTCGTATTGTATAGTGCATTTTTTTTTTTTCCCCGTTTCTGTCCGCTCGAATTTTCGAAGTTTGTCGTCTGGTAATCAGCACATTTTTCGCTATATTAATTTTTTTTTTTTTTTTTAAACAAAAACAAAAAAAAAAAACAACGCGTAATTAATTGTCTACTCGGGATACAACAAACAAACGGTTAGCGAAAAAACAAAATTTGATACGTAAATTTGTTCGTTTGAAATTCAAAACACACGTTTAAACTCGTTTAAAATATCTCGTATTATAATAATAATAATAATAAAGATAATATTGTTATTATTTTATGCTTTTTTTTTTTTTTACAAAACAATATTATGACACAGACGACCGTGACAGACGAACACCGCCGGTGTGTGTGCACGGAGAACTCTGCGCCATCGGACGCACATGCCTGCCCCCGACGTGTACGTTTTAAACGTTTCCTTTAGTAGTCGTTCGGCCTAACAACCGAATCGCGCCATCTGACGGATAAACGACGAAAATCATCTGCGACGATAACAAATCGATCAATTGTACACCGAGTGGTGGTCGCGGGCGGTACATACATTTAATATTTATTTTCATTTTTTTTAATTTTATTTTTTTTTTGAAAATTCAACAATCTGCGACTAATATTGTTCACAATAAGAAGACAGGCGAGCGGTGTACACACGGTAGTTGGAGATGGACGTGAATTTTAAAACGTTATCCGGCGATAACGCCTCGGCGTTTATACATTGTGAGCTAAAGTTAATAACCAAGGGCGTGAGAAAGTCACTATTTTTAACACAATATAATATTTACTTTTTTTTTTTTTAAACCCGTTTTAGATATTATATACAATACGATCAATTATTATTGGTTTAAAAAAAAAAAAAAAAAAAAAAACCGCGAATAAAATTTCAATTTCGTAGTGAATATCATTGAATGCATATTATTACACGTAAAAAAAAAAAAAAAAAACAAAAATATATTGTAATTTAGTCTTTGTATTATTTTACTCGATCATTCGTTCGTCGGACTTTCCGAACAGCGTATCTTTATTGATTCTCGGCGAACCGGACACTGTATCGGTTATCGGTCTATGGCAGTGGTCTTCAACCGGTGGGTCGCCACCCATTTTTGGGTCGCGATAAGTCTTCTTATTAAAATAAAAATTAAATTTATAAAATTTAGAAGAAGTTTTTAGAAGAATATTCTTCAATCAAGTTTGAAGACATTTCTGAATTAGTAAACGAACATTTGACAAACTTCGAAAAATTATTTAACCAATATTTTCCTGAGGATATTCGAGTAAATTATGAGTGGATTGAACAACCATTCGCAGTAGACATAATGACAGTAAATATGTCTACTGACATTGAAAATCAATTAATTGAGCTATCGTGTGATAACAAATTGAAACAAATGTTTTGTGAAACTTCATTAGAAATATTTTGGGTACACTTATGCACGGGAAATCACGCAGAATTAGCAACTAAAGCCATCATCTCAATTTTATTAATATTTCCAATGAATTATTTATGCGAAAAGGCGTTTTCCACTATGGCAAATTTGAAAACGTCAAAAAGAAATAGACTTGATATTGAAGATGATTTACGGATCGCGCTTAGTCAAATCGAGCCAAGGTGGAATTTATTATGTGAAAACACTCAAGGACAAAGTTCACATTAAAATGTTTGTATCATATTTTCATTTTATTTTATATTTTCATATGAATTTTATACATTTTCGATTAAGTTTTAATAATAGTACTGCAAAGCATTAAGCAATTTTAGCTTTTTTACAAAGCTCACGTGGGTCGCGAAAAATGTAGGCCTAAAAAAGTGGGTCGCGAGTCCAAAAAGGTTGAAGACCACTGGTCTATGGTGTAAACTTATTTTTTTTTTTTTTTTTTTGCTGTCCATATACAATTTTCTACTGGAAAACTTGCTCCGGTATTCAAGTGTAGCATAGTTTTTTAAAAAATAATTTTCGATCTAGTTGTTGCACGGCGGTGAGAGGGAAAGGTGCGCGATAGCGTAGCTATTCGCAAGCATTTCAGCTCGGCCGAAACCATTTTATCCGCATAGAACCGAATAAAAACTAAGGAATAAAACCTCGAAAACTTCAAATGCCTATAAATAGCTGAAAAGTCGCCGGAACGATCGGATCTAGTAAAGGCAGTATAAGTGTTCGGTGTACATTTCAAGTCCTTACCGTTATTTTTAACCGAATTACAACAAAGGAAATAACAAAATCGAAAATTGCCAAACCGTTATTGTTATGAATATTCCCGGTTTTTCTACGTTTTTTTTCAAACTACAACGAAAATCAAAAATTGACACTCTCTTCTCCAACCCCAGTGCATCAACTTGATCCGAATTGCTTTCGGAATAGCTACTAAACTTAAAAATCGGAGGAGAAACGTATAGTTCATAATATTTTCAAATAATAATTAAATGATAATATTCAAACATTGAATTATTAATATTCGCAAGAATCTAAAACCGATTTAAGTATATTGTTTTAAAATCTTAAAACGATGTATGTATTTTTTATTTTGTTATACTCTGAGGGAAACGAAGTGTGTACTGTGTTCGTTTTACTATGAACTATGCAATTTTCTTTCCGTTTGTTTCGACCAGAAAACTTGCTCTAGCCATACACTGAATTCAGATGGCGGTTCCCGATATAAATTGGCTTAATGGCGCAATGGGACGTCATTTTTTTAATTGTCCCCTGTACCTTCGACTCAACGGGCGGAAATCGGGAAATAATGATTAAAAAACGGAAATTCAATTAAAATTGGTTTATTTAAAAAAAAATATATATATATATATATATAATTCAATGACAAATTAGCCTAGGAGACCTGAAATTTATATAGATAAACGTTTTATAACTCTTTTTTTTTTACTCCGTATAAATGCTCAAAAAATGTTCACGTATAAAATGTTTAATATAAAAAATACCGTAAATCCACGGTAACGAATATTTTTATAAGCGTTTGAAGAACAACATTTTATTAAGCTAATACAAATTATATTTATTTTAATTTAACTATATTTTAAAACTATGCGAATAAAACTATTTTTGCTCCATAAAAAAATATTTAAAAATCGAGCGTTATGTTGTTATTTATTTTTATAATCGTTTTATTTTCAAATTTATAGTAAACTTCGTTACAAACACGAACATGTGGAATTTATTTCAAGTTACAGATTAATACAATGTTCAATTAAAATTTATCAAAAAAAAAAAAAAAATGTTAAACAAATTCCATTCAGAATCGTTTTTCGTTTGCAACGTTTTATCGTTTCGTACAGTATATGAAATTAAAATTTTCCTACCTATATTATTATTATAATTATATATTTCAAAAATAGAACGAATTCGGTTATTATTGTAATTTTTATATTTATTTTTTATAACCGTTAATAGCGTTGAATAGCGGCGAAATATATTAATTTTGCGATTTCGGTACCCTATGTTGGGCTATTACTAATATTTATTATACACGGGCCAATCTTTTTATTGTTGCTAATTTTGTATTTTAAATTTTTCAAACCGTATTAACCGTAGTATTACCATATTTTAGCCATACACATTCACCAACATAATATTATACTATAACAATTAAACACGAAATTGTGTAACTAATAATTTTATAATCCGAAAATTCGCCATATTAATATAATGTAGTGGCATTTTTAATTTCTTTTAATATGCATGTACTTAGAAACAATGTAATTTTTTACATTTTTATTTGGTACATTAAAACGTCGGCGAAATGTTTAAAATTACTTAAATAAAATTGTTTACTAGGGCGTAGGTATACGATAAAATTTCAACACTAAAATAATGAATTAGTATTTTAAGTATTTTAAGTATTTTATTTTTTATATTAATTCGGATTTATACGTGGTAGGTATTTTAAAACAATATGTTCGTAGTTCAGTGTTTTAAACACGTACCGATTTAGAATTTAGAATATTATACACTATTTGTCCGGTATTAGCGTATTTGATTCGATGGACTTTTTTTACTACTGCGATAAATTACAAATTGATATTAAATTAATATTATTATACGCAGTGTTTGTATTTTATTCGTATACAAATAATACAACGTCCAACGTACGTTATTTATCGTTCGAATATCATCCGATAATAGTTTGAAATAGTTAAAAAAAAAATATATTATTTCTAGTTTTCTACTCAAGATTATTTTAGAAAAAATAAATAAATACAAATTTTAAGGTATACGTAAGTATGTCACAAGTTACGGGCTCGATTCGTAATTTTATAATCGTTGTATTGAACAGTTCGAATAGTTTGTGTAGTATTTTCGGCATTGAATATTAATACTTTTTTTTATTGACTCAATGTTCTTCGTCGTGGTTTTTTTTTTCTTTCTTTTTCGGTTATCTATTCGTTATTATAATATTTCATCCGATCATCACGTTTCGACGATATCCGCCGGAATAACTCTCGGCATATATTCCCATTTTCTTTTTGCAAATCATTTACACTTCACTATAATTCATAGGTACACCTATGGTTACGTCCGACCGACAAAATGCAAATATACCTACACATTAAATTGTGACCACAAACCCACACACGCGAGTTCAACGTATCGAATAATACGGTTTACTATTATATTTACTCATCGTTGGCGGACATATTATAATATTTTCGGCGCCCAAAGCTAGAAATTTTACTTAGGTACAACATTTTTATTATTTTTTTTTATTTTACATATTATTATAATTTCTAATATTTTTGCTCTACGTGAAACCGGCACTGAACGCTTGCCCTGTTGAGTTTTGCAAGCGGAATGTTCATCATCGTTATTCGTTAAAAAAAAAAAAAAAAAAAAAAGAAAAATAAATAAAAAATCTACAAATAATAAATATTTTTCAAGAAGTTTCTTTGTCTATCGAGAACATTACGCGAACAGATCGATTTAATATTATACACCTATTAAAATTGGAATAATTTGACACTTCAGGCTATTTGATTAAAAATTTAAATTATCATTAAAATATTCAATCGGTTCCTGCAAATCAGAATAAGCCCTGAGGTGCAGGTGGGACAAACTGAATTGTAAGGGGCTCTAAGCAAATTTAAAAACTATATTGCAATAATAAAATATATATATATATATAATATGTTTTGTTAGCACAATTTAACTTACATTTGTTTTTTCGTCTATAAAATACATTGGTCGCTGTAATTATTCTAGGAGGGTTACGATTTCAAAGCAAACCAACTTTATTTATTAACCATTCGTGATAGAAATAAGTGATTTCGATTGCAGACAAAATATATTTCGTGTTGTATGCTTCTCTGAAACCCGTATTAGTTTTAACGGTTTCGGGTTTAAGGACGATTTTTGAAATTTTACTTTAACTATGATAGTGGGTCCGGACCCGTAGGAAATCGAAAAAGTATTGACAGCGTGTAGGTATCAACAAACAAATGCAAACATACTTTTTGTTCAAATTATGAACGATTCTAGGTTGGCAACCGATTCGCCACCATCATTTTTAGCCGTTTGTATCATTCTTCAAAAATAATTGTTTTTTCTTCATTGACTATATTTGTTTCTGTATTTTCCTCGTTATGTTTGGAGATCGCCATATCGATTTATTCTCGCGTGTTAAATAAAAAAAAAATATTACTATAATGATCGATTATTAATTATTGGACTTAAAAACCGCGTCAAACGGTTCAATATTATAAAGTCACATTTAAGTGACAACAGACCTAAAATGTACCTAAAATAAAACCGTGTCTGAGCGATAAAGTAGCTTGTCTTTTAATTTTTATTTGTCGTGTATTTATCAGCTAATCATCTTTTTACCAACTCGGTTCGCACAACCTCCGATGTACGTATATACACAGCGTTTAGTAAACTAGCCCCAAGTAAATTATGATTTACAGCGTTTACCGAGACAATAAACTTAGCTATATATATATATATATATTAAAACACGCGAAATGGACTCGAAGTCACCGCGTTATGTACACGAAAAACGTTAAGAGCGAATCGTTAACGGCCGACTTAAATTTAATTTTTAACGCGTCGATGACCCGGCGTTGGTCCCGAAAAAATTAATCGAAAAAAAATGGAACATTGCCATAAATTCAAACACTGTCCGGCCCGGTATACGGTCATGGATATCGACGGGAACACCGCGCGGTTTCGAATGGCCTACGACAAGACGTCTAAAAAAAAAAAAAAAAAAACGCCCGGCAAATATTACGCGGGCATAATACGAGAAACGATTATTAGAAAAAAGTTTACGAGAAATACGAGTTCGAGCGTACGTACTACAATGCGGATAGGACGTTTTTGTTAAAATTCTCGACAATGAGACGAACGGAATTCCTAACGTTCGGAGCGTAAATACACGCAGGAATCCCGGGGGAATAAGTGCGGGAAGAGGGAAAAAATAATAAAAAAAAAAAATAACTTTTTACATTTATTATATTATTATTATTATTATTATTATTATTATTATAAAGCTACGGTATGGCGACAGTAACGTCTCTCGCGGGCACTTATGTACGGCCGCGTAGATTTATGAGCGACCGCTCGGGCAAATGTCACCGGCCCGACATGTCTATGATATGCCCCGTTTTTTTTTTTTTTTTTTTTACTTATTATTTTTTTGCTATTTTTTCCTTATTTTTTTTTTTTTTTTTTTTTTTTTGTTCTCTATACCTCCCGTTATTTATATATAATATACCGGCTGCGGTCGCGGCACCGTACTTATATCGTTCTTCCCGTTTTGCCCGTACAACACTTAAATGCCAATCTTTCCGCGAAATCATTATCCGCCGCACCGGGTTGCAGTGCACGTCTGGGGTAAAAAAAAAAAACCTGTTTAATCATTATGGATACGCACATGCACACATGCACACACACACACACACACACACATAAAATGCACTGCACTGCACTGTGCAGCGGATACGTTACGTTATTAAAAAACTATTAGCGGACGAACAACGAGGAACGACCACAAGAAGAAGAAGAAGAAGAAGAAGAAGAAGAACGGCAACGACGACAACAAGAAAAAAATATTATCGCGTTTGGATTTCGCGAACCGTCGTCGGGGAATTTCGGCGGGGCCGCCCGTAAAACCGTTCGGGAGATCCGTCGCGATCGACGACAAGGGCTTTACGCCTCGTTCCATACGTGTACCGCGCATACGACGTCTGTTCGAAAAGTACTGGGACAAATGTTATTACATGGCTAATCACACGGACGATAACGATTTAAATTTTATGTATAATAGACGTATTACCCGCGAATACAAGTGGAAACCCGAAGTCGCTAGCCCTTCTCGGTTTAATATTACACGTGGTCAAATCCAATCAGTTTTTCGTCAGTCAATGAAAAACTCATTTAGAGTAATCAACGGACATGGCGTGTACAGAATTATTTTTTACCGTTTAGCTATTCATATCGCATAATTATCTCGACAGACGCAATATTGGTAATTAAAAAAAAATAAAAATAAAAACATTTTTATCTTTTTATTGATTTTTTATCCAGACAAATTTCACTGTTATACCGGATAAAATAATTTAAATATTTCCTGCAGGGTTCTATCACTGGATAGCCTCCCTCATCAAGCAACCACGTTATTGTCAATTTATTTTTTTTCTCTATGTACAAAGTTATTCTATTTGCTTAGTGTGTTTTTTTTTTTTTGTAAATACAGATTGTAAGTTTTTCTAATATAAAAAAAATAAAAATATATTTGTTAACTTTATCCGTATCTTCATCTATATGGTTTTAGATCAATTATATTTTATCGTTAATTAAGATAAGTTTCCATTATCTGTGTCTCAACGCTCAATCTGATAATTATAGGATACGTTTTACTGACAAACGACCAACTTATTTACAATAAAATTATTTTTACGACTGTTACGGACGCGATTGTAAATACAAGATCATGCAAAATATACTTTCCGTACGATTCAAAAGTAAAGATTAATTTATAAAAATTATCTATATAAAAACGATGACTGTAACTCTATAATAAATTTCGCTAATTCATAGAAGCCTAGCATGGCAGTATTAGTATTTTATTATTTTATTTATGATTTAGTTGAATTGTTACAAGAAGTATTCGGAGGGGGAGGGAGGAGAACGAGGAGTTTTCATGCTTCCCGTGAAAACTGTGTTATTAGAAGTGCAAATGTTGTGGAATATATTATGCACGAGGTATGTTAAAAAAGTACCAGGACAAATGTTATTACGGCTAATCACACACACGATAAAGTTTTAAATTGTAAATAGACGTATTCCCCTCGAATAATCGAATGTTTTAAACAAAAACCGAAGTCGCTATCCCTTCTCAGTTTAATATAAACACGTGGTTAAATCTAGGCAGTTTTTTCGTTCTCCGTTTTCGACATGTCCGAAATTGACGAACAACGCGTGCGCATCAAGAATTTTGCTTGAAATTTGGTAAAACTGATGCAACGGAAACTTACGGAAACGATTAAAACCGCTTTTGGGGATGATTCATTCAGTGGTTCCGTGACTTTCGAGTGTTTTAAACGTTTCAAGGAAAGTCGGCTGGGTCAACCGAGGACGATCCACGTGCTGGAAGACCGTCGACGTCATCCAGAAACGATGGTGTGTCGACATTTTGCGAAAAAATGCGAAATGCCCGTCGATTATGAGTTAACAAAGGGAATCGTAAAAAATTACTGTGGTCCCGCGGACTTTCCCTATTTTCCAGATCACGCCCCATGTGATTTTTTTCTTTTCCCAAGACTAAAATCTACACTTTACGGACAACGATTTCATGATGTAGAGGAAACAGAAAGCGAACGCGGCAACAGAACTCATAGCTTTAGCTTCGGGACAGTTCCGAAGGACTTTTGAAAAAGGTCAAGTGGCCGAGGGATCACTGCATATCGTCCGGAGGAGAGAATTTTGAAGAAGATTTCCTTAAACAATATGCAACTTCATTTTTGTAATTATTAAATATAAAATCCTGGTACTTTTTGAACATACCTTGTATATCGACTAGGTCGGGCCAATCCAATGGCAAAAACGGCTGATTTAAGTGGCTCGGCCGCAAAGCTCGTCTTAGTGTTACCTTTGGTTTGATTTTGATTTTATTTCTATATCGTTGCCTGTCAGCATCGTTGCTGATCTATTTTTTTAAATAATTAATTAAAGAGGACTTAATTTATCGTTATATTTAAACTTTACATTATTTACTATTACATGTTAATATAAAAACGTACATTTTATTCATACATTTAGTAAAATATAATAAATTATTAAACACTAATGTAATTTCTTTTTTCTTTTCATAGAAAGTGATGTAAATATTATGAATTATACTTAAATAACTGGAATTGTGTGCGCATGTCACTCTGTGACACCCGTGACTTGGGTTCGTCATCCCTGGCCTAGGGCACGTGTTTAAACGCGAAAGTTTATATTAAAATACAATGGGCGAAGGTGACGTAGAAGGATACCGAGTTGGACCGGGTTGGCCAAGTGCGGAATACGTGGCCGGGCCCGTGAAGGGTGCGGAGGACCTAAAGAGTCAGTTTAGCTGCAATAGAGGGGCGCGTAGAACCGCAACAGACGGCTAATCTGTGGAATAATAACGAAATAGAAATAGAGTAAGAAAGAACGCAAAAAAAAAAAAAAAAAAAACTCAATTAGAATAGTAGTATTATTTTAATTTTTTATTATTTTTTTTTTTTTTGTGTAACTGCAGTCGACAAAATTGCCCGTCGTCGTAAAAACCCTGCGCGAGCCTCGGCATAAGGCATACCCTCGGACAACGCGTATGGGCAATTTGCCACACGTTCTTGCGGTATACATCGCGATGCGAACGTCCACATCGGCACAACTTATTATGAAAATCAACTCGACCATAATTTTCGGGCACTTTGCCATGCCGGTTTTCTTAATGTTATAACACCGGCGGCGGCCGTCGCGGAGCGGATATCAGTCGTTCATGGCGAGTGTAAGACAAGTATAGGTAGGTATCGGTTGTTTTTTTATTTTTATTTTTTATTTATATATATATATATATATTTATTATACACCATTCGTGTTCCGCGGCTGTTAATAATAATAATATTATTATTATTATTATTTGATATATTTTATTGTACCCGTATTATTATAATAATATACAGTCTGTACTCGTATAAATTTTATTAGCACCGTAGATTGACTCGTCCGGGAAATGGTTTGAAAACATTATAATACTATCGTTGTTTTTACCGTATTATTATACGCAGTTTTTTGCGTTATCCCGATAGCAATTTTTTTTTTTTTCGTTTCTTTTTGTCTTTTCAATCGTAAATATATCGTTTGTATGCAGATAAAATAAACTTCATTCGGGTTCATTTTTTCTATAATTCTCTACAAAGTTGAAATTTTCCATTCAAATTTATATTTTATACAATAATATATCACAATAAATTATATCTATATTATATTATTCATGTGTATGCACTATAATTGATGGTGTAATATGATGTGTTCATACTATTGATTTTCAATGTTCAATAAATAAATAAATTGTAATTCTCTATTAAATAGGTAGCGCGTAGAACAATTAGCCGCAGTTCGTACAGGTTTAACGCTTTGTGACCGTCATTAAATACCTAAAAACTGTTACGATTGTCTGTTTTTTATCTAGATAAATTGTCAACGCAATATCTTATCTAGATCGATTTAACGTCATTCGTGCACAACGCTGATAATAAATGGGAACCTTATTAATTGTTCACCTTACAAATCGTGATAATTTAAAGGTAGCTATAAAAAAAGAAAAAAAACCAACTTGTTATCAGGATTGCATGATAACCGTTCATGCATTTGTATTAATAATTGTATACATTTCAAGTGGAAATGAATGAAATAGATAAAATCTTCGCGTGGGCGCATAATCGCAATCGAGTGAATGAGCGAATAATTCATTACGGCAATACTCCCCCGGTCGATTGTATTGCACAGAACTTATTATACGATACCCTCCCTCACTCGATCAATGATAATAAAAAAATTTAAAAAGAATAATATTTTCAAGGTACCCGCGCGCATCGCTGTTTTTTTTTTTCTAAAATATACGTAAGCAGAAATTGAACACGGCTGTGACTTTTTCGCCGGACAATGGAAAATAATAGTTTTCGTATATATTATGCGTTTTAATAACGTATTATTATTACGATCAACTAGGTCACACGAAAACGATTTTTTTTTTTGTATTTAAAAAAACAAAAAAAAAAAAAAATGAATTTTCTAGTACTATGAAATACAATACAGCGGCAGTTCCCAAACTGTGCACCACGAATCCATTCCGGGGGCACCATGGCCCATACGAAAAATTAAATACACATTCACAGTAGCCGTAACCGACCTAATCTAAGCGAAGGATGTATTGGTTTTACTATGATGAGTGCATTTTTTTTTCTGTCCGTAATTAACTATTCGACCAGAATTCTTGTTTCAACCATCAATATCCACCAGAGGTAGTTTCTGGCAAACGTCATATCCATTTATTGGAGGTACATTTTTGATTTATCTTACACTTTTCATTAAAATCTTTAAACCCGAAACAAACAGAGAACGCATTAGCGGTTTCAATTAATTCTGATTCGGTGTTGTTGTTTTAATTCAGTAATGAATAATCGTGAGATGTTCACTCAATATTTATATTAGCACTTTCTTATACGTGGTGCAATTTTCAATATATTCTGGACGTTTTTAGATTATTTAAAGATATTTGAAATTTTCTAATTTATTGTGGTTCGATGTGAATAAAAATTATTTTGGCTTCATAAAAATGCACAACAACTTGACCCGAGGTTCGTCATAAGTTGCCCTGTATGGTAATGAAAACAAAAAGAAAATGTTACTGACATTATGGTTGGTATTTTTTCTTAAAAGCGTTTAAAGTTCAAACTTCTCCGGGGTTTTCACAAGAGGGCAATTCTATCTAAAAAAAAAAAAAAACGCCGTCTAAAAAGATTGGGAACCACTGCAACACAGTATATTCATACGTTGTAGTATGTACATACGGTATTGGTCGGAGGTTCTCAAAGTGGTCTATATCGATCCCCTGGGAGGATGTGTGCAAATGATAAACAACACTGTTGATAATTTCGATGTTCAACATTTAAATGTCCTTCACACGTTCTTAAAAATCAGATTTTAGGATATTTTGACAATGGAAACACCGCAGTGGATTATCGATCCGTACGGTGACATTGAAGTATCGGATAAGTACTAACGAAGAAAAATTAAGGTGCAATTTAGAAATGGATATCAGTTGTTCTGGCTTCAGAGAGACGTACGTGTTACTTTTCATTCATTATAGAATTTCGCATGAAAGTTTTTGTTAGCTTTTCCGTCATCATATCTCATGGAAAGAGTTTTTCAGTACGGTTGCCAATGTTCTTACGAAAAAAAAAAAAAACAACAGATTGGAAATCACTGGTAGAGGAGACTGAAGGTTAAAACTGACCAATTTGATACGAAATATTGAACATTTAACATTCAAACATCAGACTTACCTCTCCCATTAAAATTATTATTATTTTTTTTTTAGTTACTTTATCTAATTTTCATTTTCCGTTTTTTATTTTCAAATGATTAAAAAATTAACAAATATTGTCATTATTAAAGATATAAAGGTGTGTATAAAAACAAACTTGACGCGTTTTTTTGTGTACACATTTTTTACTCCGCAGCAAAGTCTATTCGACCGAGTTGAAGTCCGGTGTAAGCACTTGTAAGCTGTCGTAAACACAACGATGAATTTGTACAAAAAATCAATATCAGGGTGTGTAGGAAAAAACAGAAAAAAAAATTTTAGCAAGTGGTTTCGGGGGAATAAAATTTTGGGAACGTCTGGTGTACAGGTGATAATTTTCTACTCGGGGAAACGATAATATCTGTTAAAAAAACTCATTACTCCACCGTCACCGTGAGCTTTACACGGAATACATTGTGGTTATTTTTTTTTATTTTCAATAGACGTTACGGGGCTAATAACGCGACACAACAACGGCAATCGCATTGATCCAGAACGTCGCCATATTATAGCTCGGCCGAACACGTCCGGTCGTGTGACACGGCGTGTCTGCCAACCTTTCTACCGGCCGAGGTGGCGAGGTCAACGATGGCGTTGACACGGTTTTCTTCCGACGTCGACACATTTCGAACGGTTTAAGGTGGCCGCGACAAACCGTTTCGTCAGGAGCAATATTTTGCTTTTTGTTTTTTTTTTGTTCTAGATTTATTTCATTGCGAGCGACGATATTTTAATGCTATCGGAAACGGCGGTTTTCCGTCTTTGTCCAACGCACACGGGCCACACGGATTTATTTCAGATACGTCGTGTTTAGCTGAGCTGAATTGTTCGCCAAGTCTACACACCCAGCGATCTACTTTCGCAATTTGTTTGTATTTTTTTTTTTTGTACGGCTTTTGTAGGATTCAAGGGGATGAAATGCAAATAAATAGAAGCAAATAAACGCGAGCAAAACAATTTTAAATGGATGACAATTGTTCGAACATTTTTTTCCGAATTTTTATCGCTTCACCAAGATCGAACTCGGTACGTTGGAACGAAAACGCGTCTAAACTCTTATGTCGCGCGTGCTATTGACTAAGACGGAAATGCACAGCTTCAACTCGTTCCTTCACCGGATCGGGCGAGCTCCGTCCCCCGGGGGGGTTCTCAATGCGGATTTCCCAGTGAGGAGAACGAGGTGGACGACGACGACGACGCTCTCCATACCCCGATGCGCTGCGAGGCGTTTGACGGGAATAGGGAGCGCCTGGTCCGGAGGCTCGGTCCGCTCGAACCGGGCGACCCGGTGTCGCTCGTGCTGGAGTGCCCTAACCTAATAGACTTCGCCGAGACCGTCATCGCGGAGAAGGAGTCGGCCGAACGGCAGCGCCTAGCCCTCGACGGCGCCGGCGTGTGCCTACTTCAAGCCACCCCGTAGTCGTTGATAGCGGCCGCGTAGTCGCCAGACCGCCGGCCGGGAGGGCCGCAAACGGACTCCGGCCTGGCTACGGCCAACATCTTCACGGTAGAGCAAGAACTGTTGTATCGTAATTTATGTGAGCCCGCCCCGCCTTAGGGGAAAACGGGATTTTACCTATAATTTTAATCGTAATTCCATTTTTCAATAAATGACCCACCTCTCGAAGAAGTGCCTCACGGCGTTTCCGGGTGGCCGGGGTATTGCCGGTTTAAAACTAAAAAAAAAAAAAAAAGCTCCCGGGGAGTCAGCAATATTCGAGGTGCACGTTTTTTACCAGCTCGTTTCCGTACACGTGAAGACGGTAAACAACAAGTTCAATACGTGACGACGGGTCTAAAAAAATGGTGTGTTTTGTTGGGCACGAATCGTGCGGTATAATAGTGAGATGTTAAAAATAACCCATTGTTCAGACTCATCTAGTTGATGTTTTTTTTCTTTCTTTTTATCTTTAATCATATCCAGATGACAATTTCGATGTTCACGCGACGGATTTCTCAGATAAAAAAAAAAAATATATCATTTTGGTATAATAATTATTATCACAAGATAAAATATGAAAATAAATCTACAAAAAAAAAAATCGAATAATTATAATAATTATGTCGATACTCTGTAGGCATCACGTTTTATATTATAGATGACATCTTACTACAGTAGAAAGTAGTAATTAACAGTGTAGGTAGAATTTTTTCGAAGGAACGTTTTAAATTTAGTTAAAAATCAAAAAAAAACTTATTCGGAGTAATTAACGGACATGTACAGAATTATTTTTACCGTTTAGCTATTCATATCGCATAATTATCTCGACAGAAGCATTAGTGGTAATTCAAGAAAAAAATAAAAACATTTTTATCTTTTTTTTTTTTTTATTCAGACAAATTTCACTGTTATACCGGATAAAATAATTTAAATATTTGTTGCAGGGTTCTATCACTGGATAGCCTCCCTCATCAAGCAACCACGTTATTGTCAATTTATTTTTTTTCTCTATGTACAAAGTTTTTCTATTTGCTTAGTGTGTTTTTTTTTTTGTAAATACATGTTGTAAGTTTTTCTAATATAAAAAAAAAAAAAATATATTTGTTAACTTTATCCGTATCTTCATCTAGATGGTTTTAGATCAATTATATTTTATCGTTAATTAAGATAAGTTTCCATTATCTGTGTCTCAACGCTCAATCTGATAATTATAGGATACGTTTTACTGACAAACGACCAACTTATTTACAATAAAATTATTTTTACGAATGTTACGGACGCGATTGTAAATACAAGATCATGCAAAATATAGTTTCCGTACGATTCAAAAGTGAAGGTTAATTTTAAAAAATTATCTATATAAAAACGATGACTATAACTCTATAATCAATTTCGCTAATTCATCGAAGCCTAGCATGGCAGTATTAGTATTTTATTATTTTATTTATGATACAATTGAATTATTACAAGTAGTATTTGGAATAGAGGGGGGAGACCGAGGTGTTTTGAAGCTCCCAATGAAAACTGTGTAATTAGAAGTGCAAATGTTGTGGGATATATTATGCACGAGATATGTTAAAAGAGTACCAGGACAAATGTTATTACGGCTAATCACGCACACGATAAAGTTTTAAATTGTAAATAGACGTATTCCCCTCGAATAATCGAATGTTTTAAACAAAAACCGAAGTCGCTATCCCTTCTCAGTTTAATAAAAACACGTGGTTAAATCCAGGCAGTTTTTTCGTTCTCCGTTTTCGACATGTCCGAAATCGACGAACAATGCGTGCGCATCAAGAGTTTTGCTTGAAACTTGGTAAAACTGATGTAACGGAAACTTACGGAAACGATTAAAACCGCTTTTGGCGATGATTCATTGAGTGGTTCTGTGACTTTCGAGTGTTTTAAAATTTCAAGGAAAGTCGGCTGGGTCAACCGAGGACGATCCACGTGCTGGAAGATCGTCGACGTCATCCAGAATCGATGGTGTGCCGACATTTTACGAAAAAATTCGAAATAGCTGCCGATTAACCGTTCGGGAGTTAACAAAGTGAATCTCAATTGAGTCTCGTCATGCAATTTTACAGGAAAATGTACAGGTGAGCCAAATTCGGTCGGCGACTGTCCACCACGACAATGCTGTCGATTCGTGAATTTTTAGCCGATAAAATAATTGTTGTGGTCCCGCGGACTCTTCCTATTCCCTAGATCAGGCCCCATGCGATTTTTTTCTTTTCCCAAGAATAAAATCTGCGCTTAAAGAACAACGGAAATGGCAAGATCGCCGTGACCACTGCGATACCAAAAATCGTCCGGAGGAGAGTATTTCGGAGGAGATATCTTTAAATAATATGTAACTTCATTTTTGTAATTATTAAATATAAAATCCCGGTACTTGTTGAACAGCCCTCGTATACATAAATGTGCAGTACAAAATGTTTGATATTTTAACCGAAAAGGCGTCTGTAGTGGCGTTTATATTATTAATGTGCACGCCTAGATGGTAGAAATAGTTCGACATTTAAAATGCACCGCCTTTCCGCGGGTAAAAAGAATCATTCAAATAATATCGTTCGAAAAGTCGTAATAGGGAAACGAGTAACGGAGTTTAATTATATGTAAAATCGATCGATTATCACTGCAAAAAATGTCATTAAACCCTAAAACTTATAATATCATAGAAAAATGCGCTCATTGTCGGGAAAATTGAAAATTATTCTATCGTTATATCTCGAAAACGTTCAATACGATTGTAGATATGCCTGGAACAATAACATTTGTATAGTATGAGTAGCGGATAAAAACCGAAACGGTTAATACCGACAGAACAACGAACGTTGAATAATTCAAAAACTAATATTTATCAGTATTTCGGCTAAACAACGTGCGTTATGCCCCGACAAACATATCACATATAACGGTAATTCGATTAGATTTTTTTTTTGAAATCCTTTAAATATTTTTATCCACTGGCTATTTGGTAACATAAGGCTGGTTAGCATACCTAAAGAGCAAAACGGCTCCGAGCAGCTCGGATCAGCCCGGAGCTGTTTGGACATCATTAGAACACGTGTAAAGTAATTGACACTAATCGGTCAACATCGACACACACGACAAGACAAAACAAAATATGTTCGGTCTCGATCGGTCCGGTTCTATTTTTGCTCCGAGCAAAATGCGAAAACCAAAGTCACCCCTTTTATTTTACGACTGGTACACTACCGAACACCGTGTGAACACGTTATTCTCATACAAAAATTACATCACATTAATTTAAAATGGCATGCGTTCTAGAGAAACTAATAAATTTAGTATTTTTAAGAAAATCTATCTATGATTATCGTGATAAAGATCATTGCAATAGAATGATTCAAGATAGATTATGGAATGAAATTAGCAATGAAATGGATACAAATAGAACCAATGTCTGAATCGTAATAATTCACTCGAATATCCATTGCTGCAGTAGATGCCCGATTATTAATTGGACTCGATGTAATTTGTCTTGCTGCTTGGGTTGTTTCAAATTGAAGTTCATTATGGATTTCGGACAAAGCTCCTTCTCTATCCATTATCATGTTATGCAGGAGACAACAAGTCTTTACGATAATAGTAGCTTTTTCAGGAAAAACTAAAATTGTATTTTCGATAACTTTAAATCGTTTCACAAGTATCCCAAAAGCACGTTCAACTATTCTTCCGGCTCTTGATAACCGGTAGTTATAAATTCTTTTTTCATTTGTTAAATTCGAATTTAAACTCGTCTTCACGTAATTCGGCCAAAAAATTTTGAATCGTATTATTTTCTAACCGTTTTTTGTTTATTTCATGCATCCAAATTTTGTGTTTTTTTTTTTTTTTTACTGCTTTTGCTATTTAATAAAAATTGCCACATAAGCGGCACAATGACGTCGTCTTCGTCAGAACACATCTTGACGACTGGTGTTTAATAACAAAAATTAATCCGGAATTATTGTGTCTTGTTCTGTTCTGTTTTGTCAGTGTGAATGGAATTTGTTCCATTGGAACAAAATGTTCCCCACAGGTCGGAGCAGTTTTGCTCTTTAGGTGTGCGCCCAGCCTAACGATTAAATAACTGATGCCGGTCGTTTTTGTCGCGCGCTCGTGCGTATCGTTTTCGAACAACCGCGTAGTCGGTTTCTGTTCGTCCGCTAGATGGCGCGTAAATAACCGGTTCAAATAATACGACGGTGTCCCGGAAGAATGACATTTTTATTGGATTTCTCGTATTGTGGGCATCGTGCTTTTAAAATATCAACACGAGCGAAGGAGGGGGGGGGGGTGCTCACAATTTCGGATATTCTTGTACAATAAAAAAAAAGATTTGAGCGAAATTTGATAAACAAAATGAAAAAAAAAAAAAAAAACAATAAAAAGTCATCAGTAAAAATCGAAAATCGACTTGGGAAACCGCACAAAAAATTATATAAAGTTTAGCTTCTTCGTTTTAATAAAATACTTAATAACGAATTTGTACATTGATCAACGGTTTGGATGCAGAGCCGACTGACGAGTTTTGACGGGCTATAAATAACGAACAGTAAAACTTAGAGAAAAGGTTTTTTTTTTTATTTAAATCAATATTCAATCGCATTTTTAAAAATTATTTTTTGAAAATTATATCTCCAAGACGCCGACCGTCAGCATTGATACACTGTTGTAGACGATCTCTGACGCTCTCATATGATTTTCGGCACATTTCCACCGGTATGGCCTCGACTTCCGCGGTGATTTTCCGTTTAATTTCTTCTACGGTATGTGGGCGATGACTGAAAACCTTATCCTTAAGTTAGCCCCAGAGGAAAAAGTCACACATGCCTAAATCTGGGGACCGTGCTGGCCAGCCTATGTCTCCTGTCAGAGAGACTAACCGCCCAGGGAACAATTGTGGCAAGACAGCAAGTGAAATTCTAGCTGTGTGCGCTGTCGCTCCGTCTTGCTGAAACCATACATCTCCCAAATCATGTTCTTCAGCCATTTCCTCCAACCTGCAGATAAGTTTCCAACATCACAACATAACGGGCGGACGTGACAGTGACGGTCCTGTTCTCGTCCTCAAAAAAGTCCTCTAATCAACTGCACGTTTTCGGGGGTTTTTACCGTTCTGGGTGCTCCGTGTCCAAGTCTACTCAGGGTACTTTCAGTTTCTTCCAAATGCCGTATCCACAATTCGATAGTGTTAGCAGAAGGAATAGATTTAGCACGTGGAACGCCGAAATGTATACGAAAACCTTTTTGTGTAGCGATCACAGAATGATTATTTTCGTAATAAGCACGCACGACGAAACCACGATGTACACCTGTCCAAACCTATGATTACGAATAAAAACGCCATTACCATGCAATTCAAAATATACCACTTATTAAAGCCTGCTCTTATCTTATCACAGGCTAATGACCTCGTTAAACTCGTCAGTCGGCTCTGCCAGTATTATGTTTCTTTTATCGATATCAACAAAAACGGCCGTCTTTCTTGCATTTTATTAATTTTTACCATTACGCCGCGTGTCCAATAATGCTATTTTTTTGCGCAAGTACGTGGCACATACTTAAAATATATATTATTTTATTAAAATTATATTAAAATATAATATAAAATAATATAATACAATATAAAACGGCAAGTTTGGCTACAGTAGTAGTATTTTAATGTAATACGTAATTACATGTAATATCGGCGGTCTACATAACGGGCAGTATAGAAAAATTATGTTTTCGTATTTCCAATAGTTAACATATTCGCAGTGATCAAAGTTCTTGAACTTGTACTGATTGATAAGAAACCACAGTGAGTTTTACGTTATATGAACCATTAAATGTTATCACGACATCTCGTGATTATTATATTTTCTTAAATAAGAACCATTGGGGTCTGAGCGCCGTCTTAATAATCTGGAGTATGGGGTCCCATGCCTCGTATTGCTGTACAATCACAAAGATTAAAACAAGATTTCGTATCAGAAACCGTCGCGTGCGTTGTTCAGAGACGTGGATAAAAAAATATCTCTAGTTTAGATTAATCGTTTGAACGTAAATAACTCGTCCGTAGGCTCTGCACAGGAGCCCCTGGGCCCGGGTTTTTATTCTGAACTATGAAAGTAACGAGTAATTTATATCGGTTTTACCGTGACGTGTGTTAGGTGTTCTTTTTTATCACGCTTTGATTAAAAAAAAATAAAAATAAAATACGAGATAGCTTTTTCGTAACATTTTTCGGTTTGCTCAATAATGAGAGAAAACCGCGAAATTTCGACAATTATAACGTTTTTCTGTTATTTTCGATTTAGTTTTATTTTTTTTTTTTTTTTGTAATTCGGTTATAAATAATCGTAGAGGATTGCGATTTTCTTTGAATACATATATATATATATATTA
Organism: Tuberolachnus salignus; assembly: GCA_956483605.1. Classification (NCBI taxonomy): domain Eukaryota; kingdom Metazoa; phylum Arthropoda; class Insecta; order Hemiptera; family Aphididae; genus Tuberolachnus; species Tuberolachnus salignus. The sequence continues at coordinate 32,583,526 of OY101429.1, forward strand.
ACATTTGTTTGAACAGGAACAATTTCAAAAAAAAAAAACATTTTAGATTTTTAATTTGAGTTGTATACGTTTTAAATTGTATATTTGTTTTGTTTAGTATTTATTTGGATGTAATTATTTTGGCATCTCGAATATGCTCGAAAAACATTTACAGGAGGTTCGTCATGATTTCTTTTTATAGCCGTATACGAATTTCGAAAATCCGTTGACACACATTTTTTATTTTTTTTTTTTATCTATATTTACGTCCATTTTGAATGTTAATTACATATATTTTGATGAGGTAAAAATTAAATATCGATAATTTGACTCTGACCTTGAACAATCCGTTTTCTTTCTGTTTTGTATACCGTCCCATGTTTCCGCCATAAGAGTTTTGACGTTACACGTTGATATAAAAAAAGGCCTTTTTTTTTTTTTTTAGCTATTATATAGTTTAATATAGCGAATAGTGTTTGAAATAATATCGGTGAAACAATATGTATATAAAAATTAGCGGAATTTACGAAATTATAGGTTTGAGTTTTTTTAAAAAAAAAAAAGTCCTTTTATAGATGTTTTGCAAGAAACAATAATATATTCGTGTTGGCCGTTCTTATCGAGTTGTCATTTTTGTTTTTTCATAATTTCGTAAATTCAGTACATTATGGTTAGTGTGTTGTTAATGATTTTATTGCTGTATATATTTTATTACTATGTTAACGTATAAAAACGTTTAGGTTTTTTTTTACCAAAATCTCGCAGTCGAAACTTTCCGATTTTTAATCTCTTTACTCGAGATAAATTATTTATTATCATTTTTTATTCAACACGACCGCGCGGAGCCGGGCTAGTTTCCGTTGTCGTATGAGATTTTTAATAAAATCGTACGATAGGTTTTGTTTTTTAATTTCAGTGTAAACGACAACGGCGAAGACAATATTAGACCGAGGTTTGTTTTATAGTATACTCGTAGACGGCACTTTATAGGTGGTTAATAAACATAAACGTTGTCGTGTAGCCAAAGCAAACGTAAATTTTAACCATATTTGGTAACTGAGCAGAGAGTAATAAGTTTAAAAGCTACGCCCTCGAAAAAATCCGTACAACTTTAGGAAAATTCTCCGAAAACTTTTCGCTGTCATAGAACAGTTTTTTTTTTTTTTTTAGTTTCGTAACAAAATTCATTTGAATACCGTTATTGTTTTATTTCGATCAGTACACTGAAAAAATGAAATTAGGTTTGGATTAAAAAAAAATGTTTTGAAGTTTTGAAATTTCTTTGTTGTTTATTTTTTTTTTTGTCCAAGTCAAATACTCGAGACAACACAAATAGTAAAAAAAAAAAAAAAAATATTATGCCGCGAAAACAAAAACAAAAAAAAATTGCAGTTATCTTCCGATCGGTAAATTATTTCACCAAGAAGAACTTACACGATTGTGTATTATATTATATTACGCCATTACGCGCGTTACGTTATTTTTTATAAAAAAAAAAAAATGATGAATAAAACAAATATCCGTTTACCGTTTCGAACGAGTTAAATGAATAATGTCGCTTATTAGTCTCCGGCGGTGTTGCAGTACGGATGCAAATGGTTATTTTATTTTTTATATATTTTTTTTTATTTTCGTCACACTCTGTTTTGCTCGGCGTGAAACAAAGTTTTGGCTGACAGAAACGAATTGGCAAGGCCCCCGCAAATCTTGACGACAATCTATCAAATTGAACGGTGACCGTAATCACGAAATAAATTACCGCGCAATAATAAACGAATTTTCCCACATACCGTAGCAAGGACGGCCACCCATAAGTGAAATTTCAAGGGTGTGAGAGGAAATACATACCAAAAAAAAAAAAAAAACAATGAAACAATAAAAAAGATCATTCGGTACATTTTTTATAAATTGTAAGTTCGTATACTCTTAAAAACAAGCGTAAGAAACTTAATTCCAGACTTTTTTTTTTTTTTTTTTTTTTTTTTTGTGGCATCGATGACGGGCCGGGGACTGGCCTTGCGGAAATACTGCCGGCCCGCCACCATCATTTATTATAAATGAAAAACACATAACAATTATATACACAACATAAAATCCCCTTTTCCCCTTCGCGGGGCGGGCTCACATAATATAACTTATTAACTAAATATATACAATATCGCCTTACAACTAAAAATTTACAATATTTTCTTTTTTTAAAATATGTACAAAAATCCTTAATGACTACAAAGATTTACACCTAAAAATACAATCATTTATTTAAACCTAACCTAACCTTACCTTTTTTTTTTTTTTTTTTTTTTTTTTTTTTTGTGGCATCGATGACGGGCCGGGGACTGGCCTTGCGGTAATTCCAGACTCTTTGTGTTAAGGCCACTTCTTCGGTCCAACCTAACCATACCCATCGAAATCATTTGATATAATACTCTTCTTCAACAAATTTGGACATGTGGTATCGCAATATGGGGCTCTACCAAGAGCTCAAATAAAAGATCTATACAAGCATTTCGGAACGTCTGTCAACGATTAATCACTGGTGCACCCGGGTTTGTTTCAAATGCGACCTTAAATTCTGACCTCAAATTACCTTTCACCAATGAAACTGCTGCTATCTACTACAAACGCTTCGACGCCAAACTTCAATATATTCCCAACCTAATAATCGACGAGTTAGCTTCACTAACACTTCCTGGTGACCCAAACGGACGCCTCAAAAGGAACTGGTGCCGTGATTTGAAAACTTAATAACCAACAAATTAACAAATTATTAATAATATTATTATGAGGTATCACACAGGTGTGATTACTCTTCATGTGCACATAAATGTTAATTGTCTGTAAATTATTATTATTATTATTACGTATTGTATTCACTGTACAGATTGTAATTTTTCAAATAAAGTCAAATTTAAAAAAGAAAAAAGTTCGTATACATGTTTCAGTGGTGGTGGTGTGGGCAAGTGCCCCGTACAACTCCACCGTCCGCCCCATGAGCGACCATGTACCGTAGTAATTCGCGTGACGGTTGTTGTGTAAACCCGTCGGTATCTTAAAAATTCAATAAAAAAAAATATCCAACGTTGGATTTGTTTTAATAGACGCAATACGCCGTCTCCGTCGCACGAGCGCCGCGACGTGATTTTAGAGGAAATTTTCGTCCGGCTAGATCAACTGACATACAATTTATTACGCCGTTAGTTTTTTATACCACCGTTAATACCGTCTGTGTTTGTACATCGGTTTGGTTCGTCTCTCGATATTTTCATTTTCACGCGTTTCTAAACCGTAATCGTACACATAATCGTATTTCGCGTAAAGTTAAAAAAATGTCGAGAATAACAATCGTCGTACAAAACAGATAATGTTCCTAACGTTTAAGTTCGATAATAGATCGATAGTGAACGAATTCGATAAAAAAATACTTATGATTATTGCGATAAATAATAACAACTGTCGAATTATCCAAGCGGAGAGGTGCGCGAGATTGGTGGGAATTCGTCTTCGGGGCATACTATCCCAAGGGTAATTCAATTGTAAAGTCGATAAAATTCTCTTTGATTTTTTCGGTATTATTAAAGGCGATAGTATTATCGTAAAATGTATAATTTATAATCGTTAATCATCTATGGGTAATAACCAGGGCCGGGATTTTGACGGTCTAAAAAATCGTAAAAATTGCACATATTTGCAAAAATAAAATTACATTGACTAATCTGTGTCGCCACAATAACACATTTTCCACTTACGGATCTACGTTATGGAACGCAGGAAAAAATAAGATGCAATCGCTGCCCTAGTTAATAATCATTTTCGGAGTCGGCGAATTTTTAATCACACACCTCCATAAATTTGTATTGGCGCTGGCTCTGGACAAATTACCGTTGATTCTCCACAAACATATAAACTAACAATTAATAGTACAATATCTACACTTAAACATTTATCAGTTCTCGACTATAATTATATTAAAAAAAAAAAAAAAAAATTAATTAATTATTTTAGCGATTCATATTATAAAAAGTAAACGGGCGACTATGAATGACTATAGAGGGTCTGAATCTTTACGACCAACAAATATTTTTTTTTTTCAAAAATGCACACGATTTTCGGAGATAAAAGAAAAATTGAATACGATAAATATTCCAAACGAATAAGACCGTTAGGTTTAATACACGTTTACCGGTGTACAGAATTGTCGAAAATTTAAAACGAAAACGCTAATATATCCCCCGCAGAAAGTATAGACAAAAAAAAAAAAAACGTTCTGAACAACCAAACACAATAACGAAAAATGACAGCACGGCGCGCAATTATTCGAAAATTGCAAAAAAAAAAAAATTGTGCAATTTTAATAGCTTTTACAATTGCTAAATAAATAAACGCAAATGCTTGCAAGTTCCGGACAACGACTATAGGCTATCGGTTATAAATTGAATATTTCGTTCGCATAGAAAACGGGATAACCGAAAATATTGTAATTGACGGATAGTTTTTCAATTTAATTTCCACGGGTTCGTGTTGGCCCCGGATTAGCGGATTGTTTGGTTAGGTATTAAGGTCTCGCGCAGACAGTCGTCTCGCTGAAATTCCGATAGCAGTTCCAAAGTTGGTTTAGCGAAAACTCAGCGAAAGTTTCGTGTCAGGTATCTCGGAAACCCCCGCAGCTTACTTAAAACGGCAGTTGGCACGCCAAAACAAATTAAATATTTCACGGTACCGAAATCCGCGCAGACAGACATTCAATTAATACTATCGCGCAAACGTTAATATACTGGCACGAATAACAATTCTATTCAAATAATTTAATAAACCGCGCGAAATGTTCAGCGGGTGTGTCAACGTTAATGCGTCTGTTATGCAATTTTATTAACGGCGATGTTTTTCAATTAAGTGTATTTTTGTTTTTTTTTTTTTATACGCTGCAAGTTTTTTTTTAAATTCAAATCGTCCGCAAAACGATACGCCTCCGTCGAGATTTATTATTACAGTGAAAACTATATTCAACGAAAGTCATTGATTGTTTACATTTCATTTTAGTTTGGAATTTTTACAAAGGAACATATTATTAGGTACGTCGGTACGGAAAGTGTTCTACTTTTTATTATTTTTGGCTAAAAAACTGAAAATATTGAAGGTACCCTTAACTTGGCTTTATCGAGCGCGTTTACGTAAATAAACGTTTGTTGGAGGCGTCCTATATTATTGTTATATGGGAATTTTATGTAATTGCGTCGTTTTTGCCGTTGTCCCGAAACGTAGGTCGGTAAATTGAAAATTGTTTTTCGGGCGATATCGATATTATTTTAATGTTATTTTCATTTCGCATATTTGTGATTTTTTTTTTTTTTTTTTTTTTGACGAATTTAACATAAAATTAAAAATTCAAATTCGTCAATTTCGGGCCTCGCACATTTATCCGGATTTCGGGTCGTTTTACGTGTTTTGTTCGATCGGTTCCAAGCAAACAGTCGAATTATCATATTGACTATAACTGTACGTTATAATATTATACGGGCCGCCGTTGCCCGGCCATTAGTTTGTTAATTTTTTTAATCTGTTTTGAAAAAACGGCACTCACTTTCCCGTGACGACTAAATCGTTCGAATGGGTTTGCAACAGCTGTTATTTTTTCGACCGAACCACCGAGGAAATCAAAAAAAAAAACCAATTCAATTATCGTACGGAAAATACCCAATTACACCGTTTTCAGCTCTCCCCGTAAATGTATTTTTATCAAAATAAAATAAAACCTATGTCGATCAGAGATAGTGTAGCTTTCCATTGGCAATAAGGATTTGTAGACTCTGTTCAGCCGTTCCGGACAAACAAATTTCACCTCGAATTCAAAGTGTTTCGAGGGCATTGAATACTTTTCACACATCTACACGTAAATGGCATTTGGCTCGTCACGCGTTCGACGGTTTTGATTTGTCAAAAGTCGAGTTTACACGCGGGCGTTTCTAAAAATAAATAAAAAATTCGTTAATAATTCATCGTGTCGGGTTAGAAAATCAAAAAAAAAATCGAAAATAAAAGTAAACAACCTTATATACACGGCGGCCGGGTATTTCGACGCATTAATAATAATTTTTTTAAAAAAAATACTGCTAGAATTGATTTTTTTTTTCGCTAAATATTATTGGGTATTTATATTTTATTAAAACGTCGATAATATCGCGGTTTGTTTATTTAAGAGGGGGGGATGGGAAAAATGTTTTCTACATATTACACAATACTACCGACGGCGGACGCGAATTGGTAAAAAAAAAAAAACGGACGAAAATTAAAAAAAATAAATAAATAAAAATCTAAACGATAATATCTATAGGGAAATTCGGGACGTATACGTGCGCGATAATACAGTCGAACGCGACGGAGTCTGAACCGCCTACGGCCGAGGCCGCACGCCGCCGTATTAAATCCGTACGCGCGTACGTACGTAAATAAACAAGAGACCGGCGTAATAAAGACCGCGGGTCGACGTGTAACGATGAGTAATGAGAAAGTTACCGATTTCCCGGGCCGTTTTCCCGGGCCGGTCTTCCGCCTCGCGCCATCGACGGCCATTGTACGCCCGTCGTCGTCGTCGTCGTCGTCGTCGTCGTCGGTTAGACGTGCGCGCATAATATTATACGTACACAATAACGCGCAGAAACGTCGTCGTCGTCGTCCCGGTTAAAATATTATCGTACGGTGTACGGCCGATAAATAACGACTCTTTGCCGGCGCGAACGCGGGCACAGGGGTCTCGGGGGTTTCAAATCCCCGTCATACGGTAACATACGGGAAAATGTCGAGATTTTTTCTTTAGTTTTGTTTTCCTTCTCTCTATTAACAATATACGAGGTACGTCCGGAGAGCACCGCGCCGGGATTCTACATGTAAATAATTACAAAAATTAAATTACATTATTATTTGTAGGATATCTCTATCGAAATACTCTTCTCCGGACGACGTACAGTGATTCCGGAGATTTTCGTCTTGGGAAAAGAAAAAAAAAAAACCGCACGGGGCCTGATCTGGAGAATTGGATGAGTCCGCGGGACCACAGCAATTTTTTTTATCGGCCAAAAAATTCGCGAATCGACAGCGCTAAAGGTGAACAATCGCGGAACGAATTTGGCAGCGACCCTTTTCATCTGTACATTTCCCCGTAAATATGCATGACGAGACTCAATCGAGATTCCATTTGTCAACTCATAATCGGCGGCAATTTCGCATTTTTTTCGCAAATTGTTTCTGGATGACGTCGACGGTCTTCCAGCACGTGGATCGTCCTCGGTTGACCCCGCCGACTTTCCTTGAAACTTTTAAAACACTCGAAAGTCGCGGAACCACTTAATGAATCATCCCCAAAAGCGGTTTTAATCATTTCCGTTGCATCGTTTTTACCAAGTTTCGAGCAAAATTTTTGATGCGCACGCGTTGTTCGTGAATTTCGGACATGTCGAAAACGGCGAACGAAAAAAACCGAATGGATTTGACCACGTGTAATATTAAACTGAGAAGGGATAGCGACTTCGGTTTTTGTTTAAAACATTCGATTATCCGAGGGGAATACATCTATTTATAATTGCATAACAAACGTTATCGCGTGTAGATAACAGCCGTAATGACATTTGTCCTGGTACTTTTTGAACATACACACACTCGTACACGCAATCTGTTCCGAACGGGTGCAATACGATTGAATACGCTTTCTACGATGACACTTTTAAGTGATTATTCGTCTATTTAATTATTTATTTCCACGCAAATAAAAAAATATTGTACACAGAGCACGTTTTAGACGCCCGCGGGCTTATGCTATTCAGATTTGGTGATGTGCCAAACCCTCGCAAATCCGCACCATACGGTCGTTCCAATCAATAGCCCCGGTACATATCCAATGACAAATCGCTCCGTAAGGATTTAAACATCAAAACAGCACGACAACTAAGCTAGTTAGCTTCCCCATACACTACCCCCAGATTCCATTCCGAATTATCAACTCGTCCAAGTCCTATGATTTCCGCACTCCCGTGCAAATCTCTCCCCGGTAATCCAACGCGTCGTCTGAAACGCCAACGGTGCCAGAGACTTACTCCAATTAGGTACAATCAAATAAAATTCACTTTGGGTTCCATCACCGGACCTTTCTCGCACGACTGTAGTTAATGAATTCTTTATCACCGCATTTGCTTATTATACAGCGTAGCATAGATTGTGAATTTTCAATAAATAAACGAATAACAATAATACAATTTGTTTCCAAAGTCAAGTTAATGGATTTCTACACCATTTGATTTTTAAGCGCCCCGGAGGATTACCCGGAGTGAGAATGAGCTTTTATTAGAGGTTTGGAAGGGAAAATGTCTAATAAAAAAAATAATAATTTACCCGACCTACGAATGTAACCCTCGATAATCCGGTATGTCCAGATATTTTATTTTTTATTTTTTTCGTTATAATAACCATCAAATTATAGTTTTATCGTCAACGATAAAACTATCCGAACCGATTGAATATTATATTTTTATTCGGTTACCGTTGACGTGTTTATTGTGCATCAATTGTGTTGCATTACGGATGAACCTAGAACGTCACAAACGAACAACGCGAATACATACTGCTTTCGATTTAGCCGAGAGACTTGAAATTTTAAATAAAATAGAAAAATGTGACAAATAAATGAACCTCGCCGATGACGATAAGGAAAGAGATGCAGTAGTCGTTCAAAAAATAACTCACACCGCTACAATAGATTCTCTACTGAATCAATTACACGAGTAGAAGAATACGGAGTATCTGCATGTAATATTTTGGTGTTTAAAAACGACTACAAGAGAATGAATGCTTAAAAGCGTCATTAAAAAAAAAAAAAAAAAAAAATACAAAAACAAATTGAACATTTTTTTAAACCTTTCCCTTCACACAATTTATTCAACACAACATTTAATCAGTATGTACGTATTATTTATATGTTTGCATCAACTAAATTAAGGTTTTTCATTAAGTAAAAATGCGTTTTTATGTGAACCTCTATTAATCCGGCGTTTTTGATAATCCGGCAGTCCTCTGGTCTCATATCTGCCGGATTACCAAGAGTCTACTGTAGTTATTTCAAAGTTTCCCGCGAGACTTACAAATAAAAAAGATTAATACACGTAGTACGTATATTTCAAGTACCCGACGAGTAATAAAATATAATATTTTTAAACATATTACATTTTTTCCTGCGATCCACCAGCTCTAACAAGCCATAACTTCGAAACTGGTGGACACAAATTAATGAAATAAATACACACACGTAGCTACATAAATTATCTTTATTATTATTTTTAAACGTAATTTCCTTCTAAGCCAATGCGTTTCTGCCAACGTTTAACAAGTTTTTTTAATGCCGTCCAAATAAAATTGTTCATTTCGAGCAGCAATCCGCCGGTCGACTTCAGCTTTAATTTTCTCATCAGACTCGAACTCTGTACCTTTAAGAAGTTTGGCAAACGAAAAAAAAAAATCACACCGTGTTAAATCTGCACGGTATAGGGTGGATGCGGAAAGACTTGAAATCCTAGCGATTCAATTGCCAATGAGGCCTTGTAGTGTCGTGCCGAAGCAGAACATGATTGTCGTTTGGTCGGACACGTTTTATTCATTTTTTTTTATGTATTTCAAAGGTCTCTGTATATAGGTTTTTGCTTGCTTAATTCTCTGATTCGCTTGAACCAAATTATCGACACTTTGTTCGAGAGTTTCGTTACCATAGGCCGAGAGGTAGGTTAGGTTACCTCTACATCTGTAGAGGCCGTTATTAAAATATACGTACGAACAAACTAAAAACGTTACCGAGCACACACCGAACTAATAACATTAGCTGTTATGTGCTTACAAACGACAATTATAAAAATAGTTAAGAGAGATAATAGGCGTAACATATCAGCCCACCCTCGTAGTAATAAAATATTATTCCGGTCAATAGAAACGTAACGACAATAATAAACCCGCGCGATTTTTAGAATATTTTTTGGACGGGAGTATTGTAATAATATTTTATACATTTTATAATTGTTCGTAAAAAGTTGCGCGAACGTGTTGCAGGTACACGCGTAGGATTATGCTGCGGCTCCGTGATACGGATTAGCGATGTCGCGCACAGATAACTCTAAATTATTTAGATATAATTTGTTGAAAATTTATCTAGACAATAGAACAGGTAACGCAAACAAAAAAAAAAACGAAAATTTCTTAAACCAAAAATAAAATAACCTAGATTTTTACCGAGATAAAAAAAATAAAAACCGTTTATTATTATTTTTTTTTTAAGTTTCTAATGATTTTCACGAAATGTAAAACACGTTTTGTAATAGTAAAAACGTAATTTATTCTACGTATCACCTATTCGAGTACGAATTATGTCTCGTGAAGTTATCATATTTATATTAAACGATTTGTTTTATTGAGCGTTTAAAATCAATAATAAACCATAAAAAAAAAAAACCCATAAACCATAGATTGTATCAACCCATGAAAAATATCACGGTTACTGACTGATTCAAAAAAAAATGTAAATTTAGAATATTTGTTTTATTTGGCGATATGTGTTATCGTTCTGTCCGCAAACGAATTTTTGACCGGGAGATTACGTGCAGAAATAGAAAACTTTACATATTAAAAGTTTCCTGAAGCGTTATTGAATCTGGCTGTTGAATTTGTTGAAATTCCTTGTAATTTTCCGTCTAGTCGGGAAAACCCGTCGTAAAAAAAAATGGGAATATTTCACGCCGGTTTTAGTCAAAATCGATTTTTTTTTTTTTTTTTAAACGTAGTGTTTTGTTGCTACGCAGTACGATATACGAAATAACCGCGAAAATCCGGAATTATTATTACTAGCTTTGTTGAGACGCGGTTGTTTTTATTCGAAATTATTTTCGAGTGTTATTAGTTTTATTTATTTTTATAAACAGTCGATATAAAATAAAAAAATTACAACTCGCCAGTAGCTAAGAGAAATTATCCTTACAGTAGAGTAGTATTTGTTTTAATTAGATATGCACGAAACTATATAAACAAACGGAATTCGCATTATGAAAGATGATTAGACAATCTTGGCTCTTGCAGTTTCGTTCGACGACATTTTCGCCTCGATATATAAAATAACATTACATAAATAGCTTTAATTTAAATAAATGTTCGCTTGCCGGCGGTGGTGTGTGTCGGTCGGTATACGCGCAGTTCACATTTGCAAAAAAAATTATTTCTCACCCTCTGACTTGATACGTTATTCCCCGTCACCGAGCTTTATTGTGTTTTCGAGCGAAAACGATTATTATTATTTTTTTTATTTTTTAGCAAGCTTGATGTGACTGATGAGACGGAATCAAATATTGTATATTTTACAGCGTTATTTCATATCACCCCCCCCCCTCTCCCCCAAACATTAAGTGTACCGGAAAAAAGCCTTTACATATATATATATATATATTTTATTTTTGTTCGGTTAACATATAAGTAGGTAAAAAAAAAAAAAAAAAAAAAAAAACACGATTTATTAATTTTCGAAACATCGTTATAATAATTTATTGATTTTCGTGGTTTTTTTCGAATTTTTAGTCAGTAAGTGCAACGAGAAAACGAATAACGGTATACGAAATAGGTAGACGCCCTCTGTTTAATCCAGCGTATCGGTGGTCTTCACACAAGTTTCATACGAATCTGATCTTAAAACTCTTACTAAAACCAAATGTGGCGGTTATGGTCTCTGGATACATTTTTATTTCTATATGCGAACTACACCGTTGGTTTGGAAATAGTTTTCGGATTAAATTGTTCGTACGTTACCGGTTACCGTGCATTGTAATACGTCAACATTCACATAAATTATTGGAAAATAGCGAAATACCGTGATCTATAAGATTTTCGTCAAAATTTGAACTTTTTACGATTATAGAAAAAAAAAAAAAAAACTATTACATTATGCTCCATTTTTATATAACTTACGATGAGCTTCTTTAAAAAATTTCAAGTATTTCTGCTCGGCCAAAACAATTAGATCCGTCTAAAACAAAACACCTCGGAAATTTCAAATGCCTACGAATAACTCAAAAATGTCGAATCTTCGTACGATTATTATTGACCGAAAACAAAGAAACCGTTATTGCCGTACATTTTCCGGTTTTTCTTAACTATTAACGACAGTTAAAAAAAACGATTCGCTCAACAATGCACCGACTAGATTAAAAATGCTTTCGGAGCTACACTAGAAAATCGATGGCATCATGAATTTTGGCAGAAAAGTTGTTCAAAGACGGGGCGAGGGGGGAGGGAAACACACACATTTTCGTAAAACCTACACCGCCGTGACTTTGATGATGAAAATAACGAGAGATCTGACCTTTTTCCCACAGAAGTTCTTTGATTCTTTCGGTCTATTCCTGTTATCTTCCCAGTCGATATTGGGTATGCGGGGTGCAAAATGTGAAATGTGCAATACGAAAAAAAAAAAAAAAAAAAAAAAAAAAAATGCGCAGGATCTAATTATTTTTCATTCGGATAATAACCAGTATCATGTATCCGAATTTTAGAATAATTAATTTAATAATAATAAAAACAAAAAAATTTGTATTTAATTATAATATAAATGTAATTCGATTTTTTTTTTTTCGCCCGTCACAGTCAGTTTAAATATTTTTCCCGTTGCGGAGAACTCAACGTCAATATATATATCCATATGATGAAAAAAAAAACGGTCGCAGTTTTCGTTCGTTGTCGGATAATACAATATATGTCTTGGGTGTAGATAAAACTATTTTATTTTTTTCTGACATTTCACCCGTGCACTTATTGGCAACACAATCATACCACTGTGAGATAAAATGCATATAAATTGCATACAAACGTATTGTAATGAGGTAAAATAGTGGATTCCGTTTGGCACTAAATGTTGAATAATTTTAACGTTATCACGCTCGTCCTGTATTATTATTGATTTACAAATACTACGCGTTTACGTGTCCCGAACGATAAATTTAATTCTTAATTTTGTGATTAAAAAAAATTAATTTAAAAAAAAAATTTATAATCGTTTGGCTATTATTACATACCGTAAATTTATACGGTACGTAATTGGTTGCTATGCAATTTTCACACATTTTCTGTTCCTATTATTTAGGAAAATGCGCATTTCTTATACACGTTTTGTGTTTTCGATAACGTTTGAATTATTATATACGAGTTATTTTTCCATCTGTTTTTTCTTTACGGAATCGTGAACATTTGAGTTTGTATAATATTTGTTTAAATCGACTGTTATTTAATAAGCTAAACAATGTTCGGATTTTTTCCTAAACCGAGAAAAATCGTCAAACGGACGGCCCAAACTATACTCGAAGAAGGTAATAACTAATAATTTATTTGACGCTAATTTACACACACTCTGTATATCGTTAATATTGATGTAAGTAGTTTCAATTAAAAAAAAAAAAAAAAAAAAATCATAGACGATAAAATAATACGCAACTGAATGAAAATCAGAACGAGGAATACATAGAAAATTAGAGAACATTAGAGAATTATACAGCGAGTAAATTCATTTTTATTAAGAGAGATTGTTAGACAAGATGATACGGCATACATTAAAGATGTTTTATTTATTATTCGAAAAATATTCGTAGGTATGGAATATTACTTTTAAAATCTGTCTGTACATTAAAACTGTTTTTTTTTTTTTTTAGAAATTTATTATTTTTAAATTCATTATAAATATGCAATTCTTCTAATACAGAATTAATATTGTAATACGCTATCTCGGCTATTCAAAATCTCTATTCATTTTTCATATCGACATTTCAACGATTTTTTTTCTCAATATTATATATTTGTTCGTTAAAAATGTTCAATCATTATTTTTAGAGCCAAACAAATTATATCTACATAAATTGAAAACATGGTACTATCTACATTTTTATTATTACCACTGATTACGAAACTTTTGTCAAGTTATCAAACATTTTTACTAGGACAAAAAAAAAAAAAAAAAAACAGAAACCGTTTAGATATTTTGTAAATATTCTCGTTTTTCCGATATTTTGTGTTTTACCCAATTATTAGGCGAAGCATAATAGATATCGAAAAATGTGCCAACTAAAGACTTAACATTTGTTACTAACAACCATCGGGGACAGTCTTTTGTAAAAGTTGTTCACAGACAGAAAATAAATACATTGTATAATAAAACTGATACATACATCCTTCACCCATGCTGTAAATTATGAAAAAAAAAAAAAAAAAAAAAAAAAAAATGTTAATTACGTATACAGGTAACACACGTAATGGTTTTTCTTGTTAACATTTCAGAAGTGAGAATATACGCAAATCATTTAGTCGATAGTTGGATAGCGGTTGGTAAAAGTAGTAAAATCGAAAAATCCAACAGTATAACGAGTGGCGAGGAAATCGTTATGAAACATAAAACGTCCGGAAACTACAAAATTGAAATAAAAGATGATTCAAATACGAGTATGCCAGCTAAGCCTATTGTTAAGAACGGAACTTCTTCGGAATCCATCCTAGACCGTAGTAGGTGGGTACTTAAGGTTCTAAAACGAGAACTTGTACAACTGAGACTGAAAATGAATATAAAAATGAAGATAGGTACTGATAAAAATTAACGAAGAAAATTAAAAAAAAAAAAAAAAAAAAACATTAAAAAATGAAAGAGAAAAAAACAAAATTAAAAGCATAAAATAGATACCTAACTAAATCTTGCTCTAGATTAATTGGAGAAATTACTAATAATAAATCCGATGAAAATAAACAATAAATCATTAAAATCAATATTGTTTTTTTTTTTTTTTTTTTAATGGCTAAGGCCTCCTGTGCTATATCCCCTAAAATAATTTTATGTTGAATATAGAAACAAAACTTGAAACAATCGAAGGCATTGTAAAAAAATATAGGTATGGAAAAATAACTTAAAATAAATTTTTTGTCAAAGACTGACAGATAAATGGTCAAATTTCGAACAATATAAAATAGTTTAAAATCGTTATTGGAACAATATAAATAAGTTATATTTTTAGTTTTTTTAAAGGCTTTTTATTTTATGTTTTTATTGCATATTTATATTAATTCAATATATATTATTTTAGTAATAGATATAATAATAAATAAAATAGTAATTTTAGTAAAAGAAAAAATATCGATTTTAGGTTATTAAAAATGACGCCACTGGCGGATGAGAAGAAACCAGTTGTTGGAACATTTAAATCACAATTAAGAAATACCGATTTAGACGAACCGCCACATTTCTCTCTGTGTCCGTCTAAATCTAACGAACAATCCGAAAATTCGTCAAAGAATTTAACTGCGTTTTCAGCCGCACCGAAAGCTAAAAAAAGATCTTTGTCGATACCGTCGGGTTCCCCGAATGGAAAAAGAAAAAAAAATGCTCCTTCAGACAACAAAAAATAAACAACGTACGATTTATAATTTATACAGGTGTTACAAAATTATTATCAATTAATCGCTATTGAAACGACCAGTCGTTCCGGGGCCGTTATTTTTAGAGGGTGGTGATTTTTAAAACGGTCTGTTCAATTTTTATGTATGCAAAAATCTTTGAAGTAGATCAATTGAAATTCTACTAAGTACTCAACATATCTTTTGTTATTCTTAAAATCGAAATTAAAAACTATTAGTCGCCGTATAACTAATTTAAAGAGAGTTTAGGGTCAAGGATACGAAATTGAGCGAATAAAACAATAACTTACTATACAAATAATGTGTATTGACAAATTTGTAATCCAGGGGAACGGGACTATCGGGCCTTTGCCCCCCTCATAAATACCCTTGCAGTCGTCCACTGTTAAATATATGAATCTGATTTGTATGCAAAAAATTTGAATTTATATTATAGTATAAATGATTTTTTTTTTTTTTTTTGTTTTACAGCCACAATAAAAATTTAAGAAGGCGATTTGTTTACCACGTCAAATTTTCCAATCTCCGCGCCTGAAATCTTTATAGAAAAACTAAACGATTCTTCGTTGTGTCGCGGTCACTCCGTTATTGTCGCTACCTTTGAAAATTTGTTTCCTTATAATTGTTATTCATTGTTAATTGTTATTCATAATTAGTTGTTATTATACAATAATATAACGTGTTCAAAACGACAACGAAACGCGTAGTATTATAATCTACGATAATTACTATGTGCGAGACATGCAACTAACATATAAAGAAATATTTAAAATGAAAAAAAAAAAAACGTCACGAATAATGTTCACGAGTCACTTACTGTGTTGGGTGGGAAATTTGCAATATAGGATATATAGAGGAAATTTATTTAAATCTGTACATAACGATAATACAATGCTGACGAAATACGATTCTGACCGGAGTTCGTACCGAACTTCCCGTGGATTTTACGATTTTCGTTAAAATTTGAACGCGAAACTCTATCGAAAGAAAAAAGAAAAACTATTACGTTGACCAACTCATTTTATCGACCTCTAAGTACAACCTACGGTGAACGGTCGTGTAAAATTTATGTTCGGCCAAAACATTTTTTTAAAACATTAAAAACCGAATAAAAAGTCGAAAAAAATAAATGCCTATGGTATAATAGGTGAAAAATTCGTCACAGTCGTTTGTTGAAAATGACAATCACACCTTAAAATAACAATACTCCGTGCTAGTTTTAGGCCCGTACGATTATTTTTTATTGAATTACAACGAATAAACAAAATCGAAAATACTGAAACCGCTGTTGCTGTATATTTTCCCGTTTCTCCAACGTTTATTTCCCAATTATTAGGAAAACTTTAACGAAATTAAAAAAAAAAAAAACTTCCCTAATGCACCGACTAAATCCAACATACATTCAGAATAGACGTAATGATATAAAGATTATTGATATAATTGAAAATCGGTGTACGATTTTTGGCAGAAAAGTCGTTTATAGACGGTGGGGGGGGGGGAGAATTGCACATCGTAGTAAAACCAATTCATTCCTTACGCTACGCTCAAAATCTAAAATTGTCTAAAACATCATGACCGTGAGTATCCCTTTGCCGGTACGTATTACTCCTTATCAGTGTTAGACTTTATTATCTAGACAAATAATTAATTTTATCTTTATTTAAAATTAATAATTGAATTATCAAAATTAATTTATCTAGTTTTACTATGTGTGCTTTTTTAGTTGTTCCTGTCCGTAAACTAATTTTCTATCCGAAATCTAAATCCGATCTTTAAGTTTAGTATCTCATCTGAACGAATTTTGGATAAAATCGGTGCATTAAAGGAGGTAATTTTAATGTATATTTTTTAATAATTTATTTATAATAATAACCAATGAAAAATATATATATAGGTAATTTTATTTATAAATTTCCAAATTCGTATTTGTTTTTAGTTTTATCCAGATAAACAGTACGTTATGTTTTTCTAGATAATTTACCCGTTTAACTATATCTATCCAGGTACGTGTTTAATTATCATTGCCATTAAAAGTGCTCTCTATTGAAGTTATCTCCTTCCATATCTCACGACCTTGGAACCAAATCCCCTCTTCGTGATCGTACGTCCCGTAACGCCACGTGACGTTGCTTCTTCCACAACAGCCCCCCAGCCGTCTTTTCCCGGTGGGCCGTCCCAGAGGTATTTCCGCCCACGATTCACGGCCGCCTATAACTACTCTTAAACAAACATCGCCCCCCGCGCCGGCCATCAAAGGTCGCGGAGGTGATGACGGTTTTATTTGTATTATTGCTAATATACCGGAACGATAAATGCCGTAAAGGGAAAAAACGGAAAATCCGAAAAAAAAATAATAATACACTCGGCCGTCGGGCGGCGGTTCGCGCATAAAATGGACCCGCGAGTGATCGGTAGATTTTGCGGTTTGAAGCCCGTGCGCGTCGGTTTGGACGAGCGGGTGGGACGGTGTGGGTCGGGAGGGTTGTCGGGCAAGAGCCCGGTCAGACGTTGTCGGCGCAGGGGGCGGCGGCGGTTGCGGCGTCGGCGGCGGCGGCGGCGGCGGCGGCGGCGGCGGCGGCGGCGGCGAGGGGCGCGTCGCGGAAGGGATCGCACTTTTGTCGGACGTTTGGCACAGATACAAACGCAGAGGCGCCAGTCCGTCCTCGGAACGGATATTACTGTAACACTATATAAGGCGCAGGGGCGGCGGTGCCGGTGGGGTGTCTCTGCGCGTCTCGCTACCCGCAGACGGCGGCCGGCGGGAGAACGGAGAACGGAGAACCGGAGACGACGACGACGACGACGAAAACCTCTAGGTGGCACGCCCTCTGCGGCAGTGTGTTACGACGGCGGCTATGGCCTCCCCATATATATATATATATATATTTGCCATGCACGAAATCGTATGTACTCACGCACGTATTATACGCGTGTAAATATATTTTCATACTGCCTGGTCGTCTGTTCCCGATCAAATTTTACGCTACCGATTCCGATTTCCACCGACGGTAGAGAATATAAAAATTTCCTAAAAAAATTATTACTATCTGCCGTCGAGGCGGTTATATTCAGTTATATTTAATCCGTACTAATATTGTAAAAGGAGCAACGTTCGTCCGTTTGTCTGTGTAGGGCGCGATCTCTGGAATTACCGAAGAACCGTTTGTGATATTTCCAACGACGACCGCCGGCTATACTTCCATTCCGGAATTCAACCCCCCCCCCCCGAACAGGGCGGCTCACGCGGCGCAAACCGACCGCGTTTTATAGTACGGAAACATAATCATTTTTGTCCATTTACGGCTTGATCAGCTCGGCGATTTAAATCCCAACCTCTTTTTTTTTTTTTTTCCGTATCCCTAAAGCCAATCATTTTCCTAGATTGGTAACCCACCCGTTACAATTTTAATATTTTATACTTTAAACAGTATAAATTAAAAATAACAATTATGTAATAATGTATATATATATATATAATATTTACATTATATTTTGCATTAAAAAGAATTTAAATTAAACTTTTATATACAATTTGATATTGAATACGAAAACAATACAAAAAAATAAAAAATAAAATATATACAAATTAAATGAGAAAGTCAGCCCCAAGGGCAAAGGAAATAACCATACTTAGGACAATTGGAATGGGAATTAAGGATTGCAGGAAGATTAGGGCGAATACCTAGGGAGCTGAGGAGCAAGTATTTCATTTATTTAACGAACGAACAATTTCAATATACAAATGCATTTTTTTACTTGTTTAGTGGGATCCATCAGCCGTATTGTACTACTATTATTATTATACACACATGGTATTCGATAATCTGTAATTCTACAATCTATAAGATAAGTCGATAGACGAGTTTTTATTTGTATGGCAGACATTTGTCGTTGTTTAATTACATATATATATATATTGCATATTTCCATAACGATCCGTTTTGAATAAACCGAATTCAACAACATTTTCCCGCCATTATTCATTTTTTCGTACCTCGGGTTGGGAACTATTGATTTAAATGAATAAAACACCCAACGGTTGTTCTTGCATATTCGATTTAACCGTCGCGATGTGGAGAGTCCAGTGTTTACAAGAGATTAAAGTGATTGACAATTTTGTCTTTACAGTTTAGTACCGTTTAGCAACGATTCCGGACAACCCCAAACTCGAGCCAGGCCGAGTGATAGCAGCTAGTAATGTAATGATTTATGTAATTTATATTTTAGCAGTCCATCAATATTTTTAACCGTTGGTACAAATATATATGTGGTCGTTTCAACGATAACACCGGGTAATTGTTGTAATACAAAATCGACCGTGTTCAACTAATGTGTACCTGGCCCCGGCATTATTCACATCGTAGCCCGCAAGAACGTCAGTTATCGCGTCTTAATCGCCCGGCAAACATATTCGACAAATACCACGACTGAACTGGCGCAAGAATAATCAATCGTATATAATTGGTCGACGATTTGGTTTACATTAATCTACGATGTGCGACACGAGACTAACGAGACATTCTCAAGAAAAGTTGTCTCGATTTTTTTTATAATTGTACAGTTTAATGTTTTGTCGCCTTCAAAGTAAGCTTCCCTCAGCATCAACACACTGTTGCGTACGTCGTCGCGGTCATTCTTGAATACGGTTTTTAATATTCACGTCCGTCCATCAACCGTTTGTTAACGGGATCTTTTTAAATGAAGTATTAATTTTTGGAAAAAAGGCCGAAGCGACCTCAAGGAGCAAAGTCCGGTGTGTAAGGCGGAAGGGGATTGAAGTTTAGACATTTTTTTTATCGGTTAAGAAATCAGTTGAATTGAAATTGCACCGTGAGCTGGAGCACATTCTGATGTGGCTCGTTCGTTACACGGATTCATTATTAATTGCTCGTAGCCAATTTAAGGAAAACAGACGTGTCGTTATAGAAAAATATGATCGTTTTTATAAGATTCTTTACATTAGCACCCCCCGACACGGAATTTCATAAAACAAATTTTACCAAATGATGTAATTCTATTTGTACAAACGTGTAATCGTAAATTCCGAATTCGTACACATTTCAAAACACGTCTAAATCGATTTTTCACTTCGGTGGTGCTAATGTAACGTTACATTTTTTGCACAATTTTTCGTTTAATCATTAAACATATCTACTCTATAACTCGTGTAACATTATTTAATCAAATATTAACTACGTATTTTCTTAATTTACCGTTGAAGCGACCGTTGATATAGCGGAGGATTTAATTTATATCACCGAAGTAAAAAATCGATTTAGTTGTATGCTCAGAGAGGTGGATAAATTCGGAATTTACGATTAAAAATGTGTACAAATAGAATAACAATTTTTCGTAAAATTAGTTTTATGAAATTCCATGTTGGGAGTGCTAATGTAACGGCGCTTTTTTTTAATAAATCGATAAATACGATTAATTTTTATGTACTATTATTTAGTTTCTTGTAGGTGGTGCCTCCACGCCACCACTACCACGGTAACCCCCCACTGCTTATATCTAGTTGAACATTAAAATTTAAAAAGAATATTTTAATATTTAAAATCGAGAAAAATTTAGAAGTAATATGGAATTTAAAAAAAAAAAAATATTTAATTCAATTTAGATAGAAATAAAAATTTAATCGCATCGCACATCGTAATAGAACCAATACATTCCACACTTTGCTCTGAGTTTTAATCGATTATGTACGAGACAGCTAGATGATTCTGGATAACCAACAAACTCGACCAGAACAATGTCGGGTGATGGCAGTTTATACTAAAAAAAAATAAGTTTGACAAGTTTTCATGGTCTTGGTATGGCTAGTGACCGCAGCTGATATATTGTTAATTATCTAGAAATAAAATTTGAAAAAATTAAAAAAATCCCAATATAAACCGTATTAAATACAAGGAAAAATAATTAAAATATACCTAACAAAATTCCAAAAAAAAAAAAAAAAAATGTAATTATAAAACAAAATTTTGCGAAACGGGTCAAATTTGCGTCCATTACACGAACCTAAAAACGCGTTCTGATCGGAGTCCATAAAATGGATATCCGTTTCGTGAAAAATTCGATTACATTAATTGGATGCAACATGCATTCGTATATTAAATTACATTTAAAAATTGACTAAAAATAGTTCATTTTTTAAATGCACGTAAAAAAATTATTACTACATTTTAAATTATTTAAAATGTAGTAATAATGTGCGTATTGAATAATAATACCCACCGATTGATTATTTATAAAACTGTATAATTACTGTTTAAAGTGGCCGTTTTCAGTAAAACGACCACTTTGAGTAAAAGTAAGTACTCAAATATAAAGTATTTGTATATTTACTGTTCCATTATATCCTACGCGTACACAAGTGCAAAACATCACAAAAGTCACATTCGTACTCGGAGTGTCTTAACGATTTACATGTTATCGACGCAAGTACAAAAGTAGAGGAGAACAACGCGATAACTATTCGCAGCCGTCGGGGCTGTTATGATTTTAGTAAATCAAGCCGGTAAAACAATTATATGAGCAATTTATTTCTTACAGTTTTTTAATACGAGTGACGACGTACACGAAATATAGATCACATAATTTTGATAATAATCAAAAAAATAAATAAATAAAAACAATAATAATAATGACCAATGTTATTATTTATATATTTTATATTTTAATTTATTACAAGTTTTCGTTCATACGCGAAAATTCTCTTGTATTTTTTTTTCTTCTATTTGTCTGCTTGTCGAGTGCTTGTGACGTTTTTTCTTTGCTTATGATTAAACACATATGCAGTTTCAATGCACCAACGCACGCCATTTGCTCGTTTCTGCATTCGTCGATTCATCAATAGTTATATTGCATCGTACTTGCGACAGGTACTTCGTCAATTTGGTCAGCCATTGCTGTCGTAACTTCACGCGAACGGGTTGATTCAATTTCCGAAAACAGCACTCGTCCACATTGCTGTATTTTCCATCTCAACCACGTTTATTTTATTTTGTAAAATAGTCACATTTCGTTCTAAATCCGTTATAGCGTCGTCCATGGTTTTTATTAATGTCGAAAAGACAACATTTATAATAAATATCCGTTGGTTCTATAGAACGTCATAAAAAAAACACCGTGTATGGATTGATCGTTGTACATTTGTATTTATTATTTTATTTTTTTTCGATTCATTGATACCTAACCTGTACGATCTGCATAATATAATAATACATTCTTGAAATATTCAACTGTTTCACACACGGTGAATTGTGTGGATAATAACCATGATTTCGGATCGTGATTACGACACAGATGACATCTTGGTCCATACGATTTAATGCCGTAGATAATCTAATGGATAAATAATTGTTCTGCGGTTAAAAAATCTGTTGGTAAATTTCAATTGAAAATTTGGTGTTAATTCGGGACTACGCAATAAATTACAATTGTCCGTGTTTTTAACGAATTTCGTCGTTAATTACGATTTTGCGCTCGACTTTTTTTTTTTTTTTTTTTTTATATACCACTCAGCGCAACTTTTAATGAACCTCGTATCGAATTTTTGAGCATTTTTCCGGAGCCAAAATATGATTACTGTTATTTTTCATTAGTATCTTATTACTGAAAATATCCAACTAATAATTATAATAATGGAGTATAATATAGTACTCTTACATTATAATAATGATCATTTTATGACAGTAGCTACTATAAAATAAATCTTCAAAACCACATATGGATTATCCACGTACATGGCATAGTGCTTGTATTAAACGAGTCCAAAATCCAAATTGCAAACAAATGTTATTGTTATCAACAAAATTGTAATTAACGTATAACTGCTGATGAAAATACGTTTATTAACCGTTTTAAGTTTCGATGGAATTAATTGTTCATATTTAATTCACTACGCCGGATTGGGGATGGGGGGGGGGAAATACATTCGCAGTATTATCGAATTAGATTTGTTCAAATATAAAACCTACCTAACTATGTTTTAAGAAACGCTGACGAACACGGCTGATTTCATCTTGGTTCGAATTATATGTTCGCTTACCCAATCTGTGACCATGTTTGGACTTACAAAGTATAAATAACAGCTCAAAATCTGTTTTCCTACTATTATACCGGATAATTTTAAGTGAAAATGTGCTGGACGTATGTCGAGGGCCTGTGCCATAACGACGGTACGTATGCACCCGGTTGACAAACAAAATATTGTATTTCGGAATAAATATAATACAGTACATAGTATTTTTTTTATAACGACTCAAAATCGCATTTTAATTTGTCTCGGATATCTGCAACCATTAATAAACTATTATTGGCCACACGTATCGCACATATCGTCGGCTAACCGAAAACGTTTGCAAAATACACAAAAATGCGATCGTAACTATAAGTTACAAACTAATACAGTTTTCAATTTGAATATATTGAAACGTTTTTTTTTTTTTTTTTTTTTACCGAACTTCGCTCATAATCGTTTTTCGTTAGCAATGACTGATAAGTTTACGTACAGATATCGATTCGATTACCCTCTACGGTAATTTTTTATTGTAATAAAAAAAATTATCGTAAATATACTGTGATTACGTATTTATCCCTTTTGCCAGTAAAATTGCGTACATTTGCCAAACCAGTTTGTTTTTTACTACATAAACTAATCCGATTGCGTACGAAATCAAGTGCCAACGGTGGAAACCGTAGGGAAATTATGGTGAAGCCTGTAAAAACTTTTAAATTTTGACTACCGAGTCGGCAATTCAATGATAATTCATCCATAATTAATTAAACGGCAACATATAAATTGGCAAAAATAATAATTTCCTGGGTTTTTTTTTTTTTTTTGGTATTTTATTACGTAGTTGCTGTTAAATTATTAATCGTAAAACGTATAATTTACTATCGTTTATATATCACAGACGGCGAAATAATGGATAAAAAAACTTTTTTTTCAAGTCGGCATATTTGGTATTCGTAGTCTGTAGGTTATTATTCACACCACTTAGAGGCAATTGTGATAATAAAGAAGGCGGGTAAACAATCGTAATCGCAAAATTTTTTACCCAGATAGTTAATATCTACTCCACCTATAAATATAGTATAGATAGAAAAAAAAAAAAAACAAAAATAATAATTACAACGTCATTAAATTATTACGTTTTTTTCTTCGTGTATATTTTATATTATCAGGAGTTGAGAGTAAGTATTAGACAAATGTAAAACGTTAATATTTTTTATTATTTTCTGCCTATCGCATATTTTATAATTATATTACAATTGTATTATGGTAAAACGTAATATAACTGAAGTATTAAAGTGTTTAGAATAAATGATTTATTTATATATACTCGTATATATATATATAATTTTTTTTTATTTTGAAAAATTACAATCTATACAGTTGTTAGGATAAAAGATAAAAATATGATTTGATTTATATTTTCGAAACGATTCCATGATGAAATGCACGGAATACTATTGCAATGGAAAATTATGTGCACTTTATTAAACCATAAAAATAGTCTAAAGTATTGTAGACGTACTTTATTATACTGTAGTCATTATTTCTCGTTTAAGTTGTTCAAATTTTATTATATTTTTTTCAAATTTCAATTGATAAAAACGTAATTCTATCGTGTGTAAATTCACTTTTACTAAACCCAACGCTTTATTCTGAAAATACAACGCGATATATTTAAATATCCGCCCGAAAAATCATTAATTGTTTTCTGATAAATTTGTTATTTTAAAGTCAAACATATACAATGATAAAATGTACACATAATTGGCTACTGATTTTATGTTAAACAATTTAGTATTTTCATAAAATAACCAGGTATTCACATATTTAATTATAATGTACAGTTTGAAATATTGTACTACGGTTTATATGTTGTGTTCAATTGCTCGATTTGGACAAATTAAACATGAGGCACAATGGGAATTAATACAAATTAGCGTCCGTGTAATGATCTTAACTCGTGGTGGGACTCCCTCCGCACACCCTTTTTTAAATATAGTTCAATAACAAATTATTTAGGAAAAAAAAAACAAAAATGGTAGTGTTTAAATTTTGGATACAAATCACCTTACTTTCTTTGGAGCACTGATAATATTGCAAGATAATTCACTGTTATAAATTAATCCATAGATTCTCAGCGAAGTAAATTGATATTAGCAGGCCAGAAGTTGTGCCCCCCCCACCCTGGCAGGTGAATCTTGTTGCACGTAGCAAGTGAACATAGAAAAACTAGTTTCTAGTGTATCTTAATAATTTATTTTTACAGATGTACCTATTTGATTTATTTAATCGCTCAAAATATCGCTCAGTTATGCCTAAAGTAAAAAGCTCTTGTACTAACAGACATTTTGTAAACGAATTTGGAGAGCACGTTTTATCTACGGATGGTTCAATCCTTTATTGAAAATTATGCAAAGTTAAGGTTAGGTTAGTAAGTTAAGTACAAGAAAACAAAAAAAAAAAAAATGATAAACAACAATTAATATCGAACACAAAAATGTCGTCATTTGACTTATATTTCCGAAGAGCGTTGACTTTAGCTTACAAACCATCAAATAAGATCACCACCGTTGTTTTTAGTGATTTTCTGGAAATATATACAGGAAAAGTGATACCCGACGAATCGACAATGCGCAAAAACTATTTATCAGAGTGCTATCAAGAAACAATGAATAAAATTCGAAGTAATGTAACCGGCAAGAAAATTTGGGTTTCAATCGATGAAACAACTGATTGTGATGGCCGTTACTTAGCAAATATAGTTGATGGCACACTACAAAAAAAAAAAACGAACCCGGTAAAGTTTTTTGTGCTAACTTCAGAACAGTTGGAAAGGGCCAACTGTTTGATAAATCAATGCATTTATTATGGCCAAACGGTGTACTTCATGATAACGTCTTATTATTATTATCTAACTGATGCTGCGCCATATATGGTAAATGCTGCCAACGGTTTAAAGGCTTTTGTATTCTAAGACACGCGACATGTTTAGCACATGCGCACCACCGTGTTGCTGAGAAAATACTGGGTAGGTTTAAAAAAAAAAAAAAGAAAAAAAGTTGACGGATTAATATCAAATGCAAAAAAAAAAGTATTTTTAAAAGCACCAAAAAGAGTGCAAGTATTTAATGACGGAGCACCCGCAGTGCCACTTCCCCCAACACCCGTAATAACACGCCGGGGAACTTGGTGGTTAGATGCGGCTGTTTATTATGCAGATCGTCTTACTGATATACGCAAAGTTTTTGATAAACTGGATACAGAAGATGCTGTAGCTATACAAAAATGTCACACACTTTTGAACGGTCCATCTATTGAAGCGAATTTAGTATGCATTCAATCGAACTATGGATTTTTATCAGCCAATATAATTCGTCTCGAACCATCCGGGCTGCTTTTGTCAGGTGCAATATCAATAGTCAATAATACAACAGATAAAATTAACAAAGCCCCGTGGACAAATAGGCGACGAAATATGTAGTAAATTTAAAACGGTTCTTGTGAAAAACAGTGGATTTAAAACATTATGTCAAATTTCGAAAGGACTTAATGGAGAACTTAATATCATTTTGGGGGTTGATGCGGAATTAACTGTGGAAGATTTCGATTTTTTTTTTAAGTTTTCACCGATTACGTCTGTTGAAGTGGAGAGGAGTTTTTCCGGGTGACTATTATTATTTATGTTTTTAAAGAAATAACACCTTTTGATATAAATATTTTTCTTCTAGTAGATTCGAAAATTTATTAGCACCAAATAGACGAAGATTTACATCGGGACATTTAAAACAAACAAAAATTATTCAATGCAACCCAATTTGTTTACATTCGATTAACAATTAAATTTGTCTTTATATATTTATTGCATTTTTCCTGTCCACATTTCTTTTTTTTTTTAAATTTTCCATGCGTATTTAGCTGTTTTTTTTTTTTTTTTTAGTGCATAAACACCCTAACCTTAGTTGTTAGCTACGAAACGAAAAAAATTTTACATACTGTTGTACTGTGTACAAAAATCACCGGGAACCGTTCCTTAAAAAAAAAAAAAAAAGATATACTTTTATGTTTCGTAACTA
The DNA here is from genome assembly GCA_956483605.1 of Tuberolachnus salignus. Lineage (NCBI taxonomy): Eukaryota > Metazoa > Arthropoda > Insecta > Hemiptera > Aphididae > Tuberolachnus > Tuberolachnus salignus. Next base: position 32,611,057 of record OY101429.1, read on the forward strand.
ATAAGTTTGTCGATGTTAAACAGAATCGGCAATAGTCGGACCGCACCGTGTCTGCCGAATTGTATTCTACGTTCGCGTACCAGATTTTTATCGTTATTTGTCCGGACGAACTAACGATACCGAATTTCAAATTGAATGCTTTCTTATACTTGGAGTTCGGTACTACATAATGTAAATTTTTTTTTTTTTTTTTTATTTATAAAATGTTTCAGCACACCTATTGCTATTACAACTTTTTAATTTTTACAATTTTATTTGTTACAAATTTAATTGATTATGAATTTATTAATGACATAATTATTAATAGTGAGAGTGATATAATAATGTGTTACATATATGAATATAATAATAATAACGATGAGGTATAGTATATTAATAACGATCTTCTTTTTCTGATGATGAGTCTTCTGTGTCTGTTAAAAGAATGTCCTGGGTCGAGGCCGCAGACGTCTATTGAGTGTTTTTTTTCCTATATTGTAATGACGAGCACAGTATTTTAGTTTGGCGTGGACATTTTTAAATTGGGTTTTAATCCATGTATTTATCGGGGGTATTTTCGTGTCATTATGGATCTGGCGATTTCTCATGAACCACGGTGCTTTGAGACATATCCTTAAGAATTTATTTTGTAAGATTTGTATTTTATTTATTTTAGTTATAGAGGCAGCGGACCATACAGGACAGGCATAAGTTATCAGTGGTCTGATTATTGCGGTGTAGAGAAGGAGAGAAGATTTCATTTGGAGAGTTGATTTGTAGTTCACTAAGGGGTAGAGAATTATCGTCCTGGCATATCCCTGAGAAAGTTTTTTGTTTATGTGGATATTCCATGTCAATTTTTCATCGAGAAAAACTCCAAGGTATTTTACTGAGTCATCTTTTCTGTTCCATTGTATGATCTGGTTATTTATGCTTATATTTATTGGATCGTTATATCTTTTTAATGTGAATATTTTAGCCTGGCGTTTAGTCGGATTTAGTTTCAGCTTCCGTTTTTTGAACCAGGAGGTAATTTCGTTTAATGAAGATTGTAGTTTTTCGATTGATAAGTTTAATACGCTATCTTTCGCGAGTATTGTTGTGTCGTCCGCAAACATTGCCAGTTGTGAGTTAGGGGGATTGGGGATGTCATGGCGGTAAAATAGCGTTGGCCCCATAATGTAATTTAGATCATACGCAATATCGCAACACTGAAACGTGAAACGAGAATTGCAGTATTACGTTTTGCTTCTTTATCATTAGCCAACGGGGGACATTAATAACGATAATAACGCCAAAGTCCGGCCGCCCAAATCCAATACCTATTGCGTCCGCGTAATGCACACGTTTTGGGATTGGCGCCCAACTGAAAACACACAAAACAGTTATAAAAATAATCGTGTTCAACACCCGACGGCTTGCTGTTTTCCTTACCAGTTTAACAGTTTTCACTATTACCGTTTGATTACAATTAATCAACGCTGTTATACGTATGGCAATACAATACACCGTCCAAATGTATTTTATCCGCGGAACAACACAGACAATCGCAATTCACTTTCTGTGCACGAATAAATACAATTTTCGTTTTTAATGTGACAAAACGTTTTTATCGTATTTCGTTAGCGATAATTATATCTATCACGATTTGCGCCTGGACACGCGGTTTTTTAGGCACCGTCGTAATACTATATAAATAGGCTTCTATTTTATCGCTTAATGAAAAAAAAAAAAAATAATAATAATAATAATAATCACACAATTAAAGTACAATGCGTGGATATCTTTTTTAATTGACAAGAGTTATCAACTCTCGTACAAGTCATACATAATGCAATATACTTTTTAAGTATGGTTTTATTATTATACCGTTGCGATACCGAGACGGCAGGAGTGAAAATAATTTGACTTAAAACCGCTTTAAAATAAAGAATAAACCGATTAGCGATTGACACAATCGAGATAGTTATAGAAATAAGTTAGATCTGATATAATCATTTTTAAAATTTCATCGAAATTCGTTAATCACTAATCGGCATTACGGTGCGGACAGCATACCGTGCGTAGATCGTAAATAATAAAGACACTCTGGATGGGCCACTCTTATAAACACTTTGAGTTTCACTCGAAAATCGTTTTCCAAGTGTCGCAAAATATGGTTAGTTTAAATTGATATTTTTCTTCTGTTTCAGTTTACCTAAAACGAGTGCGCAATACCGGAACTCCAATTCGTTTTTGTATTTAATATTGTTTTAGGGTTATAGTTCTATGGTGGATAATAAGTTTAATGATATTTTAAACGACACTATATCATATTTATAATATATTTTTATTTTTTTCTGTAGTGTACACTGTACATGATTATATTTAATACTTGACGTCTGAAATGTGTATCATATCGTAAAATTATACGCAAAGCATTTTCAAAGTGGTACTATGACAATGTCGTATTTTTGTTCGGATGAAGTGATTCGTATGCATTTTTCGTACTGAAAGCACTGTCAATCTTATTTATTTTTTTTTTTTACACAAAAAATGTATAACTTGACACTTGAATAAAGTAGTTGTTGTGTTATAATGTACATGTATATTTATTCATACTCAATTCGCAATCTCTAAAAACAATAAAAAAAAAAAAATGACGTAGGAGAATAAGAAATGATAATCGTTTGTGACTATAAGTTTACCGTGTCACTATAGACATAATTCTATGAATGAGTTCAAACAATAATTTAAAGAAAAAAAAATAACGTTGAATTAATTGTAAGTATATTCAAAAAAAAAAAAAAAAGTTGTGAAGGTAGGATATAGAGGGAAATTTAATCTGTATACACGTGCAACGATAATTCATTATTACTAAAAAAAGGATTCCGAGCAAAGTTTAGTTGATTATGTTCTAAAATGCCATAATTTCCATTTTAAACGTTTATATAAGTTTTTTTCCCTCCAATTATCGAGAAAACTACAACGAAAATCATATATTTACACTCTCAATGCACCAACTAGATCAAAAATTCTTCCAGATAAGGTTCTATACTTAAAAATCAGAGCACGATGTCTAGTAGAAATGGTGTTTATGGACGGAAACAAAAAAACAATTTTAAAAATCACACATTTTAGTAAAGCCGATACATCTCTCGCTACGCTTAAAATTTAAATGCATGCAAACGTAAAATAATGGTAATAAGTTTTTGGTCTGGGAAATCGCTTAAAATTATTCTATATAAATATCGTGTTTAGTTTTTACTTGGTTTGTCTCAATATTAGGCTTCTATATCATCTGTAGTCGTACAGGCGGCCCCCTATCCAATGATTATTTTCGTGGATGAGGTTTTTGTCAGTGTTCAGATGAATATGAAATCGTTTGCAATGAAGTTTTCTTGATATCGCAGGGAGTTCAGTGAATCAATTACGTTCAAGTCAAATATTTGTTCGTCTGTTAGACAATTAGGATTTTCTCCTGGTTTATTCCGGAAAAAAACGAATTGTCATTGTAAATTATTAAAATTACATTTTTAGCGAAATAGTAGTTTGATATCGTAATAATTACAGTTAATTTGTATGTAATTTATTAATAAAACATAATATGATTTTTTGTAGCCTACTCGAATAACTCAATCAAATACGTTTTGATAGTTAGTTTTAATTATTGTACGGAGTAACACACATGGTTTGATACATTTCTAATGTTCGTAATGTAATTTAATGAGATGAATTAAAATCTTTTATTATATCTTTACACTCGGAGTGTAGCAAAAAAACTACAAGTTTAACTTAGATGTGTTAAATCTCTTGTCAAACACTTTTTTATGTGAGTGAGAAATGTTCCGATTTTTTGTTTTGCCTTAACACCGGAAATTTTTCACCTAGCAATTCTTCATTTGAACATATTATCGATGCTTCTGATAGTTTTTTTAAAAAAGGTATTTTTACTTTTTGAAAACGCGTCTTTGGTCAGAAGAAATACTCCGCGAATCGTTTACGTCTTATAATAAAACACGCGGAATATTCGGCCGGCGGTATTTTATTTGAAAAAAAGATCTGGATTTCGGGGTATCTAAAAATCTGAAAAACGGACAACGAGTGGTCATGTGGATTTTCGGTGTAATTTTTGTTGACTTGCTATCTTCCTCGGTTAAATCGGAAAGAAAACACGACTATAATTTTACCGGTTTACCAAACTCCGCTATAAACCGTTTTCGATTGCAATGATCAATCACTCATTATATAATACAGGGTGCGGCAGAGCCGACTGACGAGTTTAATAAAGTCGTTAGCCTGTGATAAGATAAGAGCCGGTCTTAATAAGTGGTATATTTTGAATTGTACGGTAATGCCGTTTTTATTCGTAACCATAGGTCTGGACAGGTATACATCGAGGTTTCGTCGTGCGTGCGTATTACGAAAATAATCATTCTGTGATCGCTACACAAAAAGGTTTTCGTATACATTTCGGCGTTCCACGTGCTGAATCTATTCCTTCTGCTAACACTATCGAATTGTGGATACGGCATTTGGAAGAAACTGAAAGTACCCTGAGTAGACTTGGACACGGAGCACCCAGAACGGTAAAAACCCCCGAAAACGTGCGGTTGGTTAGAGGATTTTTTTGAGGACGAGAACAGGACCGTCACTGTCACGTCCGCTCGTTATGTTGTGATGTTGGAAACTTATCTGCAGGATGGAGGAAATGGCTGAAGAACATGATTTGGGAGATGTATGGTTTCAGCAAGACGGAACGACAGCGCACACGGCTAGAATTTCACTTTCTGTCTTGCGACAATTGTTCCCTGGACGGTTAGTCTCTCTGACAGGAGACATAGGCTGGCCAGCAAGGTCCCCGGATTTAGGCATGTGTGATTTTTTCCTCTGGGGCTAACTTAAGGATAAGTTTTTCAGACATCGCCCACATACTGTAGAAGAAATTAAACAGATAATCACCGTGGAAGTCGAGGCCATACCAGTCGAAATGTGCCGAAAATCATATGAGAGCTTCAGAGATCGTCTACAACAGTGTATCAATGCTGACGGCCGCCATCTGGGAGATATAATTTTCAAAATATAATTTTTAAAAATGCGATTGAATAGTGATTTAAATTAAAAAAAAGTTACCTTTTCTCTAAGTTTTACTGATCGTTATTTATAGCCCGTCAAAACTCGTCAGTCAGAGCCGCACCCTGTACGTTCCCAACTTCCCGTGTACAACGGTGGCGTGCCCCAATGGCCGGGAGTATGTCCAGTCTTTCTGTAGTTTTCCTGCCATTACTATTTATCGTATTCGAGTAGTATTACTCGTAGAACATGATAAATTATGTGGGCATTGTTTATATTTTTTGGCGGGTATAATTAGTCGGCGAATAAAAGAATAAAAAAAAAAAAAAAAAAGGTAGGCAATATACACCGGCGTGTATCAATATTGCGCGGTCCCTACGCCGTACGAACAATAATTTACATCGTAATCTCGTAATATATATATATATATATATCGGTTTCGTACGAATTTTTATCGCGTATGTCGGTAGACGACAATTTAGTTAGGTATTTTCGGAATGAAACGAATTAATTTTATCGAAACCGTTACGGTGCCGTATTGTAACGGGACAATTATGACAGTCGGTTTTTCGTTCTATAAAATATAGATTATACGAGCCGGTCGAGGCCGGCCGGGTTTTATTTTATGCCGGCAAACAGTAACAATATAATGCGGTATTCTCCGCCGGAATCGTATCGCGGGACAAAGGCATAGACAATAGACCGTGTGCAAATAGTTATAATAATAATAATAATAATATAAAACCTAACTTTACTTCTACTCCGTATATTATTACACGCGGTTTCGTCCTCCCCCCCGGGCCGGTGGTTAACCGAACCCGGTATACGGGCAGACGTAATTGTGGTCGGTGCCTTCTTGTCGCAGTTTTATGCCGTCGAGATCGATTCCCGTGCAGTAATCTCTACCGTCACCCTGCGTTCATTTTATCGTCGTCGTCGTCGTTGTAGTCGTCGTAGTCGCCGTAGTCGCCGTAGTCGTCGTCGTCGTAGTCGTCGACGAACAATTTCGTCGCGGCCGTGGTCGGACGGCATAATAATACGAAATAAACGCCGCCACATAATTAAACCTTTGAATCGACAACAGACACGGCGGTCGGGCGAGGTCGGGTTACGCGTACGGTATTCCCGTGGCCGCCCGTCATAAAGCGCGTTTATTTTTACGGCAATACGTTGAATTTCGGTGTTTTATACAAATAACAAAAAAAAAAAAATAAAAAAAACACCACCTTACGGTTTCGATTTAACAACAAACGGCCCCGTCCGCGATGGGCATCGTCGCCGTGATTATAGTTTAAGGGTTACCGTTTAGGTTATAATTAGTCGATTTTCATCGACGATAATAATGGATATAATATGAATTCCACCGTTCCTAATATTCGTCGAAATTTAGTCTCGGATTGTATGGCCATTCAGATTGAATAATAATACGACTATTGTAATACAACAGGTCGAATATCGTAACCATTACTGACCGCGATCAACAGTTTCAAATATTTATGTATTTTTATTTCACCAATACGATCAATTTCGAATGATTTCATTCGCCCGTCCAGCTGACTGGGCGAATTGAATTTATCTTTTATTAATATTTTACCGAACGCTTCGTTGGTTTGTTCATCGGAATCTAATCGACGGTTAAATATTTTCAAACTCGCCCGCCTTTGCCGAATAGTAAACGTACAAACGAACAGTTTCTTAGGGGCGGTAACGTTGACACGCACTGATAATAGATTTTAAACAATTTTTCGACATGTTTAGTTAAAAACCTCGCCTATGATTTTTTTTTTTTTTTTAACCCATTACAATTATTATTCCGATATAGTATGTAACGCGCATTTTTGCCGTATATAATTTTACGATCGTATTAGAAAAACTATACACAGCACTGCACGCACGAGCGACAGAGATAGAGTGAGATTTTACTATATAACTCCAAACGTATTATATAATTGTAATAATTGATCGTTAGTAGTTATAAATGATCCGGATTTGCCGAAGATCGAGAATCCGGATTGTTGGATTCCAAATCTGTATCCAAATTTCGGTTTAAAAAACTGTTATTTTATATTTTTTTTTAAATCATGTTTCATAAAACTATTAATAATTATCTTACTGTTAATTAACATTAAATGTGTACGAAATCCAAAAACCGAAATGTGGATTTTCGGATAATCCGAAATTTATGTCACATCGCTAGTAGGGTATACGATCGAATATTGACAATTTTGCTTAATTGATAGGTTTTGCTTAATTATAGTAAATGTATCGAATTTCCCATACGTTTTCGTGAACGTTGAAAGTCAAACTTGTGGAAATTATATCAGTTTTTAACGGAATAATTGATTATTGCGTTAACGTGTGGTTTAAATATTAATTGTTCAAATTAATTTATTACACGATATGAATTTTATTAAATCTTCGATAATAATCGTTCAGGCTAAACAGGGCAAGTCGAATATAATGTCGTGGCGGAGCTATTGATCATTTTTTTTTATTATCCATTTTACAAAAATATCATAACAATGAAAAAAAAAAAAAAAAAAAATAGATTATAAAAAAATTCGAAAAAATTATCATCGATTTATTAATTTGTATATTATTTTCGTAAATCAGGACGAGAGTAGACGACGGGGTATTTATGGTAATCCAACCGCAGGTGTGTAAGTTTGACAACTGTTGCGCGCAAGTTTCTAAATTTTGACAGTTACCCATTGATTGCGAATGTACTTCCATGCTTCCATGATGGACAGTTCTGTTGGACCTGATGGACAGTTTGGACAGTTCTTATCAATGTCCCGCGTTGTTCATATTATAACAATAGCGTAAAGCAATTTCCTTGTTGTTCTGTAATTGGCTCCGATTCTCATCGGTTATTAATTTTAACAATATTGCTCTATAGAACCGAGAATAGTTTAAGGAATTTTTACCGGGTGGCACTAGGACTGAGGATCAATTGCCTACCTCGAGTACTTTTTTTTAGTAAACGATTTATTTAAAAACATGTATGTACGCTCTTCCTCGCGTGAATTCACTATCCTTCAGGCGCAAGACGGAAATTTTAAAAACAATTTTGGTACCACTGTGTGATAGAATTTTTTAAAGAACATAATGAAAAATCATAAACCCCAATACGTGCAAAACTGCGAACACAATGTCTTTTTAAACATGAGTGTGCGTCTATCTCGTTTGCCTCAACCTCCGCACAACAATAACATACAAGAAATTCATTCTGTTGTTCGTGGTTTTGTTGCTAAGGGTAAAAATCCAATTGAAATTTTTCGAGAAGATGTGATGAGTATAGGTAAAGTAAGAAAGTGGGTTTGTGAATTTAAGGATTTGGATGTTCATAATGGTTTGTGTCTCCTACACAACAATACCCGTCCCCGTACCGCTCGTCTGTGAGTCGAATTTCTTGTAGGCTTTGGTTGAGACTTGTTGACCCATCTACCTCACAGTCCGGACTTGGCAGCTGTTTACCGAACTGAAGGAAGTTTTAGATGGGAAACGTCATGAAAACGACGACCAAGTAATGTTGACTGTGTTGAATTGGGGATAGGACGTGGAGCGAATGTTCTTTAAGGAGGGAATACAAAATCTGGTGTCTCGGTACTAAAAGTACAATGAACGCAACGGCAACTACGTCTGAAAATAGTTTAAAATATATATGTAAAATTTATTTTTAAAATTGTATAAACGTTATTTTCTGGACATGTCTCGTACTTCGATAAACTTGATAAATACAATAAACTTATCATCAATTGGTCTGGCTTAGTAATTTTCGGCCGATAAAGTTTATTTTTATGATATACTGCCTGATGGCGATCTAGTAGAAAACAAAAAAATAAATGAAAAACAATTACTGATAAAAATCGCGTACCATCAAACGTACGAACGATACAAACGTACTGAAACCATCTTTCGATAAAAAATCGGTCGAAAACAATCTGGTTTTGATTTACAACAAAAAATTATTCTCAAATCGTTTTCGATTAATAATTTAATAGTGCTGATCGACAAATTAAAACGACAGTGTATTCGGCGAAGGAAACGTTTTTCGATTTGTATTTCACAAATTGGTCAGGAGCTGGGACCGTGACAAGGCTTAAGGTTCTGTAAATACAAGGCACTACTATGCGACACTAATTTTTCACCTGGTGGCATTAGTGTCCACCTGCTTTATATGTAAAAAATATTCTCTGCTATCATAACTACTGGTATACTAAAAAACAATATATAACCGTATTTTATCGAACAATTTAACAAATAAATCGCGGATACCGCTCACGGGTGCGTCAATGTTGTCAATTGGCGAAAATTCGGGAAGGTACAGACTAGACCTGAAATTCTTTCGGAAATGGTGCTACACATGAAAATCCGAGCAGGATGTCTGGTAGGAGAGTCGTACGCGGACAGGGGGAGAAAAAAACACATCACAGTAAAATCAATAGGTTTTTTTGTCTAACTCAGACTCTAATAAATAAACATATGGTAAAATCCGGGGTTTTTTAATAGCCGTGTTCGTTTACGACCTGTTTCGATTAAAATAATATTCTTCTGGTAAACACAACTAATGAAAATTTACTTTATCATGTTTGCCGTTTGCTGGCACGATTGTAATTAGAAAAAAAAAAAAAAAAAAAAAAAAAACTCTGCGTTCAACCAATAACCATAGAACCAATAAATATATTAATATATTAATTTTAGTATTGTTCGATTGTCGGAATGGGTGTTTATTGTTTTATCTCGTATAAAACTGGAGTGTTATTTTATAGTGAGTATAGATCCGAACACCTCTAAGCGCCACGTGGCGAGCAAAAAGTAAACGTGAGAGGGACGGATGGTGATAAGTTACAAAAACATTTGTTCGTCGATTTGTGGATACCCACATTTGAACGCTACGCGGCTTAGTTTAATTCCATGCGGATTTATGGATACGTATCGTTGTCTCCGGGCTGAGTATTAATAAATATTGAAATTATTTATCAAGATTTCTGTAATCGTGTAATGTTTGTGCGATCTTCAATAAAAACGCACTCCGTTCGATTGGAAATACATACGATTATATTAAATGCATAATACATTATTATCGATTGTATGACTAAATACGAACACGAGTTATAATAAAATTATATGGCGAGTTCAACAGCGAGATGCATTGTGTGCAGGCGATTATACGTAAAACGATTAAAAATGACAATTATTAATATTTGTACAGTGTACGGATTTTTATAACCTCGCGTACGGACGATCGGAACGCGATTTACACGTGTAAAAATAAATTACGTTAAAATAAAAACCGGTACTCTTGAATAATATTTTATATTTTTGCAATATTATTTGTACCGCGTGATATGTATGTTTTAAACGGATATGGAAATTATTTCCAATTGTATAATATAGTGATTCCGGGACATTATCCACGTCCCTGCACGTGTTATTATAATACTGTAGGTTATCATAAAAATTCAAGGTTAGTAAAAAAAAAAAAAGAAAAAAAGTACATATTTATTATTTCGTTCGTTCGTTTTATTACATTTACTTATTGGTTGTTTTTCTCCAAAAGTCTCGCAAAATACAAAAACTATGCAAAAGTGAGCCGCCAGTCGGTCGGTACACATAGTGTTAAAATATAAGCGGCCAATGAATTTTTTGGAAATTCGTCCATATTATACGCGTACGATACGAAAACGAAACAATAAGCACACGGAGATTATTGAATTCGATATAAGTATGTCATATTGAAAAATTTCCCGCGCTTCGCAAATACGTAGATTACATAATAAATTAATTTTATCGGGGCGAACAACACTATAAGAACACGTTTGTTAAAAAAGACGAAACTGATGGACTACGACCGTACATTCGGTTATGAACTTATTAAACACAATCCACAACAAATAAATAAAAATTATACAACTATATTCGAATATTAAGTAAATTAGAATGTCAAAGGAATAATAATATGTGCAAATAAACGAAGTTCAGACCGAATGCTCTGCTAATACAAGACTAACTATTTCCAACGGGTAGGGCGACCGGGCCGTGTCAAGCCCACGCAGCAATAACTACCGTCGACCCGACAACGGCCTGTCGTACAATTTCTGGAGATCGTCTGCCAATATAATACCTAATATTATAATATAATATAATCAGGGCGGTGTGAAGCGTGCTCCGACTGGTTTTATTATTTTTTTTTTTTTTATTCTAACGTAACAGTTGGGCTGATTTTTAATTAATATAACTACAACTGTCGATTACGTATAAATTTATTGTACAAATTGCAAAATATTAGGGAATTAAAAAAAAAAAATAAATATATATATATGTATAAATGATACATCACGATTAAACGTACATAATTTAGAGTCACTTAAACTGTATTTGTGTAATCCTCTTAAATAAGTTTTTAAATGAAATATGTTTGTACTTTACAATGCAAATAAGCTAATAAGCTAGTATAATGCCGAAAGTAGTTTAATAAGGTTTAGTTTTTTTTTTTTTTTTTTTTTTTTTATATGTATATATATACATTTTTACCATTATTATTATGTTTTACTTTTTGCGAAACTTTACTTGTTTCGTTGACTAATAATTCTCATTATAAAAATGTGAATACTAAGGCATTTATAATTTTAATGTCGTGCCATTTAAATTGTTTATTTTTGTATACACTGTACAAGTAAATTTACATTTAATCGTCGTAATAAAAAATAAATTTAAAAATAACAAATAAGACAATTCGTTATAAAGCAATATTATGAAATGTACGATAAAATATTGTCGGTCTAAAATATTAGTGAACTGTTTGATAATTGAGTGTTATCAACGATCTACCCTTTAGAGCTTCGATGTTCGAATCCGATACAATAAAAATTGCCGAAAAAGTATTCTACGCGTACATAATATTCAAAGACCGACACTTTGTCAATTCTAACCGTGGTCGGCATCCTTGGACGTGAAAACTAAATTAACTAATAATAAATTTCGTTTTATTTTTTATCGTCCGTGGCAACTCGTGAATAAAGAAATAAAAAAAAAATTTGATTTCCGTACCAAATACCCGTTTTTTGGGTAAAATAAATTTAGTGTCCCGATTGTTAATCTAATATTACCTACAAGTCGATGACAAAACGTAAAATATATTTTTTTTATTTGAACCGGACATCATTGGTTTTTTAGGGCGCATTGTTGTATCATTTGGACACCAACAGAAAATACTTTGTAAATGACAAAATTTTGAGCCGCGGCACCATTGAAATTTAGACGGATGGGAGGTTAAGACTAGACAGATATATTGTTCAATAGTGTTGAATAATAGTTAAAAATCAATAAAACCGTTATAAATAAAGAGTTTCGCACTGGACATAACCTATTACCTAGTCACTCATTTAAACTTGGCTTGAATGATTCCCATTTTTTGTACGCTCCACGTAAATGAAGCGTTTTGTGATCGCCCCCGTATTTTATTCGTTTGTCCTGTCCCGGAGGCAAAAAGCCACATTTGAATTAATTCCCTCAAGTCCCTCGATGTTCATTCATTCGATCATTTTTCTATTCTTAACACGAAATCCGAAAGATTTTATTATCTCTTTTTTATTGAAAGCTGGCTTTACTATTTATATATATTATTTTTTTTTTCTATATTTGTCTATTTACCGTAATTGTTGAGCTATAATAATAGTAATCGACTATTATAGCTATTTAAAAAAAAAAAAGAAAAAAAAAAAAAGAGTTTAACACGAAAATGGCAATTTTGAAACGCATAATTTCCGTATGTTATACACGTTACGTGTTATATTGTCGATATCGAAAATTATCGAACGATCGTCAATACCGGATAACAACTCGATATCGCCGGCCCTGGATTACCGTAGCGGTTCGTGATAAAACAATCACCCTGTACAGTGGTAGTGCTATAGTTTTCGTCTCGTCCGGGAGAAAACCGCACCGGGGACGGGCGACGGCGAGCGAGCGTTTTTCTAATTCTTTGGACGGCGGCGGCGGCGGCGGCGGCGGCGGAGGCGGTGGACAAGAGACGTCGACGTGTGTAAAACACACCGGCCACCGCGGCGCGGAGGGCGGCCCGTGGCCGGTGCCGGCCCGTGGTGGGGTACGGTACGCGCACCCCGTCGGCCACAAGTCGTCTCGCGGAGCGGCCGAATCGTGTGTGTGTGTGTGTTGGGCGGGGAGGTGGTAGGAAGGCGGACGGGTGTTTGCGGCGCGTGTGTGTTATTATTGTTACACATACACTGCGCCCCGCGACTACGAAGACTACGGACGACTACGACGACGACGACGACGACGAGTACGACGACGACGACGACGACGACGACGACGACGACGACGACGACGACGACGGGCGAGAGGACGCGCCGGCGAGAAGAGGCACCAGCGGCGGCAGCGACACATTCGACACCGGCGCCACCGACGACCGACGCACCGACAGACCGGCACAGTACCGCCGCGTTTTCCCGGCACGCACGCCGTACCTAACTAACTACACGCGCGCCAATATCGTGCCGTCGCCGTACGCCGTGTTTTTCGCGTAACCGACGCGCCGTGTTTTCTTCGTTTATTTATTTACTTTTTTTTTTTAATTTAATTTTTTTTTTTTTTTTTTATATTTTTCCCTGCGCACGGCCATCGTTTTTATCGCGGATTTTTCGCGATTTATCGGTTCCGGCGGACGTTTCCGGGCGCCGGACCCGCCTCCTGTCGCCGCGAAAATACAGTAACGACGGTACCCACGTGGACCCGAAACCGTAGCTGCCCGCCAAATCGACTTCGTCTTCGCGTCGCCGCTCTTCTTCCGGCGTGTGAGTATTTTTAGACAATATTTTTGAACAAGTATGTTTTTTTTTTTTACGATCGTACAATATTATACGAAAGTCTTCGGTTCGTGTATTTTCAAATTGCCGGCCAATGGGTACACCGGATTCCGGAACACCGCCAATTGCCAGCGATTACCGGATATCTGGACACTGATTTCCGTCCGGTTTAAAACTACAGTTTAAAATCATTTCTAATGAATAATAATAATAAAAAAAACACGCCAGTTTAATAAAATACAACGAAATTTCCGCTGCGGTCTTACAAATAATAATTGCCAATATTCGAAACAATTGGCGTTGATGTCGATGACGTTTTAGTGGCCGGCCCTAGGACCGTAGCGCGGGCGCGATTATTTCGTTTATGTTTGGCCGAATATTTTTTATACGACTAAAAGATAGGAAAACGGCACAAACGTAGTAAACTTTTAATAGGATTCTATAACGATTAGTTTTTATTGCACTCGAAAAAACCAGAAGACCAGAATAAAAAAAAAAAAAAATGTAAATAAATGCATTTCGGAGATTTCGCCCCGGGCGCAATAGCCGGTAGCTAACTCACGTGTCCGGTGCACAATAAACAATTTTTTTTTTTAAAAAAATAGTCATATTTCATACGTTTATAATTTTATATTTATTACTAAACTAATTATAAAAAATACTAGTATAAAAACTTATTTAAAACAGGTAAAAATTTTTTACTTAATTATTTTCACTTTAAGTTGTCAAAAAGTTTCGCTCGTTGTTCGGTTTCTGGACTCGTATTAAGTCCTAGAACCTAATTAATAATTTGAAAAAAAAAAATGTCTCGCCCGGCGATTAATTTATTAGTCGAATTATTTACCGGCGATCGAAACCTAGTAATTTCGGTTTACGTAAACCAAACCAATAAATATCGGAATTAAATTTGAATCGGATCTATTGTCGAATTGCCGTACATTTCAAATATGTTTTACCGTTACGTTTTGTCGTATTTTACTCGCGGTATTATTGTTCTATAGATACATAAATCAATTTTTTTATTATTATTATTATTAAACACCGATATGTTTTTCGTTTGAACGGTTTTTTTTTTTTTTTTTTTTTTTTCATTTTCGCGGTCGGAAACGCTTTTTTTTTCAAACATATTTGCGTATATCACAAACACTTTGCCCGCAATCGAATTGTCAGATGAAATTTCAGAACATTTTTTGTTTCATAAATACTAATGTAACCGTAGGGTTTTTCGGTATTTAATTTTCAAATTCTGTCGACGTACATCAGCCGGCTCGGTAAATATTTTCGAAGCGCATCGGTTTAACAATAATTACTTACTGGCCTACTATTGACGACACCGCGTCTTATTCTATGTGGATGTCCCGTTAAATCATACAAAATATACAACTCGAATTACACATATTTTCTCTATTGAATGCGGAAAGTCCTCATTTCAATATAGTTTCGTATCAATACGATAATCGATTAATTGCAACGCGTTCTGTAATTTCTTTAGACGTAGGCGTTTTAAAATGCGATTTTGTGAAATAATAAACGACGTTTCAACATTCGGTAGACCTGGGCAAACATACGAATTCGGCCGATTGACGAGAAAATGAGAAACGGACAGCACATTGATTTTACGTCCGTACTTACAAGAAATACTTATCTGCACATAAATTTCCGCGGCATTTCAATTTTGAATTTTACTATAAAACGTACGCCGTCATAAGTCGTACAGAATCGGTCGGTTAATAGGTTAGGCCGCGCATTACTTACGAACCGTTCAGGTTTTTCGAAGGAAATGTATACACGAAAAGTTTTTCGATATTTTATTTCGCCGGCCCGAAAACCAGAGCGAAACGTCGACGTAAGACTTAAGGCTTAAACAGCTTAACTGTTCAATCCAATCGAAATTTCGCCACATTTTCTGTGCGGCTCGATATAATTCAATGACTGGTGGAAAAAATACAATTATTGTTTTTGCATTATGTTTCGTGTAGTCAAAACTGACTAAATTGTAATATTGGATAATCGTTTTAAACATCAAATTCGCCATGTACCGTAACGGACAATGAATTTATAAAATTGAATTTTTTGTATTTTTTTCAATAGATAATTATGACAATACATTACGGTCTTGAGGTCATTAATATCTACGAGTAAATACATAAAAAAAATAAAATTTAAAAAAATGATATAAAAATATGAAAATCGTATAGTTTTTGTCGACGGAAAATTATCGTATATACATAATAGACTGTGTTTAAAGCCGAAAACAAAAAATACCCGGAAAATATTTTACGGTATAATCATTGCTCTCCGAATATGTTTTAGCCGTATCGAGGTGCAGAGATACAGAGTTATACGAATAATTTTTAATAATCGATAGGTTATTGTTTATTTACAGAATGAATATATATATATATATATATTATGTATTTGTAAGCGAGAGAGCATTTTAGAAGAAAAAAAAAAATAAAAAAATGTATAAATACGTTTAAACAGATCAACTGAAAAATCATCGAATTACGTAGTTGACGATATTTAAAAACCTACGAGCCGGAACTTCCGGTAATAAATGCGATTATACGCGTATATAGTTTTGAATTTATATATATAAATTACGTGATTTTTTTTTTTTTTAATTGTTTATAATTGAAAAATTTAAATAAAACGTAGAATTCAACAGAACTGTCGTTGTTCTAGATTACACCCTACTCGTGATTACAATAGGTTTGCCGGACGGTCAACCGAGCGTATTGTCCGTCGATAATCTGTCTTTAATTGTACGTATAGACGCGTACGATTTTTTTTTTTTTTTTTTTTGTATTGTGACCACGGTGGGCAGTTACAACGTTTACCATACAACCGGGGGGGAAAAAAAAAAACACCCCGATAAAACGATTTCTACCAATTTTGTAAGGGCCAAGTGTAATTGCAATAAGGCTAAAATCGGCGTTTACTGTCCGAGCCGATTTTCGCTACTGATATGGTCGCGATGGTACGAGTATACTCGTCGTCGAATTATTTGACGGTCCACTCTCGCGTGTCGAGGAGACGATAATTAATACGGGAAAATTGTTCGATTTAAAAAAAAAAAAAAAAAAAAAAAAAAAATTAAAAAAAAAACTCGTCTACGTGACGCGATACGGTTGGGGGACGCGGAGTATTTGAATATCGCCACTGCGGTAATTGTTACGGATCTTTTTTTTTACTCGTCACATTTATTTCCCCCCGTTCTTTATAATTACTATTATTTTATATATATATTTTTCCTATTCGTAATCCGGCGACGACGATACGTCGTAAGCTTCATGAATATTTATCCGTGTTATAGTTAAAAAAAAAAAAATATATATATATATTTTAACGTGCAGCCCGTCATTGTCGTATTATAATTTTTATACGGGGATTTATGGAAAACTTTAAATGCCCGTGGCTTTTTATTTTTTAACGATCTACTAAAAGACTAAAGAGGTGGCGGGGCCGGGGGTGTATCGTATTAATTAGCATAGCGGTGTATTTTTAATGCAGGATCTTTTTATTACGGCGGATTGTGCCGCTCAACTTTATACGATAATAATATTAGGTCGTTTATAAAACAGTTTCGTCGCGGAACGAGAGACCGTACATTTTTTTTTTTTTTTTTTTTTTTTATTGTTACAATAATTATTATGTTCGCGGCCGTGATTCGCGCCGTGTTACGGCCAAATGACTCGAAAACGAAATGAAAATTAAGTGCATACGGACGTTTAAAGTGCGTCGCGCGTAAAAATTTCGAATTTTCCCCCCGAGACCGTGCCCGTGGTTTTCCTCGTGTCTCGATATTTACTGCTCTGTCGCGACCATCAAATATTATATATATATGTGACGGGAAGCGTTTGCGTTCGTGTTTAATTCAAATATACGCACGAATAGAGTTTGGCGATTCCGTCTAGAGCAGCAGTAAACTTAATAATATGTATGGCACAAATAGGTTTTTTTTTTTCAAAAACGATAATTTCGTGAAAACAATTGGCACGCGAACATACGCGATTGTTGTGGCGATTCACATAGTACGGACGTAATGGCGCAATTTTTTAATTTCACGAAGATATCACATAAAAACGTCAAATTATACAAACCGTATAATTTTGTCGATAGTAGTCTACGCTCGTATTGTCCAACGTTTGCGCGATGTTTTGTCACATACCTATTGAAAAAAAAAAATCGCAAACGAATTTCACATATTTTTTCGCGTTACGTTTTCGCGACGAGGCGTACAATTTTCTAATTTTTAAAATTATATTTACATTTATTTCTCCCCTCCGTTTTTCGATCACGGGGTGTCTACGGTTCGTCGAGCAATACCAATCGCTTAATTTATCAAATTATTAATAATTTAGTACCTACGGCTGATACAGTGTAATCATTGTTTTTACAATATAATAATACAATTTTTTTTTTCTTCGATTTTTTAAATCGATAAATTCACTATCGTTTCGCGTATGCATAAATTCTAAATACCGTATGTTCATTTAAATTGTCACAGGAATACAACGGCGACAAGCAATTATTATTATTTCTAAGTTATATTTTTAAGCGATGGCTGCTATTGGAGTTATTATTATTATTATTTTTTTTTTTTTTTTTAGACATAGTAAAACAGTAGATTAGATAAACCATTTATCACGAACGCGCATAAATGTTTTACTAGTAGAAAAATGATTTATGAGCAAAACTATTGGTGGTATATATCATTTCCGACCGGAAATAAACAATGAATAAGAGTGTTATTTACGGACGTATAATATGTCCTTACGGGCTTGTTTCGGTATTATTATTATTATTATTTTTTTTTTTTTCATAATAATACTTATCTCGTGTACTAGTGTCGGTAATTTTTTAATGAAATATAGTTAACAATTACCGTGCTCACGGATAATATAAAAGCTTCGGATGTACCTACGAATCGTTTTTTTTTTTTTTTTTTTTTTCCGACCCGTAAATGGTAAAATCGTCCACCAATCTAAACCACCGAGACGGATATTATCAATGAATAATAATAATACAATAATAGATAGTTGACATACTTTTGGACATAATTATATATATTTTTTAAACACGCGTTAATAACGTTATTTGTTGTTTTATACAGTATTAATGTTTCTTGATCGAAAATAGATTTTTAAGAAACCGCCCAAACAGCGTTTGAGGAAATACATTTTAGTAAATAACATTAGGTACAGACAAATTTAACTATTCGTTATTATTTTTTTTTTTTCACTTCTATTATAGATAATATTAATACATATATTTAAAAAAAAAAAAAAAAAAAAATACGCGTATACTTTTAACGAATACTATTATAAATTGTAGGCAGAGTGACACAACGTTACAGGACGAAATACATTGTATGCGTGCATTGTAATACGTATTCGTCGATTTACATTCCAAAATATATCATCTCGAATATACGACCGCTAATCGTAAAAAATTCGTACAGAAATATTGTTAGACAATCGCATAATTATATTTGAAAATTTTATTTCGACTTAACTTTATATTATAAACGCACTGTCGATTGATCGTGACACGATAATGCAATACTATACAATAATATATAAGATGTTTGAATAATGCATTAAGCGTTTTAATTTTTACGCGATCGCTATAATTTCGTACAGAATATATTAAAAAAAAAAAAAAAAAATCATACGTTCATGTCAATATTATATTATATTATCTGATATCTGTATCGAATGGTACGTAAAATTGTTATATTTAACGCTATATTATATTTATCGTCGATATTTAGCCGATTAATTATTTTTATCGATACGTTTTGTCCTTAAACATATAAGTAATACGAAACATTTTTTTTTATTGTTTTCTAATGGAACGTACGTTTTAGAGCAAAAATACTACCAAATAACAATTGGTCGAGGTGACGACGAATAAATAAATAATCGAGAACAAATACAATGTATATTTATATATATTTCATAGTAATAAATACATAAGGTGATATTGGCGATAATTGTTAAAATGTTCACGCGTGTAAAACATAATATTGTGCATTAGAAATGCGGTGTGGGGGGGGGGTGGAAATATAAATAAAAAAAATAACGGATATAGTTCATCCGATAGTTCGTTTAATCCTCCAACTGAATAATTTTTATCTAAAATAATAAATCTACATCTATTCTGTTTATCCAGTTGGAGGAGCATGCCAAAAACTGCGAAATAGTATGTATTTACGCGTGCACACCAGACTGCTCCAGACAGGAAATATGACCCGTTCATTATGCGCATTTTACATTATTATATATAAGTAAAAGTTCGAAGTAGACATTTTTATTATATTGTTTATCGCCATTAAACCGTCTAGATGTTTAAGAACGGAAAATGAATATAAATCAACTAGCACCCAGACCTAATAGCAATGACATATTTAACATTGAAGTATACTCTTGATATTTATAATAGTTAAGGGTGGTGTGCATATTAAAATGAAATAATTGTATAGTATAATATACGACGGCGAATATTATAGAAGTTAACAAAAAAAATAAAAATTACTATATATTTTTATTTAGATGCAAATCCAAGTGCAATATACAACACGATTTATCGTTTGTCATTAATGTATTTAAATGGCGTTCAATTAGACGACGAGATAATAAATGTAAGAGATTTCCGGTAATGCCGTTCAGTGTATGGATTATCGAGTTCATATTACTTTTCCACGTGTACAATATATATGGCGTTTTGGGCATCGCAATAGTAATACGACGGTGTGAGTTCGTGACACAGTTTTACGTTTAACCGATTCGCCAATCCAGTCAGCATCGCAGGATGAGCATATGGCATTTGTAGGATATTTTGTTGCTGAGTAGAGTGTTTTCTATGGTATGCCAATGTGTTCGGTATTATTCTTGTAGACGGGGCGTAGTGCGTTTTAGAACTTGATGCCGTTGTTGCCATTTGTTTGAAAAACGACGGCACCGTTGTACTCGGATATCTTAAACGGTTTTGGGGTATAGTCGGAATTGTTCTTGTGGCAATTACTGTTGGAGATGTACAAATGCGTGTCCTCGGAGTTACGGTTGGAATATATTTCGTAGTAGTTTGCAACAACGGTGGAAATAATCCAGGTCTGGCTGTGTTTGAAATATATGCCGGTGGTGAAGAAGAATACAACCCAGGACTCGGGAATACCTTTGGACAATCTGTAGTAGTCGGTAATGATGGTACACGTAATTCAGAGTTGGAAGATATGACTGGAATATCTGACGGAATTTGCGGTGAAGGCAAATTTACTTTAGAGATCAAAGATATGTTTGGAATTTCCTTGGGAGTTGGCGGCGGAGGTGATTTCAGAGTTGAAGGTACTTCGAGGTTCGATGATATGTTCGAAATGACTGTAACAGTGGGTGATAAAGTCGAATGTATTTCAGAGTTGTGAGATATTTTTGGAATATCTGCAAGAGTTTGTAGCGAAGGTGGATATACTTCAGAGCTCGGAGATATAATTGGAACATCTGTGGAAATTGTTGGTGATGTTGAATATACTTCAGAACTCGGAGATACGTTTGGAATTTCTGTAGGAATTTGGGGCGGAGATGAAAATATTTCCGATTTTAATGTAGTGCTTGGAATAACTGTAGCTGTTGGCGATGGCGGCGGATATACTTCCGGACTAGCCGATATGTCTGGGGTAAGTGCGGGAGTTTGTGGCGAAGATGAATATACATCAGAGCTGGGAGATATGATCGGAACATCTGTAGAAATTGTTGGTGATGTTGAATATACTTCAGAACTCGGAGATATGTTTGGAACTTCTGTAGGAATTTGGGGCGGAGATGAAAATATTTCCGATTTTAATGTTGTGCTTGGAATAACTGTAGCTGTTGGCGATGGCGGCGGATATACTTCCGGACTAGCCGATATGTCTGGGGTAAGTGCGGGAGTTTGTGGCGAAGATGAATATACATCAGAGCTGGGAGATATGATCGGAACATCTGTGGAAATTGTTGGTGATGTTGAATATACTTCAGAACTCGGAGATATGTTTGGAACTTCTGTAGGAATTTGGGGTGGAGATGAAAATATTTCCGATTTTAATGTTGTGCTTGGAATAACTGTAGCTGTTGGCGATGGCGGCGGATATACTTCCGGACTAGCCGATATGTCTGGGGTAAGTGCGGGAGTTTGCGGCGAAGTTGAATATACATCAGAGCTGGGAGATATGATCGGAACATCTGTGGAAATTGTTGGTGATGTTGAATATACTTCAGAACTCGGAGATATGTTTGGAACTTCTGTAGGAATTTGGGGCGGAGAAGAAAATATTTCCGATTTTAATGTTGTGCTTGGAATAACTGTAGCTGTTGGCGATGGCGGCGAATATACTTCCGGACTAGCCGGTATGTCTGGGGTAAGTGCGGGAGTTTGTGGCGAAGATGAATATAATCCAGTAATGGGAGATATGGGTGGAATATCTGTAGGAGTTTGTGGCGAAGCAATATTATTATTCGTGTTTGTAGATAATACATCGTTCGGCTGTGTAGTAATTGATGACAATGAATAGTCTCCTTGAGAAGTTGAACGAATTTCTTCCGTTATTGTTGACTCATTGTAATTTTGTGCTACATTGGTAAAATAAAATTTCAAGATATTAATAACGCGATTTGTATTTCAAAGCTAACCATATTAAACGATATGTATAACGTAGATTTTATTTTATAACATAAATTCGTAAAAGGTATTATACGCCTATTTAGAGAAAATCGTGTAATCTAGAAATTAAAATGATTGCAATTCAGATGTTATTATTTGAAATATCTACGTTTATTAAAAATGTAACATTTAGACCGAGGAATTTAAATTTTATATAAATTATTTATAACGTTTCAACGCACTGATATAATTTTATATAGGTAAGAACTAAATATTTATTTAGTTGAAGTCGTCGGTGTGTTTGTAATCATGCGTGTTTTCTTTATATTATATTGCAAATAACTTATTATTTTTTGTGTTTTGCTGTAGTTTTCTTATAAATTGGGAAAAAAAACGTAGGAAAAACGGGTCAACTACGGCAATAACGGTTCATTTGTTTTCGGTTTTATTGTTTTCGTTGCAATTCTGTTAAAAATATTCGTAGGAACCTGACATTTTCAAAGAATTATAAGCTCTATCTAGACATAAAAAAATATATTGGAGTATAATTCTAATGGCATTTGATCTATTTATAAAGGCGTTTTATGTATTCGAGTTTTTCTTGTTTTTATTTGGTATTATGTGGATAAAATTGTTTCGGCCGAGTGGAAATGCTCGACAAATTTAAGCGAGTTTAGTCGTAAGTAGTAATTTATAACGAAAAAAGAAAAAAAAGTTGAGCGTTATGCAATAACTTTTTTTTCGTAATTTAAAATTTAAATTAGGATGGAAATCTTATAAATCACGGCATTTTATTATTTTCCAATTTACGTGAATATAACTTTTTTAACTCTATTAAAATACGCAACAAATTTAAACGAAAAACCACGGACAATTGGAATTTATTTTGTAGTTGCAAATTTAATAATACAATTAACAATTTTAATACATCAAAACATTACTACTACCGAACTTCGCTCGGAATAGTTTTTCGTTAAAAATGATATTTTGTTGCGTACGGATACAAAATGAATTATTCCTATACATCATACCTTCCCAACTTTCCACCTACAACAGTGACCTACCCGTGTTTACGGTGCAAAGTGTCCATGTTTTTTTTTTATATTTTTTTTTTTTTTTTTGTTGAATTAAAT
The DNA here is from genome assembly GCA_956483605.1 of Tuberolachnus salignus. NCBI lineage: Eukaryota > Metazoa > Arthropoda > Insecta > Hemiptera > Aphididae > Tuberolachnus > Tuberolachnus salignus. The sequence goes on from OY101429.1 coordinate 32,634,689, forward strand.
ATAATTATATGGGGAAAAAAATAAATATATTTAACTTTAATACCATAGTGTTCAACTCTAGGTTCCACTCTCACTCGCCCCTTGGGTAGACATTGATATTGTTTAGACGTATTATTTTGTTGTATAGACAACATTATACGTCAACATTAAAAATTAAAAACTTTAACGAGTTTTCTGCCTAGTTATCGATTGTTTTAATAATTTGTGTACCAAAATTATATTCGATTTTCAAATTAATTTTAGCTCGCGTTATTAACATATAGGTACGTAGAATGTTTTAATTTGATTGATGAAAAATGTGTTAGTTTTAATAATAATGGTCTATTACGATAAAAAAATATTCTATGAAATTAAATTGCACGTATTTGAAAACTAATCAAATACGTAGTAACGTAAGTTTGAAGTAACGATATTTGTTGCAAATTTCCCAAATTCATAACTTATAATATATTACTTTAATGTTACTGTTCGTGAGCTAAACTATAGAAATTCAAAAAAAAAAAAAAATGTATAATTAAAATCGATTTTGGTCCTTTATTTTGAGTTTTTAGTTCTGTCTTATATTCTGTCCATTGTATTAATAAAAATATTTATTGGACAATTCGTCAGTTTGCGAACAAATATTTGTCTTTGCCCACAATGATTTAATAATATTAATTAAATTTACGATTCATAAACAAATAGAATATTATCCTATTGTTATTATTATACTCTTATCTCGATATTTATTTAGATAGAAAATTATTGATGGAAATTATTAATAATATTGTATCTGATTAATAAATTATTATAAAATAAGCCGATATATTTCGCACCATGGGTGTGGTTACTGTTGTAAGTGAGAAGTCGGAAGAGTAGCATATATTAAATTAAATTAAATTATTTACTTGTATTCTATGCAAGAATAAACCATTGCAAACGAAATAGTTGTTTCTCACCGATGCTTAGCGAAATTCGGGTAAAAATCTTTTGGTAAATTTAACGTGAAAATCATGTTAATTCGGTAGTCATATAAAATATACAATTGTTTTGTTCGTGATTTTTACTATAAATTCAAACTTGGGACGCCGATAAAAATAAATTACTACGTTTTTAGTCATGTAGAGAAAGAAAAACTCGACCATTTTTTATAACTGAAAAACCTAAATGATTATATTGCGTCTGGTCGGAGCTAATATAAATATTCAGTTAAAATTGTAGGTCTCTATAATTATTAGTAACCGAATCACGTCAAAAAAAAAAAAAAAAAAACCCGTTATTGCATTATTCCCGTTTATTCGTTACTTTTTGGGAAACAACGGGGGGGGGGGGGAAGAAAAAAAATGATTTCCTCAATGCACCGACTGGATTTAAATTGCACTAATAAAAAAAATGAAACCATTTTGTCGTTTTTTGATTAGAGCGAGTTTTCTGGTAGAAAAGTTGTTAACAAGCACGCATATAAAAAAAAAAGAAATAAGACAGCGCGCTACGTCATAGTAAAACCAATACGTTCAAGAATCACACACTCGGAGTTCAAAAGTATTTGTTTTACATTATTAATCTAAATCGAATTTACCACACACAAACAGAAATGTGTGCACACACACAAATCTCCGCTGATTGTGGAATTTTTATTTGAAAAGGAAAAAACGGGGATAAAAGTCGTTATTCTGTAACGATAACTAACACGATTTAAATCGTCTAATAGGTTTGCAGTCCGTCCCATTTAAGTTAAGTCGTTGTAAAAGTTGTTACAGACGAAAAACTAGGATATTATTATTATTATTGCGTAGCGATGTATTACGAGTATTCAGTATATAATATGTGTCGTGAATTCCTCCGTCCCGACAGTGCAATTTAAACTTGTTCGAAACGTACGGACCGTATAAATAGTATTGTGTTGAAACATTTAAAAACAAAAAAAAAAAATAACATTTTTTTTTATTATTAATTTCAACGGGAACTATAAACGAGTGGAGGTACTTACGGTTTTGCGGGAATCCGAATGCCGAATGCAATAGAGTCGAAAATAAAATTAAACTTTCCAACAGCGCCATCGTAATAGCCGGTCGCGGACTATGCGAATACACTGCGAATTAATACGAATCGGTAGGTACGGTAAAAATTTCACGCAAACGGTATATACATAAGTCTGGTTGTAATTTATGCAACGAATGGCAGAGACAAGAAGAAGAAGAAAAAAAAAAATTTACAACAATAAGAAGTTGTATGCGCCTACCACCACCTACCAGCTATCTACTCAAAAATTTTCGCCAAAGATCATACATTCTGATATTATCAAAATTATTCAACGAAATATAAGAAAGAAATATATTTAAAAAAAAAAAAACGTTTTTGCCTCTACTCTAGACGTGTTTTTTTTACTGAAATGTAATCTATAATACGAAATAACCATTATTCAACGTGAAAATAACTCCTATCGGTCACGTACGGGTACGAGTTTTAGGTCAAGTATTTCGTCTTCAGTGCGGGACTTAGATGTTTTTTTTTTTATTTTTTTTTTTTTTAATTTTAATTTTACGCGAAGCACACCTCAACGGTTAAACTCGTCAGCTTCAATATTGTCAATTTATTTATGTACCGTCAAATTAATTACAAATCAAAATATATATTCGTTTTTAAATTTATCAAAACGTTGCGGTTTGATTGTTCAGTTTTAGGCATCTGTCCGGAATTCAATAGTAATCCGAAAATAATTGTGAGTAGGACATTTTTTTTTTTTTTTTTTTCATACTTTTTGTTGGTTTTTAACGCTTATTCGGATTATTTAGATTTTCTTTCTCCTCTGTTTTACGTTATAATATTTACTCTCGTTAGTTATAAATAAAAAAAAAAAAATAATAATAATCTTTGATTATTTTTTTTTTGCGCACCGGCACTGTCGGATGTAATACAATTTTAAATGGAAACATTTTATAATTCAATATATATTTGAATGTACTATTTGAATCACGACGCTGCCGGTTTGTGTAACAGAATATAATTGACGGTTTCTATGGACTTCTTACATAATTTATGGAAAAAAAAAAAATAATAATAATAAAATTCCACTCGATGGAATATTTTCGTTTTCAATATTTCAAACGATTACTACTCGATCCGGTTTTTCACCAGTCACACATTATATACGTCATATTACCTATAATTATCGTACAAAACACATTCATTTAAAATCAGTATATATTTTTGTTCAATACTACTTAACGTATCTGTTACCTTATCAAACGCTGTAAATATAATCAAATATTAATGTGCATAATTGTTCAGTACATTCGGAAGTAGTTGTTCGTCGTCGTCGAAACGCCCGAAACGGACTTAAACTTAGCAAACGATGATGATTTTTTTTTTTTTTTTTCATTCGTTCACTATTTTCATCTCTAGGATATCTTCACATTAATACCAGCAAATATGTTTTAGGCAAACCGTATAATATAATTTACAAAAAGTCCATATAACTGACTGCAACTTCATGCCATTTTTGTCCATGTTTAATATGTACGAGTTTTTACTGTACTGGTGGACATTTGGATAGATTAATGTGCTACATTCATGATATAATAGTAATATTATAATCTGAAATTTCGACCGGGTCCGGAAACATATCGCAAGAACAATTTTCATAAAATATATACTCTATGCGAAATATTGTTTTATACACCAGTACCGCGAAATATTTTTTTTTTTAAAACATATCGAACATTTCACAAAAACATTGATACATTAGAATAGTTTCGGGTACAAGTAGTTCCTTGTAGTGTTTTTTTTTTTTTTTTTTTTTTTTTTTTTTTTTTTTTTTTTTTTTTTTTTTTTTTTTAGTGGCTAAGATCTGAACAATTTCGAAATCGATAATTGAGAAACGTCCTTATCTACAGTAAATATAACGAAGAAAATTGCATTATTTCTATATATCCTTTTAAATAGTCGTCCATATTATTCGTAAATAAACTTTTTTTTTTATCTATTAAATTGTATAATTACTTGATATTCCATAAAAATAAAAAAAAAATAAAAATATATGAAAACTATAAAACCGAACTTATCACAATTGTATGTTTGAATTATTCCATAGAGTTCTGGAATTATGAAACGAATTTACAACATTTCGTGATTTTAAATTATGTTGTGTAATATAATCGCTAGAATCTGATTAACTCCGATTCATAATTTTTTTTTTTTTACAAAAATCGTAATTTTTCCGTGTAAACTCGTATCGTAACAAATACATTTCCATGCTATACTTACGCGTTTAGGCACTTGCGAACAATCAATTATCGCGGCAAGCATTTCCGTAAATCAAAACGCGGTTCGGTTAATGTCGATATTATTTAATAAATTATAGCATACTGGAAAAATGTTAAAAGGTGGCCACCATTTCTGGGTTTATATTTGCGACTTCCAATGTTTCGATACGGTTTTAAATATTTAACATTTTAATAAGACTTGGCCGAAAATGTTACTGCCGCGGAACAAATAAAACCGTAGGGCGTATTAAAATACGTATAATTATAAACAATCGATATTATTTCGTAAAAATAATATGTATTTTTAATATTTCAAAAAAAAAAAAAATATACAAACAATATATAACGATGGTGATTAACACGGGTTTGGGGGAGGGCGGGAAAGAAGAAAAAAAAAACCAATTGATTCGTTCGTCCAGTTCGACATAACATTAATTTAAATATTTAGCTGGGTTGATTATTCGAACGGTACGAGTTTTTAACCATGTACGATACTAAAAAACATATAAGTGTGGATGTTTTTTTTTTTATTAAAACATTAATTTTTATGTAGTCGAACCGTCGATCGGTACATTTCGGTTGTACAATAAGTGTAAAATAATTAAACGCACAACACAATGTTGTTAATCCTTTGCAAAGCTGTGCACTCAATGCTTTTTGTACGGCCGTAGGGTGCTTACATTATTATAACTTTCTGTATCGAAGTTGAAGTCCAAATATTGGGGATGCGTATATAATGGAATGCTCGCATGAACACGAGTGCTACGACCGTTCTAAATTTAATAATAATGAAAAATCGTTATTATACAATGCGCATTAACATACAAACGCTTATATTTTGGTATAAAAACAACGGTAACGAAATATTTACGTATTATCATTATCATTGGGCCACCTCTGATTAACTAACTAACTAGTTTTGATAAAAAAAAAAAAAAAAAAAAATCGGATCCCGTTTATATTCCATTAAATGGGTATCGAGCGGTAGGTTAGTTGAAAAGTATCATTTTCGTTAAGAGTAAAAAAAAAATAAAAAAGTGTCAACATTTTAGAAAACTTGCTCCGGCTCCTTGAATGACGGTTACGAGCATAGATATACCAAGAATGTTTTTTTTTTTTTTTTTTTATGATCATATTATTTTTTTTTTTTAAATACATACTTCAAATTATACACACAAATCTACGGGTCGAATTTTCACGACGAATACGCATTATTGACGGGATGAGACGTGGTAAATATTACTGTTTTACTGATCCCAGGGGAGTGTGTACCCACTACAATTAGATTTAGTCTTCGGTAAAACCTCGTGTGCTGTATCAAGATACTATCATGATCAGATAGATTATTATGGTATTTATCCAATACGGTATTATATGGTTTATCTCGTATGGTTACACGCAATATCAGAACGTCTTCGTATTAATGCGTTTTGTCTCTGGGCAGTTTCTATGACTTATAGATGGGCTACGGTGTCGGAAATTCCAAAACTTTCTGCAACACATTCAATATTAATATCGTTTTTCTCTAGTGGTTGTCGGCAGTAACATGAATATCGAACATGTCTATTCAGTGGCGGGCCGAGTAGGGCAAAGGCCCGCCACTGAAATATCCCGGCCCCGACTTCAATCATAATAATTTGTTCGTGATTCGTCGGCTAAAACCATACCGCTTATCAATAAACGCAGAATTATTATCAGGTGGTTTTTAGTTTTTAGTTAAACGTTCATATTGTCGTAAAACAATATTAACGCAGTTGTTGAACAATTCTAAATTTAAGTAATTAGATCATATTATTATTAATCGTGTTTTTTTTTTTTTTTTTTGTAGCAGAGTTACAATTGTTGGCCTCCTATTGAAATAGGTTCTAGGCCAAACCTAGAAAAATATCCTGGCGCTGTCATTGAACTCAATGTCTAACTAGACAAACGAATTTGTACAAAATTCATAGTCTTGATCTGTCTATGGTTAAGCGAGTTTTCAACAGGTCTTAATTTATGTAACCATAAAAACGTTGACTTTTAAATAACATAAACGTTATAGCTAATGTTGTTAGCTTTGGCTACAAAATTCGCGTGTTAACGCACCTGTCATAATTCGTGTTTTTATATCGTTACACGGTTTAAAGGTGGAAGTAAACATTGAGTGAGCATTTTTTTAATGTTGTTGTTTTATTATAAAAAAACCATGATTTTTTTTTTTTGAAGCATTCCGATTATTCGTAAAAAAAAAAAAAAAAACAAATTGTTTTAGATATTTCAGTGAATTACAGTGCAGGCCATTTTTAGTTCATTCATATTTAATAATTTGTATACAAAACACAACACGGATTTGTCAGTTTATCAATATTTCGTAATTATAACTTGGATAAAAACGACGAAAAACAACACATCAAAATTATATTTTATCGAATTATTAACGATTTATTTATTTTTTTATTCGATTTATACAGTATATTATTATACAATATATTACGAGCAATAATAAATTATTATTAGTTTTTCTGTACGTTTTTCGTAATTTTTCGATGTCTTAAAACCCAGCTAAGCGATTTTCTTCAAAGTTAGTTTTCGGACATAAAAAAAAAATCCATTCGTCCATCGGGTCTGCTTTTCGAGGGGAAATTCCGTTGAAGGTCATCAAAAAAAAATCCTATAATTTAAAATCATACCCTATATGATTATTAAATACACAACGTGCGGCAGAGCCCACTGACGAGTTTAATGAGGTCATTAGCCTGTGATAAGAAAAGAGCAGGCCTTAATGAGTGATATATTTTGAATTGTACGGTAATGCCGTTTTTATTCGTAATCGTGGTCTTGGACAGGTGTGCGTCGTGGTTTCGTCGTGCGTGCGTATCACGAAAATAATCGTTCTGCGATCGGTACACAAAGGGCTTCTGGTATACATTTCGGCGTTCCACGTGCCCGAATCTGTTCCTTCTGCTAACACTATCGAATTGCGGATACGGCGTTCGGAAGAAACTGGAAGTACCCCGAGTAGACATGGACACGGAGCACCCAGAACGGCAAGAACCCCCGAAAACGTGCAGTTGGTTATAGAGTCAATTGAGCGGTCACCAAGACGCTCAGCCCGGAAACACGGTGTAGCTTTGGAAATCTCAGACCGTTCTTTGTGGAGAATTCTTGGCGAAGATTTATCACGGCCGAAGAACATGATTTGGGAGATGTATGGTTTCAGCATGACGGAGCTACAGCGCACACAGCTAGAATTTCACTTGCTGTCTTGCGACAATTGTTCCCTGGGCGGTTAGTCTCTCTGATAGGAGACGTAGGCTGGCCAGCACGGTCCCCAGATTTAGGCATGTGTGACGTTTTCTTCTGGGGCTAACTTAAGGATAAGGTTTTCAGACATCGCCCATATACCGTAGAAGAAATTAAACAGAAAATCACCGTGGAAGTCGATGCCATACCGGTCGAAATGTGCCGAAAATCATATGAGAGCTTCAGAGATCGTCTACAACAGTGTATCAATGATGACGGCCGCCATCTTGGAGATGTTATTTTTAAAAATGGGATTGAATAGTGATTTAAATAAAAAAAAAAAAAACCTTTTCTCTAAGTTTTACTGTTCGATATTATAAAATCTCGTCAGTCGGCTCTGCCGCACCCTGTATATATATTTATAATCGGTGTGTACAGTGCATTATGCACAGTAGTTTTAAATTTCAATCGTTTGTCGTACCGTTAGAATTCAAATCAAATATTGAAAACATTCGTGTTTGGTTTTGTTTTGAATTTTTTTTTTTTTTTTTTTATTAGTATATACCTGTGTACACATACCATTGCATATTTGCTTTATAATTTAAATATTTAATCTAGCGTTCCGTTTATGATTTTCGCGTGATTTTTTTTTTTTTTTTTTGTTTTTACAAAATGTTATTCATTTTTATCGTTCAGCTATCAAATATTAAAACGACAAATATGCGTTCGTATTGTGAAATTTGTGTAACCACGTTGCTTACCGTATCTACAATTTTAATGATAATACTATAAGAACTTTATATAGTATGCGATTCGACATTTACGCGCGACTGGAAAAATGTAGTTTTACACAGTTTTTTTAATTACGAAAAAATCATTTTAATTTATTCCAATTAAGAAATAAAATATTATTCAAACGAAAAATAAAAAATGGTAAATCGTTTTCTCGGCGCGTACGTAGGTGAACTGGTACGTATTTTTAAAAAAAAAAGTCTCATTTATTAAATACGACAAAATCCGAAAATATACGAATTGTGACATCTAAGTCCAAATTAGGTTTCGCGTAATATATTGTAATTGTATGTAGCGGATTATCGCACTGAGCGGCCAACGTTTTATTCCGCGATTGCAAAATGATTGCAATGAATCTGCGGTTACTCGATAAAAAAAAAAAATACTGATTACCGGCACAAGTTCGTTTGATACTTTTTAGTTTAACCGACGGTTTAAGTACGCACATACCGCTCGTACTCACCTTAAATTTTCTTTTAGCGTATCCCGTGTGTTCTGCCGCAGAAAACAACTCGGCGTTCCGTTTAAAATCTATTGGCCGGAAGACATTCGGAGTCACTTTTGGCCCCCTCCCCCCCCCCCGAAAATATCCTAAACGGATTACAAAAGTAAAACGACCTTTAACAAACGACAAACATCGTTGACCCCCGGTACCGTAATAAAAGCGGGGAAAAGTTTTTAACAACTTTAGTCTATTATAGCCCATATCCAATATACGCTGTGGAAAATAAAGTTGTTCGGATAATTTTGTAACGTATAAATTCACGACCAATTCACGACTATTGACATTAAAAACGTCCAACGGCCTTGATATCTCGTTGGCAATAATATCGGATTGTCTAGAACAAATATAATAATTTGAATCTAGAAACTTTCGCTGGGATTCGGGACTACCAGAATTCCAGACGTTATATAGTGTACACGCCGTATTTAGAAATTATATTATTTAGTTATTATTTAAAACCACGGAAGAAAAAACGAAAGGATTTCTTTGTCGGGGTGTTTTTTTTTTTTTTTTTTTCGAGAGAGAGAGAGAGAGTGAGCGGTGCGGGTGAAATGCCTTTTTCCCCGCTAAATAAGTCGATGTGTAAAAACCATTAAACGAACTGCGATAAAAAACCGGAAAGGTACCATACGGTAGGGACACAATTTGTCAGAACTGCGGAAATATATTTTTACATATTTTTTTTTATTTGATCAAACCTAACTACAACTATAGCGTTGCAATGGTTTTGGTATTGTGCACCGTGGCAATTGCCATGCGTTTATTATATTTTCAACAGTGATTTAAGTAAATGCACGTACGATGCGATGTTCGAAAATCGAAAATTGTCCAAAATGAATATATATATATATATATATTTTTTAGTAGTATTTCATGTTATTAATTTTTTATTATTTTTTTTTTTTTTTTTGTTCGATAAACGACACTATAGTTAACCTGTAGTAGGCTGACCCCGTACGTAAAACACGAGTAACCCCAACTATCGACGGTATGAACAATACACGAAAACCGATGTGTTTCGCGACGATTTCGGAATAATAGTTTTTTATTTTACCGCGGGTATTGGCATTTTTGTAAAATCAATTCTATACAGGTACGTTATTTCTTGTTTTAATCGAATTCTCGATGTCCGTAAACGGTCATTGTTTCTCACGAAAAATCGTATAATGTTTATTGTAATTGGTTTTTTTTTTGCATTAAAATTTACAATAGGAAAAGAGCGATTTTTATTTGATTTTTTCATCGCGAAAAAAATAATTCCCCGCCGCGGTTCGTGATTGACGCGATCCGGGAACGCGTTCGCGTCTGAATTCCATTACAACAATATCACGTATAATAATTATTATTAACCGTATAAAATACTATAATACAATTAAGATGATACGCAAATAATTAGTTTTCTCGGTCGAACGTATTTACAGCACCAGCGCCCGGGCGCCGTATACATAATTATACGTATTGTTGTAAGTTTATAATTTATTACGAACCGGCTGTACGGTTTTAATTTAATTACCCCGGTAGGTTATTATATTATAGCAAAAGCTGCCCGTCCTCCCCCCCGAAGAAAAAAAAAAAAAAAAAAAAAAAAAAAACTATCGACAAACTCAACGTGTATTATTATTCGATTTTCTATCGCGGCGTGTCTATTATGGCCTAGGCGCGCACGCACACCATAATAGGCCCGCGAGTATGGTAAACGCGTCGGATCGTTTTCGTTGCGTCCGCAAAGTTTTAGACGTAATAATAGACGAAAATGTACGCGAAAATTCATTATTTACGTTTACTTTCGTAAATTCCGGCTCAATTTACCCAACGTGTAAAACGTAATTCTGTACGCGCATTGTAATATTTACGTCGGTTTTTTTAATAAATTGAAAAATTGTTTCCGCGGAGTGATCAGGATCGTGCAATACACGAGCGGACGGATAAAAGAACCTCCCAGAACCGGATAAAAAAAACATAAAAAAAAAAAATATACCGAGACTTTTATAGACATAATGGCCACGATAAACACGTCGTAGAAATTGTAATGCGCGATTAAACGCTAAAATAAACGATAATCACGGAAACGATTTTAGCGTACGAATGTTTGGGTACCTGGTTCTAAAAAAAAAAAAAAAAAGAGTAAAACTAAAAGTATCTACACTACATACAGATACATCGGTACATGTATATGTCTTGTTTCTACTGAATATAGTTGACATAAGAATGTCGATGTCAATTTGGTGTTAGAAACGAGGAGACGAGGATTAAACTGTAGGTAACTTTTTTAACACGTGTAAAAAATAAACAAGTTTCAAAGACAGGAATTATTTATTTATTTATTTTTCAATGACAGCAATTATTTTTATTGAGTATACATTTTTCTAAATTTTTAAATGGAAGACGCGGTGACACTAATCGTTCAGAGATAGGATCGGACGGAAATGGAGGATAACAAAAACCGTAGCAAAACGGGGAACTTTGTTACCGAGCAGAGTTTTGTAACAAGTATTGCACACGCTCATATTATGAGAATCTAAGTGTGGGTATTTTTTGAGCAAAAAATCTACGGCTTTCTGGGGACCGTGCATCATATCTTTCTCGAACCAAAGGCGATCGCAAACAGCGCAGGAAACGCCGAATTTGTATTGGATAAAACGAAAATTGAATTCGTTATCAGCGACGGGAAATTCGTCAATACAGACATTTCGGTTATCGGAATGACGATTTTGTGCTTGTTCTTTAAACGATCGTCGCGGTAACATTCTCGGTGTCGGACGAATTAACAGAATGACCCCCAGCCATAAGACATATACGAGGTGCGACAATAAAATAACGAGACTTTCTAAATATAACCTAAACTATTAACGTTATCTATAAAACGATTATTGAAATATGATTAGAAAACACTTATCTAAAAGTACTATGATCACTGATGGCATCGATTCATTTTCTTATACGTTAGTAGCCTTGTTATTAGTGCGAGTTCGACTATACTGCCGACAAATGTTAGATATAAAAATCGAACAACATGTGTTAAAATTAAATTTCTACGTTAAATTAAAAAAAAACTGCCGCGGAATCGTTTCGTATGTTATGTGAAGTTAATGGTGAAGAATGTTTATCGAGAGCTCGTGTTTTTGAATGGCACAAACGGTTTTGTAGTGGAAGGGAGGACGTCGAAGACGATGATCGTTCTGGACGTCCTACCACGTCTTCAACAAACGAAAACGTTGAAAAAATCGACAAAATTAATTAATCAATATTATTATAAAGAGTTATTAATTAAATTAAGAGAACGTGTCAGAAAGAAGCGACCAGATCTATGGAAAAATGGCTGGGTTCTTCACCAAGACAATGCTCCAGCTCACAGTGCATTTTCAATTCAACGTTTTTTAACTGAAAAAAAAATTTCTGTACTTCAACATCCCCCGTACTCGCCAGACCTTGCTCCTTTTGTGACTTCTTCTTATTTCCTTCTTATTTCTTTTCCCATTTTCAAACAGTTAATGACGTAAAAATGAAAACGGCAGAACTTCTAAAAGGGCTGAATGAAAGCAATTGGCAACACTGTTTTCAAGAATGGCAGCGACGTATGCAACAGTGTATTTTGATGCTGAGGGAAGGTACTTTGAAGGTGATAATCATTAAATTATAACATTTTTAAAATAAACAAATTTTATTCAAAATGTCTCGTTATTTTATTGTCGCACCTCGTACATGTAAAAATAAAAAAATCGTATAGTTTCAGTTTTAACACAAACGGAATACGATCAAGACGTATTTTCTAACTGATTTCCGTGTACGTTTAACATTTTATTAGTACAATAAATTATTGTTATTACAGTGACCGCGATTTCGTCATTTTTTTTTTTTTTTTTTTAGTGAAAATGTAAGTATTTTTCAGTCTATAATTATCGTTTATCAGAACCTACGACGGTAGCGGGACATATTGATCCGTTTTGAAAGTAAAAATTAAATTTTCTAACCGGATCAAATCGTTCCCGGGGACAGTTTTATCGGTTTTGTCGCCACCCCGCGGACGTATTACACAAAAGCGGTTACGGCGAAACGGATCAAAACGTCCCCTTGAAAAAATCGGATCAAAATTTAAGTTTTTTCACCTCCTCCGCCCTTAGAAAAAAAAAAGACCCGGAAGGAAATGTCAATTTTTTTTTTTTTTTTTTTTGTGATTATTTACACATTTATTTTTAGTATTACGTTTACGTTTTGCGTACGCTGTGATTTAAATACGTCGTTGGACGCGTTTTAGTTTGTGACAAGCGCTCGCGACATATTATTGCAATAGTTAAGTTCGTACAAAATTTATTCGGTAAATGTTTTTTTTTTTTTTTTTTTAAACATACATAAAGAACACAATACGAGAACATTGTCGATTGTTCTTGGGTCTAACAACAGTTTACCGTTCGATTGGGTATTGCGGAAGTAAAACGTTTAACGTTACACGACCGCGGTCAATTCGTATATACAAGGGTTTATATATATTTTTTTATTATTTTTTTTTTATTATAATTTCCGAAAGGTAAATCGTATTCGTTAAAATATTATATTTGGTCGGGCGTCTACCGGTTTTTCGTCAATTGGGCATTTGGTTTCGTCGTATAATTTCAGTACCCGTACGCTATTATTTTGTTCGTATTTTATCGTGTTATTGTTGTTCGGCGGCGTCCGGGGGGTGTATTCGATATAAAAAAAAAGAAAAAATAAACAATTTTCTTTCTGTTTTTTTTTTTCTTTCCAGTCAGTCGTGGATATTGTTTCGGACGGCGGGGATTCCGAATCCGTTCGGTGGTCCCACACAATAATTCTTTGCCGCACAACCCCCGCCCGTCACATTGAAACGCACCTCGTCACGATCGCGGGCGTATAATTTTTTATTCGTATCTGTTGATATTCCGTCGGCGGCATTCTAATAAACCCGCGTATACATAATAAAAAAAAAAAAATATTCGTTTTGTTATTCTTTCTGGGGTGGTGGGGTTTTTTTTTTCTTCTTTTCTTCTATACCTTGTTCGGCACTCGTCGAACGCCCGCCTCCCGCATCCCCCGACACACTGGAGACGACGTACCGCCGTTGTTCCCGTAGCACAAAAACTTATAAAGACGTCAGACGGAATCGAAATATTTGAACGGCGTTTTTTTTTTAATTTTTTTTGTCCATATTATTTCGTTCGTGTAGGAGGTGTTCGCGGTGGCCGGGCGATGTTTTACGATCGCCGGGCGACGCGATTCTGGTCGGCCGTCGCACACGCGTAACCGATAATCGAACGAACGGTTTGGTTCTGGGACGGAATCCCGGCGTCGCGTCCGGTACATTTCGTTTACAGTCCACATCGGTTTACCGGCGTTGCGATTTCTTATGCGGTACTTATGGAAATATCATAGTGACCAACGTTAGTAACACGGGTGTGTGTGTGCGGCACGAATCGCAAGGGAACGGAAATTTAAACAATTTTATCTTGCGCGTATTCGGCATAGTATTTTTTTTTATTAGATTTTAATGCCGTTTCTGGACTTTTTGTGATATCCTTACGGGTTTTCAATCGAAATCGGTCACAATTTGTCCAATACGGTTATCATAAATAATTACTTATATTATATCAAAATTAAAATCTAAATATTTTTTTATTATTAAAACAATAACACCGTGCGCATAATAATAATAATAATAACAACAACAACGTGTTTTTTGATTATCACGAATTCATAAATCGACAAACGATTAATGATAAATTACTAATAAATAACAATTGTCGGTTTTTGCTTTTGTTTTTTTGTTTTTTATTTTTATTGCATGTTTTTCACGCGTTTATTACTCATTATTACGGTAATATTCATGATTTATAGCGTATATTTATGCGATTTTAAGCGCTATAAATTCCCAACCATGTTACTTACCATATGAACAATGATATAGGTGACGAAATGATAAGTTAATCATTAAACAGAGTACTCGTACACTTATCGTTTAAGTACCGACAGGTGTTGAGACTATAATGACAAATAAAACAAACCTACGAATCCGTAGACAAAGCGAACCGTGCGAAGTAATATTTTTTTAAAACATCCGTCGTACTTAATAGACACCGTGGCCATTGTTGTTGGTAGGAACCCTGGATGGTTGGGTATTAAGTGCAATAAAATTTATTTATAAAATTTAACCTAACCTAACGCACCGCTAAATCATCGATAACGAAAAAAAATTCTCAGCGAACGTGCGTTTAGGATAATTTACAATTGTTCGTGTTATTGATCAATTTTTAATATAAAACACAAAACGCCGGTAAATATAAATTGCAACAATATTATCACTGTTCTACAAAGGTAAAACCAAAAAAAAAAAAAACTAGAAAATTACACATATCTGTTATGATATTATAAATAACTTAGTAATGTCAACATATTTTCAACCACGTCTAAAATGTAATAATATTCACAGAGAAATCGTCGGGTCTCTATGATTATTTTTTACTGAATCACGACACAAAAACAAAATCGAAAATAACATAAACCCCTTATTGCGTAAATATTCCCGTTTTTCCGACATTTGTCCCCAAATTTCTCCCTACTATTAAGAGAACTACAAGAACATAAGAAAATAACTTTCTCCATACACTTGCTAGATTTAAAATGCTACAAAGAAAGTTTCTATAAAGTTTTTGATTGAACTAAGATTTCTGGTATAAAAGTTGTTCACAGACAGAAAAAAAAAAAATGAATACAAAAATCACAAATCGCAGTTAAACCAATGCATTGGCTCGCTACGCTCAGAATCTATAAACTATGTTTCTTATTAAGTTTTATGTCCATAATATTTTACACTCCTATTAAGTTCCGAAATGTTTTTTTACTTATGCATAATAATACATTTTCTACTAGATAATGTGCATTTGAATTTATTACTTCACCATAAACGCTATTTCTGTTTAGGGTTATGCCATGTAGTCGTTTCTAAAATCGTAATATATAAATTTCACATCTCACTAAGGTAAATCAGTATTGTTGTTCTTTTTTTTTTTTTTTTTTTTTTTTTTTTTTTAAATTTGATTTTATTGTGGTTTTAAAACGAAAAGATGCATATCGGAATATTACATTCGTATACGTCGTATTATATCGGATAATAGATGTGTAAATTCAAACAGTCGTAAACGTTATTTTTCCATTGCTTTTACGAAAATAGATGGGCAGACGAGATTGAAAAGGAATGACAAATGTGATAATCAATCAAATGGATAAAAGCTAAGGGTAAATATATGACGTTAGGTATAAAGGAAATATACAAAAAAAAATAAAAAAAAAATAAAAATAATAATGCGCACAAATTACCCCGCGATAATCGTGTGTATGTGTTAGCTGCAGGATTCTCGTCAGAAACGAAAACAACATTGACAAATTCCCTGCATGTGTGCACAATAATAAAATATATATATATATATTATTTTTGATTACGTTTTTAAAATTTATTAATTTCTATATTCGTTTTCGAATGTATAAGGCGGATAAAAAAAAAAAAAAATAAAAAAATAAAAAAATTATATGAATAATATGAATGTTGTGGGAAAAAAATGTTTAATAATTTGAAATTATATTTTGTACATTGGACAGGTTTTTCAGTGCGAAATAAAAAAAAATATGTATACATATATATATATTCGTCTTGCAATATTCTCAAGGCTGGGAATTAACAAGTTAAAAGTTAATAGTTCAGTTAACTGTATCGTAGCTTATAAACTTAGAATTTTGGTAACTAAATTTGGAATTTTTTTTTTTCACATTAACTGATTAAATAACGAGCTCGTTTTGAATTATATCACGTTACGTTAAATTCAATTTCTATTAATTTTAACACAATCATTTTCACGTTTATTCTATTACACTAACCATCGAATAACTGTTTGTGTAGTTCGGAGTTTGAAATATTTATTTCACAAAGATTATCAAAAGCCTAGATTTTAGGTTTAGTAATGTTCACGTGAAACTAACTGATAAAAACACACACACAAAAAAAAAAAATTTAAAAAGTTTATTCAATCTAATATGTTAATTACATTATTAAATCGAATGTTAAGGTGATTATTTGTCAATTTATTTTCATTTCGCTTCACTTAACCGAAATAATATTATTAATTTACCTGAAGTAATATAAGTCCGATACACGAATAATATTTATTATTGTATCGTTCATAAGATTTTTAAAATCATTGAAACCGACACTTTAGGCATATATATTTATACATAAATAATTTTGATTTTCTATAAGGAGAATCATTTTTTCTTGATTAACGTAAATTGAAAATGCTCGGTTAGCCGATTTAAGTTTAAAAATTGAGTTTTCCGAAAGTATTTTTGCAGTTGGTATAATAATATGGATTATAATATTGTCTTTGCGGGGTGATAAAATTTTTGTTAATAACCAACGTGTCTCGTGTATCGATGGCCAATGCGTTTTGTTGATATTCAGGCAAGGCCGGACAAGTCAACCGATTTGTTTCATTAGTTATTCTTACAAATTTTGCTTTGCTTAAGATAAATTTCCTTAACAAAAAAAAAAAAAAAAAAAAAAAAAAAAAAAAAAAAAAAAAAAAAAAAAAAAAAAAAAAAAAAACAACAACAAATGAAACTAAGCCAAATCAAAATTGATTCGAAAATATCATTGCGAATTTCAGTAACTAAGGTACGTTGAATATTTTCGGGCAAATAGTTACTTGAGTTAATTTAAAAGTTATTTTATTTTTTAACTGCCCGTTACCACACGCATAAACGTATTTTCTATTGTAATATTTGGACATACATAGACTCACTGTGCAGGTTTGCTAAACTAACGTGTTGGATATTCGAGTAAAAATACGTATTTTTCATTGGACAATAAACGGAAAATAAAAAACCTATGGCATTCATTAAAATCAAACTAAGTAATTTGCTAATATTGTATTTTTTTGAACTTCCTAATCTATCGAAAATAAAAGTAGCTTGTGACTTAACTTTTATCGTTTTAACTAGTTACTGTCCATCGTTGTTTAAAGACTATGTCTCTTTTTATTTACATTTATTCATTTTTACAATAATAATAATACACTTTATCATTAGGCCAGAGGAATGGCAGCATTCGCATATTTGTTTTACACAATCGAAAAAGATAGCCGAGTAAGAAACAAATAGTCTTTATGTTAAGACATGAGGCTAGATTTCTAATTTTGTTTTGTATATAAATGCATATTTTGAGTTTTTTTTATTATTATTATTATTATTTTTTTAGAGCGTATTTCTTGCATTTTATACTTATTGAGAAATATTTAATGCAATTAATAATTTTCTCAATAATTGAACCGTCGACGTTTTTTATTTCGTTTAATAACAAAACCAAAAATTGTTGAATTTAAATTAATTTTTATCGTATAATAAAACGACCGTTGACTGTTCGTGGGACGCACGTTTTTCCTAGAAACGCAATTTGATTCTAAAAGCGATATAAATGTAACTAATAAAACTCTGACTAAATCGTAAAAAAAAAAGCACTTATATTTAAAATACGATTTTATTGACAATTTTGTTAAAAAAAAAAAAAAAAATATTGATTTATATATTTTTAATTGGGATCGCTGGAATAAAAACCTAACCGATCGTACGTTTAGTGTATAGGATAATTGGGTTTTTAAGCGCAAACGTTTTTTTTTTTCCGTACTACAAATCCTCCGTTGTGTTAACGACGTCCAAAAACATTCAAGACACGTATACGAATCGTTTGAAATTTAAAACGATTTCCCGTATATATCCCGGATTTATCCCCGGTCACGATTTACTCGGCGACGATTGTTATTAAATAACAACGCGGACAATATTCGTCTAGAAGAAATATCTAGTTAAGAGTCTAAAAATATATAAGAAATCAATCACGTTGCGCAAGGCGGCCATTGCGTCCGTACCGGTGCGAGATTGGTCTTTAGGCGTTCGCGGTCGTGTAAGGTAACGTATTGCGCTCGAAGAAAAAAAAAAAAAAAAAAACGTACACTCGCCAGGGATTGTCCGGACGATTCGGAGTGGTTTTTTTTTTTTTTTTTTTTTATATACGATTCCGATTTAGAAAATCCGACATCAATCATCCATCGGTACGGCGGCGCGCGGTATAAACAATATTTACACGGGTAATTCGTATGATTTACGAGTGAAACGCTGCGCGGCGCGCAATGAGGGTGGTCCGCGACGAAAAAAAAAAAAAAAAAAAAAAACAGATTAATAATTTTACTGTAATTCCGTTCGTCCCGTCGTTATATATATATATATATATAAATATCGTTCGGACTATAGGCACGCGCGTGACATTTACTACCCAATCGTTATTCAACAGTTAACTAGATCTCGTTTTGCGGTAACACATGGCCAACGGGCACCGTCACGGCGGCAATAACGTCGGCCGGCGTAGTAAATATTATACGATTATAATTTATCGTGACACGCGTAATGGATACGGTAGTCGGCTGCACCACAGTGAGTGGTGTCCGTCCGTCCGTCCGTCCAATCGGTAAATCGGAAAACTCCGCAAACCGAACCGAAACGCTCAGGTCGGACCCGCCGGACAAAAAACGTCTACGCGCGGATTGGAAGAAAACACCGGGCGCCCCGCAGAGCCCGCTGACGGGTTCAACGAGGAGGCCATTATTAGTCCTGCGACGAGATTAAGAGCAGGCCGCAATATTTTGCAATTGTACGGTAACGCCGTTTTTATTCGTAATCGTGGTCTTGCACCACGATTACGAATAAAAATAATAATTCACGAAAATAATCGTTCTGCGATCGGTACACAAAAGGGCTTCCGGTATACATTTCGGCGTTCCGCGTGCCCGTAATCTGTTCGTTCTGCTAACACTGTCGAATTGCGGATACGGCGTTCGGTAGAAACTCGAAGTACCCCGAGTAGACTTGGACACGGAGCACCCAGGACGGCAAGGACCCCAGAAAACGTGCAGTTGTTTAGAGAGCCAATTATAATCAACATTATCAATGCGAATTAATTTAACACCAAACAATTTAATAAGTACCTTGACAAAATTTCTACCATTATCAGTTTTGGCTGCGATTACCTATAAAAGAATAAGTAAAATATTAACACTATATCTATAAATCAGGGGTGGCCAACCCAAATGATCATTAGAGCCAATTTCAAAATACATCATAATGTCACAATCCACATACTAAATTATACATATTTTGTGTAGTTTTTAATTGTGACTTGAATTCCTTGAGCTTCAATTATTTCAATTCATTATCGAATTAAAAATATTAGTTATGTTATGATTCGTTGTGACTGCCTCAGCCCGGAAACACGCTGTGGCTTTGGGAATCTCAGACCGTTATTTGAAGAGAATTCTTCTTCTGGCTGGCCAGCGCGGTCCCCAGATTTAAGCGTGTGTGATTTTTTCCTCTGGGGCTACCTTAAGGATATGGTTTTCAGGCATCGCCCGCATACCATAGAAGAAATCAAACAGAAAATCACCGTGGAAGTCGAGGCCATACCAGTCGAAATGTGCCGAAAATCATATGAGAGCTTCAGAGATCGTCTACAATGATGAACGGCCGCCATCTTGGAGATATAATTTTCAAAAAATAATTTTTAAAAATGGGATTGAATACTGAATTAAATAATAAAAAAAAACCTTTTCTCTAAGTTTTACTGTTCGTTATTTATAGCTTATCAAAACTCGTCAGCTGCTCTGCCGCACCCTGTACAACACGTGTTTCGGTATGTCATCGATAATTCGGGACACACTTTACAATTCGATCTATTCTTCTTCGGACCCGAACGCATCCTATAATTCAAATTTCTTTTTTCTACATAAGCTCAAATGAATGTATTCATACGAGTACGGATAAAGAACCCGACGGACGTACACGTAATCAAATTTATGTCGACGGTGATAAAATATTATCGTAGTTTATGGTAAATTCAATTTCATTTTTCGACTTTAATCGTATCGTTTAATGTTTCTCATCAAAAAAAAAAAAAAAAACAACCCTCTGCAATAGGCAAACTGTTTTTTTTTTCTTTTTCAATTTTAAATCGAGTAAAACGTAGTCAGTCAGAATACGGGTCCCGTAAAGTACAAGTGTTTATCGCTCGTTGAAAAAAAAAAAAAGTAAAAAAAAATAATGTGATCGCGTCATTTGAAGCTGGTGAAAATTAAAAGATGTTACTCGACGTTTTTGTATCGCAATTTCTACGCTTTGGTCTCTACTCAAACAAAATTACCATCTCACTACATTGACACCTTACACATCGAGGACGAGACAGAGAAAACGCGTTTACCCTGAGCCGGAAGAATGTCTAATGGCCTGATTTACTCAATGCAGGCAGAATAATTTTCCGATAACAAGGGCAATTCTAAAAGAAAAAGCGGATTAGATTGCTACCAGCATTGGTAGGTATCACTAATTTTAAAGCTAGTTTTAAAACGCCATGATTTGACATTCATTAGTATCCTCGGATAGAGAGCAAATGTTGACGCCAAGAATTTCACTAGACTGGAAGAATGTGTTAACCAGCTTTCGGATGATTATGAGGCTAAGGACACTTTTAAAGGCCGATGAGACCAGGGTTTTTTACAAGTGTTTACCGGATTGCGTTTATTTTCTCCCATCGATTATTCGACCACTCGGTAAATCGAAAACCTCCATAAATTGAATTTTTAACTAGGTCCTCTGAATTTCGAATTATCGAGTGATTACTGTACTCGAATTAAATATTACGACGGCAAGGACCGCATAATAAATATTTTCCCAGGGCCTGTACGGATCAGGGGCTAACCTACTGGATATAATTATCGATTTAATTTAAATTATTCCCTAAACTTGAAGAACACCAAGAAAAGTATACACTGACAATGGCACAAGGGCTAAAAAAAATTGGACGGATACCTCAGGAATCTTATCCATTGCAAATGATATCACTGCAAGCATTAATTTCGAAGAAGATATTGAGGAAGAATTTGCAGAATATAAGGCTAGAAAAAAAAAATTACAAAAAATTTTGAAGATTCTGTTATACATTCAAATGTATTTAATTTAATTTGCTATTGAGTATTGACTAGACAGTATACTAATCATAATAAAAATATACAATTTATAATAATAGGATGTTTTTTTATTCCTTTTGTCCCGGGCCTCGAAAACCATTTCGATAACAAATTTCGAAATCTACGGCCGCGTACTTTTGAACGCGGGCGCCCTGCGGTCTTAAGGAAATTAGCGGCCCTCTCAAGTTAAGATTAAATAATTTTTTTTTTTTTTTTTACTCAGAGTGAAAAACAAATTCGTTTAAAATTAATTTTTATAATAATTTGAATTAAAAAAACTATGATATCTTAACTCTGATGGCGTCCATGAAACATCGGTGCCCCGGGCGGTCGTCCAGCTCGCACAGCCTGAACGACCCAGAACAAAAACGGTCGGACAAAAAGGCATATGACAGGCATTTGTATATGAGCGGAAATTGATTTTGAAAAAAAAAAAAAAAAAAATTATTAAACTCAATTAAACACGCGTTGTTCAATTGTTTATTGGTGTATATTTTTTTAATTTTATAACATTGTAAGCCAATCTTAAAAATGTATGACTATGTAAAGCAGCGTTAATTTTTTTTTTATTGCAGTAACACATTCGACCGACTAAGCGGAACACCGATAAGGAAGAGTTGTCCGAACTTATCATCCAAGACCAACTGTCTGTGACTGTATACGAAATAAGGGTGAGCGTTTTTTTTTTTTTTTTAAAAAAAATATTGTAAACAAGATTCCATCATCATTATATCGTCATTTTTTATTATGAGCTTCGGGAAACGCACGCCATTCAAATAATCTTGATGCTTTTTAGTCTTAATTTAAATTGTAATTTTTACCGATAATAATAATTTATAATTTCGTTCGAGTGCTGCGCAATATATCATTTAGAATCGGGCATTTTTATTTAATTTTATTCTGCACGTTTTGTGAAATTTTTTAAGAAAAAAAAAAAAAGCTTTAAAACGTCTATTTTATAATTACAGAATAAATAATAAATCGATTTTTCCGATTTTGTTATGTGCGGTACTCATCCAAGTACAATTAAGTCGGGGTATTCATCCGTAGTAGTGTACGGATTACAAAAAATAACAATATTATATTTATTTATATACTAATTATGAGCGTTAAAAAACTTGACCAAAAAAAAAAAAAAAAAAAATCAATCCGTTAATTAATTTACTATATCGTTTAAAATGTTTCACGACTCCGATACGTACGGGTCTGTTCGAAAAGTACCCGGACATATTTCAAACAAAACACCAAGTCGCTATCTTATCTAAGTTTAATATTACACGTGTTGAAATCTGGACAGTTTTTTCCCGTTCGCCGTTTTCGACATGTCCGAAATTAACGAAAAACGCACGCGCATCAAGTTTTGCTTGAAACCTGGTAAAAATGATGCAACGGAAACGATAATAACAGCTTTTGGGGATGGTTCCCATGACTTTCGAGTGTTTTAAACGTATCAGGGACAGTCGGCGGGGTCAACTGAAGACGATCCACGTTCCGGGAGACCGTCGACGGTCATCCAGAAACGATGGCGTGGCGACAATTTGCGAAAAAATACGAAATGGCCGCCGATTAACCTATCGTGAGTTAAAAAAGCGAATCTCAATCGAGTCTTGTCGTGAAATTCTACAGTAAAAATGTACAGATTAGAAGGGTCGCGCTGCCGAAATTCGTTCCGCTCTTGTTCACCACGACAATGCACCGGCACATTTAGCGCTGTCGATTCGTGAATTTTTGGCTGATAAAAAAATTGCAGTGGTCCCCCGGACTCTCCCAATTCTCCAGATCAGGCCCCGTGTGATTTCGTTTTTCTTTTCCCAAGACTAAAATCTGCGCCTTAAGGACAAAATGTAGAGGAAATTAATGCGAACGCGGCAACAGAACTCATAGCTTTAACTTTGGAACAGTTCCAGAGGACTTTTGAAAAATGCCATATCACTGCATATCGTCCTTATGATAGTATTTTGAAGGAGATATACTTAGATAATATGTATCTTTATTTTTGCAATTATTAAATATAAAATCCCGGTACTTTTTGAACAGATCTCGTATATTAAAGATAATAAAGTATGTAGTGAACTTATCTGTTCATACATAATGTACAATCACTGTACAAAATGAATAAAATTATTTAATAATAATAAAATAATAAGATTATGCCTGTTCCGAATATATTATTAAAGTTTTCGTCTTAAAAAATACGCGGGATAATAATAAAATTTAATTTTTTTTTTAGGATGTAAAAATTTTTATCCGCATATTATTATTATTATAATCGTGCGCATTCGTAATTCTTCGAACGGACATTTTGTTCGGGTTCATATTATACTCGTAATAATTATACTTATGAATTCAAGTTGAATATTTTTTTTTTTTTTTTAATTTTCCCATACATTACGTAATAATAATATTGCGTTATAACAATTTTCGTTTACGATCTTATACGACGAACGGATTTTAATTTAATCCGTCCATAAATTTATTAGCCCTGTATGATAATATGTAAAAAAAAAAAAATAATAATAATATAACTAACTGTTTATTCGTTGATAAATCTATATGAGTTTTTTTTTTTTTTATTATTATTATTTTTAAGTTCAGTCTATCGGAGTCGAGGTTTCTATGCGTATCGAGATTTATGTGCCTCGCGATAGTAATAATAATAACGGTGCGAGTTTACATACATTGGCGCACGAATTTTTCCGCTCGATTTCGATTTTAATTTTAGATGTACAATATCGACGGCGATGTTAACCGATGATAAAATTCACGAATTCAAAACGGAATTTACCGGAGCGGATTGCGGTGTGGGATGGGGAGGGAATGTATTATTTAATTTAAAAATTAAATTCGTATTTATTATGATGATAATATAAAGGGTTGCATATCGATATATTTGCTTACAGATCAATAGTTTTGATCGATCAAAATTTTTTTTATATTGTCTTTGTAACTGAGGTTTTCCCAATAACAAATTTATATATATATATATATATATATATTTTTTTTTTATATATATAAAATCAATATAGAATTTAACGATATAACACGACGGTTTTTTTTTTTTTTAATTGAATTACGGCCCACGCAATTAATTTGCGTATAATATAAAACGCGTTTGTAATAATATTCCGTATTTATCCACAGTGTCGTTCAGGCGTTAGGTCTTATGCAAGCGGAAATTATTTTTAAGTCTCTTTATCAATCGTTTGATAAAATCAGTGTCGTATTTACCACTCGTTTTCAGTGGTAGGGGCTGGATGGGGGTGTGCATCGATACTTTTTAGTCAACTAAATCCACCCGAATCGTACGGAGCTCATCGCCGGGCGGGTGGGGCGATCTTGGGGAAATTAGCGTCCTGGCCAAGGTAAATATACGCGCCCTATCGAGGTTGAGTGTAATTTACACAGAGTGAAAAACAAATTGTTTTCTTTTTTTTAATAATTTGAATAAAAAAAAAAAAACTATTATCGCCCAGATCGCCCGCCCCTTAATACCCGCCCTGCTCATCGACAATATTATGCGTGTGTGTGTATAACATAATCAAATTTAATCCATTTGAAAACCATCAACAATCGAATTAAATATGTTAAACGTTGGAATATCAATAATATAATTATTTTAATCGTCGTACAGACCTCCGGTACGGTGGGCGATTCTCAGATATACGTCGCATATGCGTTTCTGGATACAAAAACAGTAGAAAATATTTGTAATATTGTATAAAATTGCACGCTATTAGAGTGTAATGCGATCAATGAAAAGCAATTTAATTGTTTTTTAAAAGTGTAGTGGTTAATGTACATTTCCCGTAGGCCTACTCAAAACTTTAAAGAAAAAAAAAGAAAATAATAATAAAAAGTTCGTTGGTTTCTCGAGTACGTACCCTTTTATTAATATTAAATTATTTAGATTGAAATTACTGCAGGTATTGTTCTTCTCACGCTAGGTATTTTTTTTTTTAAATGTATTAAATTTTAATAACCAATCACGGGGACGAGGCAATATCAGTTGATCGATATTGGCATATACAGGATGTCCCACGTATGTATACCCATTGCGGTACCTCCTGAAATAATGATTACAATAGAATTCTGTTTTTTATATAACACTACAAATATTCATATTCGAATTACACTTATGTGTTATTATGAACAATTTTTAAAAATTACTTTTTATTTTGTTATTTTCGATAAATTTTAAAGAAAGATGCTCTTACGGAATGCATTCGTCTGTAAAATGTTGACGTTTCAACTTTTAATTTTCATTAACCTCGTGATTTTTAATTTTTAATGTTTTTAGTTTACAGAAAAATACTCTATATCGTAATAGTAGTGTTTTTTTTTTTAATTATCTCATCTTTTTTTCTGGTTAATTTTGTTTATCAAAACACTATTTTCATTAATACATTTGTTTTTTTCTGTTAACTAAAAAAACAATATTACAAAATCGCCGAGAAGAATATACTCGATTAAATGGCTATCTTCAATGTTTTAGAAAAAACAAGTTTTTTTTTTTTACATTTTTCACTAAAGCGTATAGATTCAATTGAATATTGAATATTTTTTTAGTCCTTATCCCAGTGATTCGTATAAAGAAACAAAATTTGATTATTATCATAATCTCAGGAGATATGGCAACGGGTGCAATATCTTCGTGGCACACCCTGTGTATATATTTTATAGATTTCTATTTTAATAGTAGTATTTTTTTTTTTTTTTTTTCTAGTAAATAAAATGAATTGTAATACATTCCAAAAAATATAACTGTTCGATATAATTACAAAAATCGCTTAGCATTTGAACCAAATTAAAATACTTAAAACGGTTTTGGATATTTTTTTTAATAATTTGTAAAAAAAAAAAATAAATAATAATAATAATAATAATAGTAGTTAATTTACGCGGTGATAAATGATTTTTTTTTTTTTTTTTCTAACAAAGTTTTACAAAATAATTTTTCAAGAATTTTAAATACTTATTGACCGCTACGGGATCGTAGATAGAACATTATCCGATAGATAATTTCTAATATTTACAGAATGAAATATTTCAAATTCCTTCGTTGTTATTAATTTTATTATTGAAATCGGTTTATTTTTTTAATATATTTTTTTTTTTTTTTTTTTTTTACCTCTTCCGGTTAATTATCACTGACGGGCGAGAGCACGTGAACGAACAATGCGATATCTGAATAATTTTCAAATTCCGTTAATGTGCCGCGACACGAGCGCGTTTCAAACGGCGCATAATCGAACGCGAGTTATTTCGGCGGCCAGGTTTACAACACGATAAAACAATATAATAGTTTGTGCACCTGTACGGAAACGAACGACAACTTTTCGACAAAAAATCCCATCGGGATGGATTTGCATTCTTATCGTGCCGTTGTTATCGTCGGACGCGAAATCGCGGCCGTACCGCGTAGCCCGCCCGCGCGGGCATTCCACACGGAATAATTCAAGTTTTAGAGCCCATAAATGTCCCGGGTCTATCCCGTTGTAAATCTCAGCGTCTATTTATCGTGTACACCGCGTTTACAACGCTTTATACGATTATTACACTACTATTGTTGTTTTGTTGCACCAAACATTGTTTTATGATTTTATAAAACGATGTTAATACAGTTATTAAAAAAAAAAAAAAAAAAAAAAACACCTCCGCGCCGTTATACATAAATTATTACTCGACTCCCCGGGACACGTAGTCATTTAACTCGATTGTTTAATAAACTTGTCGCGTAACAATTACAGATTACAATAATTATCGTCAACTCGGTAAATACCGCGAGCCGTTTTTTTTTTTTTTTTTTTTTCATTACGACGGAATCCGTTTAGAACGATTTACAATGGAATCGGAACTCCGTTACATACGGAACATAAACAAAAAACGGATAATCCGCGAAAGAAAATAAAAAATCACTGGAAATCCGTATTTTTCAAACGCTTCCCGAATTCAGTCGCATTTTCTCGGCGTATCGGACCGTTTATTTGGAATGTTTTTTTTTAGATCGACGGATTTCGAACCATTCCTGGAGCGCTTGTACCGCGTCTTGATGTTGGCCAGATTGTATGTGACGTTTTTTTTTTGAAAAACGATTTTTATTCGGTCTTTTGATTTTCATATGACAGACAGGGTTGATGTTGACTGTTTCCCAGCTCTTAGCGAAAATCTTTATTAGAAACGCCACTTTTTAAACGTTCGATTGTTTTCACTCTTTCGGCGATAGAAAAACGACGACGTCTTATATTGGACATTTTTAAAATAAACGAAACTTGCATATAGCAATCTAAACGGTCACTGAAATAATGAGACACGTGTGCCATATGCGCTTATATTATTTAATTACAGATTAGATAATGAATTATCGTAGCAGATTAAATCCAATTCATTTTTTATCTCAAAATAACATCTAACCTAACCGATATCGTTAGATCCAATAAATTTACTACACGTGAGATATAAAACCAACCAAATACTTGACTGGGAATCATAATATCCGGAATATCGTTACAAGTGGATTCTACTGTATATTACGTTATGTTTTAATTTAGGTTTTTCTTATTTTGGGTTCCGAGAGTTGCGGGGAACATATTGGTTTAGCTGTGATGTGTGGTGTTTTTTTCCATCTCTTAACGATTTTTCTACCAGAAATCTTACTCAGAATTTCCAAGTGTAGCACCATTTCTGTATCATCATTCGTGCATCTGGTCGGTGCCATTTTCCTTTTGGGTTTTCGTTGTAGGTTCCTTAATAACCGGAGAAAAACGTAGGAAGACCGGGGAAATATACAGCAATAAGAGTTACATTATTTTCAATTTTTTTTTTCTTCTTTTTGTTGGAAATCTGTTAATAATAATCGTAAAGACTATAAATTTACGATCTCAGAATATTAATATAGGTCTGTACAACTCTCTAGTCGTAGGGAATTCTGGCGGTTTTTTGAAATTTACGAGTATTTTTACTTTTACATTGGTTTAATGTGAATAAAATTAGTTTGGCCAAGCAGAAATCCACGGAAATATGACACAAGGTTGCAAACTTTGATGAAAATCGTATAAATAGCAGAATTTTGCTATTTTCCAATTCATGTGAAATCATTTTTTTTTTTTCGCTTCATATAAATACACAACCATTTTATTGTACTTTATATTATATTTACAAATTAATACAATTTTCAATTTCTATACATCAAAACACATTTTCCAAACTTCGCTCAGAATCGTTTTTTGTTAGCAATCGTTGCGTTCAAATGTAAATTAATTTCCCCTCTACAACTTACCTTCCCAACATACTACCTACAACCGTGGCTCACTCATGACGCGAAATATGCCAGTTTTTTTTTTAAATTTAATCGCTACATCGTTAAGTATTTATAATTTATACACTATACTCGAAGGGCCAACAATTCGTATAAATAGTAATTTTTTCGATTGATTTATTTTTTATTTTTTTATTGATCTACATTATTTTTAAACGAAAATAATAACAGGCTTTTGATTTAACCGCCGTCTGTCACTAAGCACGAAAATCGTATAAAATCGAAATAATTTACCGTCAGTTGATACAAGTAAATTGGTATTTCCCAACAACTAGTTGATCGATACGCAACAATACATTTTCGACGTGTAAACACGTACGATTTTTTTTTTTTTTTTACAATTTATTTAACTCTACCGCGTTAATATTATCCATTGACTAACCGCCCGGCCTTGTTATGTTTGTCGTCAGTAACGAATTTTACTTTGAATACGGCGAGTACGAAATTAGTTCGAAAACAAACACCTGTTTTGACGATGTCCGCGGTTTATACGGCTTACGTGATATTATTACAACAATAATCCGGTCCGTTTAGTCCACCGGATCGTAATAATTTACGCGTCTAATATAATAATTTATTTGATGTAAATTTTTGGAGAAGAAAAAATACCAAATATAATCACCGTAGGTACGTCGGGAAAATATCGTTATCGTGCACTAGTCAGACGTCGCTCTGGCCGTCTTTTCCAATAGCGGTAGAGTAATATATATATATATATATATACTTTTTTTTTTTTTTCAAACACCTGCAATTTACTATCCGTGAAAAAAAAAAAAATATAATAATAAAAAGACACGATAACGTCACGGTTCTGAAAATCCATCGTTATTCATCTGAAAACACTTTATTCGTTATCTGTATGTAAGCACTCGCCGCGCGAGTGTTGCTCATTGGCGTTTTTACCACGAGCGCGCTGATATTAAAATTAATAATAATACATTAAAATAACCGTTTTCGTATACACGTATCGTCAAACGGTTTCCGAAATTCTTTTATACGCGCCGTTTTGGAATTTCTGATTGATGCAAGTAAAGCATATCCGCAAGAGCGAACAATTTATATATTATTATATATATTCCCATCTCTGAAAACGGCGAAATTGTTAAAATTCAACTAGGTTATGAAAAAAATAAAATAAAAAAATACGGTTTTAAGATTATTTTCTGCAACCTGTGCGTTATGGAGACGAGATTCTGGTAACTTTGCGTCGTAAATTTTTACTAGGAAAATAATTTATCGTCGTTTTTACCAAACGGTTTTTTCTCACGTGTCTACATATTTTTCCATGCCACTTCAAAATTCGAGTGTATATTCTATAATCTTAATCTATATTGAAATTATAAATACATAGAGTAAAGTGCAACGATATATTATCTACAGCTAATTTTACCACGGCGATGTTCTATGAATAGACTAGTTCGAAAAAACAAAAACTTTTCCAGCTCGTTGTTGTATTGTCAAAAGCAATCAATGATTCAATTGCAAATCGGTAGTTTGCGTAGTATATCCGATTAAAAGACGATTTCTTACTAACGCGAGTCAGGTCGCTAAAAGAAGACGGGAGACCACGCTTAGCGTAAACAGGGATATTTAGTTAGAGAGTGGTCGAGGAAGACCCCGTAGGGGAAAAGCCTTAAGGGAGACCGAAGTCAACGTGAGGAGATTGTGTTAAGAAGACCATTAAGACGACGGAAGTGGAAACCCGACGAAGTGAAACTGAGGGACAGTTAAAAGGTTTTGTGTTTTAGCGGTATGGTCTTAAGGGCCGTGGCCAAGCAGACGATGAAGAACCAGAAGAATAGAAATATTTCTTACTTAACGAAATCCCGTAGTCTAAAAACGAAATATTATTTAAGAATTTTTTTTTTTTTTTTTTTTTTAATAATATATTTAAAAATGATAAACGGTGTCTATTTATTTCTAGTCTCGGTGTACGTGTCGCCTAATCGGCAATATTCTTCGGGACGGTATAAATAATTTTTGTTTTTAAATATTGACATTGCGTGAGCTTAAAATGTTTACGACATTTTTAACGTGGAATTATAATACAAACGGACAATTCGTATTACGAACCAAATATTGAGAACCGCTTGAATTATTTATACGCTTGCATTTAAGCGGTCGAACACGACGAAAACGTCTCTAAATAAGAAACCGCCGTTAAACACATATTGCTCCACGTAAAGTTGCAGGAATATTTTGATTTTTTTTTTGTTTTATTACACTTTTATTATATTATTATATTCAATATTCTCTTATTCGATGAAATCATATAAGGGATATTGGGGTATTTGTCTTATAGAATATATTATAGAAACATTTACACGTGTATTCAAAATACAAAACACGATACAAGTGTACACATCCGTATGCCGGTGTACGAGTTTCAAATGAATAATATCGAAAACCGGGGAGTAAAATCTCCTCGCACTTGCAATATTACACGAACACTATAACTGTTTTTCGTAGACAATCGATAAACAGCGCCGAATTAAATTTCAGCGTTTATTTTACGCGACTGCGAAGAGTTTTCTTGTCGTGGCTTTACTGCCGTTTGAGATTTTTATTGAAAACAGCAAATCTACTTGCAGTAAATATAACAAGTAGACAATATATATATATATATATATACAGTGTGTTTGCGGTATGAGTTACCATTTAATATTTTCGGCGGACGATCATAGATTAAAATGGGGTTTTGGGAATGTGATAGCGATTACAGATATTCACATTTTTAGATAAATTTCAAATTGTTAACCATTTCGGCAAACGCGTGCGCAATCAAACTTAATTTTTTTTTTTTTTTTTTTTTTTCATATAGATTCGGGTAGAGTATTTTTTTTTAAAAACAATTTTTGTACGTAAAACGCTGTTTTTTTAATTGCGAAATTGGCCACGATTCGGGATGTTGAAATTTATTATTTACGAACAATCTGTTTTATTAACGGACATTTTAACAATAATCAAGCTATCAACGATATTCATAAATTATTTTATTAGTTATTTTCTATCGTAATTTACTTGTATTTTTACTAATTTTTACGGGCGCGATAAAATCTAAAATAATTGAAAATTATGCAAATTGTCAACATTTACACGCTACAAACTTTCGGTTTAATTCGATTTCACTTGACAAACATATCTTACGATTAATTACGTTTATTCAATAAATTGCTCAAAGCGTCTACCTTGATTTTCCAAATATGATTGCGGACGTTTCATCAATTCCCATAGCGGTTATTCGTGAATATTACATTTTAACTACCCGTTGACTTTGCCAATTGGGCAATCAAAAAAAAAAAACTTTTTATACAAAAATTGTTTAAAAAAAAGAATTACTCTGCTCGATGGTGTAGAGTGATAGTGGGCGTTGCCGTTTAAAACCGCAAAAAGTGAGTTTTATTTGCGCATTCGATAGCCGAAATGGTAAAAATGTATCTGAATATGTGCGTACCGGTACCGGCAACCACCTTCCGAAAACTCCATTTCAATCTTAGGGGTCGTCCGGCGGTATAATATTTAACGCGGGTGCCTCGTATCGCGAACACCCGGTGCATTCATATATGTAATTTTTTTTTTTTTTTTTTTTTTTTTCTGTCGGAAATACGCGCACGGAAGACGTTCTTAGATTTCTTTCGGTATCTATAGATTTTCTCTACGGTTATATTAATAACAGTGTCTGAGCACTATCAGGAGGTCCGGGCCGGTGTTTTAACGCGCGGGGAACCCACGGCGTCCTCTCGACGAGAGATCGGTATCGCGGGCACGGTCTCACGGATTTGGAAAACCTTTTTTCGAAAACAAATAATAATAATCACATAATTCACCGGCGGTAGAAAAAAAGGAATTTTGTTTTATTCGGTATCGTTTACGCGCTATTAACCCGGCATTGCCGTACGGCCGTAATTAAAAAAAGATTCGATTAAGACGTCAGTTGAATTGTAATTACAACAACAACAACAATAATAATAATAATAATAATAAAATAATAATACGTTTTCGTTTAACGCTAAATTATTACCATACGATTCGGCCCACTTATCGCCGTAATATATCGACGGTTACGCGCGGTGTGTGTGTGTGTGTAATAATCGTTATTATTCCTGTCGAACCGCAATAGTAATAAGTATAGGCAATAATATTATCACCGCAACACCTTTTAGGAGTTTTTTTTTTTTTTTTTATTTATTATTATAATAATATTTCCAAACCGGCTCGGCGGACATCTGCCGCGGCCGCGGTTATAAAAAAAAAAAAACGTCGGTAATAAAAACGTTCGGTCGGCAGGGTTCAGTTGGTAAAGACCGTAAATAAAATAAATAAATAAATAAAAAAAAAAAAAAAAAATGTGAGAAAACTTATCGCTTTATTGCTATTGGACCGCCGGATAATTATTATTTTTACATTAATGTATAGACGGATAAAAACACGTCCGGCGAACGGTATGTTTTATTTTCGGGTAGGCACAAGGGGGCTATTTATTCGGGGATCGCGTCGAGTAGTGGAGTTTCGTTTCGTTTCATTCGATTGTGAGTATGTTATTAATATATCCGATATAATTGTAACTGTTCGGCGGGTTTTTTGACCGGTTTGTGTTAAGTCATCATTAAAAAAAAAAATATGTAACTAACTCAAGTTAAAGTTAATTTGAGTAACTAAGTTATGTTGATCATTTACCGGAAATTAATAACTTCCAGTCAAGTAAAATGTTATTTTATTGTTTCAATTGCCCTTTACTACGCTCACAAACGTATTTTTTCTACTGTTGTATTTTTTTACTTTAATAGGCTTACTAAACAATTGCCGTGTGGGTATCGCATAGGCCGCACACACCCGTATTGTTGTGTATTGATGATATTCGAGTAAAAAATACGCAATTTTCGTTGAGAGATAAATGTAAAAAAAAAAAAAAAAACATAGACAATAAACAGAGTTTATTTTTTTACGAAAAAGTTATATGCAAATTATTTACATAGAGACTATGTTATTAACCGAGCTGTTTTCTAACGTTTATATGTTTGTTTAACCAGTCCAGTTAGAATTTATCAAATAATAACGAAAAACAAGTAACTTATGACTTTTGACTTTTCTATTTGACAACAAGCTGTAAATACTGGCAAGCTGTAATGCTTTCGAAAATCGATACGGAATGATGCTCGTGGTCAATTGTAGAACACGTACAATAGGTCCCCGTCAATGAAAGTCGTTTGAAATTGTACCAATTGGAGCCGTGTGTAGGAAAACGTTTTACAGTGATAATATTAACGTAATAGTATAACCGCGTCACATTTATATTACCATAAAAATTATGAAAAGTCGAGAATCGATGAGCGCCTGCGAGTTTATGACTGTGATAAATTGAATAAGTATTTTTTTTTTTTTTTTTTTTTATTATTATTAAGTAGTATTTAAGAAGAAAAAAAGCGATTTTGTGCGGAGTCGGTTACGTTTTTTTTGTTTTTTTGTTTTGTTTTGATAAATTAGAATTAAAACCTGTAGTTTTACAACATTAAAAATTTGATAATCGGAGCGATATTTCCGGTGAAAACGTTGTTAATAGACATAAGCCAGTATATTCCTCGCTCCGATCGGAATCCAGAAATCTACGTAATTGTACGTCTCTCGTACATATATAAATAAATATATATATATATTTTTTTTTTCCTGTACACGAGAAATGTGATTTTTGCGCCGCATGTCGTGTTGACTCGACAGTACAACGTACGGATACGCACAGTGACACAGTGGACACAGTGACGTGGTAAAGGATTTTTGAAAGGCCTCTGAATTTTTTTCAGTGTGTGGACGGACAGTTTTGTAGGCTCGTGCCTCGTACGCTCGTATCTGTAACATATCAATTATATGTACCAATACGTAATATATAAAATTAATTATTATTCGGGGTACGTTGGATATATGTTTTATAAGCTGATTACGTTAATGGAATAGTAACGGTCAGCATTTCCAAGAGTTCCATTGTAATTGCCAGAGTATATATGGTAGTTAGTAGTCAATTTTGTATATATTTTTTTTTTTATTTATTTGCATTGATATTTTTATTTGGTATACCTATACCTAATACATTTTGTTTCGAATACGCTACTACAATTTTACATTAATAATGCGGAATAATACAATTTACTCAACTATATTAAATTATATTTTTATCGAGTTCATAATTTTTAAACACGTCGCACGATTACAATATCGTCTTATTTTGCTTTAAAATAGTTTTTATACGTTTTGCCACATATCATTGCCGTAGTTGTGTGCATAACAGAAATGTAGCGAATATTCTGTCGGTGCAGTAAAATATATTACTAAATAATTTCACCGTAGAATTTAGTCGAATAACATAAATCGTAAACATATTTCCGTGGGTGTTTATAAACGTTATACGGTTCAAGCTTCTCGAAACCTCTAGAAATATGCGAATTTTTTTATATAGGTGGTGCATGTCCAAACTTATGTTGGCCACGGGACGGACAACTGTAAAAAACCTAAAATGTTCAAATCTAGAATTCGGATTAAATCATAGATCGTATACATTCCGGATTATACTGGTATCAAAATATGTAAAAAAAATTTTAATTTTTTTTGAAATAACACTCCGGGTTTGTATAACGTACAAATTCCGATATCCATATGGAAAGCTGGAATGTGAAAATCTGAATTCCGAGATTTTACTGGTATAAAAATAAGTAAAAAATTTGAATTTTATCGAAATAACATTCCGGGTTTGTATACCTGTACAAATTCCGATATCCACATGGAAACCTGGAATGTGAAAATCTGGTTCCGGATTTGTACATTCCGGGATTTTACTGGTATCAAAATATGTAAAAAAAATTTAATTTTTTTTGAAATAACACTCCGGGTTTGTATACCTGTACAAATTCCGATATCCACATGGAAACCTGGAATGTGAAAATCTGGATTCCGGGTATTGACACGCTCCCCGTTAGAGATATCCACGGTTGTTATCAAAAAAACTTCAAAAGTAACGCTTCCTACACGAGCACCGTTATAAAAAAAAACACTTGTGCTGATATTATTAAAATGTATAGTAATCGTGATATATTTTTTGAAAGTAAACGTTTAAGGTGCATGCGATATAATGGGCACGTGTGCTCGTACATTATTATATTATTACAGGACGTACAGGACGGTGCGTTTGGTACTTGAAGGTCTAATCTTTACGATTATTATAATATTATATATAGCATGCGGAGACGTTAAAATTTCCCGGTTCGTAATTATTACCGTCGTTTCTTTCGAGTAAAAAAAAAAAAAAAAAAAAAAAAAACAGAGTGGAATTTAATTTATATCTGTACGCAACGATAAATCATTATTGCCGGCGAAAAACGACGATTTCAAGGCAAGTTAATCGTGTTTTGAAATACCGTAATTTTTACGATTATCATCGAAATATACTTAAACAAATAATTATTATTTTTCCCTCGAATTTATTTATTTATTTAGTATGAAATGTATGATGAGCCTTGCGCCAAATTACCGTGCATTTCTGCGTCGTTCAATTAATTCAAAAAAATTACAGAGTTCGGGTGTCTACGATTATGTTTAACCGAGTGACAACAATATGAAAAATCGAAAATAATTCAACGTAAATTTTCGCGTTTTCCTGCGTATTTTTCTGGTTCTTTTTAATAATTAGGGAAACTACAACGAAAATCACTAAATGCACCGACTACATCTGAAATGTACGCGGAAAAGATGGTACACTTGAAAATCAGAACGGGACATCTGGTAGAAAAGTCGTACACACACATATCACAGTAAAACAAATATGTTCTTCGCTTGGTTAGAAAAAAAAAAAAATAAATTTAAAAACATATCGATTTTATTTTTTATTTCTAATCAAGACGCGTTGTCGAAAATCCGTGTTATTTTACACGACCGGTGTCTGTTGATATTTTACGACAAATCTTGTGGACAATAAAATAATAATATTGGCTACATTAAGGCCCGCGCCGCACGGCGTCCCGGGGGCGTAACGAACGTTACGATATTTTCACATTATTCGGCGGGCGAGTGGTTTTTTTTTTTTTTTTTTTAATTCTTTTACGGGACATTATCGTTTATGCCGGGCCACAGCCGCCGACGGTTTCCCCGATAATATCGCCGGGAGAACGCTGCCGGGAATCGGAGTGGTAATATTGTTATTATGTCGTGACGGTCCACGTCACAAACTCGTAATATTATTATTTATATTTATATGTATACGGATAATATACACGTAAAAGAAAAGAGAGAAGGGGCGAGAGAGAGAGAGAGAAAAAAACCGTAATATTATAATAACGACGAGGGTATAATATAATAATGATAATAAAAATATATAAAAAAAAAAAAAAAAAAAAAGCGTAGGCGCAACAACCGGTCGCGACCGCACTGGCGGCCGCCGCCACTAGTTTAATAATATTATATTGGTCCGACTCCTCGGTCGGCCGGGAGATGAAAAAATAAAAATAATAATAATAATAAATAAAAAAAAAAAAAAAAAAATTCCGATATAGACGACGCACACTACGCCGTATCAATCGCCGTATAATCGGTGTCCGGTGACCCGCGTGTCCGATATTACCGTATACAGGGTGTTTTATTGTCGATAATATTAAAATATTATTTGCATACCGCTGAGTTTACGAGTAGTTTTTCGATTTTGGTTTCCCCTCCCCCTCCCCGCCATCCTCTACCGCAATAGTAAACGGCAATTCAAGAAAATAAAATAACATTTTACCTCGACCGAAGTTGTTATTTTTTCTGAAAACGATCGACGTAACTTAGTTACGGAAATTCGTTATGATATGTTCAAATAAACATCTTAATTTTTTTTGTTCTATTTTTTTAATGACGATTTAACATTAACCGGTCAACAAATGTCGGCTGCCATCACCGTCACGGTTAATTATATCGTAATCGATTGGTATAGAAATCAAATACCACTCCGGGTTAGATTTTTAACTGTTACGTATTACGATCAATCGAAATGGGCAAATTCGTTGGAAAAATATTGACAAAAAAATATATATATATATATATATATTAATAATAATACGCAGTCACTAAACAAGCAAACATTTTTTTTTTTACCGACCACTAGAGTCTACGCATGAAGAAATCTAATGTTTTCGAGTAATATTTTTGCATAAAAATCCGTGCCCGTTTTTAATTACGGTAATCATTAAGAGTTTGAAAAAAAAAAAAAAAAAAAAAACGCGGGCCGTTATTCGACGTTCAACAATATCAATAACATATGATAACATTTTGAAAATACTGTAAAGATCCTTGAATTCACTCTACGTATAATAATTATCGTGAAAAAAAAAATAATAATTTTTTTAGGTTCGATTATTGCTAACGTGTACCGCAACGCGACCGTTGGGCGTTGATTTTTGTCCACGGCAATCCGGTCGATTCCAATCGTTTCTCGTCCGGTTTCCGTGTCATAAATACGTACTGGTGGATCTCCGTTTAGATCTTCGCTCGAGGCGGGCAGCGATGTTTGGTATCCGAATCGACGTTATTTAATGACGATAAATTTGATTGTCTTGGGAAAAGTCTCTGTACGTTTGTTTTGCGTTCGAAAACAGTCGGTACGTTAAACGATTCGTGTTTTTATGAATCGTAGAGCACGAGTCGATGGAAAGTAGTTTTTTTTTTTTTTTTTTTTTTAAATCGGTTAACGGGGCCCTACCGATTGCCCTGAGCTCTTAGAACATTTCAATGCAACGGTATTCCCTCTGCAGCCTACTCGACATTACAAACGACATTACGGGTCTTATTAATGTTACTGGTTGTGTGTTTTTTTTGTCTTTCTTTCGAGTCGTTACATTGAAATTTCTAATATTTATAATTGAATTCCGGATTCATATTATGTTAAAAGTTTGAAAATACGTTGGATATGTTCTCAATTAAGTATGCGGAGTACCGAATTGAAAAAAACGATATTGCCAGAGTAACCCACTAAATTTTCGACGTCGATCGTTCTTGTTTAATCAAAAATATCACAAACTTTAGATTTTATCGTTTTTTCGTTTAGTATGACAAATAACAAATTGAATATAAAAAAAAAATAAATAAAAATAATTCTCTCTCTCTCTCTTTCTCGAAATCTCTAGTCTTTAAAACCATAATTCAAGTAAACTAAGCATTAACATATTAACTTGTTAACTCATATTTTTCCCCCGGCCTTGGTGTTATTTTTTAAATTGTAACCCACTAAATTTTCGACGTCGATCGTTCTTATTTAATCAAAAATATCACAAACTTTAGA
This sequence comes from Tuberolachnus salignus, assembly GCA_956483605.1. NCBI lineage: Eukaryota > Metazoa > Arthropoda > Insecta > Hemiptera > Aphididae > Tuberolachnus > Tuberolachnus salignus. Next base: position 32,674,131 of record OY101429.1, read on the forward strand.
TTTTATCGTTTTTTCGTTAAGTATGAAAAATAACAAATCGTATATAAAAACAAAAAAAAAAATAAAACAATTTTCTCTCACTCTCGAAAACTCAAGTCTTTAAAACCTTAATTCGAGAAAACTAAATATTACGTTTTAACATCATGATATTAATTTGTTAGCTCATATTATTCATCAAAAACTAACTTAATTTAACCGTGTTAATATTTGTCATTGACTCCCCCGGTCTTGGTGTTTTTATTTTTTTTTTTTTTCGTTGTTCTGTAACTCTTCAACGAATGAGCGAAATGTCCGTGATTACAACAACAATAATAATAACGGAACTGTATATAAACCCAAAAACAAAAAAAAAAAAAAAAACCGCTCGTTTTTAAAGTATTAGTGAAATATACGCGAAAATTCGCTTTTATAAAAAAGTATACTCTCAACATAAATATATGCATTTTATATGGTAATTATTTGGCGAACCAAATTTTTTACCCAGATTTCCGGTATTAACAATCGTGATGTAGACATGATATCTTACCCCAATAGTTTGCGCATGCATCCAATAAATAACATGCGTACACAAACCCACGTCCCATAGTTTTTTTTTTTATAATTTGTAGAATATTTACTAATATCTATATTTTCTTAATAAATTACACAATGTCATTCATCATTTTAGAAATAATTCGAAATTTGAACGTACAACTAATATGAAATCTTATAAATAACCTATAGGTTAGGTTGTTTTTGGGTAGTCTAACCTGCTTGTTTAAATAAAAAAAATGTTTAGTTGATTTATAGTTGTTTAATAATAATCGAACACGTGCGAAACATTCGGTAAACGCAACATTTTCAAACGTTAATATAACAATTGTTTAGTAACGATTAGAATTTCCATAGATTTTTTTTGTTTACGAGAATATTTAAATTTATATATTTTTATTAAATGAAATATGCCATAAAAAAAAAAAAAAAAAAAAAAAAATAATAATAATAATACTTGTACGCGAATATATTCTCTTGATATCAAACAATGTACTACATGGAATCGTAAGTCCATACGTTAATCAACGAAAATCATATTTGTATCGATAAAAGTTATAGATCGTTTCGTTTGATTTTTACTATAATTACTGTAGTTTTTTGTTTATTGTCTTCAAAGCTTGCTCGTCTTTACCGATCTCGATTGCAAATGCACACCGAAAAACCCATATGTAATCCATATGGCCGTACGCGAATAAATTCGAAACAAATTTCTAACACCGGGTAAAAAAGTTCGGGAAACGAAATAAAATTGCAATAATAGTGTTGCTCGGCGTATAGGGAATATGCGCTAATAACTCCAACGAATGTGCCGTGTACAAAATATGCCCGAAAATACTCAAACTACGGAAAAACACGCACTGTTTAAACGTTTTATTATTTATTTTTTTTTATTGTGTGTTTATTCCATGTGCCAAACGAGAAAAAAATGAAACACAAACCCAAACTTACGAGCCCCGCAAATAACAAATACAAATATCCGATTTGCTCGGAACGTTCGGACCGTACGCGGTCGCCGGCCGCGGTTTCGCGACATAAAAATGTGTATTTTTTTTTTTTTTTTTTTTTTTGTATTGTTTTTTTTGTTTTTTTTTTTTGTCACAATCGCGGCCTGTATAATACTACCAACGATCGTTTTAAACGCGCGCGATCGGCGCACACGCACGACGCAAAAACCGCCACGCGTTAGTCGCTATAATATATAATAATATTATATAAGTTGAGTTTAAGTCGGTATTACCGTAGCAGTGGTCGGTTGTCGACGACGGTATAATAATAATAATAATAATAATAAAAAAAAAATCGCCGCTACCTGAGTAGCTAAATTGAATAAATTACTACGTTTTTAATAATATATTTATACGAAACGTTCGGAGTTTTTCTCGGCCGACCGCCGATATGATAATAATATTATTATTATTATTATTATTATTATTATACGAGTGGGTGTCGTCCGGGGAAGAGGAATCTCCTCCCAGCCCCACTAGACGGGCGGCGAAGGGGAAAAAAAAAATATATATATTTATAATATATTACGCGTACAAAATAATATTATAATATTATTATTATGTTTTTCATTTTATTTTTTATTTTTTTGAATAGCCGACGGCTAAACAATAATTGTACAATATAACGTACGCCGGAATTTCTCGGCGCGTTTAGTCCAATTTAATTAAACGCGCATTATTCATAGCACACTTTTAAACGCCCGTGTTTTGGAAAAAAAAAAAAAAATTAAAAAATACAGAACGGAAAAAAAACATGTTGATACCTACTTAGTCATAATATTATAATATACACTCGCGCACGTAGGTTTATACTCCGTTTATAAACGGGGTCTATAAAAAGGTGAAAAAACGCGCGGTTTTTTTTTTTTGTTTTTGGGTTTATATACAGTTCCGTTATTATTATTGTTGTTGTAACCACGGGCATTTCGCTCGTCCGTTGACGAGTTACAGAACAACGAGAAAAAAATTTAAAAAAAAAAAAAACACCAAAAATATTAACACGGTTAAATTAAGTTAGTTTTCGATGAAAAATATGAGTTAACGAGTTAATGCTTAGTTTTCTCGAATTATGGTTTTAAAGACTAGAGTTTTCGAGAAAGAGAAAGAGAGAGAGAATTGTTTTCTTTTTTTTTTTTTTTTTATATATACAATTTGTTATTTATCATACTTAATTATAAAAAAAAACGATTATACCTAAAGTTTGCGATATTTTTGATTAAACAAGAACGGTCGACGTCGAAAATTTAGTGGATTACACTGGCAATATCAAATCGTCCTTATTTTTCATTTCGGTACTCCGCATACTTAATTAAGGAAACAAATCTATTTATTGGTATTATTTATACAAAATAATGGTAGTTAACCATTATGACCTGTTCAAATTGTATAAATCAGATTGTAAATTTAATATTGGTATAAAATCAATTTCAAATCAACTCGTTATTTGTGAAAATAAATTTAAACAATAATATCAAGTCAAACGTTAAAATCAACTCGACTTTACCTTAGTATAGCATAGCTAAACATTTTTTTGTTTCTGTATAGGCCTAATTGTCCAGCAAAAAACGATAGTGCATAATTTATTGAGAAATAAATGACGAGACATTTTTTTTTTGAAAAACAAAACGCCCGAAAATAATTATCTCGATTAAAATAATTGTTCGAAAAATAATATACTCTCGAATGCAAAAACTAGAAAACCGAATATAACAATGAAAATAAATCGTTATGAATTCGAATGACGCAAAATAAATCAAATTTAAATGAATCGAACCGAATGATAATATTTTGGAACGTTTACTTATTTTAAACCATATCTAACTGTGATAATAATTATTATACAAGAACGATTATTGAGATATACCATATCCTAATATAAGACCAATCTCGATAGACAAAAAGATATCGTTGTGCATTATTTGTTTCAGGGGAGACAGATTAGATTTCGACCGTACTTCTAAATTATAGACTTTCTGTTGTTATTACAATGTTAACAAGATGATTATAATGTTTCCCGAAAAATTAGATTGCAAACAAACTAACGTCCCGACGTCTTTTCAATCAAACCACACCAATTGAGAAAGGTTTCCCGCAAATTAGTTTTCAGACCAGATTTTATTCATCAATGTGTTTTTAGCTTAACAATTTTAATTATTTCCAAGACCGTATTATTAGAACTTCAATTTTTTTTTTTTTTATTTGTTTTCCAACCAATTCAATCCGCCCGTTAGAACTGTAAGAAGTGATGAAAATCCGACGATTTGTTTGGAAGGCAATGACCGCTTTCCGTAGCGTAATTGGGTAAAAAACCTAGGGGAGTAAAATTATTTACTCACCGAAATCACAACCGTCAGGCGTGGCGTAAAAAATATTTATTTATTCCATGTATATAAAATAATCGAATACTAATTTTATCGCTTAATTAAAAAAAAAAAAAAAAAAAAAAAAGAATACATCGTCGTTTCAATGTTGTTAGTGTTTTTATTTTTGTAGCCCAGATAATGCGACTAACACGTCAACTAGGAGAAACGTGAAATATATATATATATTTGTATGAAATAATTTTACGATAAAAAACTGTTTTATTTCGTGAATATAAAATGTAATTATTGTATCGCATTAATTCTTTGTTTTAGGAGTTTCGGAGACTTGTACAGTTGTCGTCGTATTCGGTGGTAGTGGGGTGGGTTCTCCCTTGCCCTCAACAATTACGCCGCCGACCGTTGTTTTTTGGTCCATAACCGTGCACAATATTTTAGCTACAAGCATTTTTAGTTTACGCAATTATTATTATCGATATTGTTTTACTTATACACAGTTGTATTATTATTATATTTATTCAGGTTTTTATAATCAAAATATCCACCTGCAGTTTTGAACGTCGTTTTCAATTTGCGATTGAGAAATTATTATGCGCGTAGAAAAACGACAACAATAGTAAGTAACAAAAAACAGCAGTCGTTTTTTTACTGAGTATTCAAACCGGGGTTGATTATTATTATACCGACTGCATTGAACACTGTGTTGCTTTCCGGGCGCATAAAACAGTAAGATGAAAACCAATGACAGACTGTACAGCGGTTTCATCACAAGACGAACATTAATAACTAAAATGTTAAAATTCAAGTATCAATATGAATGCAATTTATTTAGATTCTCGGCGAAACGTGGAATGTATTGGTTTTAAAACGATTTTAATTTTTTTTTTTTTTTTTTAGTTTTTTAGCGAATTATTGTCATTTTCCGCCTGTGAACTACTTATCTACCAGAAATCTTGCTCCAATCGAATAATTACGAGAGAGTTTTTTTTTTTTGTTAATCATTTCCGATCTAGTTGGTGAATTGTGGAGGTCGTATTTTGATATTTTTTTTTTTTTTGTTTCGTTGTTTCCTTAATTATGGCGAACACGAGAATATTTATTGCCAATAACGGTTTTATATTGTTTTCGATTATTTTTTTTTGTTTGTTTTTGTTCAGTTTCATATATTTACAGAAACTTGATATATTCACCGTATACTTAAATCGAATTTTTAGAAAATTATAAAGTTTAGTTAATTTTCTAAATAGGAAATTATTTGCGAAATGGTGAAAAAAACTATCGTTATAGTTGTCTATAAAATGTTGGACTTTCATCCAGAATTATTTTTTTGGCTATGGCTTAGGCTTTTTGTGTAGATGTTTTTTTCTAGAACAGCGGGCTAACTACGCTGTTAATCTATCCGCGGTTTTTGGAAACGGTTTCGGCAGTTGATTTTAAATTGCCTAATGAAACTAACAACAGTTTCATTATTAAAAAAAAAAACGAGTGATAGACTCGACGAAAACACGGGTGAGAACAGTCGATGACAAACCGACTGCTTCTACTAATATAAAATATCTACTCAAAACAATTTGATAGAATGGAGCGCGCGTCGTATGGTTAAACTTTTTTTTTTTGCAATCACGGATAATAGAATTTACGAAAACTATTAAAAAAAAAAAAAAATAAAATATAAAGACAAAAAAGATACGAATTCCAGGCGTTTGTACAACATAACGTAACACGGATTATTCGAACAATATTTTGGAGAAAAGCGTGTAGGCCCTGGCTGCGCCACTGCTCAGTTATTAAATTCGATAATGCTCAGTCTTGCATTATTCAAGTGCCTAAATTTGGGTACACGAAACGGTTATTTAATAACAGTTTATTTTTAAATCCGATTTTTATATAACAGAGACGATTAAAACGATTTAATCTGATTTCCCCGGCGGCTGTCTGGTGAAAAATTGTTGTATTTTTTTTAATAAAAATATATATATATAGAATTTCAATATAATATTATTATTAATTTCTCCATAAAAACGGCATTACTTAGAATCGTTTAAAATGTTTGCTTTGCGCCCTTCTCGCAGTGTGTTGTTTTTTATTTAAATTTTTTTTACTCCATAATATCCGGACGGCATTAATAACGTTATGATGATATTACTTTTTGTACCGTTGTTTTGCTAGCAAAACGAAAATCAATGCAAATGAATATTGCCGACGAAACGACAGTATCCAAACAACTGGCAACAATAATAGTCTATCTAATCAAAAAAAAAAAAAAAAAAAAAAACCCGAAACCGTAACCGTTCCAAACTATAATATTATTGTGTCGTTGGTCGAACATTTCGAAAATAAATAATATAATATTCGTACTCATCTGTATTCCGCCGGAGTAACCAATGTTTATTGTCGTGTACACAAAAACACGAATGAAAACTACAATAATAATAATATAATATTTTTTAATAAAAGATATACTCGTATATATATATATATATATATGTAGTAATATTCTGTATTCTCCGACGAACCATCAGAATATTTCAAAAACCGTTAGACTATTATTATTATTATTATTATCTATTCGGTATTATAATATTATTGTATAATCGTATGTCGGACGACGGTACACGGCGCAATCGTCGTTTTTCCTATCCGGACAATCTGATTTTTTTTTTTCGTTTTACCAACTGCCGTCGTGTTCTATACAATATAATATACAACAATAAACAGGCGGGCACAATCCAAATATGAAAAGCCTTTTCGATCGGTCGTATCGGTGCGTACGTCCGAACTGATTATTGCGTGGGATGCTCTGCGCTAGGCCGGCGAGGGAGGAAGAAGGAGCGCCTCTTCTTTAATAAAAAAAAAAAAAAAATAATAATAATAACATCGGCGTGACGACCCTTGTAATTTTTTATAATGGAATTTTCATTATCGGCGTATACGGACTGCACCTGGACATTTAACCCTTGTCCTGGTGTCGTCGGGTCGGAAATGAACCGTGACCCGGCACCGAAATCGGTAATGGCATTTTTCACGACCACAACCGGAGCGGGAACCCCGTCAACCGTTGACCAGAAAAAACGATTGAGAAAACCGCCGAAAATTATCTAAACGGTAACCTAAACCGAAACAGTTTTGTTTTGTTTTTTTGCCAAGTGTTTAATTTGCAAATTTCAAACTAAAAGTCTAAAACGATTAACGATTATCCACCGTGTGTTATTCTAGAATACCATCCATGGAACGTGATACGACCGTTAACTAATATAAAATTATCCGTTAATTTGTAACGCAGTTAAGTACAATTAATCGTATTTCGTTCAATGGAGTTAATGGAAATCGTACGATAAACAGCGATTAAGGCGACAAATTAATAAATGTCAACGGATATTCAAAATAACTTAATTGAAGGTACGGTTGAACAAATATTTTGTCAATATTCGAATGGTACTAACGCAGAGTTATCGTATAGAAGTTAAAACTAAGTCATTAAAAAAAAAATAATAAAAATAAATAAAAAATCCTCAATAAGAGTGGCCAACGAAGACATTCGTTATTCGTAACCGGTTTGGAAAACCAAAAACCAATACCGTGGATTTGTATTCTGGTAAAAAACAAAAAAAAAAAAAACCAGCGAGCAAAATCACTCGTATAAAAAACCGGTTTTCGATGAATGATTTCGTTATTGAATAAAAAGATTTACTTTTTACGCGTTAATAATACACTTGTTAACTTGACTTAACTGAATTAATATTATTCGTTAATTCGTCAAAACATCATTCATTGATCATTTAAACTAAAAATATTATCATTACGTTTGTATTATGTGATCGTAATAAATTAACTTTTAGTATAGACTTTACGCGGGGTTATTTTTTTTATTTTTTTTTTTTATGATATCGGATACATGGGATAAATATATTGTTATATTTTTGAATAGCCGAGCGTAAACACAGCGTGAATATCGTGACGATAAAACCGTCGGTTGATAGGAAAAGAAAAGAAAAAAAAAACAAATTAAAAAATCGGACAAATCGAAGGGCTCGGATGATGATGGTGGGAATATACAGCTGTTGTATACGGCCGCGCGCGGTTATAACTTCGGAGGGATCAAAAATCCGGGAGAAACGATTTTAAAATATTATTATTATTTTTATTTTTTTTTTTTTCAATAAGCTTAAAAACCAATATCTAAACGATCGGCGTCCAATAACTTCTACAAACATCTGTTTAAAAAAAAAAATTATTACTAATCGATCTCGACCGAAATACGTAAAATACGCACACACGAGTAAAATGAATAATTCCCAATACATTGTGTCGATAATCAATTCAATTTATTTAGCGCACAAATAATTGTTAACGCACCGTAACAATATATGTTATTTTAGTCGATTGGAACGATAAAAATCGGAGAACGGGATTCTGTTAACATTTGTTTTTTTTTTTTTTTTTTGTAAAAACCTTCCCCGATTAGCGGCGCGATTTTTCGTTAAATTGCGTAAAAACAAAATCCGATGCGGGAATATACCCGCTACGACGATTATGTTTTAATAAAAAAAAAAAATCCACCGTCTGAATTCTATTACAACACAAACTATTATATTACGGTGCCGGACGCTGTTTTAATAATAAATTCACGCCAAAACGTACAATTTTATTATTACTACCACCTAACCGCGTGTAATAATTATTACTTCTAGTATCATTTGAAATTATGTTGAGCGTTCGGCAATCCATTTATTTATACGATTGTCCATACTCTTATCAGTCCGCGTTATCAGTGTTTTTAGCACTGTTTACTAGTATTGTGGATCGATATTAAATTTACGTGTTTTACGTGTATCGCTCTGCGTTCCGGATTTCAATCATATTTATTAAAATACGTCGGGAGGGGGGTGGTCAAAATATAATCCGTTCAAATCGATCGCTTCCAACGTAACTGCCGATAATAATACTTATTAGATGGCCGCAACGCGTTTTAAAACAGTACGGAAAATACGGATCAATAAGTACATAAAAGTACAGGTAAGATTATAGATCGGGTAGGGCATAAAAAAAAAAAAAAAAAAAAAAACGACGACTTTTATTTAATCGCTAATAATTATATTGACAAACTTACAATATATATATATATATATATATATATATAAAAAAACTGTTATTTATTGTTTACCGACAATAGTTCACAATAAAATAATTACGACAGGATTTGTCCGGCCGGGAAAACATTTTTTCCGTTGCCCCGTAAGTAAATGCACCGCTGCAAATAACGTCATAATCTTAAAACGTTTTACTTTTAAACAACGTTAATCGATTTTTTTTATTTTTTTTTTTTTTGGTATTTCAATTGCCGCCGAGCTCTGATTTTACCGGGCTGCGTGTTACTCTTATACCTTCCCACCTACAATTACGGTGGCACACCCATAGCGCGGATTATGTCTGGCATTTTTTTTATGAATTTACAGTAACAATATTTACACCAATCGGTTTTTAAATAACATATTTTTTTTTTTTTTTTTTTTAATTTTGTCGAATGGAATATAACTAATAACGTTTAGCAGTATTAGTAGTAATAGTAATAGTCTTACTCGAGTAATAAAACGATTAAACGAGAGCTCGTAAATTATAAATAGTAATAACATATTTACCACTCGTTTACGGGCCTAACTAAAAAAAACGGATAACCGAAAATTTACATTGAAAATGTATTATAAATCGTACGTATTTATTATGTTATTCCAACTCAGTGATATGTTCTCGTTAATGCTTGATTCGGACGTTTGATTTATGGTACCGATAAATTTTGATTTACAGTAGGCTGGGTGTAAAGACAATACAACATTACGAAAACGCAAATCGACATTTTGAAAAAACTCTAAATCGTAAATTAAATACCTATTTGATTTATGCGTCGAATCGTAGTAACTAGGGGCGTCTAATTTAAAAATATATATAATTTTCTCTAGTATTATTTTCAAAAAAAAAAAAATTAACAGTCGCGTTATTATATTGCACGTATCGCAAGAACTATTGTTACCGGGGCCGCATTTAGAAATTTTGCGCTCCGAGACGCATTTATTTTAGTGGGAGGGAAGAGTATTTCTTTGTACCCCAGAAGAAGTTATATACTAAAATAACCGTGTTATATATATTTTTTTTTTATTATTATTATTAAATATTCGGATAAATTTTCAATACATTTCAGCTATTTTTGAACTATGCGAATACAACTATTTTGGTCCAACAGAAACGCACGAAAAATTGCCACAGATATTATTATGCTGAATAGTGAAAAAGAAAAAAAAAGTTTAGGGTAACGTAATAATTCTCTTTAACAAGTGTTCAATAGTATACATTTTGACGATAATCGTAAAAATTACGGCATTTCGAAACATGAATAATTATGGTTTTTTTTTTCTGTGTTTCCGGGCAACATAGGAAAATTCCGTCACGTAAAACATAAATTGTAGTTGCGTTTAGGTGGAAATCGGAGTTAAAATATTTGTCGAGGAGAATATTATCGAGGGCGGTAATACGTTGCTGTTTTACGAAAATATTGTCGAACAAAAACAGTTATTACTAGGAATACCTTTTTACGATAAATACCCAAAAACTACTACGGCCGTAGTTTTTCGATTTGAGAATATTATCGAAAAAACGGCAACGTATTACCGTGCTCGCAAATATTCTCCTATTTAAATATTGCTATCTGTGTTTGTACTCGAATTTCAACCGGAACGCCACAATATTTACGTTATTTGTGTACAACTGAACTAGCTGCGGGCTGCGATTTGCGCATTGTCGTAATCTAAGGCGTTTTTCGTATAAAAAAATCGTTTTTCCGAGAGTATCGTAAAATAAATTTTGCATATATTTCCGCCGAAACAAATGTACATACAAAAAAATTACCGGTCCCAATGCGATACCATTATGATGGGAAATCATAACCCCCCCCCCCCCCCCCCGAATACTGGCCCGATTATTAAATTCGAAAGTTCATCCCGTCTGTATATCGCCGATTGTTCGCGTATCATCGGATTGTGAAATGTCCCCCGCATCATCGGGCCGAATAATTCGTTAGATTTAAGCCATACGACAATGTTTTATTAACAACCGTAGTAGGAACCGCGACGTTTCCCGACGATAGATCCCTATATTAAAATCGTATGGTTTTGAATTTTTTTTTTTTTTTTTTTTAACGATTGCGCTCGGTTTTTAATGTATTATCCGAAAATCCAGATAATGGGGCGGGTTGGGGTTAGGTGGCGATGTGGATGAAATGAAATGTTGCGTGTCGGACAAAGGTGCGTAGCGCAGAGGCGTCGGTGAAAAACGCGGCCGGGCGCGGTGGAAACGATTTAATAGAAAATCGCGTTTTTCGCCGAACACTTTTGCCTACTCGCGGAGTCGTTCGCCCCCCCTCCGCCGTTTCCGGAGCCGGGACAACAGATTTATATTGTCGAATCGAGAATTGCCGCCGATCGACAGCAGCTATTGCTGCACGGACGTCGACGTGAATGGGCCCGCGTGTACCCACCGCTCATATATAATAAAGAGAAGAAAAAGAACGATTGTATTCAAAAAAAAAAAAAAAAATAATAATAATAATAATAATAAAATAAAAGTATAAAACGCTCCGTTCGGCGTACAGTCGCGGCGGCCTGATGGATCGACGATGGATCTAAATCGCTCGTACGTGTCGTGCGTTGCGTGCCTTTATACATATATAATATATGTGTTTCTCTCTCACTCTCTCTCTGTCTATATATTAAATAACTCGGTCTCCTATTTATTTATTATTATTATTATTATTTTTTTTTTTTTTCCGTTCTCTGTTGCGTTTTAAAGAAACGAACTTTGCTCCGCGAAGATTTCCCACTATATATATATATATATATATATGTACAGGTGCCTCCCACGCTCCCGGCACGGGCCTCGGGTATTTTAAATAAATAATGTGCGCGCGTCCGACCCGTACGCCTCTGCGCTTCTTCTTTCGCCTCGGCCACCCCGCCCCCCCCCCCGATAAGGTGACTGATGTCTGCCCGTTCCCCGCCATCGGGTAATATTGTGCGCAACACAAAGCGGAAAGAGAAATAATAATAAAAGAAACAATTTTTTTTTTTTTTTTTTTTCAGCCATATTACCACTATATATATATATATATATATATATATTAGTATATAACCCCCCCCCCCCGCTCACATTCCCAGCTACACGATAATGGAAGAGATGTGCCAGGTACTAAGTTAATACTCGGCGAACACGCCAAGCACCGCTCGCGCTCGCCGCTCCTTCTATATTATAATAAAAAAAAAAAAAAAAACCCCTCGTGCTTTTCCACTTTTATAAAATAATAATATACTTACGTACGAGCGTATATACACGGTATATACGCGTCGTACACTCGATACGTTTTTTTTATTCGTCGGTACATAAATTATTATATAATATAATACGAATATATAAAACGAAACGATTTTCCATACTATACATATATTTATTAGGGTGGTCTTAATCGTATAGACGATGAACATTTTTTTTTTTTTTTTCAATTTTTGAACTTAGGCCACCACTGGAATTTGTTTAACAACACCAGAACATCAATTGTGTAAAGTTTCGTGATAATTAAGTCGACCGTTAGGCGTGCCCCATGATGGTTGGATTTCAACGAAATGGGTGGTTTTTGGATTTTTGTAATTTTTGTCTAAAGCTTTCAAGACCGGCAAAAAAAAAAAAAAAAAAAAAAAAAATTGTAAAATCAAAAATTATGTTTTTAATTAAAATATCCTATACAAAAAATGTTATTCGTACTTTTACATTTAACCACTCATTCGCCCACAAAAATAACAAAAACACATTTTTAGTATATTTTACGTGTTCTATTCATACATAATATTAAATACATTGTATTAAGAAAATTGGTTTCGAGCAGTTGAAGCGCCGACTCGCGTTTGTTCAGGAATTACTAGATTATTAAAATATCGATCAAAAAGTATCGTTTACCTCATTAAAAAAAAAAAAAATTGTGTAGCCATCTATTGTACTTGAGTCCTGAAACCGCAGCACTTGCTATTTTCAACATAAACGTTCGGTTATCAGAAACGTAAAAAAAAAATTGTAGGAGTACTAAATACCATTTGACACCGGCGAAGATACCGGTTAATCGTTTCACCATTGATATTAAAAACTCGAACATGTTAAAATTCGATTGTATTCGTGATTTCATCAACAGCTCATCAGTTAAACTGTTCCATGGGTTTAACATGAAAACAGATTTTTTTTTTTTTAAATAAATTAAGAACCCGTTATTATGGAATAACGAACAGCATTTCTCGCAGGGACTTAATACATTAGCCAATTTAAAAGTTGTTGGTGACGCATCAGAACGAGGAGTGAAATTATTTAGTGATTACAATCATTTAATCACTAAAAACGAAGATATATATATATAAGTATATATTTTATTATACGAAATTGGTAAAATACTAAAGTATTGTGATTTTGATTTAATAATTTTTTCTAATGGGTATGGGGGGGGGGTTGATTATTTACATTTTTTTTTTTATAAATTAATAATATTTTAGAGATAGCAGAAAGTCATGATTTTAATATCGTTTTCAAATATATCGGCAACAAATCGTAATACGAAAAAAATGATATGTCTAAGGGGATTATTATTATTATTATTGATTTTTAGCGGAAAAGGGCACAAATTATTAAGACAATTGATGCAAACTTAAAAAAAAAAAAAAAATTTATTATTGATTATTTAAAATTATAAGTAATATATATCTTAAAACAGAATTGAATGTATAGGGTTTTAATGTAATGTTTTTTGTACCTACTTAATAATAGCTGTTTTTGACATGTCCCCCTCCCTTTATCGTAAACTCCATCTAGTGTTTAGGAGGATCTAGTTCAAATAGGAACTCGATCCAATCTTTTGTCAGGAACGTGGTACGGTTTCCTTTTTATAAAAAAAAAAATGAACAAGGCCTGGAAAGAAATCCTTTTACGCAAGAAAAATAAATAAGATTTCCGTCACTTCAACAAATCAAAATTCGTTACTTAAACGCAAAAAAAAAAAAAAGATAAATTAAAATAGTTATTATAATAGAAACTTCGCCTACTGGACAAAATATGTATATAGCAAAATAATTATATAATTAATTACAAATAAATTATTCGAAAAATTAATAACAATTATATATATATATTAAATATTTTATTGAATTTAATTTAATTTTTATATATCTAAAACAGTTTTTATATTTTTTTTTTTATGCTGTGTTACTTTGGCTACAATAGTCAAAACACAACTAATAATTCGCTTAGATTCGGTTTTTGATTGCGATGGTTTATTTTTACTTTTAGTATATAAACAAAATTACCTTACATCCTTTCCACGAACAACTGCAGCGGCCTATTAATGGTGGCCATGGTGTGTAGTATGTCCTCATATTAGTTTTTTTTTTTTTTTTTTAATTTGGATCGAGAAAGGAACTCGTTAATTTTTTCAGTGGAAGAGGAATATCTTTTTCGGAAGAACTAGACAAAAACTAACTAGGTCCAATTAGTCTTTTCACGAGAAAACCTATGCCCTTTGCAAAGTATAATAATAAATAATGAATATTAACTCCGGTCTCCTTTCAAAAAATCAATAAATCAAAAAAATAAATATTAAAACTAAAAAAAAAAAAAAAAAAAAATACACGTATTTTATTTTAGTTATTTCTACATGATGAACACTTATCTGTTCGTCAGGCACGATGGTCTACAAGACGATATTCCGTCCACCAAATTTTGACTTGTTGATTTCCGTCGCTGGTTAAGTCAATTTATGATTTGACAGTTAAGCTTGAAGTTTTGTGTCCGCGTTGTTTGTAACCTATTTTCTGCTAAACCACGAAATTATAATTCGAAGTTTCCGAGTTACTGCGTTGTACCAATTCGGTAAACATTAGTTTAAAATTCTAGAACTTTTCCAATTATGTGTTGCGTGTATATATTAGTGGTGGGACATTAATTCGGATCATTTGAAAATCTAATAAATCCGGATTTCGAATTGATCAGATTTTCGGATAGTTTCGTGGGAAATAAATTAAAACATTACAATGTGAAAAACTGAAATTTGGATACAGATGAAAATCCGCATTTTCAAATCCGACACCCTGATTTAAAAATAAATGTAGGATTTAAAATTTCGGAATCCACAAATTCGAACTTCTGCAAACACAGATTTATCCCATCACTGGTTTGTATACACATTCTGCTTACAATCTGCTTATGGAATATTCACTAAAACATACCGACCGACTTCAATTGGAATCAATTTTTTCCACAAACTTCGTCATTTTTCTTTTTTGTTGGATATTTTTACTTAATTAGGAAAAATATTTAAATAATGTAACGCCGGGCGAAACTTTTTGCACCTTTTACGGTACTACGTGAAAAAATCGCAGCATTGAATAAACCGTGAATAAAAACGATTCTTTGTAAAACTAATAGCTTTTCACTACACTCGGAATCTAAAATAAAAGTTCATAAATGTTTAAATATTCAAAAACGTTCTTGTTTTTCGCTTTTCGGCAAAATATCAAAAGAAACGAAAATCATCGAATACTTTCAAATGTAAAATTAAATTTAATTACACGAAAAATAGAAAGAAAATTTTGTGAGATTTTTTTTTTAAGGAACACATTAAGTTATAAAACAGAAGGAACAATAATTTTATGCTACCTCAATTACAAATATTATTTCCATTCCTGATTTTGATATCATTCTAAAAACTCAAAAGTCTTGGTCGTGACTGTTTATAAAACAATCTGAGTAATTTTTTAAAACGGAAACTGATTACAGTGTGATTAAAAACTGTACAGTGTACAATTTACGCGAAAATCGAATAAATGTGAGGCAGACTTACGTTATGGTGTAGTTTAGTTTATATCTGTAAGCAGCGATAAATCATTGCATACAAAAAACGATTCTGAGCGAAGTTCGGTTAAACATGTTTTGTAAGAATTGTATTTATTTGTAATTTCAAAGTAAATTACAATTGTTCGTGTTTTTAATGAAATCTAACATAAATTTTACCTTATAAACTCGACAAAAATATTGATTACAAAATGTTTATTCACATAAAACCGAAATAAAACTATACAATTTAAAACAGCTATAAGTAGCTAACAAAATACAAATATATATATATATATATATTTTTTTTTAAATTACACCAATTTTCAATAAACGGCTAGCATAAGTATTCGAAGAAAATTGCAAGTTTCTACAATTGATTTTTACTGAATTTCAAAAAAATAAAAAAATAACAGAAACCTATATGCGTATAAATGTTCCCGTTTTTTCTTCTTTATCTAGGATATAATAACAAAAAAAAACAACAAAAATTGACCACCCGTCTAAAAATTAAATGCACCGTCTAGAACCATAATCTTACGAAAAAACTTGCATTTTTTTGATTGGTGCAAGATTTCCGGTAGACAAGTTATTAACAGACACATGAAAAAAAAAAAAAAAAAAAAAAACCACACACACACACACACACAAACATCATAGTAAAACCAATATACACATAGTTGGCTACGTACAGAATCTTTTAAAAATATTTTCATTGTAATAATTATTTACGAAATAGTATTGTTCAACGAGCTGCAGCACTATCGGCACCCTGCAAATAGGAGTAGTAAAAATGTTGAACCAATTCCACCAGGAAAATAAACTATCCGCGCCACATTCTATAGTATATTATAGTATAGTGTATATAATTTATATTACACCCGACTGTTTTATTTTTATTCACTTAGAACAATAAATTTCGTTTCTCTCGAGCAGTACATTTTACAGCCTCTTATTCGTTGTTGCCGCCGCGCCGTCATTGTTTCCCTTGCACAATAAAGTTATTAGGGAATTTTTCTCAAAAGCGATAGATAATATATTATAAAATAGCAAATACATTTTCCATCTAAAACCTTTCGATTTTAAATTCGGAATACATAATATATATATATAATATTGTTGTTTTTTTTTTAATTTACAACTATAATGATTACGGCGCAACAATAAAAATGAATAAAACGTACTCGGTAGATATTCAAAAAAAAAAAACCCGTATCAATCGTACTTGCCCGTGTCTCGATTTAATATTAAACAAAATATATATACATGTACGAGGTCTGTTAAAAAAGTACCAGGATTTTATTTTTAATATTTACAAAAAATGAAGTTACGTATTATTTAAAGATATCTACTTCGAAATACTCTCCTCCGGACGATATGCAGTGATCCCGGCGGTCTTGCCATTTTTCAAAAGCCTTTGGAACTGTTCCAAAGTTACAACTATGAGTTGCCGCGTTCGCTTTAATTTCCTCTACATCGTGAAATCGTTGTCCTTTAAGCGAAGATTTTAGTCTTGGGAATAGAGAAAAAAATCGCATGGGACCTGATCAGGAGAATAGGGAGAGTGCTCGCCGCTTTTGTTAAACGAGCTCTCTGATTTCCTTCGGGTAGGTGAACTGGCGGTCGTTGTCATTGTGAGCATGGAGTGTTGACGTTTTTGCCGCTTCAACAATGTCATCAGTCAGTTTGTGTGCTGAATATTCAATGTCAGTAGACGATTTTAGCCGCAAAGCAAGAGATAGACTTTTCGAGAGTACTACCGAAAAGGTCCCAGTCAGTATATTTGTTTGTTAGAAAATGTTTTCTTCTTTTCGTTATAATAACGATAATAACACTGGAATGTGATCGAACGTTAGCTCGATTAGTTCTTCAGCTTCAACATAATTAATGAAAATAACTTTTATTACGAAGAAGTCGATCAGATGGGGGATTTTCCTCGAACCGGTTGGCCAGTAGGTTGGCTCTCTGGTAGAAATTATATCTCCGTTTACACTGTTAGCTACTTTTAGCAGAGCACGTCCTTTTGGAGTGATCAGTCTTGATCCCCAGTGAGATTGCTTGGCTTTGTAATGACCACCAGCAATCAAAACCCATCTCCTGGCAATTGGAAAAATTATGTGAGTCTAGTTTCATCTGCACCTCCTCGGTGCGGACAATAAATAGCTGTGACCGTGTGGTCTTTAACACAAACACTTGTGGATTTTCTATGTGCAATTCTGTGTATTCTTCAAGCTCGAAATGCTTTATCATATGGTGTAAAGTTGTATAAATATTGTAGTTACGTATTTTTTAAAACAGTCCATGGTGTGAAGTGTGTCTCAGATATAAGGGCGATGTAGATATTTTCAGTATTTAAGGAGTCTTAAATGTCTTGTTCACGCTTTACTAGCCCGTTGGCATGCTATCCGAATCAGCTGTATGCGGTTCAATTATTTTGCTTCTGACTTTTGTTATTAGACTTAGATTGGTTACATTCTAATCCATCTAGTATAGATGTGACACTCACTAACGTTTTGGTTATGTTAATTCAGGCAGATAAGATTTCCGCTAAAGTAGAATAAATTTTACTAGTTTTTTGTTGTTGCTTGGACGTTTTGGGTGTTATTTGCAGAAAAACCAGTCATCAGTGCATATGAGGTGGATGCTGTGAAAGTTTTTGCTGGTTTATGTTGAATACGCTGTACTGCAGAAACCTTTTTTGGATTTGCTCTTTTTTCTGTTTTTTTTTTTTTGTAGGCAAAACAACCCTTCCGCAGTGTGTGCTTCACCACAATTCGCACATATCGCTTTTGATATTTTGGCTTTGGACAGTCTTCTGTTTTGTGTTTTTCACCGCATTTCACACATACAGACATTTTATGACAATAGTTCCGAGTATGCCCAAACGCCTGACAGTTTTTACACTGCGGCACCTCTTTTCTCTTTCTAGTTGCTTCTATTTTAATTCTATGATAACACAGACTATCTAGATTGTATATATTATTATTATTGTCTTGTGGAACTAAGACTACGAAGAACAATGGTAGGTTTATCTTCGTCCATTCACTATTTTTGGCTTTTACGTTTAATTTCTTCTTCTTTTTTTTTTTTTTTTTGGATATTCGATACACTGTTTGCAGTATAACCCTTTTCCCGCTAGGTCTCTTTGATATCACATAATTCTGTTTTTGGAGGTAATCCACGAAATACAACTCGCAATTTTTTTTATCCTTTCAATTGAAATCTGTGATATTCGATATCCGAGAATTTTTAACGTACGTTTGAATTGATGTTTATCGTCAGTTAGAATTTTTACATCACCATTAGCAATAGTTTTGAGCTGCTGTTCGTGGCCAGAAACTTCATTAAGAGTTAGTCTACTAACCAAGTTTTGTACATTTTTGACATCATTAGCCTGTGATTGTGGGCGGTTTGTATAATTTAGTTTTTGTGTCATAAATATTTTCGATCAATTCTAGCTTTTTTTGTATGGGTACATACGTGTTGCTCGTTCGATATAAAAAACGCAACTGTATACCTTATATTTTGATACCTATCTGAAGTTTATCTTAGATAAAAATAATTATCTTTTTAGAAATTATTCCTAATATTTACCAATAAAATATTAAAAATTAAATGTTTTACTCGTGGTAGAACTTTTTAAATACCTAACTGTATTGTTTTACTTTAAGATACATATACAAAGTTACTAGCTAATGATTTACTGATTAACACGCTTTGCGTGTACAGAGTCATTTTATTCGTTTACTTTTTTGTCGTCCTGTGATAATGTTCTCGACAATATTCTATTTAAAAAACAAATCTATCTCTGTTTTAATCTAGATAAAAATCCGTCTATCTATTATCATTTCCGAGATAATTTAATTATTTTTATCCTTGTCTGTGTCTAGATAATTTCGACGCGATTATCTTTTATTATTTCCTAGATATAATTTATTTCTTTGCGTCGCAACACTGGTTACAAGTGTCAAATACGGTATTATAAAAATAATAACAATTATGATAAAAAAAAAATATATATTAATTTTCTTTCTTTTCGAGACGACATACAGTTTCAGGTTTTCCGATATCACATAGCGATGATTTTATGTACATTTTTGAAAATTGATATCAAACACACAAATTTAAAGGTTATAATGAGTTACTCTTCTTTGATGTTCTTGAAAAGAAAAAAAAAATCTCTCAGAACACAGTGAATGTTGTCCGTTATTTAAATTGCTAACGAATTGTTAGTATGGCTAACGCATTTGGTTCGCCCCGGCTAAATTGAAATTTGATTTAAAATATTGTCGCTTATTTTGACGTTTGTTGGTTTTAACCGTAATAAAATTATTTACTTTGAGTGGTATATGTCCAAATACTTCTAAATGTTTTGGTCTGCTTAAAACTACTGCAATGCCAATCAATTTTAATTTAAATTGTGTGACGTTTTCCCCTCGTATTATATTACTTAAATGAAAATCGTTTTATGCCCCCGGCTCTATTTCATATAATTTTTTTCAAAAAAAAAAAAAAAAATATTAATAATAATCGGATTGGTAATATACCTACTTGATAGTTTTTTGTTTTACTCTTTTTGGTTGGAAAAAAAGTAATAAAAAAACTTATGATGGGCTTATAACTTATAAATTTCCTTCCGGTCGCGTCCGCGTTAAATGTTATCGTAATTTTAATACCATACAATTGTCATACATTCAGTAGATAAAACTGAATGACGAATTCGTCGTCGGAAAATTCACTTTGATTTCTCCGGCATACATTTCATTTTTTCTTTTTCTTTTTTATATATTTATATATACATATATATATATATATATATATATATATATATATATATATATATATATATATATATATATCTACTTCGATAAAACGATAATATACTGAAAATCGAACGTACATTACGTTCACACTGCGGAACAATTGGGAAATAATTCTGTTGTTGTAAACCCGGTAATTGTCGATGCATACAGAACCGATAGAAAAAAAAAAAATCGTTTGCATAATCTTCCCCGAACGGATTGATTTTCGCGTTCGATTCGTATAATATTCAAATCGATATTTTGACGCGTATCCGTTTAGTATTGACGAACGACACCCGTCGTTTGAAAAATAAAGACCTTCCCCCCGGAGCGTAGCCTCGGGTGTTTTTTTTTTTTTTTTATACAATTTTAATTCTAACGGTTTTCATTATAGGGCCGCATTACGGAGTGGATATAATTTGTATTTTAAATTAATTTTAGTTTTATTATCCGAAACTTACCGCAATAATATATTACGTTTTATTACTGTAGCCGTCGTTACCGCCCGTATCCAATAATAAAATCGTTGTATTGGAAAAAAAAAAAACCGCGATCGAAATTAATATTATTGTATTATAAAGCGAATATTTATTATTATTATTTTTTTAATTTATCTAATGTACAAGTGTATTTGTTGTTGAACAAGGCGGGGCGGGATTTGTGTTCCTTACAATTTGCACACACTACTTAGGATTTATGCTTTTGACGAAATATATTTGGGAAACCGCACTCTGACCGTATATTACGATATAAACTGTGTTTTTATTATTTATTCTGATATATCTTATGAAAAATCTATTGTACAAATAATAATGAGGCGCGCAAACAAATGTAAAAAAAAAATGTGAACACTTTTCTTATCTTCGAGTACAGCGTTTGTCCAAACTGTGGCCCGCGAACTCGTCTTAAATTATCGACGAAACAATCGACTTTAATACCGAAATTCGTAACAATCGTATTGTAATTGTATTTAATTATATGTATTCGTCATTTTTTCATTCCGAACGGGGTCCGCTGTTGGAAAAATTTGGGTAACATCACTGGTTTATAGTCAATTGCTCAAACAAGGTGTACGCGAATTTATATCTTTACACGACGATAAATCATTGAAAAAAGAAATAGAAATTTCAACCGAAATTAGGTTAAACGCGACAATTGTATTTATTTGTATTTACATAGTAAAATTCAATTGTTTTGGTTTTTAACGGATTTCAAATTAAAAACTTGACAAAAATATGAATTAAAACATATTTATCCGCATAAAACCAAAATAAAACTATACGATTTAAAATAGTTATGAATAACAACAAAAAAAAAAAAAAAAAAAAGTCAAAATAGATTTTTTTTTATAAATTGCACCGATTGTCGATAAACTACTAGTATAATTTATCGATGGACATTTAAGGCTTGTGCGTTTGTTTTTAACCGAATTACAGAAGAGGAAAAAAAACTAAATCTAATAATAACTGCAATCGATTGTAAGTAAAATTATTCTCCTTTTTTTCCCCCCATAATCCGGGACATTACACGAAAAATCAAATAATCACCTACGATGTACCGTTTCAATCGAAAATGTTACGAATGAGCTTGCACTTTTTTTTATCGGAACAAGATTTCCGGTCGAAAATGTGTTAACAGACACGAGAGAGAAGAAAACAAAAAACCACACCGTAGTAAAACCAATATACATTCCACGCTCCGTCGGAGGAAAAGTTTGGGAAAAAAACATCACTGTTTTATAATAGAATGTAATTACGTTAATTTTGTTTAGGCGGTGCGGATACGTCAGACAATATTTTCATGATAGTGTTCGATTATTATTATTTTATTTATGGAATCCGCCGCGGGATGGGTAACCGATATTTTTTTTTTTTTTAACCGAGATAAAAAATTGGCTTTGCCGCGTTTTATCGCGACGTAATATAATATATATTTGTCTTGGAATATTTTCCACTCGATATTAATTCGTTTATTTTACACACCGGATTTGTTTTAAATATTATCTTCTATATACTAATATATAAAACGATAGGCGTTTGTTTCTATGTTCCGGGGGTAAACTCCGAAACTATCCAACCGATTTAGCTGAAATTCGTATTTTTATTAGCCTGTTCACGACGCGAGTAGTGACATAGGCTGTTCAACAGTTTAAAATTGTTAATAATAAAACACCAATAAACAATTTTCAAATTCAGAGCGACTGCTACGAGTTGTAATGATGACACTAATAACCTACGCCTCTTTAATGATCATATCTCGCGGTTTGCAAGTTACGGCTTTGCGTAACAATGCTATCGAAGCTACAGTTCACCTTGCTTTTATTCCGTGAATTCCTTTGATTCCTACAGACTTGACGATTGATTTGGAAAGAGTGCGATTTCCAGTTGGAGTTTCATTCGCAGTCACCATCGATGAGTCGCAAGGGCAGACATTGACATGTGTGGGGAGTTGATCCGCGCGAAGATCGTTTTTTCGCACGGTCAGCCATACCAGATGGCTCTCTCCAGAACCGGAAATCCCGTGAATCGATTCATTACTTACTACCGACGACGGATAAAACAAAAAAAATTGTTGTATATACAGAAATCTTGTAAATTTCATTTTTTTTTTTTTTTTTTTTAATAAGATGAACTTTTTTTTCGCTTAGGAAACAGTACAATAATACAATTTTTTTTTGGAATAATTTCTGCGTATTCTAGATTTGTTTGCAACCTGTGATCGCTCGGGCGGAACCGAGACGTGTTTGCTAGTATATACATATGTATATTACATCTTTATTTTTTTAAACCACCGTTTTATTAAATTAAAAAAAAAAAAAAAATTAATATTGATTATAATACATTTAGTGTAATTCGAAATAACACGCCTTATTATCCCAGCGATACATTACGTTTGTTTTGTACTTTTGTTGGATTCGCCTAGTATTTTTTAATTTTTTTTTTTATATCTCCGGGCTCATATTTTATTACATAAAATACACCGGACACAATTCAACACGTTAACGTTACCGTATGACTGGGTTTTAATGTTGGCCGCGGCGAAAACGGCCCAAATAAAAACGATTATTTCAAAGAAACCGTGCGGATATCTCGTGTCGATTCCAATCAAACACGATGACCATTACTAATATAATTCGTTTTAAATTTAATAAATCGTGTCGCAGTCCACGCAAAAAAAAAAAAAAACGAAAAAAAAAAATAATAATTATGCCCACGGTGAATATTTTTTGTCCGCTACCAAATCGTATATTCGTAATAGAATTTTAATAATTCAAATGCGTCGAAATATGTTAATTTTTATGACCCTACATTTGTGAACGTCGGTTTTCGAATATCCTTTGAAATAATTTAAGCATATTATTATTATTATTATTATAACGATGGGTTCGATATTTTTTTTTTTTTTTTTTATCACTCCCAAGAGAATAATATTAATTACTTTATATCGGACGAGGGTAAGCATTTTTAATTGTTTCGGTTTATATACTACGATTACTTTTAGATCCGTCTCGTCGTTAAAACTATTATTATTATTCTTTGACAAACGTAAAGTAATTTTGTATTTTAAAATATATCGTAATAATTATTAAAAACTCTTGCGTTGTTGTTCAAACGTCTTTTGTATAGAATTTTTATTCGGATTTACAAAAGCCGCGTGTCGGGCGGGTCGCCCGCTCGAAATGGCCAACTCGTGCAAATCAACTTGTTAATTTATTGATCGTAATACGTTCTTATGAAGTTATAAAAAAAAAAAAATAATGATAAACCGATTAAAATAGACACCGGTCAACGGTAATATTTAAACTGTTGCTAAACAAAACGGTGCAATAAACGACAATTTCGGTAAAACAAAACGATTAAACGATAAATCGGTAGAAAAAAAAAAAAAAAAAAAAAAAACCATAAAACAAGAAGCGATCATAAAACGCTATTGGTAATTTTTCATAATTATTACGTATACGTCGTAATGTACGTTTTAAAGTTTATGCCCAAATGTCACGAATATTTTTGTATCCGTATCGGCGGCACACGGGAGTTGAACAAAATTATATTAACAAAACAACGCGGAATTGATGTCGGAAATTAATATTGTTCGGCGTTTCAAAAACCAATCGGAATCGTAGAACTATAAATATTTATACTGAGTTGATCGGTAAAACACCCTATATTATTTCACGCGGAGTACTCTATTGGACTATTTGTGACGAGTTGTTTGGGATTTTTTTTTTAAATTTTAACAGTACACCATCGATTTAACACGATACATAGACAAACGGACGGATTAGAATAGTAAAAAGTTAATTTTTCAATGACTATAGAGAGAAAATTTAAATGACGTTTACATTAATAATTTTGTTAAACGTGAAAAGTGGTGGAACGTTTTAAAAGACAAAAAAACGTAAAACGACATATTTTATTCATGAATTAGATTAGGTTAGTAATTAGAAATTGTTTACCGATACCATACGATTAGATAAGTTATAGTATACGCTTTTGCCGGTAGCAGACAATATAATATTCCCTAAAACTATAAAAATCCTAAAAATAGGCATATATTTTCACCAAAAAAAAAAACGGCTTACGGCCGAACAGTACGAAACGAGCCTTTTTTTTTTTTTTTTTTTTGAAATCAGACAGTGAAAAATGCCCCCCTTGCCCTGTGCCGAACGACGCCACTGACCAAATAGTAACTTTTTGACAAAATGTTAACGAATAATAATTATAGTTTTAGTTGACGGCTTTGAAATGTACAATCTCTATATTACGTGGAGTTTTTTTTTATTTTATATAATCGTAGAATATGATATTTATATATATATATATATATATTTTTTTATATTTTTCCATTTTGAATTTGAAGTACAAGCCGTACTCATAATTACCATAAAATCATTTTTTTCCCCTCTCTATTATGTACGCACTTACTATCGATGCGTGGTTTTCGGACTTAAAATTCATATACGAGTTTTTTCTTTGGATGTTTGCGAGTGCAGCAGTACTCATCAGTCGGAAATACGATTTTATACCGTAGTGCTTCAAATCTTAGTGCTCATATCGCATTAAAATATTCATAAAAAAAAAAAAAAATATATTTATACCCATTATACACTAAATAAACACATTTAAACAAATATTTTTATTTTAAAACATATTATATGGTAAATATTTGAGAAAGGGGGGGGGAAATAGAAAGTTTTCAGTAATGGTACCTAATAACTCGATAGTTCCTGGCATATTACGTTCATATCTGTGCATTTGAAAATAAATAAAAATGTATTGAAATTGTTGTTAGTCAATTTTTTACTCGATTTTATTGAGTCAGAATATGGAACAACAATAATTACTAGACCGACGTGACGCGTTACTATAAATAGTCACAAAATTATATTTTTTAAATTTAAATGAAAAACTAACAATATTTTTTAATAAAACTAATGATTTTCAGCCCTAACGAAAATCACGGTGTCTATCGTTACATAAAACAATCGTGTTGTTTGTACGTACTAAGTGGTTATAATTTTATGATGAACATTTTGTAAAACACGAAAATTAAGTGGACAGACAAGGGTCGGCGGTTTTTGTACACCTACGATTATTTGAAATTATTAAAAAAAAAAATTATTAATTATAACGATTAACAAGATATGATAATAAATTAGAATAATGAATTTATACATCACAAATGTATCGCCAACAGCGTGTAAATGCTAATAAATTTATTATCTTATGTACATCAGTACGGTTTAACCACGTGCCTAATGTAATTAATGTCCATATGTTTGTGTAAATATGTGTTCATAACCTTAAATATTTTAGATAATCATCTACGTCGATATAATAATAATTTAAAAACTAATTTTTAAATGTTTACGCATATTAAAATATATATATATACCTGCACGTCAGTAAAAAAAAAAAAAAAAGAAATACCTTAGTATAGGTATTTTCATACGAGAAAATGTTATTTTTTTTTTTTTTTTTTTTTTTTTTTTTTTTTTTTTTAATTCATCCATACCTACTCCCTCAGAGTTTACTATAATCTAAATATTATAGTTTCTCTTTAAACTAAAATATTTAAAAAAAAAAAAAGTGTATTTTTGGTAGAAGGTACACATTGGGTACACTATTTTTTTATTTTTTTTTTTAATAAAAACTACATAATTTATTTGTATATAATAATAGTTTATGGCTGTTTTATTCATCGACAGTTCCCCTAGGACATAGAACTAGAGCCATAAATTAAACGTAGTCGTATCAAATTAATAAATATATAATTTATATTAAAAAAGCGTTTCGAAAATACATTCTATTAATTTGCCAAAGCTGTTTATTAAATATTCATGTACGCGTATTGCGTTCGACTCGTAGATAGGAGAATTAGTGGCCGTGATACAGTTTCTCATGATTTTCGACTTTTTCAAGACCGTCAATATCAGTACGATAAAATACCTCGCGTTCGGAAATTACTACAGACTCGTTTAATCCTTGGTATTATAATGATTAACGACTCTATACCTATCCAATGAATAGTCTAATAATAATCTAATAAAACTCGAATAGAGACGAATTTATTTTGAATATCGAATACCTTTACGAACACGTTATGAACGCACACGTAAGAAAAAAAAAAACCTTCAACTTTATATTATAACGCGATATCTATTTATTAAAAATATTTAAATATTTAAACGGTTTTATAAAAACGCAATACGTTTAAAAACGTTGAATTTTTTTCATATTGAAAATCACTGCGTATTTTCTTAAAACCCTTTTCCGAATTCTAGGTTTGGTTAGGTTAATTATTTTATACGGTATACGGTGTCTGTTCAAAGAGTACCAGGATTTTATATTTAGTAATTACAAAAATCAATTTGCGTATTATTTAAATATATATATATATATATATATATATATATATATATATATATATATGTCCTTTGAAATACACTCCACCGGATGATATGCAGTGATATTTTTCAAAAGTCTTTTGGTACTGTTCCAAAGTTAAAGCTATGAGTTGTGTTGCCGCGTTCGCTATAATTTCCTCTACATCGTGAAATCGTTGTCCGTTTAGCGCAGATTTTAGTCTTGGGAATAGAAAAACGAAATCACATGCGGCCTGATCAGTAGAATAGTGAGAGTCCGACCCTTCTCATCTGTACATTTTTACTGTAAAATTGCTTGACAAGACTCAATTGAGATTCGCTTTGTTAACTCACGAATCGGCGGCCATTTCGCATTTTTTTCGCAAATTGTC
Organism: Tuberolachnus salignus; assembly: GCA_956483605.1. NCBI lineage: Eukaryota > Metazoa > Arthropoda > Insecta > Hemiptera > Aphididae > Tuberolachnus > Tuberolachnus salignus. Next base: position 32,701,956 of record OY101429.1, read on the forward strand.
GCCACGCCATCGTTTCTGGATGAAGACGTCGACGGTCTTCCAGCACGTGAATCGTCGACTATCCTTGAAACGTTTAAAACACTCGAAAGTCATGGGAACCACTTAATGAATCATACCCAAAAGCTGTTTTTATCGTTTCCGTTGCATCATTTTTACCAAGATTCAAGCAAAACTTGATGGTGCACACCTAGAGTAAAAAAAAAAAAAAAAAAAATAGCTTTTAGAAACATTGCGTTGCATATATAAATATATAAAATATACTTAAAAGAATCGTCAATAGTATCGTTCTTATCGATTTTATCGGCGATTAACGGCGGAGATACACTGTGAGCACGTGGCAGAAACGTACGCGCAGAAGCTAATTTCAAATTTAGCCAACTACGATTGACCTTAGACCCAGGATCAATTATCTCTTACACAAAAAAAACGTGTGGTGAACCAGAAACGATAGTAACTCCGAGCGATACTTGATAAACTGTCGGGTATAACTAATCTCCGGCACTTCAACTCTAAAACGGTGTAACCCGGCCTTTGGTAAACGAAAACCATAATTTCAACCATGAGGTGTTTCTGCAAATACCTCTTGATACTTTCACGGCGGTTTCGAAAACCCAAAACGTATGTACATAGAAAATATGCGTCAATAAGCCGGAAGCGTCAAAAACGAGGCTGGCCATTAACGCGTTAAGAGTTAAGTTAAAACGTTAAGTAAATATTGATTAAGTTGATAAACGTGGTACTTTTTTTCACGATGAACGTTTAACTCCGCAAATTATATTTTTGCGTACATTCAAGTTGATTTCGTGTATTTTAAGTTAAGTCAAATGTCGGGCGTAGGTGAATTTTCGTCATTTAATATCTTATTTGATGAACCCTACAAGAAAATTACAGTAAAAGTCCGAGTTATATATTCTGTTTTTAGAAAATCATAAAGCGATTGGCGGAAACATGGTAAAATATATTTTTTAATCGGATAATCCTCATGGGAATACCAGTAGTCCGTATGTACTCCAAATACCGCTTTGAATATCTGGCCGTGAGTGACAATTGTATTATTTCTGTAAAATAGCATTTCGTTTTATGCAGCTATATTTTTCTCTTACAGAGCTTCAATTTAAAAAAAAAAAAAAAAAAAATCTGTAAATATAATCATCCGACACAAAGGTCTCCAACCTACCCCTTTTCGAACCTGTCCGCCGAGCTTACTTCTATTTTGAAAATAATTTATTTTTTTTTTATGCTACGAGTTACATCGAATTTATTATTTTCGTTCCTTTTATGGGACACCGTAAAAAATAGTTTAAATACCACCGACCTCGTTTTTCGCCAACAAAATTAAGAAATTTTATTTTAAACTTACAAGTACGTTTGTTTTACGGATTAACTTTTAACACTTGATTTTTATCCGTATTAACTTAAAACGAATTGTTCAAAAAAAAAAAAATATATAAAAATCAATTGCAGCGTCTATGTAAGTTTATCGCATGAGAACGGCTCGACCGATTCGGCTGATTTTTTTTTTTTTTTTGTTGTATTCGTAATTGCCAGGACAGGGTTTGTATGAAATCGGAACCCGAAACCGATATTATAGTCCGGAATATGGAATAAAAGTCGTCATGGGAACATTTTCAATAGTTATTTTTCTTTGTATATGTTTCACATTGAACAATTAATGGAGTTAAAAATAATTAAATTGTCTTAAAGACGTCACGGGCAACAGGAATCGCCTGTTTTCTAAATAATAAATTACCGGGCAACAACGATTGACTCGTAAAAGACCGTACGGCTGGTCCTAGAGACATTCTAACGGTATATAACTCTCGCGGTGAACGGGAAGAAGGAAAATAATGGATTTGTGAAAATTCGTCGTCTGACGGGATGCTTACGGGGTGAATTTCGCCGGAAATCGTTGTATCTTGGCGACACCGATGGACAGTTTTTATTATTATTTTATTTGGTCGACACGGACAAGGTAGGAGGCCGTTCTTTTCAAATAGATTGGCGACACGAATGAATGAAATACACCGCGGTGTAGGCTGGGGGCCGAGAGTGTTGGACGAGGCGCGTTCAGGGCGTAAATCCGCGGGTATTTTTTTATTTTTCGTCCACGGCAACGACGCGCGAGATCGGCTTGTTGTAAAATGCGTATTTATTAATAAACGTATATACGAATGATTTACCCCTATATAATGCCGTTAAACACCGTTATGATAGTCGATCGAGAACAATCCTATCCCGCACGGTGGAAATATTATTATTTAAAACGAATTGTCTCGGCGATCGCGTGCGGGTAGGTTATATATATATATATATATATATGTGTGTGTGTGTGTATACGCAATAATAATACCGACATTAAAACGGATTTCTCCGGTCTTTATGCTCTCTCGCTCACACTCTCTCCCTGTCTATCTCTCCGGATTGTCCCCCCGGTGTACACCTAATATAACAATGTTATTATTCCGTTAGACGATGGAAATACATCGGGGCGCGTACGACGCGTACAGGCCACGTTGAATCCCGAACAATAGACACGTCAAACGACTGCGCGTCTATAGTAGTGCCGGTCTCTTACGGGAGTACACGGCCGGCCGGCCGGGCCACCTTCCTGCCACCGGCATAATAACAATAATATTACTGTGTATACCCGCCGCTCCCCCCCCCCCATCGTCTGCCGGTGAAATTAAATTAATTTAACGCGTCACGAATCCGGAAAACTATAACTGGCGGGCACTCTACTCGCGGCGTTATTATTATTATTATTATTACGGTATTATTGTATCGCGTCCAGACTAGTAAACCATCGAATCACAACCGATACGTTATAATATCGCCTGTATAGTATGTAAATGAATCGATAATTCCCCGGTACGGGGCGCAGCGTTTCGCTCAAAATGCGGTTTTCGTTTTTTTTTTTTTTTATTTCGTTTTATCGAATAGGTCGAGAGAGAGAAAAAAAAATATATATTATATTTTCGGGATAGAAAACGAATGTCGCATTTTCCAGAACCGCTCGACAAGAATTCGGCGTTCGGAAAACGTCCAAAGTATAACGATTTTGAAAATTCCGTCAAAACCCTGTGTTCCGGTATACCCTAACTTCTTGTACAAGTGTTATCCTATAAATTATCTATGATTACGTACTGTTATTTGAGTATTTTTTTATTATTATTATTATTATTTATTAACGAGATTTATACCGGCGCAAAGATGTTCGGTCTTACAACGCAACGAAAAAAAAAATTTATTATTATTATTTTATTTTATTGCTTTAAATGGATTTCGTGGGTCGAGCTCTATAAATATGTTTAACTGTTGAATCTCGTCGAATGGTGTTATTGAATTGATCTTATTCATGGAATAAATAATCGTGAAAATTAAGTATAACGACGACGTAAAGAAATATGTGAGGAGAATCGAGAGGGATAGAAGAACAAAAAAAAAAATTACAACCAATTTAATCTATCCGTATAAAAAAGAAATGTCTTAATGCTATCGCAAAGAAAATTTACTTTAAACAAAAGCGTTGACGAGAGGAAAACACGAACAAAAATTTACGAAATATATATCAAATATACTGTACCTGTATACGTATAGGATTTCGTTAAGTACATCAATATTTTAATTTAATAATCTTTCAGTAAAATTATGTATTGTATTATTATATTGTTATTGTTGTATTCTCATATCGATTCCTGTTGGATCGCCAATATCGAATTCTGGTGCTGAATATTAATAAAAATAAATAATGACTTCGCACGTTGGGTGGACCACTGTTGGGGATGAGAAATTTAGTGAGTAGGATATAGGGGGCGCCGATAAATCATTGCTAACGAACATTGATTCCGACTGAAGTACATTAAATCATGTTTTGAATTGCCGTAATGTTTAAGATTTTCACATCAAAATTTACACTCAACGTTTAAAAAACAGAAATGTTACCATTACCCTGAATTTTTTACCATTAAGTATAAGATTTATACTGAAATGTATAACTTAAGATGTTCGTGCGATTTCTGTCGGGCCAAAAAAATTATTTTATTCGCATTATTCGGAATACAGTACACGAAATGCCGTATTTTTTATCAACATATAAACTTTAAAAGGCTATAAAAAAAAAAACTATTTAAATACGCTCAACATATTTCTTTTTCATCAATTTGTACTACTTATGATAAATCTATTATATAAAAAATTTGTGTATTTCTGTTTTAGCTAAAACAGGTATATTCCATTAATTCGAAAAAAAAATGCCTGTAACTAGCTCAAATATAGCCGGAATATTTTTAAAAATGTGTCCACGTTTTTCTGGGCATATTATTAATATTCTATAAAAATGTCAAGTCTGTATGTTTTTTTTTTTTTTTTTATTATAACCGAATTACAATGAAAATAAAAACTAAAAAAAATAATGAAATTATTGCGTTTTCCTTATATTATTACTCGGTTTTTTCCCCAATTATTAAAAAAAAAAAAAAAAAAACCGTACATCATAGTTTAAACCAATACATTCTTCACTTCGCACGGAATTAAAAAAAATATAAAATCAGACTGACGAATTAATAAAAAATAAATTATTGTCGTGTACAGTTATTACGGGTTATATTATATTTGAAAGGATTTCGAGATAAATACATTTGGCACCAGACGCGATAATGAGATTTGTGATAAAACTTTAGTAAAAAAAAAAATAAATAAATAAATAAAACAAATCCTATCCCGGTGTGTAAATTGTTGTGTGTATAGTTTGAACGTAAAAATCCGCGTTTAAGTTGCGTTAAATAAGTTTTCGGTTAATTTCGACCGACACTCGCCAGCGTATTATTAGAATGTCCCGAAAAGTTTTCCGGGCCAGTATTCATTCGATAAATACGCAATAAAATGAAGGGGTCGAAAACTTGGGCGCGAGTCGTGTTTCTTTTAGAATTGTAATAAAAACTGTGCCGTATTGTTACTGTCGAGTGGTCGTCGTCTACGCGACACGCCAATGTTTCCGGGACTAGTTCACTGGTATATAAACTACTAACTACGGTAATATCAAGTATTGGATTTCGGAAATCGGTATAGAGGTACCGGGTCCGTTTGCCGTTCCATTATAGTATTTTTTATTCCGTAGTATCCGTAATGGATTGCGTAATTACTTACTACAGAGCAGCGCAGTAACTGGATAAAAAAACCATGGCAGGGGGGAGGGACAAAATAATTTATTCGCCAAAAAATCATAATCGTGAGAAATGTATTTTTATTCTATGCGTACAAAATAATTACAGACTGACTAATGTCAGCCTTGACTAAAACAACACAATGATATAGAAAAATTAAAAAATAAACGAAAGAATACATCATTATTTTAGTGTTAGGTAAAACAATAATAAAAACTAGAGCATTTCAAATGTGAGTCATTACGAAAGTCGCCATAATATTTTGTAAATTTCCCCATGTCTAGAAAGGGCTAATATTTATACTCGGTGAAAATGTCGGGTCTCTACGATTATTTGCCACCGGATTACAACAAACTAACAAAATCGAAAATATATAAATCTATCTATCTTTCTATATCTATAATCTATATCTATTTATCTATCTATAATACACATTTTCTCGTTTTTCTTACGTTTTCTTCCCGGTTCTTCTCAATCATTAAGAAAACTGCAATGAAAATAGAAGGAAAAAACTACCCCCTTCAATGCACCAGCTAAATACGAAATGTTTTCAGAAAGTATGCCACACTTGAAAATCGGAGCAGTACGTCTGGTAGAAGAGTCAGACAGAAAAAAAAAAACACACTAATGGTAAAACCAATATACAGTGTTCAAAATCGTTCAGAATCAAAAATAATATGCGATTGTTCGAAATTTTTAGTATAAATCGGTTAATATTCATACGCTTGGATTTATTCGTATTATTCTTTATGCGGTCAGTATCAAATTATTGTGTTTAGTACTACAGGGTACCCCTACACTTACCAGTTAACCAGATCGCACAAAAAGCGAAAAGAAACCCGAAAAACGATAATGAGTCTATCTATAGACTCGGAGAAACGTTTGCGGGGTCTCCGCATTATCAAGTACGCCGTCCGAGGCAGTTTCTTTTCTTTTCCTTTTTTTTTATTATTCTACGCCATTTGGCCATTATTCGGCGGTATTGCCCTTTTCGGATTTCCGTCGACCGCACAACCGGCACGGTTAATTTAAATTAATTAAGGCTTCAACTACAGCGGTTATTATTATTAGCCTACTTAATATTTAAATACATTTCAATACATTTCTGATGATTCTTAACAATGGCAAAACTACGTGAATTAAAGATCGAATTGCTTCCGCATCCGCATCCGTGTGCTCCGGATTCGGCTCCCGGCGACTACTGGCTATTCGCAGATCTCAAAAAAAAAAAAATGCTCGCCCGCAAGAAATTTCGCTCGAACGAAGAGGTTTTATCAGTGAAACTGAGGCCTATTTTGAAGCATAATTCAAATCATACTGGTCTCGTGTTTGTGAATTTTACAAAAGTTGTTTAAAGTTTATTTTATACATTTAGGTTAGGTTAGGTTTGGTTGCTGTTGTGTTTCCTTCGTTGAGGACTTGTTGTAATAATTGTTGGATTGTTGAGAATTAGGCGGGCTTCCGGGCATTTTGATCATTATATGTTCGATCGAGACCGTTACGTTGCATTTGTCTCGTAACGGGGCAGGATCATTGCCGGTAACGTTGCGCGGGTTTGGTGTGAGTGTCCTATTCTTGATCGGGTAACTTCCTCTCTACTGTTAATGTCTTGGGGATATTTCCATTTTTTGAATATTCAATTTTGTATTTCTTGATAGGTTCGAGAGTGTTGATTTCGGTTGGTCCAGTATTCCTGTCATTCTTCGTTCGTCCCGTTTTCAATAATGTTTAATGATCCGGAGACAGCGTTATGTATTTAATGCGTGCGGCGGACGGAGAAGAGATTGCGGTACGTCGGCTAATGAGTTTGCCTTTGTGTTTCGTGATGTCGCCCCGACGCGGGAGGGGACCCACATGAATGTTATGGTTTTTTTTTTTAAAATAATATTATTATAGGCGATATATTTATTACGCCGTCTCCGGACTCGCCCGGTACCGATTTCCTCTCGTGTACGTGCCCGTACACTTCGGGTCGGTCGTCCGCGCCGTTTGGACCGGTGCCAAGGCCCCCCCTGACGATCCCCGTCGGAGATACGCGCGTGCGCCGATACGACACGTTCGTATATTATAAAACGTATACGGGGCACATATAATATGCACGTGCAATACGCAAAAGTGGCGGTTTTTTTTTTTTTTTTTTTTTTTTGGTTTTTTGCATCTTTTGTTTTCTTCGGTTTCTTTATTTTACCCGCCGGCGCACAAACGCGCCCGTAGTATCTCGTTGGCCCGGCGAGCTTATCGGCGGCGAGACTACTCTAATACGCTATTCAAGTATTGTCGCGCACCGTCTGCGCTCTCCCCGGGCACGTCTCCGGGGTGTGGGCATCGGATGGTGGGCGACCGTGCCAAACGGTAAGTATTTAGGCGTATCGGAAATTCAGCAACGTCGTAAACCGTCATGCGTCCTTCCCCCGTCGTCCCACCGACATTCCCTGACAAATTATATATAAATATACGTATATATGCACACCTTGGTTCCGCTGCCAAACTCGATATTTTACAGTATGCCTTTTGCCGTACGCATATATTACAATAATAATTCTTAATGTTTTCTTATCCGTGGAACCATTGTTCTTTTATATGCGCTTTTATCGTGGAACCCCCTCTTTCCCTCTTAAAAAAAAAAAAAAAAATCTTCTTCGTTTCAATAGTTTCAATGCGACATTTTATACGAGGACTGTTTCCAACGAAAACGACAGGAATTAAGTGAAACTAAGCCCGTTGATTTTTTGTAAAAACGCCACACAAATGGCGACATTTGACGGATAAATCGATCTGTTAAATCGTATTCGTGTCGAAAAACAAATTATATTTTCGTCGGACGAATTACGTTACAATCGTCGTTGTGCGTTATCAAGACCAAGGAAGCATCCTTGCTCCAACCCTTTACAATATCTACACCTCAGATATCCCACACAACAATAACACTACTTTTGGAACCCTCGCAGATGATACTGGTATTATACAAACCCTGAAACCGCATCATTTCTACTACAAACCCACCTTAACCAACTCCAAGGGTGGTTTCTAAAGTGGAGAATAAAAATAAACGAATCCAAATCGTCTCGCATAACATTTGTTTTACGCCCCCGTGACTGCCCCCCAATCTACATCAATGACAGACAAATACCGTCTGAACTAACAGTAAAATATCTAGGGATTCATCTGGATAGACGTCTCACGTGGACAACTCACATCAAAACAAAAAGAAAATTATTAAATCACAGACTACATCAACTGCGTCCTTTATTAAAATCCAACTTACTAATTCAGAAAAAAATACTAATATACAAACTACTCCTCAATCCTATAGCTACTTATGGAATTCACTTTTGGGGAGCTGCCAAAAATTCCAACTTAAAAAATCTACAAGCATTTCAAACAATATCCCTCAGAATAATAACCAATGCCCCCTGGTATGTAAGTAATTTAACCCTCCATAATGACCTTAACATATCACCCATCTCTGATCAAACCTCAAAATTATATAAACGTTTTCACAAAAAACTACTCCATCACCCAAACCCCCTCATCGCCAATCTATCCACTGCTTGTGCAAAATATAGTGTAAAACACTTACCGTTCTCCCGCACTTTCATTATTTTCGAACTTTAATAAATACAATTTTAAACGATTTATATGGAATCATTTTAATTCCGTCTACCATAAGGGGTTAACGAAAATATGATAGCTTCAGGTCTTGTAGTTCGACCAACGCATTCATGCAATCACGTTTACGCGTTTTGTTTGTACCTAAACATTGTATCTACTTAACTCGTGTCGAAATCAGCATCTTCACCCCTCCCCTACCCGTAAACGAATATTCCACGTTTGGGTTGAAATAGTTTTGTACGATTGTTTTAAAGAACTACAACGAATTAAAATGTTTAGAAAAAATAAAGAAAACGCACCAATTGTGGCTATTAAATAACATCTGTCTTTACAAAATTAGAATGTACGTTATCCATATGACGGTTGGATGGTATAACTCATCTCGTCTACTTACGAGTAGCTGCTAATTCTGTCAAAAAATGGTTTGCATAAAATTAGACTAATGAATAATAATATAAAATAAATATTGTTCGTTTTCGTTTTTGTACAAAGTAAAATATCTAAATACCCAAATGAGGAACTTCGTTTAGAATATATATATATTTTTTTAATTACTTTAAACTATTTTTTTCTAAAAAAATAATTTACTTTATAGTCTATTATTACAAATGGTGTTGAGAACAAAAACTAATGTATTTAACTTTTAATTTTTATAATTACAATGTCAAACGTTAAGGTCGAGTGTTATTATTTTTTTTTTTTATGAATAAGAATTATACATTATACATTTTAAATAATAATTTATTATTAGATGATCGATTATTTTATATCATAGTTAGAATCCCATATAATTATATTTTATGATATTAACAAATGGTAAATTAAAGCAAAGTAACAATAAAAAAAAAAAAAAAACAACTTGAACTTTCGGTTTACTTGCGGTTTGAAGTAGCAAAGACCCTGGGAAAATATTAAAAAAAAAACAATAATGTATTGTATTAATTTAATATAAAATTTCAATTGATGGACTCGAGTGGTTTTACGTACCTAAACGCCGTAGTTTATAGAACAAACCCCACACCTATAGTTTAACAATTTTAAATATTTGCCCACTTGTATTCTGTACTTCATACGTTACATTAATGTTAAAAAAGTGTAATTAATGTTTAAATTATTAATGATGTGTTTGACTTTAATGTATTGAAAACACACATGCGTTTTTAAATATATGAACTCTACGATTTGTTAATATTAATGAAAAATATAAAAATTATAAATTTGTTGATTTGATTTAAAGAGAATCATTAATACATTGAGCATTAAAATTTAATTTTAACCGGGCGAATTGAGTTCGAAATTAATAATGGTTTCAGTTGTGCACAGATTATACTTAAAAATATTTATCTAGATATAAAAGATAATCTAATCGACTTTCACAAAATGTAATACCGGAATAAAATAGTAAAATGTAATTTATGTTTTCTATGTTCTCGTTACCTAGTCGATTATGAATTTTGATATGTCGTGTGTCTCACGAAATCATCACGAATTATTGATATATTGAACATTAGAAATTAATAATAAGCACGGCATTATATACACAATAAATCATAATTCGTATACTTGTTTTTTTTTTTTTTTATATATATATATATATATTGTATTGTATACAATATAGATGAAATTAGTAAATTTGAATAAAACAATCGTAGAAAACCGATGGAATTGATTCGTGTGGAATTAATTATTATCAGCCGATTTTCCGTAGACGGCGCGTAGCCGGAATTTTTAAAATGTGGGACGTTTTATTTGTATAGTTAAATAAAACTCGTGTTCGCACGTCATTATCATTTCAAAAATTCTAGATTTTTCGAGACAGTCCGCTGTCCGCGACGTCGTTTATCGGATAAAAATGTCCGACAGCAGCTGGTGCTTCCATTGGTTACCGTCACGGTAAGCCGACCCATAACCGTTATCGAATATTTAATATAGTATTATATTTGTATACACACACATATTAATATCTTCAATTTAAAAATAATATAGATTATAACACCAAATATGAAATAGAATTATCTACGCGTTCGGTTAAAGTCCCTAAACATTATTTAGTATATTTGCCTTATATATTTCTGGCTTATAAATATATATACGTATATATATATTTTTTAAATATTTTTTTTTTATTTTGACCATCTGTAACTATTATATACAATAAAAATATGGATGGAGCATATTCAGAAGATGAAGATGGACGTGAATTGAAGACGTTATCTATTGATAGCTCTTCGGCATGATTTTATTTATACATTTCGAGTTAATGTTGTTAATAACTACAGTGTGCGAAAGTTCCTTGGCCACTGTCGTTTAAGCATTCGGAGAGCGAATGAGAGGAGATGATTAAAATTAGAGAGTTGGTGTGTTGGAGGAGGCGAGAGTGAAATTGTTTGTAGTGTAGCTTGGGTATATTTTTGATAAGTGAAATATTAAGGTCGTTATGAAGAGTGTGATTTGACGGAGTATTTCAGATTGGAATGTTTGAAATTTACTTATAATAGCGGTGTAATATAAATCCGAATTTAGGAATTTAAAATCTGAAAAATTATGTTTCGAATTCCAAAATCCGAAATTTTGTATTTTTATGAGTAAAACAAACGTTTTCTGGGTCAGCTAGTAATATATATTATATTATATGAATGATAGGATAGTATTATGAATGATTTTTTTTTTTTTTGTTTTTTAAAAAACATTTTGATTTGCGATATTTTTTGAATTGTAAAAACGTAATTAATATTTACACACGCAATGCTATAAACAATATGATAACAATAATAGTATTTTTTTTTTTTTTATGACAAATTGATTGAAGGAAATGAAATCAACATTTTAAAAACCAAAATTTGGCTTCAAATAAAAATCCTGATTTACAAAAAATATGTCGAAAATCAAATTCCAGAATCTAAAAATTTTAATCGGACAGCAGTTGTATTTATCTAGAGTAGCGATTCCAACCTGGGATAAAACAGAATAGCGGAAAAATTTTGAATTTGAATGTAGATTATAGAATACTATGATTATATATATAATAATACAATTTAGAGTTGTAGGTAAAAGTAGATTGCGTTGTTGGTGTATAGTGAACTTTGTCCGGTTTAACGATATATTTAGCCCACTAGTAAGAACAAAATGGTTATCGGACATTTGTGCGCCCGGGTAAAACTCAATTTTATATCGGTATTTAATAATAAAATTAAATCTACGGTTAAAAAAACAAAAATAAATTGATTTCTGGCGGTTATGTATTGAAAACGGCCAGCCTGAAACCTATTCGAAACGTTACACGTATTTTTTATCCGAAAACAAGCAATGCATGTCTCGGGAAATTAGAAAAATCATAATTAAACCACCGGACGGGTTGAAATTATCATTAGAAAAATACTTTTCCAAACCCGTAAAAGAATACAATCGGATTTCGAATCCTTTCGATGAAGAATTCTTTCAGACAGCTACGTCTTTATCAATCGTAGAAGTAGAAGAATTGATAGAACTTTCGTATGAGACGACTTTAAAAAGCGAGTTTAAAAGAAAACCACTTATACATTTTTGGTTAGATATTAAAAACGAATACGAGCGACTCTCCGACAAGGCAATTTGCGGTTTACTAGTACGGAGCTGGCCGAGCGAGCGTTCTCTCCGTACATATTTATTAAAAATAAGTAAAGAAATAAACTGAACGCAGTTCCAGATATATATATATATATATATATATATATATATCATGCGTTGTTTGAATCTGATTTTAAAAAAATCTATGTAATTCGAAACAACATCAAGGATCTCGCTAAAATTTTATATTTTTTTTTTGTCCGTTAAATAAGTAAAATAATTTTATTTTTATCTTTGTGCGTCTTATTACAAAAAATTTAAAAATCTAACATATTATATATTATTGTTAGTTTCAAATTAAACATTTGACGAGTAGTTAAAAGTTCAAAAGTCATAATGTGCACGTGCACGTGTGTGTGTGTGTGTGTGTGTGGGGAGGGGTACAATCTTAGCAGCGGTATTAATCTTAGGATGGAGAAAAAAAAATGGGGAAAAAAAGGCCGGGAACCGCCGGTCTAGGGAATCGGGGGAAAAAAAAAAAAAAAAAAAAACGTTAACATTTTGTTCTATCCGTACGACGGGGGCGTAACGCCACGGGCCGCGACCGAGAGCGGCCACGGAGAACGGGCATCGAGACACCGTCGTCGTGGTCCGCGACAACAATAAAAAAAAAAAAAAATATATAAAAATAATAATACTATAATTTTTATCGTGTTTTATATACATACGACAGAGAGCGTATTGTGTCGCGTTCCGCATTGTATACTACCGGTCGTATTATTATACTCTTATATGTATATGCGGCGGCCGGTATATTCGAAACCGCTGGCCCGGACAATTTCCCATTAAAAATAGTTTTGCCGGCGCGGCGCGGAAAGAGCCGGGAGAGAGTGAGAGAGAGAGAGAGAGAGAGAGAGACCGGCGGCCACCGATCGAGTGGTGCGCTCGGGGGGGGGGGGCGAACCCTCCGACGGATTTCCACTCGGCCCCGCGCCGGCTGTCGCGCATTCGTTATTGTTGTGTGTTTGCCGCGCAAAATGGACTCGCCGTCGTGTGTATATATATATATATATATAAATTAATAAAGTGCCACCGGCATTCGTCTTTGAATTTTACCGAAAACTGTTAATTATTTATATACGGCGCGACCGCCGCCATTAGCTATATACGTATAGCCGGTACGCGTACTACAAAATCGATCGCGGTCCCGGGCGTAAACAAATCACCGTTAATTAATTTCGTCGTACCCGGGTGGCTAGGCGCAGGTTACCTATACACGTATCGACGACCCCTAAACCTAACCTAAACCTCCCGTCCCCCAACTGACCCCCTCTGACCCGATTCGGATCGACACCCCGGAATATATACACGGGGTCTCTGCTCGAAAAGTATCCAGACATAAAAATAATATTTATTCGACACAGTTATTTACATTCGAAATCTACTGCTTCCGGATCTATACGGGTTGTCCAGTCGTCCTCTGGATGTCACTTGTAGAAATTCCTCGTAGCTGCTCCGGCGCGTTACGTTTTGTTTCATTCGACGTCTCGAAAACGTTTACCCTTAAGCGCCATTTTTTCTTTGGGAATAAAAAAAAAAAAAAAAATTCACATGCGGCTAGGTCTGGGTCGAGAAACGACCGGGATATCGTATTTGGCCAAAAACTTAACCTGCACAACAACGACTGCTTGACGTTATAATCTCGGGTCTTTTTCTTCGTACGGCGTTTCGTAAACGGCGAAGAACATCACTTCTTTGTTACGGTTTGTTCTTCTGGAGCACACCCGCGATGGACTATACCAACAGAAACCTGTCAACATAACTTTCGCTCGACTCCGGACTTGACGAGCTGCTTTAGGTCGTGGCGAATAAGCTGTCTTGTCACCGCGAAGATTGTACCTTTGTTTCTGGACCCGAGATTCGTCATCAATTATAATTGATTTTAAAACATAATTCATCAGTTTCACGGGACGTTCTAGCAAATCGGTAGCGACCTGTTTTCGATTTTCTTTTTGGTCATCTGAGAGCAGTTTTGCAACAAATTTGTCTACTACTCTTCTCGTGCCCAAATCAGCCGCCAACATGGTTTGAAATGATCCCGATGAGATTTCGTACTCATTGCTGAGTTCCAAGATTGTGAAACGGCGGTTACCCCGTATGGCTGTTCGAATTTTTTTTTTTTTTTTTTTTGCATCATTTCGACATCGCGGCTTGTTGACGGACGTCCTTCACGTTCATAACTTTCAACAGTTGTACTACCCATTTTCAAATCGTTTAAACCATTCAAAAAAACGCGAGCGCGGGACGTGGTTCCATCTCCATAAGATATTAATAAAATCTCGATTGGATTCAGTAGCCGTTTTCCCAATCGTGTGGCAAAATTTAATGCAAACTCGTCGTTCTAATATTTTCGCTCATAATGATGAAATCCGACAGAACGCTTCACTCGATCGCACCTAGCAGCCAACCGTGTCAATTTTAATCTAATCTACGTCTAATACATTTTCCCGACATTTAAATAGTAGATAAATATAGCACTTTCAAGTCCATAGTCAAACCGGCTTACGATTAATATTGTCAGTCTCGATACTTTTCGATTAGACCTCGTATAATAGTATACGTATACTAACGACGTTTCTAACTCGCTTCATTCTCACTCACTCACTCACCCACTCTCTCTCTCTCTCTCTCTCTCTCTCTCTAGTACAATAAAACAATGCGTACGATAATGTACACGAAATATATACGATCATTCGGAAATTAATTAATAATTTATTAAAATTGTTATCGAATAATAGGCGAAATATAGGTGTATTTTTTTTTTTTTTTAATTACCGGCGCTTTGACCGCAAAACGAATATAATAATACGGTTACGGAAATGTAACTCGTTGCTGTTACAATATTATAGCAAATAATATTGCGTAACTCGTTTTAATTATTTCCGTAATCGATATTTTCAAGATTTTCGAATCTCTATTGTACCATCACAATAATAAAATATTGTTAACACAACAACATTAATTAAATGTAGTTTTTTTTTTTTAATAAATATTACCGCGACCCGGTTACGTTAATTATACACGGCTCGTTCTATAAAATTTATTACATTCTCGCTTACTACGATAATTGTTTGTAGATTCGACAATTCGAAAAAAAAAAAAAAAAAATAAATGAAAAATAGCTCTTAAAACGAGTATATTATTTACCTATACCTGTTACCTCGTCGTTAAAAAGTAATACCGACCGTTTATAACAAATGGGTTAAAAAAAAAAAAAAAAAAAAATTATGTAGTATTTTCTGTTTACAATGTTACGGCCGCTGTTGCACCGCGGCAGGGGTTCTTTTTTTTTTTTTTACAAATATGTGTTTCACTTTTTTTTTTTTTTATGTGGCGGCACGTAATATTGCATGGCGCGGATAGGTTGAAGATAACGTTTTAATGTCGGTAAACCTATACGGGCATGTAAAAGTTCCGTCGAAAAAAACAGAAAAAAATGTTCAACAAAAAGAAATGTCCGGATAGAAAAAAAGGCGTTAGGTTGACACGTTAACGTGTAGATTTCTATACAATATACAAACGTACAGTTTTGTAAAGTATTTGCATAAATGTAATTATAAAAAATAAGTTTTTTTTTTTGTTTGTTCGTATATCGTTTTAAATAGTTTTCGAATAAAGCACGAATATTCTGAATATTTTTTCTCGTATTTTCGCTAAAAAAAAATAATACTTGTTTTCTACACCCCCAAAATATCGTTACTAAATTGTGTCGACTGAAACTTTTAATCTCGAGTCGTAGATTATATACGGCCACACAATAAAACTGTTTGAACATAATAGGTATTTAATTCAATCGAAATACGATCGCACTACAATATACTACAATAGCATATTAGATTATAGTTTTACAAGTAATATCAATTTTACAATGTCAATTCTGTTTTTCTCGTATTTACTTTTATCTTTATCCTTTTTTTTTTTTTTTTTTTTTCGTTAAAATTTAGTCGTTTAACACTTACTCCCCGCCCCCGCCAACACGCGGGCAAAGCTTTAAGATATTTATTGTATCCAAATACGTGTCGTTTTATAATATTGTATTGTTTGACATTAATATATCCAGATTGAGGAACCAGAATAGAGCAAGTTAATAAATTTAAATGTTTAGGAAGTATAACAAGCAATGACGGGAGATTGAAAAAAAAAAAACAGAAATAAAAAGTAGAATAGGATTTACAAACAAGGCATTCCTACTCGAGAATATAGGCCCGGGAACAGGGAGATATTTGATTAAAACGTATGTACGAAGAGTTCAGCAATATATGCACATTGAACAAAACAGACGAACCCGCCTACGAGACTTTTAGAAATGCGGTGTTGGAGGAGAATGGAGTAGATAAATGAACGAAACCGAAGACAAACAAAGCAGTGTTAGATTTAGTAACGGCGAAGAGATCATTACTAAGCAATTTAAGATCGAGGCATATCGTATTAGTCATACGCTGAGATTTACAACGGAGAACTCCATAACGTCATATTGGAAGGTGTGGTAGAAGTGAAGCGAGGCAGGGGAAGGCCAAGAATGTGTTATATATGTAAAATAATCAAAGACGCAAGAGTCGATTCCTATAAACATCTCAAAGGTATAACACAAAATAGAGAATCACGGAGAGAACGTGTATTGAAAAAGAAAAAATAAAAAAAATTATTGTTATTAGTTGAGTTTAAAAAATGAGTTACTATTATTATTTTCGTGGTTACAATTTATGTTGTTTTTTTTTGTATTTAATAAAACATTACCATACGGTTATTTTTTAACATTGATATATATATATATATATATATATATATATATATATATATATATATATATATATTGCCGTAGTGGTTGGGCATATTAATAATTATTTATTCTGTTTGTTTAATATACTATTTACCCGGGGAAATTAAATTTTAAATTTATGTTTTGATTTACCGCCATTATTATTGATATATGCGTGTGTGTGTGTTTTTACTATATATTAAAATAAATCGACGAATTATTATAAAAAAAAAAAAAACCACGGAATTGTATACGAATACAGAAACCGCGTTTTATTCGGTTCATTATAACCGATATGAAAAATGTATTATTTTTATTTAATAGCCATCGAACGTTAATAATTTCGAAACCGTTCCAAAACCGACATCAATTACTAATTAACAACGGGGAAAAAAAAATTATATATATATATATTCTAAAAGTGTACGAATATTTGATGATCGAGTATTCCGACATTTATTCTGAATACATTTGTTTTTTTTTTTTTTTTTTTTATGTATCCCAATACAATATACAAAATACATTTGGTAAATTCGTGGTTCGCAAATGCGGTTCGATAACTCCGAGACGAAACTAAAACTCCGGTTTTGCGTTTGTCGATTCATTATTTCTATCTGAACTATTTGTAATCCTAAAGAACGAATCGACGCGATCGAAAGCACTCGTTTTGTATATGTGGACACAACGATAATTGTGAAAACGTATAAATGTTAGATTATTGTCATACTAAACAGATTACGCTATCGTCCTAAGCTACGAGTGTGCACATATATATATATATATATATATATATATATATAAAAAAACTCGTGCGTTTTAATTTTTTTTTTCTTAATGTCCGTTAGGTAATTATACCGCGATACGTGCAATACGAGTATACGTCATTGTCGAAATCCTATTCGATTGACAAACACTGGCCTACCTCCTATATGAACGTCCGAATCAATTGAAAACCGTTTCGAACTGAAATACAAATATATTCGCGAACGGGGCTCGAGTGTTTAAAATCGATCGCATAGTTAAGCGGCGATTTGAATAAAACATTCCGCAATAAACGCCGAGAAGAAAAAAAAAAAAAAAAAAAAAATAATCCGTCTTCATGTTTTATTATCGTTAATAATATTAGGTTCGGTTCCGTATTGTACGCGACAATACAATTAGATAGAATTTTTAAGTTTAAAATGGGGGGGAAAAAAAAAATAAATAGTAATAATAATCGCTAAATTATAACCAATTATAAAAATTAGTTAAATTTAGCTTGTGATTTTGCGGCAAAAAAAAAAAAATAAAAAAATACTGCGCGTCAACATATACGACGACGACTAATACTGATTTGTATATGTTTAATGTTTATCTGAAATAAAAAAAAAAAAGGGTCTTTTATTATTTGAAAAAAAAAAAAAAAAAATTTTGTCCAAACGTCAACATTGCCGAGCGGAAGTTATTTGCTTTGCCAATTTTCGGACTCTTCCGATGCGTCTGGTCTCCTCCTCACTCTCTCGCTCTTTTTCTCGTTCTCCGACTGCATAATAATAAACCCAGACCCGTTCTGCGGGGTTTGTCGTTCAATTTAAATAAATTTGCATCGTCCGGATTATAGGTACGAGACCGGGGTTTTTCTTTTTTGTCTCTGCTGCTGCTGCTGCTGTTGGCGGTGGGCGCCGCCGCTCGTATACACTCAAGTCATAGCTCACTACGCAAACAAGTGAACGTGATCGGAATGAACCGATGACGACTCCGGCCGGACAGAATTATCATTATTCTTATCGTTATTATTATCGTTATTATTATTATTATTATTATCGTCATCTCTTGTTCCGTGTACGTACTCTGCCGGCACTTTCTATACTCCGCCGCCAACGATTTCCACCCGTCCTATTAATATTGTATTTGTATTGCCGTCTCGTCGAAAAGCCTCCACCCCCCCGTACAAATACGTACGCATACAGATAAAACGCCGTAAGAGATATTATCTTACTCTATAGTAGAAATAATAATAATAATAATAATAATAATATGTAAAGTGCCTCGTCTCTCGGCCGTAGCCGTTGTGTTCGACGTGAATATCGTAGTACAACGAAAATATTACCTAACGGGACGGCATAATAACGGGATATTGTCTAATTGTTGTTTTTTTCCGTTTGATTCCGCAAACGGTATTTTACTATATCCGCGTATATAATTATATATATATATATATATATATATATATATATACCGACCGACTACTACTTTTACCGACTCTCTTTTGTTTGTTCGCTCGTACCGTAATTATTTTGTAAAACGCCAGAACGGTAACAAAGAATAATATTCGATACTCGACCGTCGCGATTGTTCGAGTGTCTATATTACCGGCTATTATTATTATTATTATTAATTATTTATTATTAACCGTCGGATTTGTTTTTTTTTTTTATTTATTAATTAATGCAGGATACGTTTTTTTACCGTTTTAAATACGTATAACGGTTATTGGGAGGTATACCCTAATATCGTGTTGCGGCCACGGTACAAAATAACCGCCAAATCGCCCCCCAGTCGTCCGGTTTTTTTTTTTTGACATGTATATGTCTTATGGTCATTCTGTTAATTCGTCCGACACCGAGAATGTTACCGCGACGCTCGTTTAAAGAACAAGCTCAAAATCGTCATTCCGATAACCGTTATGTCTGTATTGACGAATTTCCCGTCGCTGATAACGAATTCAATTTTCGTTTTATCCAATAAAAATTCGGTGTTTCCTGCGCTGTTTGCGATCGCCTTTGGTTCGAGAAAGATATGAAGCACGGTCCCCAGAAAGCCGTAGATTTTTTGCTCGAAAAATACCCACACTTAGATTCTCATAATATGAGCGTGTGCAATACTTGTTATAAAACTCTGCTCGGTAACAAAGTTCCCCGTTTTGCTACGATTAACGGTTTTTGTTATCCTCCATTTCCGTCCGATTTAACGCCACTCGATCCTATCTCTGAACGATTAGTGTCACCGCGTCTTCCATTTAAACATTTAGAAAAATGTATACTCAATAAAAATAATTACTGTCTTTGAAAAATAAATAAATAAATAATTCCTGTCTTTGAAACTTGTTTATTTTTTACACGTGTTAAAAAAGTTACCTACAGTTTAATCCTCGTCTCCTCGTTTCTAACACCAAATTGACATCGACATTCTTATGTCAACTATATTCAGTAGAAACAAGACATATACATGTACCGATGTATCTGTATGTAGTGTAGATACTCTTAGTTTTACTCTTTTTTTTTTTACGCCGTGTATTTTGTATTTTTATACGAATATATCAACGAAAAATAATTATAATAATAATAATAATACTCGACACTTTTTTAGCGACGTAATATAAGGTTAGAACTATGGGAACCGATTATGACGATTTTACCGCGACTTCTGCGCACACATCAGATAATCTAAACAAATAACAGTCGAGAATCAGGCACGACTCACTTACGAATTTGTCAAATGACAAATATTATAATATTAATATGTCCGATAGTTTTACTCTAATCAAAATAAAAAAAAAACATTTTATCCGGCTTGTTTCTCATAATTGGTTTAGACAACGGTTTCTCGGGCCCGAGATTCATCGTTCGATCTCCGTCTAGGTCAATAGTATTATACGAATACTTAATGTTCTCGAATGACAATCGTGCGGTTCAACAATTTAATTTATTGCATATTATAGCTATTTGAATACATTCAAATGTACTATTTCTCGTGTACTGAGTGTTTTGTATAGTGGGCGAGGTACATTTATATTTTCTATTTTGAATTTACTGGTTAGTGGTCGCTGTAAAAATTATTTATGTATTTACTCATTGAGAATAACCGATTGTGCGTATTTTGTGTTTCAGTGCAATTATAGAAATTCATTGCGCTCTGGGGGTTGCGTATTTTCCTATAAAAATTGTCGACAGTTATTTATTTATTACACGATATGAAAATATTACCGATTATCACGTGTCGAAAGATCGTAAGGAAAAATGTACATAATTTCGTTTTTATTTTACATAACGCATATACATCGAACTAGACGTTGCGCGGCTACGTTTCATTTAAAAATATACTTTGCATGCAAAGTACTCGTCGTATAATATTGTAGGCGCCCGTCTCGTAGTATATAATAGATGATAAACGTTATTTCACTGTACTAGTACTTATGTAATAAATTTATGGAAAATGCGAAATTAAAAAAAAAAAAAAAAAAAAAAAAAAAAAAAAATTAAATACTATAAATACTTCCAATCAAATAAACACCTAAATATACAAAAAAAAAAAAAACAAAAAACACAATATAATGCTATTAATAATGACGTTTAAATTGTTTTTAGTTTATTAAAACCGTGTATCTATATATAATATATAGTTAATCGCTTGCAGTATACGTCAATAATCTTTTATACAAAGTGCATTCGTGCACATCGATGCACAATTATATTACTAATACGAGTGTATAACTCTGTACTTTCGATTTCTGGTTAAAAAAAAAAAAAAAAAAAAATGATTAGTTTAGTACACCCCATAGTTCAATAACGGAAAATTAAATTCCCGATAATATATCAGTTTTGCGGTTATAACGTTGAAAAACGACAACGCCAAACTTTAATGTCATCATTAATTTTTTTTTTTTTTTTTTTTTTTTTTTTTTTTTTATCACGTCATTTTCAATCTATACGAATATGTTACAATAAATTCGTAGAGAAATAAAAAAAAAAGAGTAACGGACCGATCGGATGCGATAATCCGAGTTGTCCGGATTTCGCAATTCCGTTTTCCGTTTTTTTGAAATTTTAAATCTGAAAATCAATTTTTCAGTTTTTGCTATTTATATTAAAAAATATAAACTAATGAATAATATAAACTCGGTTTAGTTGAGTTAATTGAAACACAGTTAACGTGTCAATACGTGCAATTCGAATATCGAATTAATTTTTTAACTTGAGTTGTTATTTTTTTATTTTTTTTTTTTCTGTAAAACTATTATTGTCGTAATGAAAATAATTACACCTAGAGTTTGTGATTTTTTTGTTGAAAATAACGATCATCAATGTTAAATGAAAACAAGAGGGTTTATGCCGGATATATCAAAAAATATTTTTTTAAAAAATCGAAATTCCACACATACTATTGGGAAAAAAAAGTTATTATTTCCAATGCACTGATAGTAAATGAAACTAAAAACAATTATAATGCAATACATTTCAAAATTAACTAATCGTGATGAATTATGTTTATGTCAAAATGTATAATCAAAGGCAAAAAGCTATGTAAGAAGTTAAGATTAAAATTAACTATTGAATTTTTAACTCGCAATTGCTTAGCCTTTGATAACTGTAGTTTTATGCGCTGAAATCGGGTTTAACAAAACATATGGAATTAAAAAAAAAAAAAAAAAAAAAAACGTGAAATTATTGTAAAACTTCGTTTGTTAGAACCAAAAATCGAGGTATTGAAATATTAATAATACAGTTCAAGAGGTGTTCATATTTAATTGTTAACGGGCCCACAAAAATATTAAACTATTTTTTAACAATATATATGGCAATCGTTTAATAATTTTTTTTCCCTGCGAGTAATCGAAACATATTCACGATTTGTGCGAGCTATTGAATTCCTGACGGTATTATTTATCAACATAATCAATCGCTATATTTACAGTTCGTTTGTACCATATTAAAGCGGTTCTTGAAAATATATATACGCCTTAGATTTCCCCCCAGAAACGATCTATGAACACTAGCATTAAAAACGTATTTACAAGAGCGTTTGGGTTTTCGGTCGGATTTGAACGAGTTTCACATTCGGCTCGTTTAATGTCAATGGAAATAATTTTATTTTTGTCGTCGATTTGTAATCGGTTAACCCGGTCGGTTTATTAAATATTATGATTATTATTTCGGTTTTTTTTTTTTTCGTGTGTATGGACTAAGTGCGATCGTACAAATCAATAAGGATAACATCGATGTCGGTATTAATAATAAAACCAAAACAAAAAAAAAAAAAAAATAACTACCTCGGACGAACGCGTAACTCTAGGAAAAAAAATTTAAAAAATAAATAAATAAATGAATATTAACACGAACACGTTCGTTCCTCTCATCCGCCATCGACAAACATAAACGCGTACGGGTTAAATTTTTTATCGTTCGTCCCAATCACTGGTCAAAAATATATTTATAGCGAACTACTCGAGTAGGAGGTCCATATAATGTGTGTATATATATATATATATATATATATATATATATATATACATCCAGGATGTGTATTCTGGCGCGTCTAGAAATTTCGCTATTAAATTATTAACGATATAATCGATAAATTGTGAATTTGACGTGAAATTATTATTTCAAAACGTTAAAGTTTATGCCCGCGCAATAAAATATATGTCAATATAGATAAACGACATAGACACAACCCCAAGTCTCATTCTTCTCCTGCGCACGCCACCGCGTCGATTACGTTCGTATTATACGGTTGTGCGTAACAAAAACGTTACGTACGTTTTTGATATTAAATGAAAGAAACGAAAAAAAAAAAAAATGTCCAGCACAATAATTTTATACCGAACGGTTTCTGGCTAATACGAACGTTTCGAGGACGGACCAACACGAGTAATTATTATTCGCAACTTAATAATATTTACGTTTAATAATCACCGGAAATTTGACACATGTTCGCCATATGAATTTGTGTTTTTTTTTTTTTTTTTTTTTGTTACTGCGAACTCGGCTAAAATCATGTTTTATAACGATAAAAAGTAAAATTGGCGAAATACTCATAGAAAAAGAAATAAATGAATAAAATGTCAAAAATATGCATAATATTATCGAATATTTAATAACGTCCTGTTAGATAATCTTCCGGTAAGTAAACCCTCCGAAATCGATAAACGTGCTCCGTTCGAAATTTTCGATTTTACATCGGATTCATAATTTCGTCTCTGCAAAACGTGTGAATTATATATATGCAAGAAAACACTAAACACCAATATGCATTGGTGTTGAAAACCGTCGGAAATGCAAAACAAAATTCATATTATATAAACTTTAGAGATAACGACTTACGTTTACGACTTGGTTTTCAAATAAAATAAAGAGGCCCCGGGGAATCACGAAACTCCTCGTAATTTCTCATTTTTTAATTTTTTTTTTATGTTGTTCAGCCCCCAAATAATAACCGCTATTCGCGCCTACGACGACGACGACGACGACTAACCGTTTTAATCGAGCGCCCGTACGACATTTATAATAAGTACAACGTTGTTATGGATTTCAGGATTACATTGGACGAACATCCCGGATGATCGCACGGTGTGTTTTACGATAAAATATCGGGAAAAGGAACGAACGATTGCCGCAGCGGTGTAAATATCGACGGAAAAAAAATAAACACCGCGATGACTGCGCGTGGTTCAGCAGCGGCGTTAATCGCAACTCTAGCGGTAAGTATTACAATGTTTTCAGGCTTTCTACGCATACGCAGTAATAATAGTAACCGTATAATACTGTCGCCATATACGAATTTACGTTGAGAAATAATATTTCCACTGTCTCTCTCCAATGGGTAATTTCATTTCCATAGTTTTCTGTTATTTTTATCACAGCGTCAGAGATCGTTCGTGTTCGGTATCGAAACGTATTACTATTGTTGCTTAATCGTATCGATGATATCGTTAAAGATATTATTCCGTATAGTTGTAGCCCCTCCCACTCACCTAGTCCAGGAATCATCAGGCTAACCTTAATAATATTATGTACTTAAAGTAAAAAAAAAAGAAAACAAAAATGCCATCGGTTGTAGATGGAAAGTTGTAGGTGGATTTATAGGTTAGTTTAATTTATATCTGCACAACACTGTAACATGGCTATAAATAACTCAAATTTCTCCTCCGGAATGTTTTAAATATTATACCGTGTCTAAAAAAATGCTAATATATAAGCATTCGGTGAAGTTTTTAGGTTCATACGATTCTTTTTAACTGGAATAATAAAAAAAAAAAAAACGAAAATAACAAAAATAATTATTATATTAATATTGTCTTTAGGTAATCTGTTGACCGAAACCTAGCTTAACATCTGTGTTATTTTTTTTAAACTGTCAAAAAAATCGAAATTAATGACGTCTCCAATGCACCGACTAAACAAAATTTGTTACCATTCATGAATTTGATTGAAAATTTATTCACAGACGGAAAAAACACTCATCATTAGGGCATAGGACTTGTAGCTGTAATAAAAAAAAAAAACACTAAATATGCATTTAAAAACCCTATAAATCGCACGAAAATTATGTTCGAATATTTTTTTCTAGCGATTTAATTAAAATTATATAAATAATTTTTAAACACAATTTTTTAATAATAACTTTTTATTGATTTTATATGAAAGTAGACATTCATTGATTGTACACCGAAATTATGAATTGTTTTTATAGACGAATGTTACGAATGTTATTGATTGGTTTAATTTGAAAGTTCTTATTCTGGCCCCGAAGTAAAATAAAATTCCTAGTACTTTAGTAAAACCTATTAAACCCAGTAGATGGTTAAGTCCAATACCTTGAAAATTTCATTGAACTTCCGAATGATTTTTTTTTTTTTGAAATTTTCAAACCGCCAAGATTGTCGATTGTGAACGATCTTCCTACACGGACGGAATAAATTGAGTCGTATTTATAATAGACCAAATCGCTTATGGTATAATTTTCGTTGTAGGCCCTTCGATTAAAGTTTCCTGGCAATTACAAAATTTTTAAAAATCTCAATTAAACATTAAAAACATTTCTCAACAAGTATAAAATGGAATAAATGTGCATTTATATGCGAAATAAAATTAAAAATCTAAGCCAATGAAAGGCTTAGCGTAAAACGTATTTGTTTGTTACTCCGGTGTTTTTTCGATTGTCCAAAACAAATGTGCACACGTGCTCTGCGCCGCTCGTCGTCGTCCCGGTCCGAAATCCTCCTCGATAAGCTCGGCTTTGAATAAATATTTGTGGACAGAACGTTTTCTTATTTTTTTTTTTTTTTTCTCTCTCTCTCTTTCTATTTTAATCAGTGTTCATATTACTTTGCGGGTAGGTGGAAAATAAATAAAGTGTGTGGCCCGTACGTGTTAGTGTTACGCGATCCCGTCGAGTTATATTTATATACGCGTATAAGCGGTAAGCGCCCCGCAACGGTTTTTTACCCCGTTTTTTTTTTTTTTTTTTTTTTTTTTTTATCCTATCCTGTAATATTATTATAAACCCACTCGTGTACGTTTTATCCACCGTTAACTTATCGCACCTACCCATCTCGGCGTGTTTTATACGCACACGGATTTATTTCAAACAATAACCGAAACAAATATTATTATAATACCGTCGTCGTCGTCGTCGTCGTGACCGCCCGTGGATCCATCCTTTATAACATTATATAATATACGGGTACGTGCGTTTTGTATTTTTTTTTTTTTATATTTTCTTTTTTATCGTATATATATATATATCGTCACATGCTCGGGATAATATTACAGGAGGTACCGCCGATATAGTAGTTTTCACACCGTCTGATTTACGGCCGCGCGCGCACGTCGGGCATATTTTATCGTACGAAAACCACCGCCTTTATCCGTTTAAAAAAAAAAAAAAAAAAACAATATTCAAAGTGCGTTTAGGAACGCGATGTTAATCTCGAAATCGCCCGTCGCGATTCACACGTCGGGGGGTGGAGAGGTTGTGTGGTGTACGTGGGTGGTGTCCGGTGGAAATTCACCGGATTCCGTCGTAAATACACCGATATAATCTCGGGGGGGGTGGTGATTGCGGGCCGCCCCCGGACGGACGGACGGGGCTCTCCGCGGCTCTCGGATTCTTTTCCGAATACGCGACGAGATCGCCTTAGGGCCTACGGCCTGTGGTGATCGACCGGGCCGACACGGACCCCCCCAAGTGTACGGACGACGCGAATTCCTCGGGGGAAATAATACGAACACGAGCATTTTTCAAAAAATAAAATCGTATTGTATTGTAATCGGCCGCGGCCGTCGGAACGGCGTAATAAATGTCCACGCCGAAAGGAGGCATAGGTACCGCAAAAAAAAAAACAAAGCCTATTTATATTTTAGAACCGATAAATTAAACACGTCCGTTTGACGTGCGACAACGATTCGCTTTCTCCACAATCGTTCCCTCGAAATCCGCGGCTTTGTGAAAATCACCCGGGTCGAATCTCTCGTTAATTGTTCGGATTTCATACAATTGTTATCATTTTTTTTGTCAATTTGAAATATCAATGTTTGTTCAACACAAAGGTACAGAATTTTTTTGTAATTTTAAGTGCTCATATAAGGTTCTTCTAAAATATACAGCGTAAATTGTATACAATTAAGATGTCGGGTAGATTGGGGATTCTTATTGGATAAGGCCGATACGAATCCATCAAAAAGGTTGGAACCACTGGCCTGAACGATCTAACGCAATTTGCCTAGAATCATTACGGTGGGAAATTTCGACATTTCGTAACGTGAAAGGTTTTATGGTTAGTTTTCAATTTTTTTTTTTCATGTCTATATTTTTTAATGGAAATCATCAAAATCATATAAACCGCTTATTTCTAGTTAGTCGCATACAAATTGTGTATTTTACAATATTCGTTAAAATGTACCGCGGAAACGTGAAGTTTGAGCATAAAAACGATTTTACGCGAAACCACCGACGAATCCGTTATTCTCACGTGGATATTCTAAATTGATGAAAAATCGACAGTATATTCAACAGCGAGATAAGTGAACGTGACGAAGACGATGCGAACTGTCAATTGAAGATTTATCGTGTTTTAAATACGTTCCAATTGTATCATGCGAGAGAATCTTTTTATCAAACGCAAAAGTATGCTTCGAGATAATCCTAGGGGTTTTTAACTCGATATTAATTTCCGTTGCCTCATTCCGGTAACTCGTCACATAATAATTTCATGAAAATAATATAAGTAATACTGTTCACACACAATGGCCATAAACCGTAATTCATAAAAATAATGTTATTCCTGGTTGTTTTTTTTTTTTTTAATAAACTTTTTTATACATTTATTTAGAATGCCTAATATGTTTTACTAAAAAATCAGTACGCCTGCAGTAATTTGTAATAAAAATATATTTATGATATTATAAACTTGCATATTCCGCGGATTTGTTTTGCACATAAACGATCGCGATTCAAGTAACTAATTGCGTCGATAAATGTTATCGGATTTGATTTGCTTGCGATTTGCAGACGGTCAATGACCAATACAATACAGTAGGGCGTTTGAGGATTTTTTTTTTTAAATTTTTATCAAATATTCTTCGCCTCGCGATATCGAGTTCCGTTGAGTTTAAATAATATTATTGAGAACGAGAAGGGGATGGGGGGTGGTTAATGGAAGGAGAGGCACAAGTGTGTAGACGAGGACAAAGTTATATAAAAAATATATCGTATCGCCCCGAAGATAATTGAAAACACGTATCATTGTACCGTGAATACGAACTCCGGTAAAATTGTAATTATTTACATTTTGTGGACAAACGATATAAATCACAATTTCAAACGATACCCCGGCTACCTAATGGCCCGACCCCTGCGGCGTTTTTTTTATTTCGTAAACGATATTATAAATATTGTACGACATGTATACGTAATAAAATACGTGTAAAAAACGTAAACCCGTACAAATTATTATTGTATTTACTATCCCCCCACGCGACTACGTTTAGTTTATTTATCGATTCGACGATATTTAAATATGATTTCACCGCGCAAACGTATACGTATATTATTATTAATATTATCATCGGTCCGTTTCGTTCCGAGATCTAGGGACGAATTTATTATGGATTTATTCGGCCCCTTTAAAGCATAATTCTTTTTAGTGATTTTCGGCAATCGTTCGGGTCGTCTCCGTAGTAAAAAAAAGTAGGGCTGGGATTTTGATGGCGTTCCGATACGCAGGTTCGTAAACAGAAAATGTGTTTTTTTGTGATACTGGATATTTCAATGTAATTATTATTTCGCATTAATGTGCGTTTATCGACACGTATAACCATTTGATGATGATTTAGTTTTTAGAGCATTTTTTTTTTTTAATTTTTTTATACGGTGATCGTGAATTTGCTATTAAAAATGGGACCGTATCAAACGCGCAACGTTGCGAATTATTCGAATGCATTTTTTTTTTATTATTATTATTATGTCAGAACGAATGATTAAGAAAAATTTAATTATGCCGTAAGATATATCCAGCAAATGGCGTAAAATACTATTTGAAAAACAAAAAAAAAAACCATTTCATTTTTAAGCTATTGTAAATAAATTAAAAGTCATTTT
Organism: Tuberolachnus salignus; assembly: GCA_956483605.1. Taxonomy (NCBI): domain Eukaryota; kingdom Metazoa; phylum Arthropoda; class Insecta; order Hemiptera; family Aphididae; genus Tuberolachnus; species Tuberolachnus salignus. The sequence continues at coordinate 32,731,455 of OY101429.1, forward strand.
TATAGTGCGTTTTTTTTTTTTTTTTGGCGATTTTCGTAGATTATTCAAATCCCAGGCCCCGGGGTTAATAGGGAGTAAATGGAATTGTCCGGAATTTATGCGGAATATGTTGTCGGTGATTATCGATGGACATAGTAAATGATACGAGGTGTGACAATAAAATAACGAGACTTTTTGAATATAACCTAAACTATTAACGTTATCTATAAAACGATTATTGAAATATGATTAGAAAACACTTATCTAAAAGTACTATGAACACTGATGGCATCGATTCATTTTCTTATACGTTAGTAGCCTTGTTATTAGTGCGAGTTCGACTATACTGCCGAAAAATGTTAGATATAAAAATCGATCGACATGTGTTAACATTAAATTTCTTGTTAAATTAAAAAAAACTGCCGCGGAATCGTTTCGTATGTTATGCGAAGTTTATGGTGAAGAAAGTTTATCAAGAGCTCGTGTTTTTGAATGGCACAAACGGTTTTGTAGTGGAAGGGAGGACGTCGAAGACGATGATCGTTCTGGACGTCCTACCACGTCTTCAACAAACGAAAACGTTGGAAAAATCGACAAAATTAATTAATCAATATTATTATATAGAGGTATTAGTTAAACTAAGAGAACGTGTCAGAAAGAAGCGACCAGATCTATGGAAAAATGGCTGGGTTCTTCACCAAGACAATGCTCCAGCTCACAGTGCATTTTCAATTCAACGTTTTTTAACTGAAAAAAAAATTTCTGTACTTCAACATCCCCCGTACTCGCCAGACCTTGCTCCTTGTGACTTCTTCTTATTTCTTTTCCCATTTTCAAACAGTTGATGACGTAAAAATGAAAACGGCAGAACTTCTAAAAGGGCTGAATGAAAGCAATTGGCAACACTGTTTTCAAGAATGGCAGCGACGTATGCGACAGTGTATTGATGCTGAGGGAAGGTACTTTGAAGGTGATAATCGTTCAAAAAGTCTCGTTATTTTATTGTCACACCTCGTAGATATGCCAAAACGGTATTGATTGAAAATGTCGGAAATCGCCGAGACGCCGTGACACTGCCGGAACGCATATTATTGTATCGCGTATGGTGGATTTCGAACATTATTATCCGGTCGACCGGATCGCGGGATTCCGTACTATTGTCGTTTTGTATTTTATTTTCGCCGCGGGCGCATTACAGGACACGCTGGTTTAAAATTATTTTGATCCGGGCTGGCCAGTAAACCGTTAAGTATATTTTTATTTACTACAACATCCCGCGACGCACGATAATAACGGCTTGAGACGTTTTTACGATGTACAATATATAACGTACAGTGAAAAAAAAATAAACTCGCATAGCTATTTTACGATAGTTTGTCTGGCGCTGAACGTTATCGGATCGATTTTTTTTTTTTTTTTTCCTATTATGTATGCACACACATATATATATATATATAAATTATAGTCGTGGTCCTACAACAATTAGGTATTTGTTATTAAGTTTAATAGAGTCTAACAATACGATTCCCTATCCGTATATTGTTCTCTATCAGAGCGATTCGGTATGTATATGTATACATAAATCTAACATATAAATCCAAGACGATTCGTTCTATTCGATATTTTGAATATTTATGGTGGCGATCGTTATTTGTTTTATTTACTCGGGAGACTCGGGAAGGAAAAAAAAAAAACTATTTTCTGTTTATAAAAATAGTATTTAGCTAAAACTGTTCGCGGATTATAATATATGATATTTATTTTTTCATGATTAGTGAATACGTGTGAATTCATTATGCCCGGATAGAGATATATATTTTATTTCAAAATATATTTTGGAAATTTACCGTGAACGCGGAATTCGATTTGTGTGCGATGAACAAATAATTGATATCAGTTACCATATAACAGGCGAAATCAATTCATATTTTTTTTTTTTTTAATCATTGATAGTGATATATTCTATTATTTTTGTTGACTCCCCCTAAAACAAACGATTTTTGTACTATTGTTGAATAATCACACTATTCAAAAAGTACCAGAACAAATGTCATTACGGTTAATCTGCACATGATAACGTTTTAAATTGTATATAAAATTATTCCTCACGTATTAGTGAATATTTTAAACAAAACCCAATCTTTCGCTATCTAATGTCAATTTAATAATACTCGTGGTTAAATTCAGTCAGTTTGTTTCATAGGCCGTTTTTTACATGTCCGAAATTAACATGTATGGCATCAAGTATTGCTCGACGGAGAGGTACGCAATGATCAAAACAGCTTTTGGGAATTATTCTTTAAGTCTTTCCTCGAATTTCGAATGTTTTCGAAAACGTTTCAAGAATGGTCGACAGTCAACTGAAGACGATCCACGTTCTGGAAGACCGCCGACATCTAGCAAAGATTATGTGGCAAAAATTATCGAAAAAGTGCGAAATCACCGCAGATTAACCGTTCGTGAGTTAGCAAACGAAAGCAGAAATCATGATTGGATGTTGTCATGAAAATTTAACCGAAAATTTACGGATGAAAAGGGTAGCTGCCCAATTCGTTCCGCGATTGTTAACTTTGGAGCAAAAAGGAAATCGTAAACGATTTGTCAAGACATTAAAAGTCAGTCTGCTGATGTTAATTTCATAAAAAAAAAAAAAAAAAAACATAATCACAGGTGACGAGACGTGGGTTTATGGATACGAGATTAAAATCTGCTCTCAGACAACAACGATTTTAAGATGTCGAGGAAATTAAAGCGAATACGGCAGAAGAACTTAAAGCTATAACTCTGGAACAGTTCCAAAGGACTTTCAAAAAAAATATGGCAAGATCACTGGGACCATTGAATATCGTCCGGAGGAAAGTAATACGAAAGATATATCTTTAAAGAATAATTATTTTAATTTTTTGTAATTTTTAAAAATAAAATCTTTTTGAATCTTTTTGGTACTTTTTGAACAGACCTCGTATATGTCTACTAAAATACAATAAATGTTGGGGTTGTCGAAAGAAACAAAAATCTCTTTGATTTAAAACCCGGCATCGTATTGCAACGAACACGGTATGGTCGAATATGAAATTAATTTTTTATTCCGACTATTTATCGATCGAAAGTCGCATTTAAAAATCAATAAAATATGAAGTATCCAAAACGACAGGCGATTGGCCGGAATCATAGGCGCCTTACCCAGTTTCTGGTTTAGTGGCCGGAATCGCGTTTTAATTTCTGGTAGAAAAGTTGTAATCGGACAGGAGAAAAAAAAGCACACATCATAATAAAACCATAACCCGTGACGTTCAAAATCTAAAAAGTTTGGAATTATTAAACTAATTCCCTCGTTCGAAATTATAATTGACCATCAACCGAACAATTATTTTGGTATAATAATAAGTTATAATTACGATTACAGTTATTATTTTTTGTTTTACGAAGCTAAAATATATAATTTTTTAGTTGATATTTTTAATCGTCATTAATATTTAAAGAGACACGTTCTGCGTAAATAAAAAAATACACTATTTATTTCACAATCCAATATTGTACAGACCATGAACGAGAACAGCCGCTCATTTCCGGTTTGAGGACGACAGCTTCTGATCTCGTGATACTAAATTTGTGATTTTTCCCCATTTATAGAAAAAGTACAAGGAATTTAATAACGTTTTTAACATATGGCATTGTCTCTCTTGGGGGATCGTATAACGATTTACCTGCAGAGTAATCACGACTCCGTGGCGTCCTCATCAGTTCGGATAATATAAGTGACTTAGTATGCCCGGTTTTCGGTGAGACACGTTTGGTAATTCGCGCCAAAACTTCTTTTTTTGAACTATTCAAATTTGATAAAAGTCCTAAAATAATTTAAAAAAAAAAAAAAATGATATATTCTCACTCGGGCAAATCTGTACAATTAGGACAAAAACGCGTTTGAAAAATTTTGTTGACAACTCTCCCGTTGTAATACGTACCCTATAACATACCCTAACGTCGACTTTGTCATTTCTGTCTGTACACCGTAACTACAAATTACTTACCCAATTACAATTTTGAATTTCGTATTTATCGATGGGATTTATAATAAAAAACAATTTCAGGGCAAAACCGTATACAGTACCGTCAGTTCTGTTATGTGTCCATGTCGAGTGTAATTGTAACGTTCGTTGTAGCCCGAAATAAAAAGCAAAAAAAAAAAAAAAACTACTGCTTCCTCCCCACGTTGATTGGCCACTGTTGTGTGGGTAGAATGTTGCAAAGTCAGGTGTAGGATACGTCGTAACAAACGAAAAACCATTCCGAGAGCGACGATCATTTACGATTGGTGTTGTTCAAATCGAACGTTTTATTAATTTTCATTCGCGCAAGAAATTACAATTTGTTCGGGTTTTTTTTTTTTTTTATGTAATTTAAACGAAAATTTGCAACTTACAACGTCGATAAAATCATTTTAGATATAAAATGTGTATTTACATAAAACAAGATAAAAAAAAATAATAATAGTAAATAGAAATAAATATCTCCAGAATATTTTGAAAATTTACCGAGTCTAATAAGTGCTAATACATAAGTATTTGGTGAGACGATTAGGGCGTTGTTGCGACCGCCCTGTATACCATACACTATACAGAGTAACACAATATTGTTGTAATGAGTAAATAAGTAATAACTAACGAAGACGTGGTCGTCGTCGTTACCGTCTGCGCGTTCGGGATCGCGATTTGGTTACCCGATTTTGTATAGAAAATTCGATGGGGCCGACCTGATTATATAAGTAATAACAGTAATGCTATTTGCCGGTAGCAATTTATTATTTTATAAAAATTCAATTACCGCGGAGCGCTAAGTCATCGGTTCTCGGAGATAGAAAATATTATCCGATTTTCCTCGGCAATAGTCCGTATACCGCTACCTCTGGCGCGCGCGTCTAGCGGTTTTCGATGATTTTCTCCGTCTTTTCACCGTGGATTTTATCGTCTTTTTGTCTGTGAAAAACTGTCCGTTCGCAGTAAAACCGTACCTAACACATGGGTTGAAAAGTCCCGGGCCTAACGCATAGGATGGCGCTTGTGTTTTTGGAATTCACATCGTTTTCGGTCGGTACTGACCTGCAAAAAGACACCCGTTAAAATTTCATGACAATCCGTTCGTTATCGCGTGAGTTATTGTGCTATTTCGTGTTTTAATTTTACAATTGCTTCTTGATGGGAAAACATACCGTCCGGCTTGAAAAGTGTTATGGGGTCTCCGCTCCATCGAAAACAAACGTTGGTATGCCGACTTCAAACGTGGTCGTAGAGATGACACTGATGATGCAGAACGACGCAGTGGACGTCCAAATGAGGCGGTAACACCTGAAAACATTGAACAAATCAAAAAAAAAAAAAAAAAAATGATTCATTTGTCCGCGAGAAATCTCTATGTTCAAAGTGGGTGCTCACTGTTGAGCGAGAACAACAACGTGTTGATGATTCCATGCAGTGTTTTTTGGCCATGTCCAAACGTAATAAACCGCAATTTTTGCGGTCGATACGTGACAATGGATGAAACTTGGATCCATCACTTCACCCCAGGATCATGACGATCGTCGTCTGAGCGGACAGAACCTCGTCCAAAGCACCCGAAAGCGCAACAATCAGCCGGAGAGGTTATGGCCTCAGTATTTTGAGATGAGCAAGGTATAATATTCATCGACCACCTTGTAAAGGGAAATACCATCAGCAGTGAATATTATATAGCGTTATTGGAGCGTTTGGAGGCGGATATTGCAAAAAAAAAACCACCGCATATGGCAAAGAAAAAAAAAGTTTGTTTCATCAAGACAAAAAAAAAACAATGGCAAAACCACACGAATTGAGGCTCCCAGCGACTACAGTGACTACTTCGCAGATTTCAAAAAAAATTGCTCGCCGTTAAGAAATTTGGCTCCAATGAAACTGAGGCCTTTTTTTTCAAGCAAAAGATAAATCATTCTACAATATTCGTCTTGAAATTCCGAGCGGCGTCGGAATGATTGTGTGGCCCTTGGACGGAGATTGTGTTGATGAATAAGGTCAATTTTTAATGAAAGAACCGCGTTTTCTTTGTTAAGCCCGGGACATTTCAGGCCATGTGTTATTCGATAAAAAGGATAAAAAACAATGTTTTCACTCTCGTACGATACACGTATACGTCTATGTAATTTGTTGTTAACACACGTAAAAACGTTAACGTTCCTGAACAATAACCATTCGAGTGGCGTACGGCGAGAAATCTATTCGTTTTAATTAAAACGGATTTTTTTTTACTTTGGTATATTTTTAATCGGCAAACGCATTTTCGCCTCCGTTTTCGGTTAGTGAAAACGGTGCGATTATTTCACGCAGTCAACCTACCTCGAATAATCCGGAATTTTCCTGCCGGTTGGTATTTTGCTTGTAACGTTTTCGCAATACCCAATCGTTGTGCGGCTCCCTACACGAGTAATGATCGTTTGTTCTATTTGCCAGTTTTTTAGCCCCCTCTATTTTAGTTTTAATGTTTTTTCAAAAACATATTTCGTCAGATTCTGTATTTTTAAAACATTTATTCATCGTTTCCGTAACCTGAATCGACGAATGTTTTTTTTTTTTTTAAAACAATACGATATGTTGTTTAAAATAAAAATAGGCTAAATTCGGACAAAATTGCTGTAAAATCACGAGGAAAATTGTTGTGGTATAGATTTTTCTGCATTTCCACGATTATCCACTAAACACAATTTGTTAAACAGAAAATAATGACGATACGCCGGTTGTATTTATGTTAATATTTTGGGTTAAAAAAAAAAAAATAATACGAGTTTACCGAGCTCGGTGACGGTTTTTTATTATTATTTTTTTTTATCACAATGATTTATCGTCGGTTTCAGTATACCAACCAGATTAGCCGATATCTTAATTTTCCGTCAACGTTGGCCTACGTATGGCGCAACATATTACCCACCGAATTTTTACGAAAACAATATTTTATTTATTAAATATATAAAATGTATTTAATATATTTAATATTTTACGTATGAAATATATAAAATATTATCATTATATGGGCTCTCCGCGGATCCTCGTCTGCCGAACTTTATAGAAACGATATTAAATTTAAGTCCTAAGCTTCTCAATATATAGTTCGCGATAAATAATTCAATTGCGCGAAGTGCTCTTTAAAATAAAATAATAATAATTCCGAAATTACGATTACATTCACGTAGACGCACAGAATATTATTGTATTTTATACGTGGATCCCGTTTCAATAATGTTGCGATAAATTTCATTTTTTTTTTTTTTTTTTTTTCATAATCAAATATTTGAGTATTTTAACTTGAACTCGTTAAAACAATAATAATAATAATAAAAAAAACATAATTAAAGTTAATGGATTTTATAGGAAGTATCCCGAACACGATGGCCTTTCAAAAACGATTAACAAATCTATTATTTCTTACTGGGACTCAATAAACGTATTCAATTTATTTGCAATTTATAATAATATATGGATAGAACAGTCAAGTAAGTCATTTCCGTGCGATTTTTTATCGCAATTATTCTATTGTTATCTCAATTACTCGACACGTTTTGTTATTTATTTGTATTTTATGGACGTCGGTTCGGTATTTGGTAAAGTTATTCTATTTGCATTTATATCCGAAATGTAATTCTTTCGTAGTCCTATTGAGCGCTGGTGATCAGAAGTTGGTCGAATCCGCCAATCCGGTCCGACAGACATATTAATCCGGATGGATTGGGCGGATTCGGTCCGCAACCTGGACGGAATGTTTCGATCCGGATATCGAACACGATCGGAACGTAAATCCCAGACAATTCATAATATTAACGTGGACGATTAATATCCGCAATGTCGTCGTGTCCGTTTTCTACTAGCGGTGGCGCGCCCGGGAATTTTCAACGGGACGAGATTAAGTGCCTGGACGCCGGGATTAAAAACCACGGAATCCGATCCTTCCATCCCGATCCGACAATGCGATTTTCAAAAAAAAAAAAAAAAAAACCAGACCGAAAAAAACACAAATTTCCATTTAACAAATCGGACATTTCCTTATATTTTTAAAATATTTCAAGATTTAATTACTACACAAGCAATTGTATTTTTAAGCCAATGGCGTGGGAATGTCCTAGCTTAACCTAATCGACGACAATAAAAACACAAACAGGTACACTGCGTTACAACCAGAACACGAGAATTTCGCGATTAATTCCATATCACTTTCCATCGGGGGTTTTTTTTTAATTTTTTTTTTTTATGATTCATATATAAATATATGAATGAATTGTCAGTATTTTCAGATATGTGGGAATTATTTTTCAACCGTGTGTCGTTGGCAATAATTTGCTATTTAATTAATTCGATTTCTTTCAACAAATTGAATTTTTTTTTTTTTAACGGTTATAAAAAACACACTTTCGGATTTCGGATTGTACCGGGATCCAAGCGCCGGCCACTATTGTACCCAGTTTTTATGTTTTTTTTATATCAAACAGTTATACTAAAGTCAGTTTGTACAAAAATCGATTTAAATTCCGTTAGAGGTCGGCGCAATACGTTATTATGCGATTATATAAAAATTAAATAATTGCGATTTATATAAAAATTTTTATAACGTAAAAACTTTCCGATATGTTTTACGTTAATATTTTCGCGATGAAAGGAAGTAATGTATTGCGGGCAATGATAAATAGAAATAAAAAAAAAAAACCTTAAAAATTGTCATAATCCGATAAAAGAAAAACTCGGCGAACCCCAAGGCGAGACGTATACAAATTGTTGTGTAGTTATGAAAAAAAAAAAAAAAAAAAACACAACTTTTAAATTATAAAGCTTTTATTTCTTTTTAAGAGTAGGTAAATTCCGTTCAATGGGCGACTACCTAATCCTGTTGTTACCTGTATTTTATTTTATTTATTTTTGTTTTTTTTCATTCGTCACGTACCTATTGTGCTTGTTGTACGGATTGTATATTTTCTTGTAAAAAAAAAAAAAATATTTGATCTTATCTAGATGACGATTTTGATATACATCAACATTTACAAAGTAAATCTAAGAAAAAAAAAAAAAATCGTCTTTTCGGCAATCATCTAGGTACCAATAGAAACATTGAAACTAAATGTTCTATCCGATATAGAAAACACTAAATACCAAACTGTATTGTTTTACTTTTGATTATAAATTCACCGTTACTATAGTTAGTGATTTACACGTTTCGCGTTTACAAAATTATTTTAACCGTTTACATTTTTATCTCGCTGATCAAAAATGTCCTCAAAAATAAACGATTTAAATGAAAATTATTATTATTATTATTATTTTAATCTAGACAAATTCCACCTATCTTGTCTTATCTTGTCTAAGATCGTTTGTGTATTAATTATCTTTATTTATATTTGGACGACTTTTGAACAATACTCTTTTAACATCATCTAGATAGATTTTACTTATCCGTGTCTCATCGCTGTAGGTAACCTGCAAATGATTTGTAAATAAAAACGCATATCACGTATTACTGAAAACAAATTTTTATTTATTTTAACGATATCTGGCGTTGTTATTAATAATAACAATAATATAAAAAAAACTAAGACCAAAGAAAAGTCAACGTAACAACGTGTAAAAGACAAAGAGCACGGCGGATTCCACGTCGATTTCGTATTGGCCACTTCTATTTCTTCTTATAGTCAATATCGTGTCCATGACTATACGAAGACACACTGCCGGCACCGTATCCAAGCGAAGACGCACCGTATCCATGTGACAAAGCACCGTACCCAAGCGAAGACGCACCGTATCCATGTGACAAAGCACCATATCCAAGCGACGACGCACCATATCCAAGCGACGACGCACCGTATCCAAGTGAAGAAGCACCGTATCCATGTGACAAAGCACCGTATCCAAGTGAAGAAGCACCATATCCAAGTGACGTAGCACCGTATCCGAGTGACGAAGCACCGTATCCGAGTGACGAAGCACCGTAATGGATTCCGGACAACCCACTGTGACTAGAGAACCCGTAACTAGGAGCGGCCACGGCCACGGCCGGTTGGTGCACAGCGGGTACGACTACCGGTGTGGCTACCGGCACGGGGACGCGTCTGATCACCGGCACGGGGTACGGCTTGGACACGGGGACGGGTACGTCTCGGACAACCGGTACCGGGTAAGGCGACGGGACGGCGTGCGGGACGGGCCTGTCGACTGGGTACGGGACTGGCCTTTCGACGGGTACAGGGTACGGAGCGGGTACACGAACCGGATACGGGCTGTCGACCGCGTACGGCACCGGGTGTGGCACGGGTACGGGTACGTCGTGGTGCACGGGCACGGGATACGGGGCGGAAACCGGTTGAGCGTGGCGGTTGATGATGTGAACGTCCTTGGAGATCGGCACGATGGGCCCGGTCGTCGGAACGGGAGCGGAGATCGCGGCGTGTTCGTACCCGGCACCGTATTTGTAACCGCTGGAATACCCTAAGCCCAGCCCTGATGATAATCCCGATCCGGAGCCGTAGCCGAAACCGGAGCCATAGCTTATGCCGGAGCCGTAGCCCAAACCGGAGCCGTAGCTTATGCCGGAGCCGTAGCCCAAACCGGAGCCGTAGCTTATGCCGGAACCGTGGCCAAGACCGGAGCCGTAGCCCAGACCGGAACCGTAGCTCAGACCGGACAGTCCCGAATCGTAACCGAATCCTCCCAGACTACGTTTCCCTTGCTTCTTATCGTTATCGGCCGCATCGACCGTGCATAAGGTCACCAGAGCGACGAGAGCTGTTGTCTATAAACACATAACAAACATATACTTAGGAGAACATAATAAATGATGACCACGAAAACCTTCGCGAGATATATTTTATATCTGGTGCATATACTTGCACGTGTTAATCGAAAATTCTAAGATATTTAACAATTTTTTTTTTCTGTTTTACACCTTAAGTAAAGCCAATACAGAAAAAGTTATAGTGTTAATGTTAGTGAAATGTGTGAAAAAAAAAAAAAATGATTTAACAAATATTTTTTTTTTTCAAACTTCGTCAAGTCAAATATTAATTCCTAAAAAAAACAATGAATTGAGTTAGCTTGGTTAAAAATTAAATTTAACATTTTTGTTGACATCGCCAGAGTTTGATTAATACTTAGGTGGTTTTTTGTTTTTCTTTTTTCCAACTAAAAATTCTATAAGAAACAAATACAATCTATATAGGTACAAAAAAAAAAAAAATGAAACTTTAACGTATTACAGTAATTGTAAAAGACAATTGGACAATTGTCAAATAAAAAGATAAAAAATTCGCGTTCGACCAAAGTATATGTAACTTAAGCAAAAAATACACAAGATTTACTCGAAATATACACGGTAATTACACAGGATAAGTAACGTATCTAGATTAATATTGTTAAAAACAAAATTTAAAGAAAAATACTCGTTTAATTCACTTGACGTTTAAACTGTAAACCTTGCATTGTCGTGTGTGCCAAACTCGGATTGCGATCGATTCGTTTGTATTTATTTCCGGCGATATTTTACTCGTTTTCGTCGAACCTACGTATCTGTCGGGTATCTGTTTGCATTTCTTAAACGTGTGTCATTGGGCAGTAGGTTCACGGTGAAGTTTACACGCGGTTTTTTTTTTATTTGTCGCCACGACGCGAAACGAACGTTCGGGATTATCTAAAAAGGCGGAAACGGAGTCGCGGAGATATATAGTAAAGAAAGAATGAAAGAAAGAAAATGATATTTTTTCGTTCAACATCGGACGAAACGTGAATTCCTATTATGCCTTTTACGAACACAAAAAAATTTAACGAATAGATAATATTTCAATCATAGATACGAAGGGATTCAAGGGAAAACGGAGGCGAATCCCGTGCGTGAATCGAACGATTAAAAAGTATCGTATTAAAACCGCGCGGGTTTCGTACAGAACACAAAACGTCGTTTGTAGTCGGTGGATCGTCAATAATAGTTTTTTTTTTTAAAAAAAATAAAATTATATAGTATACGGTCGTATCGGAAATGTACAAACAGCGCGCGTTTTATCGTTTTATTTCGTTTCTTAACGGTTTTTTTTTAATATATACCGACGGTTGAGAGTGAAAAGAGCCGGACCGAGGCCGGTGCAACAACGCCCGGTATAGGTATACTTACGAATCTCATGGTGTCTACGAGCCGCGCGGTTTTTTTGCCGATTGTGCGAAACGATTAAGGCCGGACGACGGCGAATGGTATCCGACGCGACCGGCCGTCTCGATTTTATACACTTTTGCGGACGATGAGTAACCTAAATAGTAATGTAATCGCCCGTGTGACAGGACGGAATAATCCAGTTGGCCCGATAACGGCACAAACTGGTATACAATATCGCGTGTTGTGTCATCGCGCATCGTTGTCGTCGGACGCGCAAAAACGACAAAATCGACAATGGGATTAGAGTAAAATAACAAAAAAAAAAAAAAAACAATAAAAAAACCCACACACACACACGTTGAAAAGATTAACGCGAGAGTAACGTTCCGGACGACCCGGACGACCGCGTTCCCGTTAAAAAAAAAAAAAACATTATCATTTCGAAAAGTTACGGTCTGTTTTGGAAACGCCGAAACACAGTCGTCGTTTAGAAAATTTCCCAAGGCGTACAAGTCCGAGCCCGGGAAATATACCGGATACCCTTATTTGATGGTAAGTGACGTGGTGAAAATACTGGAAAACGAGACCGACGAGGTATAGGGAAGATTTGAGAATCTGTTGCCTGAAATATTTACACCTGAGAAGACGGACAAAATTTAAACGCGAATTGGAATTAAAAAATTCGTCGGGGTATAAGCGGATCAAAATAAAATTTTAAAAAAATGAGGCGCATACTTCGTGCCGTGAGTGGATGACCGCAATTGTAAGTGGAAAGTTGGGAAGGCGGGCAACAGAGGGGAATTTAAGCGACGGTAAATCATTTTTAGCGAGGTTCGATTTATCATATTTTGAAATGCCGTAATTTTGTATAAAAAAATTTGCATTCTTAAGCTAATAAAACGGCATTAATTTCAAATTTTTTTTTTTTTTTCTATCATTAAGTCCTTATAACGCAACTTGTGACACTTTATTCCGAAAATAGTGCGCTAAACGCCGTAATTTATACGGTTCTGTAGTTTTATCGACATTTGCATTTTAAACGATAACGACACAAACTGGTATATAATATTGCTGTTGTGTCATCGCGCATCGTTGTCGTCGGCGTTTAAAAAGTCGGACGCGCAAAAACGACAAAATGGGATTAGTAAAGACGTCGCCGAAAATCGGGGGGGGGGGCAAAATAGCAAAAACGCTACACGGCGCTCGCATTGGTGCCGGGGTTTTAGAGTAACAAAAAAAAAAAAAAAAAAACACACGTTGAAAAGATTACGCGAGAGCAACGTTCCGGACGACCCGGACGACCGCGTTCCCGTTAAAAAAAAAAAAACATTATCATTTCGAAAAGTTACGGTCTGTTTTGGAAACGTCGAAACACAGTCGTCGCTATCGAACGGTGAAAAAATTTCCCAAGGCGTACAAGTCCGAGCCCGGGAAATATACCGGATACTCTTATATTTGATGGTAAGAGACGTGGTAAAAATACTGGAAAACGAGACCGGCGAGGTACATGGAGGATTGGAGAATCGGTTGCATGATAAATTTTGCACCTGAAAAGACGGAAAAAAGTAAACCGCGAAGCGTTGTAAAATATTTACATTGGAATTAAAAAATTCGTCGGGGTATAAGCGGATCAAAATAAAATTTAAAAAAAATGAGGCGCATACTTCATACCGTAGGTGAATGACCGCAATTGTAAGTGGAAAGTTGGGAAGGCGGGCAACAGAGGGGAATTTAAGCGACGGTAAATCATTTTTAGCGAGGTTCGATTTATTATATTTTGAAATGCCGTAATTTTGTATAAAAAAAAATTGCATTCTTAAGCTAATAAAACGGCATTAATTTCAATTTTTTTTTTTTACCATTAAGTCCTTATAACGCAACTTGTGACACTTTATTCCGAAAATAGTGCGCTAAACGCCGTAATTTATACGGTTCTGTAGTTTTATCGACATTTGCATTTCAAACGATGACGACACAAACTGGTATATAATATTGCTTGTTGTGTCATCGCGCGTCGTTGTCGCCGGACGCGTAAAAACGACAAAATCGAAAATGGGATTAGAGTAAAAAAAAAAAAAAAAAACTCATACACGTTGTGATATTTTTATCTTGAACGGATTAAGCGAAAACAACGTTCCGGGCGACCCGGACGACCGCGTTCCCGTTAAAAAAAAACATTCTCATTTCGAAAAGTTACGGTCTGTTTTGGAAACGTCGAAACACAGTCGTCGTTTAGAAAATTTCCCAAGGCGTACAAGTCCGAGCCCGGGAAATATACCGGATACCCTTATTTGATGGTATGTGACGTGGTAAAAATACTGGAAAACGAGACCGGCGTGATAAATTTTGCACCCGAGAAGACGGAAAAAAATGTAAAACGCGAAACGCAATGTAAATTATTTACATTGGAATTAAGAAATTCGTCGAGATATAAGCGGATCGAAAAAAAATTTAAAAAAAATTAGGCGCATACTTCGCACCGCGGGTGGGTGACCGCAGTTGTAAGTGGAATGTTGGGAAGGCGGGCAATAGAGGGGAATTTAAGCGAAATTTAGTATAAAAAAATTTGCATTCTTTAAGCCAATAAAACGGCATTTAATATATCAATGTCAATATTTTTTCTATTTTTTTTTTATTACCATTAAGTTTACCATGCAATTTGTGTCGTATTTGTCGTGCATTACTGTCGTACCGTAAAAAAATCGTCTACACTTTGTTCGGATAATTGTGCGCGAAACGCCGTAATTTATACGGTTTTTGTATTTGTTATCGACACATTTGCATTTGAAACGCTTAGAAAACAAAAAGTAATTAAAACGCGTTTTTTCGGCCGTTAACCGTAACTTACGATCGACCACGTGTCGAATTTCCGTGCTTTCCTGTCCGGCCAAAACAGTTCTGTTCGATTAAGCCGAACAAAAAATTAATCCAAAACGCCCGACAAATACGGTTTCGTCCACGGCCGGCATAATCGCCCGATATTATCAATTGTCCGTTTCGATGCATACGCGAAATTAATAAAAAAAAAAAAAAAAACCGTTGTTGCCGTGCATATTTTCCCGGTTTTTTTTTTTTTTTTTTTTTTTCGCAATCAATAATAAAACCACACGGCTCTCCGGATTCAATATGCTCCCAGAGAGACGGGCGCCGGGCGCTCGACGACAAATCGGAACGGGACGTCGGGCAGACGACTAGAGCAAAAAAAAAACCCGATTTCTCTTCTTTCTGTTGACCGTATTTTATTGACGATAATTCGCGGACGATACGTATCGCCCGATAACGTCGCGTTTCTGTTTGGCCAATAATAATCGTCGTTCCGTCGGCTATATAAAAAAAAAAAAAAAAAAAAAATATTACAGTTGTATAACCCGCGCGCTATGCGGTAACCGTACGTATACAAATATAACTAAGAAAGTTTATATATATATATAAATGTATTTATTCTATAAAAAGTCAATAACGACCCGCGCCCGTAATCCTGTACGGTATACATTTTTATTCCGTCAGAGCCGTTATTAATACAGGTTATTCGGAAAAAAAAAAAAAAAATAATAATAATAATAATAAAAATAACGAGAAAAAAATACCAACAATTTACTTTTAAACCGGCGTGCACGCGTACGCGTACGATAATATTACCGGACGGATTATTATCCCCCTTCGGACGACGGACGCGGCCTGCCGGTTATTTTCTCCGTTTTCGTACCGTCCCGTTTACCGCGGCAATAATAATGGTAAATATATTTATTTATTATTTATCGTTGCGAAACTACACCGCTGTAACTATTATTGTTGTCCGGTACATAATAGTGTGTTTTATACGAGTTTTTAACCTGCTGACTAACGTAATATCTCTATTATTATTATATAATGACGTTTGAAAACAATAAATATTTACCTCTACGGCTCTTGGATTTCGGCGTTCTCCGTGCCGGAGAAATTTCGCCAAAATTGTGTATTTTCTGTTTGTTTGTTATCAATTTTTACTATTATTATTATTATTATTATTATTAAATTCGACCTCGTAACTTTTTTTTTTTTTATAACGATTATTATGTTTTATACGAATTATAACGCATTGATCGCCGCCTGTTGATATGGCCGGTGAGTTCGATAGATACAAAATCAGCAGGTGTCTTATTGAAATCGGAAAATAAATACATTTAAAACAACGTATTTTCAATATTGTTGAATTTAGTCTGGCTAATATAATTATTGCAACGCATTTATTTGTTGTCTATGGGCATTAGACAAATTCCATATGCCGTTTTAAAAAAAAAAAAATAACTAAAATAATTAATTAATTATGCTTACAACACATGCAAAATACGAAAAAGTAAGATGAATTTTCCAAAATATATTTTATTTTTTTTCAAACTTTAACCACGTTTCCCCGTTATTATGGATACAAAAAACAAATCAACAATAAAATCATGTTCGAAATTTATAATCAAGGATAAAACGTTATTGCCAAAACATTAACAAAAAAAAAACAACTAGATTATCATCGACTTCAGTGTTTGATTTATTGATTTATTTTTTTTCTTACACTTTCCCGTCCATCTCGAAAGTTGTAAAACTTACCTACGTAATTCTCCGGTCGTCGTTAAATTATTGAATTTAGGCTGGGTAATATAATTATTACAACGCATTTATTTGTTGAGTATGTGCATTAGACAAATTCCATAGGCCGTTAGACAAAAAACAAACAAACAAAAATTAACTAAAATACGATTGATTATGCTTACAACACATGCAAAATACGAAAAAGTAAAAACAATTTTCTGATAATTTTTTTTTCGAACTTAAACCATTTTTCCCTGTTATTATAGATACAAAAAACAAATCAACAATAAAATCATGTTCGAAATTTATAATCAAGGATAAAACGTTATTGCCAAAACATTAACAAAAAAAAAAACAACTAGATTATCATCGACATCGGTGTTTGATTTATTGATTTTTTTTTTGTCTTTCACTTTCCCGTCCATCTCAAAAGTTATAAAGCGTACCTACGTAAATCATTGGTCGTCGTTAAATTATTGAATTTAGTCTGGGTAATATAATTATTACAACGCATTTATTTATTGAGTAACTGCATTAGACAAATTCCATAGGCCGTTAAAAAAAAAAAACAAACAAACAAAAAATAACTAAAATACGATTGATTATGTTTACAACACATGCAAAATACGAAAAAGTAAGATGAATTTTCCGAAATATATTTTATTTTTTTTCAAACTTTAACCATTTCTCCCCGTTATTATGGATACAAAAAACAAATCAACAATAAAATCATGTTCAAAATTTATAATCATGGATAAAACGTTATTGCCAAAACATTAACAAAAAAAAAAAAAAACAACTAGATTATCATCGACATCGGTGTTTTTTGATTTAGTTTTTTTTTTTCTTCTTACGCTCTCCCGTCCGTCTCGAAAGTTGTAGAGCGTGCCCGCGTAATTCTCCGGTCGCCGTGTTAAATTATTCGCCGGCCGACGACGGTCGATGATAAATCTTAGTTAGTCGGTCGATTATTTTGCGCGGTGCCTTTATGAGTGTCGTTATGAACTTGTGTAATACTCGACGGTCGTTATAAATACCGTATAAATAAGCCACTGTTCGACCCTTTTTTTTTTAAGACCCGCGAGAGTACCGCCGCGTGCTCAACGATATTATAATATTATAAAATCGTTTTCACCGTGAACCGCACCGCCGTTAAACGACAAGCGGTAACGACAATTAGTTTTCCCGTACCTATTATGGGCACTTACTCGGTTACGAAATCCGGTATAATACTATTACCGACATGTTCTCTATATACGTATAAAATAACGTCGGTTACTCTTTTTCTCTCTCTCTCTCTCTCTCCCCCATAATATTAACACGAACCCCGCGGTTATTATTGCGGGCCCGGTTAAATATCAAAAAACGATCGCGTCGCTTAAACGCATATATATATATATATATATATATTATTATGCAAATGAATTAAAAACACTCGTTTAACGATCGTAATACCCAATGAAAACGGGAATTCTTGGCCGATAAAACAAAAAACAAAAAAAAATGATTTATTCTCCGTCGGGCAAATATGTACAATTAGAACAAAAACGCGTTTAAAAAATTTTCTTGTCAACTCTCCCGTTGTAATACGTACCCTATTACATACCCCCTAACGTCGACTTTGTCATTTCTGTCTGTACACCGTAACTACAAATTACTTACCCAATTACAATTTTGAATTTCGTATTTACCGATGGGATTTATAATAAAAGACAATTTCAGGGCAAAACCGTATACAGTACCGTCAGTACTGTTATGTGTCCATGTCGAGTGTAATTGTAACGTTCGTTGTAGCCCGAAATAAAAAGCAAAAAAAAAAAAAAAAACTACTGCTTCCTCCCCTCGTTGATTGGCCACTGTTGTGTGGGTAGAATGTTGCAAAGTCAGGTGTAGGGTACGTCGTAACAAACGAAAAACCATTCCGAGAGCGACGATCATTTACGATTGGTGTTGTTCAAATCGAACGTTTTATTAATTTTCATTCGCCCAAGAAATTACAATTTGTTTGGTTTTTTTTTTTTTTTTTATGGAATTTAAACGAAAATTTGAAACTTACAACGTCGATAAAATCATTTTAGGTAAAAAATGTGTATTCACATAGAACAAGATAGAAAAAAATAAAATAATAATAGTAAATAGAAATAAATATCTTCAGAATATTTTTGTAAATTTACCGAGTCTAGTAAGTGCTAATATATAAGCATTTGGTGAGACGATTAGGTTTCCGAATTACAACGAGAAAACACGAAATGGAAAATTGGTTTTTTTCCATTATTAGGAAAACTACAAGAAACATCTAAAAATTACTTCTTCAATGCAACAATTAAACAACTCAGAACTTTTTTCTACTAGAGCCCCATCCTTGATGTTGATGACCGAAGCAAGATTTTTGGTAGAAAATTTGTTGTCGGACAGGAGAAAAAAAAGCACACATCATAATAAAACCATAACCCGTGACGTTCAAAATCTAAAAAGGTTGGAATTATTAAACTAATTCTCTCGTTCGTAATTATATTTTACCATCATCCGAACAATTATTTTGGTATAATAATAAGTTATAATTACGATTAGAGTTATTATTTTTTGTTTTACATAGCTAAAATATATAATTTGTTAGTTGATATTTTTAATCGTCATTAATATTTAAAGAGACACATTCTGCGTAAATAAAAAAAAATACACTATTTATTTCACAATCCAATATTGTATCGACCGTGAACGAGAACAACTGCTCCTCTCCGAATTGAGGACGAAAGCTTCTGATCTCGTGATACTAAATTTGTGATTATTCCCCATTTATAGAAAAAGTACAAGGAATTTAAAAAAAAAAAAAAAAAAAAATTACCCGATGAAATATTACCAATTAAATTAGAAATGCTACAAATGAAGCACTTATTACGTTTTTAGTCGGAACTAGTCTTTGCAGGGGACATAGCCGAAGAACAATTCGAAAATCGGAAATGCGGAGGATACGCACGGGCGTACGAATAACTATTAAAAATATTGTTATTAATAATTATTGTGATGGCTGAAAATAATGGTTTTTTTTTTTTTTTTAATATGAACGTGACACCCAGTATGGCAAACACTACTTTAAACAGCGAACGCAACTAATGAATGCTAAATTCGATGGTTTCCATAATATAATAATATGAAATAATACGTTTAATCGATTTTATGTCGATCAAACAATACCTACGTTATAGTATTAAATACAATATCACAATATTAATAGATGTGAAAACTATCCGGGAATAAAAAATATCGACCGATAATATTATAATAGGACAAAATCAACATTATAAAATTATAAACGCGTATGTGCAGGTACGAGAGCCATAAATATTTAAAAAAATAAAACACATTAAAAATGTAATTTTTTTTTTTTTTTTTTTTTTGTCGTATAAGACGTTAAATTTTAGGTCAGCTCGTATTGGTTTTCATTGATTACAAACCCGACCGATACGGAGAAATTCGAAACTTACAGTAATTTTTGTTCTCAATATTAGTAATTTTTACACGACCATAATGTAGTAATGTAAGCCTGGAAAAAAAAGAAATAAAAACTCGTAGAATTGGGATATAGAAAGGGGAATTTCAATTTATATCTGTGCGCAACGTTAAATCATTGCTAACGAAAAATGATACTGAACAAAAGTTGGGAAATGCGTTTTTATATTAATATATCAATTTTAATCGATTGAAAATCGCATTAGTTTGTAACTACGGAATAAATTACTACTGTCCGTGTTTTTTTTCCGTTTCGAAATGTCGCGTATTTTTATGGAGTTAAAAAGTTTTATTTACGTAAATTGGAAAAATATCAAAACTCCGTAGTTTTTACGCTTGTCGTTAATATTTTAACTTAAAACGTTTATAACAACTACAACTGCTACGTAACGCTCAACTTTTTTGTCTTTTTTTTTTTTTTTATTTCTTCATTAATGTGTACAACGCACGACGAATCCCGTGTAAATATCTCAAGCCAATTCAGGTCAAGACGATTTCGTTCGCATAAATAAGAAGTAAAATTTGAAAATTTCAAATGAATTTATAGATAGGTAATAAAAACCTTCGAAAATATTATTGTTGATATTCTGTACAATTTCCATCGTACCAATGATATTGTTTTTAACCGGGTCACAAATTAGTGGAAAATCAGTGGAATCGTTGCCGAAAATGTTCCCGGTTTATTCAAATTATTATTAAAACGTTGTAGTTTAGGGAATCGTCTAGATCCGAAATTAAGGGTCGCTCTACATTTGTAAACCGGAACCAAGATTTACGGTGGAAATTCACGGACAGAGGGGAGGATGGGAAAAAAAAAAAAAGGGCGTAGTAAAACCAATAAATTCCCGTCTGCGCTCGGAATCGAATTTACCGTTAAATATCGACATTAACGGTAAATTTCGTTTAATATAAAAATTTCGGAAATTCGCCAACGCGATATTTATAGTCGGTACGCGTATATTTGTTTTAATATTCGGTCGGGTAAATACGTATAGGTACCCCCGGTTATTTGTTTGCGGTCCATTAAGTCTTTCGCGTTGTTTTCTTTGTGCGTAAGTACTCGTAATAATACGGGTACGTACGTACGTTTTCTTATAAACGAATTGGCGAAAACGGTTTTAATGGATTTCGTATTTTTCGCCTTCACTCCGTACGTACGGTGGACATTTTCCGTGGCGGCGGCGGCGGCGACGACCCCTGACGGCGGGGTGTGTTGAGAATAAAAATATAACCTATTATAAGACCAGCAAAAAGAAGACGAAAAAAAAAATCGACTAAAATACACCGAAAAAATACGCCTGGAATCGCATTTATGTCTATTCCGCGGTTGCCGTGCCGTGTAGTACGGGGTTACGGTATGTTTAGGAGACGCAAATTCGATTTGGCCGCCAATTACCGACCGGCCCGTATACGGTATTTACGTAGCCCGGTGGTACGGATCTAAAGAAAACATCGGCCGCGGCCGTTAAGTGGCCGCTGTACAAGCACGAGCGCGAAAAATGTTTTTAAGGACCGTCAAAAAAAAAAAAAAAAAAAAAAAATATAGAAGAAAATAGAAGAAAATGAAAACGTTTAGGTATATACGTGTTCCGTGCCGGCAACACGCGCTGCCGCCAATCGATTTACGAACATTTGTTTTTCTTGAGCTCTACGACTCTTAAGCTCACCGGTTACTCCTACGGGGCGGCGGTCCCCGCCATAGCCTTTTTCGCCACATAAATTCAACGCTTTTTTTTTTTTTTTTCAATTTCGTTTCGTTTCGGTTCGTACATGTCGAATCCGCGATTTTTTTCTATCGAGTTGTACGCGTATAAAAATAAAAAAAAAAATAAAATAATAATCGCGCGCAGCAGTCGCCGAGTATAAAAAAAACGACACGACGTCCCTTTTTCCCCTCCGCAACCCACCCACCGGCCAAACATCGAAAACCGTCTCCGAATCGTCAGATCCGGTCGAAAACTTCGTCCGAGACCGTCGCTTTCACGTTAAAAAAAACTCGTCGGATATTACTCGTTTCTGTATAATACACTACGATACGTTATATTTATTGGCTCGAATCCACCGAGGAAAATTAAACTATATATATATATATGCGCTTTCAATGGAAATGCAAATTTTTAGATAGATTTCCAAATGTTTTACCCTCCCCGCAATACAAATTATTTTTTTCCCCCTTTAAACGGCAACTCGAACCTATTTATTTCCTCTACATATTCCGATAGAGTAATTCTGTTTTAACAATTATCGTATCGAAACCTTTTTTTTTTTTTTTCTTTTTTTTAATTCCAAGATTGGTGACGGGATGTTGACATTTTATATTTTTCGAATAATCTGCTTATTTTAACAGTAATCGTTTTATAATCGACCCATCGTCGATATTATTGATTTTCGATTTGTATCACTTATTTGTAATTCTCTATCATAATTTACTCAGGTTTTACTAACTTATATTAGCGCGATAAAATAATGAATAATTGAAAGTGATGAAAATGATAACAAATAAATAATATCGGCGATAGTTCAATTGTAAAATTATTATTGTTAACATTTCGTTAAAAACCCACGATTATTCGTAAATATGAAATTTCAACATCCTGTATTTTAGTCAATTTTGCAATTAAAAAAAAAAAACCCAAACTATTTATACAAAACTTATTTGAAAAAAAATTACACCGCTCGAATCTGAAAAAAAATAAAAAATTGTCTTCCTCGTATTGTGAACGCACGGTAAATATATATATATGGTTGAAAGAAATTTTAATAAAATAAGTTTTTATATTTCACACTATCGAATATTTACAAGAATTCTGTTTCAGTAAAATAGAAACACTGCGGCGAATATCATTTTTCTTATTGCAATTTTTAACGTGCGTATGACTAGCACCTCCGCCCACTCTCTATCGGAAATCAAAAAAAAAAATAATAATTCCAATATTTAGCACGTTATTGGAACGTATTTGCACGACTATATTCAGAATTTTTACAGCAGCCATATTCGGAATAAATCGATTCCCAAAGGGGGAACAATACCGTCGATACCAGCCTCACCAGCCCATTCCCTTCGCTCAATAACAATATCAACGAATTTTTTTTTATTCTAAAAAATATTTTGCACGCAATCGGCATGAATTCGCACGGCTAAATTTGCATCCCTAGCCCGAACAGTTCCTGAGATATGTCGTACTCCAGGATAGTGAAATACTCACTGCCAGAACATCCTATCCTCAAGTCGTCTTGATAGGTCCCCTTCCTCCCCTAGAAATTGATTTATCTCAAATATGGTAAATATGTGCAAATTCGTGCGAATCACGTGTTAAATATTAGCATATGTGTTTTGTTTTTTACTTTCTAATGAGGGGGAGGGGGCGGCTGATCAAACGACCGTTACTTCTATCGTTTCGCCAAAAGTGTAATATTGTGTCTAATGTAGGAATTCGGGTAGTATTAAAATAAAAAAAAAAAAGACCACAAATTTAAATCTAAATGATGACAAGACATATTTCTACACGGAAATGTCTAAAATTTAACAAACACCCATAGTAATCGTATTCAATACGAGCGGGTAACGATGTCGAGGTTCAAGGGTTACCTTACTTAATGCTCGGCCATCGGCTCGGCACTTGTGTTTCTTTGCGCTCGTGTTTGTTTGTACCCTTTTTTTTGTATAAGCAAACATTTCGATTTCGATTTATCCTGGTGAGGTTTGCGCCGACAGGGGTGAGTTATAAAGCTTTCGTGATCTATTATTATATGTATAGTTTATATATATATATATATATAACTATAAAACTGGCCTATTGTACTCTTTGAAGTTTGATACCGGTGCAGGCCGCGGCGAAGAGGAGTAAACAGCAGCAGTTTCCTATTTATGAGATAATAAACAAGGGTCTGACAAGTATAATCTCATTTTATTATTTGTGGTGCGTGCGCGCAAACGCACCGTAAAAAAGAAAAAAAAAAAAAAGTTTGTTTGACAGTCTTTTGTGTCAAAATACGTACGGGTATACATATTATAGAAACGGGATCGTCGTTGCTACGACGGATAAAAAAAAAAAAAACAATATTTTACCCTCCCTCAGATGAAGAAAACCCGCGGTTTTTTTTAAGGAAAAGCACGGGAATTCGGCGATTATTCGCGAAAGGTTTTGAAAAAAAATATTTTATTTTTTTATGTACGTTTTTAATTTGGAACATAACGTCGTAATGCATTGTACGAATTGCGTGGAAAAAATTCCGGAACTGTGCGCCAGCGGAGCGTCGAAGAACGGCACCACCACTGGCATCACTGGTTTCTGTGAAATATCCTCAGCGCATATATTTCTGGAGATTCTTTATAATCTCTTTTGATTTGATTAAACGGATGTTTTAGTAAATTATGTTTTCCAGATAACTTGACGGGCTATTTGGGGGGGGGGTTGGAGAAGTTTTTCCCTTCCATTGTGACGACAGAACATTTGTTTGGCGGAGAACCGCACGATTTCGTTTAGCTCGGAAGAAAAAGTCCTCTCGAACATCACAATAAACTCGGCGTGTTGGTATTCTTTTGGATTCATCCTAAAACCGCCATACGCGAAAAACATAATTTACAAAAATATCTATTACATTAAACCTCAAAGATGATTAAAAAAAGAGAATCTACAAAAACAGATGTAATCGTAAAGTTGCACAGAAATATATTATTTATATATGTGCAGTGATTCAAGAGCGTAGCGAGAGTGAAACACTTTGCCCCTCACCGTAAATTTTTAGATTTTTTAGTTTTGGTTTAACTATGGTTTTTTTTTTCTGTCTATTACGGCTCTGGAAGGCAATTTTTACTAAAGAGAAGATTTTCTGAAGAAAACTTACCGATTTTATATTTTTCTTACCAATATGAATATTATCAAGTCCAAAAGTTAAATATTAATTTAAAAGTTACGTCAATAGTTAAGTCCATTTAACTTTTAACTTAGCACTTCGCTCTTGAGTTTTTTTACTAAAATACCTTTTTTTTTACATTAACTTAATAAGCAACGAGTTAGTTTTGAATTATGCCGCGTTAAGTTAAAATTAAATTTCTTTTGATTTTGAATTTTAACATAATATTGTTGGTAAAATTGTATATTAATACATTTTTAATTATAATCAATAATGTGAAGTTGTGATTATAAAACAAATGTATGAATGCCATTTGAAATTCATGGAATACATTTACGCAATATGGCGTCACGTGTCCGCATATAATCGAGTGATACATATAAATTATAAATATTAAATAATTTGGAATTCCAAAGTGTTCAGTTTCCCGGTACACACCAATCACTCCGTTTTCATTATTTGTACGTCGTTCGTATTTACTAAATACCAGAAATACCGCAAGCGATAAAATTCCATACAACCACGTCGGTGTTATTTTTTTTTTTTGTTTTTTTATCCCATATACTCACAAATTCTACTTTTAATCAGTTGTTTTTCACTGTGAAAATAGCAAATATTCCAACAACAACAACAACAACGAAAAAAAAAAATCAATTAAATTATCTTAGTTTAAGTGAATAAATCGATATGTTGGTATGTTCGAATAACATAACTATTGATTTAATTAAGTTAGAATTTCCAAACCAATGGACTTTTTACGTATTAATCCGGTTAACGGATGCGATTTGACGGGATTAATATTACCGGAACCCGTCCGGCCGTGAACACGTAAAATGACTCGTGAAACGTAATTTATTTCGGCGTCCTCGCGCGTAAAACCCATACATTTGCCGTTATTTTGCGACAAAAAAGATCCGGGCTGGCTCGGTCTCCGCCACATCAGTTCAAGACCCCAGGAGCTCCAGATCGTGTGCGCCGTGCGCGAGTCAAACATTCGACCGCACTCGTAGTCCTCCGGAGTATTATACGAGCTAAACAGCCTGTAAGGATTTGTATACGATTGTTTGTCGTTTTTTTTTTTTTTGCGTGTACATAAAAACGGTGCGATTGTGTGTGTATGTGTGTGTGGGCGGTGGGAAATATAAAAATATAATAATATAAAAACGTCAAAACCGATGTAGGAAGGCGAAAAAAAAAAAGTAAAGAAACCTACGCCGGCCGGCTATTATTTTTACGACCCAAGGAAAACTTTGGACCTCTCTCCGGGCTATATACCGAAAAAGAAATCTTGCAACTTTTAACAACACCTGAACACCTCGAAGATAATCCTGCTGCAACCAACACCCGTGTCCCGCTCCCCCTTTACGGGAAAATGACCTCGAGGACTTTGTTAGGCGCCGTTCGAATTCTACACCTGAGCGACTCCCCCTCTCGCTCATCTTTTTTTCTTTTCTTTTTTTTTTTTTTTCATTTTTTGACTTTCAAGTCTGTACTACCGAGATAACTCGCCGCCGGTAGGTAAACACACCGCGATTACGGTTTCCGCAACGCTCTGGAAAATCCTAAATAAAGATTTAAACGAAACCGCCGTATGGCAAAAAATGATTTATCGATCGGTCGGGAAAAAAAAAAAAAAAAAAAACCCCCCATACGAAATTTGATAAACCGAAACATAAAACCGGGTGCGGCGGCGGCGGCGGCGGGGATAAATGGAAATGACACAAATTTTTATACTGGCCGTTCCTTTAAAACGCACTTTATTTTACGAGGAAAATTGGCATGAAATTTATTGGTTCGCGAAAAACACATAAACCGATCGTAAACAATATTGCATCGTATAATAATAATAATAATAATAATAATAATAATGTTTGCACGGTATGTGAAAATCTCTCCAGGTTATTATATTATTATTGTATCGGGAAACTACGTATGTTTTTAACATTAATATTTTATGAACCAAAATAATCGTATTTATCAATCTATAAGCCCCGCGCACGGTTATGATGCCATGGTTATTATTGCGTTCGCCTACACGATTGAATAAAACGAATTGTATTCAATTACTAACGTTTACTTTAATGGAGACCGTATATTAAATCGTACCGCGATTGTAAATCGCTTATTCGTAAAGTTAACGCCGAACGAATATTTTTCATTGAATTACAACAACAAAACACCGTAATTGCGTAAATAATTCCGTTTTCCCGGCGTGTTTACGTCTCATTTTGCCCACATACTTACGACAAATAATAATGATGAATATCACAACAAAAAAAAAAAAAATGACCCACTCCGCGCACGAACTAGATCGAAACCGATACGATACAATTCGTTTGTAGTTTACTGGTCGACAAAATTGACCGCATACCTAATTAGAAATTAAAATATGTAAAAAAATATAAAAAAACACATTGTAGTAAAACCGTTACGCACGCCGTTTTCAATGAGAAATTAAAATTATGTAAATTTTCCCGAATATACTAATCAATGTTGTGATTCCGTCCGCGATAATGTTATTATATTACAATATTGTATTTGTTAACGTTTTTTTTTTTTTTTTTTTCCGTTTTCTATCCGTTTCATGTTATACGATTATTGACTACACAATGACGGACCGAATGAATTTTTGTCACTTGTCACGGATAATGATCAAATGTTAGATACCCTCCGGTACAGAGCGATAATATGGTCATTGTCGCGTTATTGCTCGTCAGTACCGCGGATTTTTAATCAACCAAATGCACAAAACAGAAATGACAAACAGCAATATTACAGTAGCACACGTGTAGGACTAATTAATATCAAATATATGAATAAATATACAAATATATAGTATCGGGCACGGCCCTTTTTTTTTTTTTTTTTTTTGTTTCAAACCAGCAATACCCTCGGAAACGCCGTGAGGCACTACTCCGTGAGGCGGGTTTATTGAAAATGAAAAAATACAATTAAACAATAAGTGAAAATCCCGTTTTCCACTAAGGCTCACATAAAAATTACAGAAGAACATTTCTTGCCCTACCTACCATGGGGATGGGCCGAAGCCCACTTGCTGCCCTCACAAGCTGTAGGGGGGACACTTCCTAACGGCCTCCCGGCCGGCGGTCCAGGGACTGCGGGGCCGCTGTCAACGACGGCGGCGATGCGCTTGAAGAAGACGCACGCCGGCGACGTCGAGGGCTTGGCGCTGCCGGTTCGGCCTTTGACTCATTCAGACGGCTTCCCAACGGTCTGTGGACTCCAGTGCGAGCGACGCCGAGTCGCCCGGTTCGAACGGACCGATCCTCCGGACCAGACGCTTGTCCCTTATCCCCGTCAAACGCCTCGCAGCGCATCAGGGTATGGATTGCGTCGTCATCCACCCGGTTCTCCTCACTGGGAAATCCGCAGTGAGAACACCCGGGGGACGGAGCTCGCCCGATCCGGTAAAGGAACGAGTTGGAGCGCCCGTGCCCCGTGAACATAGGAATGAGGCGGTACGTCATGGGCGACGTATCACGGCCAAAAATAATGCGCAGTACGATATTGTCGGTGCAGCACGTTATCGCATCGAGTGCAGTGAAAAATGAAAAAAAAAAACTACACGGTTACGACTGTTTTACCGTTATACGTTTTTTGACTTAAAATTCGGGCACTCGGGCCCGCCCGTCGACATACGCGCAGTAATAATCATTTTTCAATTGGATAAAAAATACCCGGATTTTCATTCGAATCCGTTCCGTGTTATCGCGTTTGTAAAATTTATATATATACAAATGTATGTATCTGAAATAACCGCCGTCGGAAGGCCTAAACTGTGTACGACATGCATTTGCGCCCTGTGAAATTTTTCAAGGCCTGGCTAAGGTATCATTTCCTGCCTCCCCCCCCCCACAAATATGACAACGGTCTTAAACCTTTTCAAGAGAAGACAGAAAAAATGCAATACATTTTATGCGCATAAGATGCGCAATATTTTCTTTTCCTCCAATTTATTTCATAAATGTCTACATGTATTTCACGGTTTTCCTGTTTTATTATAATAATAATATGTCAACGTTCTTGCAATATCATCTGGGTTACAGACATACGAAAACTAACATTAAAATAACTTCACGTTTCGTGCAAAATTTACCGACTAAATCAGTACTCGGTCATTTTGTATGCGTACAATAAAACATAATATTTTACATCACCGACCCCAATCACGGTTGTGATTTTGGCGGATAAATGATTTTGTACCCGGGCACTAGTTTTTTACTCGGCCACACGCCACCGTCGTTGGCAGTGATAATAATGTACACTGGCAATACTATTTTAGTGATCACAAGTGAAACGCGAGCCACGCTTAATGTCTTCTGCGGCCCAGGGGCATTATTAAAAAAATTTATATTTAATCAATGGTCTATGGTCTATGGCAGAGGTTCCCAACCCGTGGTACGCGGAAGGCTCGAAGGTGGTACGCGAAGAAATGTTTTTATTACTATTTGCATTCAATATTATTTAGTTTAGTTTAGTTTATTTGATGTTAGCTAATTTTATAAAAAAAAAAAAAAACATTTCTGCATTTCCTAATCATTCCTCGTTTATTGATGAAAATGAACTCTCTCTGAAGGAAGATTTAAATGCTGACCACTCGGAACGTTTGTAAGCACTGAAGATGAATTTTTCAAAATATTTTTCTGAAGACTATTCAATGAAAAATTGGATTAGATATCCATTTTTGAATGAATCTTCAGACAAAGAAGTTCCAGAAAGACAAAGAATCGTCCATTGATATGGTAAGTGACAGCTCAATGAAAGACGCATATAATGACAAAACATTTCATTCATTTTGGATGTCAACAAAAATAGAATAGCCATCTCTTTTCAAGCAAGCATTACAATGTTTATCTTCGTTTGTCATTACTTATTTGTGTGAGAGTGGATTTTCTGATTTGTTGTATTTGAAACATAAGTACAGAAGTAGGCTCGATATTCAAAGTGACTTAAGAGTGGAAATTAGTTCCATTCGGCCTGATAATGATGTCCTTGTACAAAATAAACAACAACAAATACCACATTAATTTTATTATTATTATTATTTTTTTTTTTATTAATTTGAAAATTGTAATTTAAAATTTTAATATTGAGATTTAACTAAAAATTAAGATTTTTCTACTTTCGTGCATATCAATTAATAAAAATATAAACAAATGAATGAACAATAAAAATATACGCTACAAAAATTCGACTCCTAATTTAGTACTCTAGAATCGAGGTGGTACGCGTGTTGATTAGAAAAGTCTCTGGCGGTACTCGGTGATAATTATGTTGGGAACCCCTGGTCTACGGTATTGCCGGTAGACGTATACGACCAGAAGGAATATTCGGCGCGATAACGAACAGCCAACGGGGGGGGGGGCGGGCGGTGCTCTTACCGAGGACTAAACGGAGTGTTTTAATTAGATGCCTACTCGAGAGGCACGCAGAATTTTTCTCGCTCGCACTTGTTCGCGTGTCCAGCCTTATCTCTGTCGGTCCGTTCGGCACGCCCCCCGGTCCCGGAGGGGGGGGACTAATAATCCCGTCTATACGTATAGAGGCGTCTACGGGTACAGCGTACGTATTGTTTTGCGATCGCTGAATAAACCGACGGGCAAACCGTGATTGACATTGCGAATTTACTATCGGGAAAAATTAAACTTAAAATCAATAATGATCCACACACACCAGCAGACCGGCCGTATTTAATTGGTCGAACAAAACGGAAGAATTATGAAAAAAAGACATTATGAAATGTGCAAAAGAGAAAAGAAAAATCGCAGGGGGTCTTCGGTGAAGCCGACGGAAGAAAAATTTCAAATACAATTTCGGGCGTGCATACACACAACTCGAGGCCTAATTAAAAAAAAAAAATGAAAATCTCAATAATAATGAAAAATGACGAACTGTACTGTGCGACGTTGATTTTATTTTTTCGATACTGCAAATACAAACGAAGTTATTATTGTTTTTTTTTTTTTTTTTTTTTTAAATCTAATAATTACTAGTCCTTTCAAACTGAATAAAACATATTACAAAGTGGTGATATCGAAAAACTAAAACCAACGTTGCGCAGTGCAAGTTTTCTTTTTTTATGTTAAATAATTGGTTTCTTGTTTAGGTTTATACTTTGAGTATTTTTTGACCGCGTAAAACGGTTTCTCGGTAAACATTTGTGTTTATTTCACGATTACATAACAAATACTTAACAGATACTGACGAGCGACTATCTTTTTAAATTTATTCAAAAGTGAATTTTAAGGTAGTTGGTAATTTGATGTAGGTTTTAGTTTGGTAGTTGTTAAATTTTCATTTTTTTTTTTTTTTTTTTTTATAATTTCATGAAATATACTTATACGCTACCCCTTAATTACGGGAGGTAGCACGTCCTCCAAAGGAGAATGGATACTGATATTTTATTTATTTTTTTATAACGGACACTTAACAGAGAAAATTAATCCAATTTCTTTTCAATCGCGCCAATCGATGTATAGTAAAGCGTTACGAATTTTGTGTAGGCATCATGAAATCGGCCAGGCCTGGCGTTTTATGAATTTCAGTCCATATAATTTAGGTTTTTCAAAAAATTGGTATTTAAAATAAAACATAAACTGATAAAACGGCTAGGGCCGATATCGTATTACGCTGAATCGAAATCAGAATTCTTTATCGTTTAACTACAACTATGGGTTCCAATGTTCTTAATTCGAATTGTGTTCAAATTTAGTTAAGCAATTTGGTTTACGTTTTCTATGATAAACAGATACTATCACTGCCAATGATATGCATCAGAAATAATGATAAATTATCAAACATCCAAAGCATGGGCTAGCGTTTGAATAGACACGATATTAAAACTATTTCTCTTGAATTGTTTATAGACAAATAAAAATATACGAATAATAAATATCTAAAACCCAAGCGCTATTCGAAATGAATAATTAAAATGAAAATTATACAGAGACTTTTATTTAATTATAGTAGTGTAGTCTCGTTTATCCGGTCACGGGACCCACAGCAGTGTGTTATTATTATTGAAACTGAAAAATAATAACATTTAAAAATCGATTATATTTATAAAACATCGAATTTGAATTTTAACTCGGGCTTCTTATGGCAGACGGGTAATTTTTTTTATGTATTTTTCAACGCGCTAAACTAGAAAATGCAAAAATTCTCCTTATATATTCTAGTCGATTTTCTATGCCTGTACATGTATTTATCTACAAGAAATTATATTAAAATCCATCGTATTACCTATTCTTTTTTTTTTTTTTTCAAAAAAATAAAATAAAAAAAATTTTAAATACCCGTATACAGTTTGAAAACAACTAAATTCCTCCGTTTACGCTTTACAGATTCTGCGCAAATATTAGTTTGTTCAAACAATACAATTATGAACAAATACAAATTATTTTTTATTTGTTTTACCAAGTTTATAGTATTGCTATGTGGTATACGTTATAAAATTATAAAGTTATTTTCTTAAAAAATATGAAATGCCTCGGCGTATGATAATAAAATGTAACGGAGTTGACTTGATATGCTTGTCCTGATGATAAAAAAAAAAAAATAATAATAATAAAAAATTGTTTAACTATTTAAACTTTTATGGCGACAAGCGGCATAGAGAAAACCATAAAAGAATGCAAAGAATAAAAAAAAAAAAAAAATGAAAATCTTTTCAAAAACTCTTTGCATTTTTCACCGTCCTAAAAAAAACCACTTGTGAAAGAGACCGCAAAAGACTCGACCTTAATATTGCATTTCATTGTTCTATCGCTAAAACCCTAATTTTACGCACAAAGTGCTTCAAATCTCCGTGCATTTTTCACACTAAACTAGTAGAGGTGGATAGGTAAAATTTATGTTTCCCTTTGAATTTTCTAAAAAATAAAAAATGTTTTTCGTATAAAGTATACTATTAAAATGTAATTTTAATCCGCCCCACCTTCCCCTCCGTACTACTGACCCGATAACGATTAGCTCTTAAAAAAAAAAAAAAAAAAAAAAAAAAAAAAAAAAAAAAAAAAAAAAAAACAAGCATAGAATATATATATATATATAAATATACTGAATCTTAAAAGCTCCGTGCTTAAATAGTTAATAATTACATTATGTAAAAAGACCAGAGATAGTATCTTGATGACCTTTTTTTCAAGTCGATCCGTATATTATTAACAACCACCGACTATACCCCTTTTAATTCACGGTTTTCGTCGGAAGATAACGTTGAAAAAAAAAAAAATACCGTTTTACACCAAATTAAAAACCCTCGTTTATTCAGTTGATATTTAGACCTACATTGAGCCCGAAACTACTTGATATCTACTTATCCAATAAGTTGTACAAATATTATTTTTATAGTGATAAATTGAATAAAAAATAATTGTTGTTAAACCGTTACGATCGTACGCGGTTGATGAGTACGTTTATGTGAAAATACGATGTTAAATATCGTTTGATTTACAAATATATTGATTATGGATTTTCAACAAAAATTTGGAAATACTTTGCACG
Source organism: Tuberolachnus salignus (assembly GCA_956483605.1). NCBI lineage: Eukaryota > Metazoa > Arthropoda > Insecta > Hemiptera > Aphididae > Tuberolachnus > Tuberolachnus salignus. The sequence continues at coordinate 32,765,037 of OY101429.1, forward strand.
GTGAGTAGACCACTGTTGTAGCTGAAAAATGTGCAAACGAGTAGTTATAGGGAAGTATAAAATTTATTCTGTACACTGACAGTAACGATAAACCATTGCAATCGAAAAAACGATTCTGAGCGAAAATCGGAAAACTGGTAAACTGGATCAGCAATGTTTTTGCCCTTGTACCCACAAAGGTTTACCTAACTCGGGAATCAACACAAATAACTCCAATATACACAGTTATTTGTTGTTAGTTTTTTTTTTTTTGATTTTTTAGAAAAAAATATTCAAATTGAAAACCGTTTTCTAAGCGAAAATCGCACATAATAATAAAACGAAAAATTATGTGTCCTACATCCAGAATCTAAAACGACAAATATATTATTAGTACAAAAAATTATTGCTGTAGGTAACTTAATTATTACAATATATTTAATTGTTAATAACTTATTATATTTAAATATTGCAAGGCGTACTTTTTTTATGACCATTTTCCTCCAAAATTGAGATACCGTTTTCCTCTACTGTCCATTCCCCTCCTTCCCTCCCCACCCAAAAAAAAGAGCTGTCCATTTTCTTCCAAATATTTCTTCAGACTAAAATATAAAAATTCCAATGACCTAATTGAGAGCTACGTTAATGATAGTGGTAAAAAGGTGAAGACATTTTCGTGTTACGAAAAACTAATATTTTTTACAATATTGGAACATCTGGTGACAATTTACATTATAAGTAATTCATTGTTAAACGTAATAAATATAATACCATATTTTAGGGATTTTAAAAAGTTGAATATTAACATTTCAACTGATTATAATGCGAGTGACAATTATGTATTTTAGTAATAGGGGAAGACGGTCTGAATATATTTAATTTTTAATTTCTTTTTTTTTATTTCGAAAAAAGGAACAGCATAGGAATGCGGTATCTGATTTTTTGAGAAAAAATAATCCCAACGGCAGTTTTAAGATAATATTAATCGATTACGTATTTTACAAAATACGATTTTTAAAAAATATATTTTACTATTATATTATGTGTTTGCAAAATGCTAATGTTGAACACGTAAATATTTTGGTATAATATATTTTATTACCGCTATGGAACCCACGGGCTACGTAAACGGCTAAAAATTGCGCGTTCCTAACGGAAAAGGTCAAATGTACACATACGGAGCAATAAAAAAAAAAAAAAAAAAAAAAAATTAAAAAAAATCTACTCGTGTTATATTGTGCGGTTGGTCCGGGAAGGTACACAAAATCTAAGTTAGGTCAGGTTTACTCGGCGGTTAAACCGTAGCGGATGGAAATTGTTCATCAAGAGTCTGCGATGGAAACGGCTATCTCGGCATGTATGTGTAGCGCTATACATTTTTAATGATAATATAAATATGTTTAAAAAAAAAAAAAAAAAATCCGGATGAAATAAATTAACAATTATTCGGATTATGTATGTTGGCCCTGTGTCGAATAATAATCGCGTTTCCGTCGCCCTCAATTCGTTAATCTTTTTTTTTTTTTTTTTTCAATTTAACGGTTCATAGGTATATCCAGGTGCTCGATTTTAATAAAAAAAAAAAAAACAAAAAAAATTGATCGTTCCTTGCAATTATTTTGCTCGGCCGAAATGCGTAACCAAAATATAAAGTAGTGGCACTGCATCCCTCTGCACCCACCTTCCCAAAATTCGAGCACTGAGTGAATAAAAAATAAATTCCATCCTGTTCCAATAAATCAAACGATAGAACATTTTAAAGTTGACAAAAAACGAAAATATTTTTACACAATCGACCCGGTTTTATTTTTAAACTTCGTTTCTTTAACTTCAGTACACTGTCAAATCCTGTGATTTTACTCTTAAATCCAAGAAATGTATTAACAGCTATAGGTAATTATAAATATTAGAAATCTGTCGAATAATAAATGTTGGCATAGTTTGTTAATTTTCTGCCAACTAAAAATATCTTAACCTACATAATAGTATATTTTTTTTTTTAATTATTCAAATTTTTTGATAAAAAAAAAAAAAATAAAAAATATTCGAAGTAGTAAAAATATAGTTTTTTTAGATTCTAAGCGGAGCGAGGGGTCTTGTGGTTGTGCAATAATGTTTATATATTATTTTCTTCTTTTTCTGTTTACACTTTTTCTACCGGAATATTTCATACGGTTTTCGGAAGAAAATGTTATCTAGTTGGTACTTTAAAATGTAATTGTTCGATGTGCCTATTAGTTTTTTTTTTACGCGGTAGAAAAAGCTGCCGAAAATGACGGAGAAACGGCAATAACACGACTTCGTCAAACTCGAGTATTGTTATTACTTTGTAATTCCGAAAATAATTGTTCTTAAGACCTGAAATGTTCAAATAAAACGTAACTCTGTAATATAATGACGTGACAAAAATGTCAAAAAATGTATTTAAATTTTGGGCTATTCAGAGACATTTCGATTATTTTATGGTTTAAATATATAAAGTGGGAAATTTTGGATTTGAGACCTGATAATTTTTTTTAATTTTTAATTTACTTTATTCCAAATATGTTTAAAAAAATCTCCAAAATATGTAGTCACAATTTTTTTTTTTTTTTTTTTTTTTTTTTTAATAGCCGTTTAAAATTGTTCGACACATATTATTCCAATACGTAATATATTCCAATATGAATACGTAAAATAATTGTTGAAAGTCACTGGTGTTACGCCAAAATACAATAGCGATTCAAAAACGACACGGATTTTATGAAATAATATTGTCAGAATTTATGATAAATTCTTTCAAAAAAAAAAAAATGTAAAAAAATACTTTTATTCAAATTCCTCTATGTTATAAACCACAGTAAAATATTAAACAATAACGTCGTACTTATCCTATGAAATGTAATAAAACACAATATACACTACGAAGATCTGCTCAGAATCGTTTTATCGACAAAAAAATGAGATATATTATTTCTTTAAAATTCAATACGTCCACTAAGAGTAACGGTCCACGCAATACCCGACGCCCACCGTGGGAAGTGCGCGGTTTTTTATTTTTGAATTACTACACTTCTATAACATAATCAAATCGTTCAGGAAAACCTGGAATTTTTTTTCTTATTTTCTTTAATAAAATCAAAATTTTCTCTCGGATATCATCAGTGTTTACACGAAAATAAATTAGAGTTGAGGCTCTTATACACTTTGGCGGGTATTTGTTTTTCGTAATCATGTTTGCATAATGCACGCACGAATGTTTGAGCACGAAGACACACAAAAAGTGTCGTACACACATGTATTGTATTATGTTTGTCTCCATAAATAGGTAACACCGAAACCGTTTAAACATTTGATTTTCGCTCAATTGTACCAATTAAACTGAAACGTATCCGAAGTAATTCAGTCTAACGACCGCCGTGTATACGAATCGTGTCGTATCCGAACCTTCCCTATTATAACCTTACGCTTTATATTATCGATCGGTGCGACACATCGCGAACACCCAGTGTTCCTGGACCATTACTATCGCGTGCAATGCCGTTAAGTGTTATTAAAAAAATAGAAGGAAAAAAAAAAATGAATTATCGGTACAGGCGGGTTTATCGCGTACCCGACGACAATGCGATATAGTTAACCGGTCGTCTGCCATCGAAACTGTGCGATCGCGTCAAAACGGAGGCTGCAATTTCGGCAAAATAGATACAACTAGAATAATAATAATAATAATAATAGTAATAATGCCAATACGTTTTGAGGCTATTTAAATCCGCTAGAACTGCAGTAGACGATTTTTCTTTTATAATAATTTATGCCCCATGTAAATTTTGTCGTTAAAAATATTACAGTTATAAACATAAATTTAAGACGACGTGTGCTTCGTGAAAGTGTAGCGGTGGTAAAAGAGGCACGTTTGTTAAGTGTTAAATATTCAATGTGAAAAATTGTATGTGACAGCTACTCGTTATGCAGTCACTTTTAAAGTCAACTTTTCTTCTTTTTTTTTTTTTTTTTTTTTAATTCGCCACAATAAAAATACGAATAAAATTATATTTACACTCTGTTATGTTAATAATTATTATTTCGAAAGCATTTTTGACTACCTAATTCGCGAGAGTATAAACGAAATTTAAATATATTTCGGTACATTTTACCAAATTAGTGTATATAACCGCTTTGCGTACTTTAGCTTTTGAATATAACAAAGAAACTATTAGTTTTACAAAGGCGTGTTTTTTTTTTTCATCTTTATTTTACTTTGTACCTTTTGCATGTTGGTTTAAACAATTTTTGAAATTCTCAAAAGTTCACCGGTAGATCCTTTTATTCGGTTCGTAAAAATTATTCATATCGTATTTTTCGGCTGATGGTAATTTATGAGAACACATTTTCTCGATTCTCAAAATATTTTCTAAAACGTTGGTTTTACGTTTGTTAATTTCTAGATTACCTTAGTTAAAAATACACGACAAATACCCACCGGTTTTGTCGGGTTTCGCTCAGAATGGTTTTTTAATTGCAATGATCTATCGTTACACTCATATAAAAACAAAACTACCCTTTGTCCAATACCTTCCTACAAACTTTCCCACTACAACAATAGCCTACCCGTGAAGCGGAAAATGTTTTTAAACATTAGCGTGCGTACAATCATTTTTATTGTTCGCCTATAAATGTATGACAATATATAAAAAAAAAAAAAAGGTATAATTTCAATTCATTAATTTAAAGAGGTCGCCACAATAAAATTTGCCGATTCTGTCTATTTAACGGACAATATGGCAAACATGTGTGTGTTCGTTCTTCTAAAGGTTCTAGTAGACTTAGGACGAAAAAAAGAATAATTTCACCAAATTATAGACGACGACATTAACTTCGTCTACTATCCGGATGATATTTTCAAATATCAAACCTAAAATAAAATTGTATTTATTTGACTAAACAACATTGTACGATGAAAATATCGAAAAATTCCTCATTGATATTTTAGTAAATGTTTGATCGTCGTTAATTTGGTGAGATTATTTACGTCGTAACTCTATTGGATCCGCTGTACTATTAAACATATATGAACACACACGTTTGCTATAATATTGCCCGTTAGACAGTGACAGAGAGGGTGAGAGACGGCAAATGTTCGGGTTCCCCTGTACTGAGTTCGTTAACTCGGGGGTATCGCAATTATCGACTTATATGAAATAATTATACACCTAATTAATTAAAAACAAAAGAATAGAATAAAAAACCATCTCAAAAGGTACGCGCTATACATAAAATTCAAAATTTTATCCCACGTGGTAGTCTTGCAGCGGTGCCCGCTAGGGGTAATCTATTTGTAAATTTGCCCCAAAGAAAACCGTACGAGCGGTTATACAGGTGTCAGTAGATTTAAATTTAAATTTAATCGCGGTGTAAATAGAAACTATCGGCAATTTTTCGCACGACTCCGCACTACTGGTCTGCACCACCGTTTGCTAATAAACGTGATTTGCGCAAGTGTCGTCGTCGCATTATCGTTATAATAAAAAAAAAACGACCGGGGCGGTCTTTGCAGATGTGATTATAATATAATCATGTTATTATTATACAAGTAGTGTCCTTTGTCTGTAGTCAGTGGCATATACACGATTTTCGAAAAGGGCGATGGGATCAAAGAGACGACCACGGGCGGTATTCCCGTCCAAGGGTAAAGTCTCACTATGCTCTTGCACCACCATCACCTCCTCCTCCATCTCCCACCTAACCATCAGATAATTCGGTAGTAATTATTACTTTTTCTGTGATAATCACGAGTATTCCGTTTTCGATTCATTTTGATTTTGATCTGACCTATTATAGAAATTCACATAGAAGAACGTAAAAACAATATACAGGGTGCGGCAGAGACGACCGACGAGTTTAATGAGGTCATTAGCCTGTGATACGATAAGAGCAGGCCTTAATAAGTGGTATATTTTGAATTGTGCGGTAATGCCGTTTTTATTCGTAATCGTGGTCTTGGACAGGTGTACGTCGTGGTTTCGTCGTGCGTGCGTATTACGAAAATAATCGTTCTGCGATCGCTAAGCAAAGGGCTTTTTGTATACACTTCGGCGTTCCACGTGCTCAATCTGTTCCTTCTGCTAACACTATCGAATTGTGGATACGGCATTTGGAAGAAACTGGAAGTACCCTGAGTAGACATGGACACGGAGCACCCAGAACGGTAAGAACCCCCGAAAACGTGCACCTGGTTAGAGAGTCAATTGAGCAGTTACCATGACGCTCAGCCCGGAAACGCGCTGTAGCTTTGGGAATCTCAGACCGTTCTTTGAGGAGAATTCTTCACGAAATTTTATCATTCCATCCCTATAAATTAATGCTCGTCCAAGAGTTCAATGCTACTGACTACGGCAACCGAACACGATTTGGGAGATGTATGGTTTCGGCAAGACGGAGCTACAGCGCACACAGCTAGAATTTCACTTGCTGTCTTGCGACAAATGTTTCCTGGGCGGTTAGTCTCTCTGAGAGGAGACATAGGCTGACCATCACGGTCCCCAGATTTAAGCATGTGTGATTTTTTCTTCTGGGGCTACCTTAAGGATAAGGTTTTCAGACATCGCCCGCACACCATAAAATAAATTAAACAGAATATCACCGTGGAAGTCGAGGCCATACCAGTCGAAATGTGCCGAAAATCATATGAGAGCTTCAGAGATCGTCTACAACAGTGTATCAATGCTGACGGCAGCCATCTTAAAAAATGTGATTGAATACTGATTTAAATTTAAAAAAAAGAACATTTTCTCTAAGTTTTACTGTTCGTTATTTATAGCGCATCAAAACTCGACAATCGGCTCTGCCGCACCCTGTATATACTAGCTGTCCCGCATGACGTTGCCCGTGAAAAATTTGAATTATCCGTGGATTTAATCCCCTAGCCCTCGACTCATCGCGGTTTTTACTTTCATAGATTTTCTTCGCGGCATTTTACTAAAAATTAAATTTAATACGCAAAACGTTCTCGTTTATCGTTTGTCACTCTTAGGCTGTTAGGCGCCCCCCCACACGATATATGATATATATATATATATATATATATATATATATATATATATATATATATATTCCACCAAAATATCAAGTCTCTAGGTTCAGCAGATTGGTCGGGGCGTTGATCGAGTGAGAGAGTGAGTGGTATTTGGCTTTTTTATCTTTTGAATAATGAAAAAAAAAAAAATACGGTTTTTGGTAACAAAGCAACGGTAGTTTCCCCAGTAACGTATTGACTTGTTTATATATAAAACCCTTTTCCTACAAAAATAATTTTTAAATTCGCAATAAAAAAAAAATCAACGGTCACTTATCAAGATAAAAACTATCGTATATTATAAATTGGACCAAACCGCACACATGAGCATAATCCTATCAATATCGGTTGTGTAGTTTTAGAGCGCATTGTACGCAAACCCGTTGTACATTTAATTTTTTACATATATAAGATATATATGAGCATGTGAAATATGACACTTTAACAATGCTTATATATCTACTTGAAAATTAAAATATTAAAGAAAAAACTGACGTGCCAAGGCGGATGTTATTATTGGTAACCAGCGTTGAGGTTTATCTATATACTATTTGTTTATATTTTATCTTATCTAGATGCAAATTTTGATATCTAATTGAAGTTTATCTAAAATAAAACACTATTTTATTTTAAGTAATTATCAAGAGAAAATATACCTGTTACAAATGTAATGTTTTACTCGTAGTGAAAAATATTAAATACTATAAAACTGTATTGTGTTTTTACTATTAGTAAAAATTTAAAAATGACTACCTAATGATTCACGCCCATGCGTTTGCAGAATTAATTTAACCGTTTACGTGTTAGACACCACCCTGCTATAATGTTCTCAATAAAAGACATTTGCAAGAAAAATTATCGTTTATTGTGTCCAGATAAATCTGTATCTCGATGATATAAGTGCAATAATCTTTTATCTTTATCTACATCAATTATACTTGTTTGCGTCTCGACACGCAACGCTGGTTCGGTAACGTTTTACATTTTTTACTCTATTATTCGCACCGATATGAAATCTAACAGCGTACGATTAATAATATTGTATTAGTGTTGTTCGTCTTGACGAACGCAAAAACGCTTTGTCGCGCATTCGAGCGGTTGTAAAACGGAAATGGCACTACGTGTTGATACGGGCTGATTGCGTCCTTTTAATTAAATTTAACATCGAATTTTATATTTAAGTTTAACGGCGATAAATAAAAAAAAAAAAAAAACTAATATTAAAAAATGGGGTGGATCAAACCCCCGCCCCATATTACCTCAGCCTCCCACGCATGTGTACGCCCCTGTCTGTAGCTACCATCGACCGACCGACCTTGCGCGGGTCGTGTTAGACGGTTTTCCAGAATCGTCTTGATGTACCGCACATCATAATTTTAAAATTCACAGCCAAGTGTGAAGCGTATTGGTTTTAAACAAATCTTTCGGTCTAAATCGAATAAAATGTTTTTTTTTTAATTCCACATTACTTTTAAATTTTAAGTTTCAATTGACCTTACGCATTAAATATTTCCAGCACAAATCGTTTGTGTTTGCCTGAGACACGTGTAACAGAGCCACGTGCAATTGAATATGGGAAAACTATCGGACGGTTATGTCTAAACCTGTAACGTTGGCCTTATGCCTTATTTAGTGTCATTGAAGAGCATAATTTTACGGGAAGTCGGAGCCGTCTAAACTAAAATGATAGATCGGTTGGTGTCATCGGTATTTCTAGGGATCAGGACCGTTTCCCTAGCTCCCACAGCCGTAAAGGATCGTATACACTCGAGCAAGCGGTTTTTTTTTGTTGAAGATTTTAATCCTTGATTCATCGCAACGGACTTCGGGCTTTTGATCACGCGGAGTTACCATTCTTAAGTAAAAACATTCAATGTAATCCGGATAAAACATATATATATATATATTCTGCCAAGGGCATCTGGTTTTTTTTTTTTTTTACTCCGGGATTACTATAGGACGGCGGTTCCTCGTTTTTTTCGTTAGAATATTTTGGTAGATTATCCGGTCAACATCACCGGATTTCGAAAGTCTAAACTAAACGTAGCTTGATCGCTATTTTTGTTTGTATATTTTGTGGAGGAGGATCGCCAAACTGGCCGTTTAATTCCGTATAGTTATTTATACTCTACGGTTTCCGTGGTTATCAACGAATTTGACTGGTTTTTTTCTCCTTTCGATTTCATCCGTATCACCAAGGTAACCCCCTCCCCCCTCATAAACCAACAATAATAATTTGTTCGGTGTACTAAGTATACCGATAACCCTGTTGTGTCCTACCACCCCCCCCCCTAGCAACGGCACTCATCAGGTCCAATTGTGAATCGTCTAAAACGTCCAGAGGGACCCGTTCAAAACGTCATCGAAATCGGTCCGGCGCGTTAGGAGGACCTTATACCTACCCTCAGCGACACGCACACGGATAGAACAAAATATGTACACGTATAAAGACAGTTTTTTTTTACGTTTAATACACGACGTTGTATAGCGGACAAGCGACCGGGTGACAAGGTACGGATGGCAATGGGGGTGGTGGGGGGGGGGTGACGAGAGGAAAAAAAAATTTAAAAAAAGGAAATAAAAAAAAGAGGAAAACGTAATTTTATACGGCGTGCACGCGCGCGCAATTCCGCACAAAAGAAGGGTAGGTAATTTCGCGGTGCTCTCGGTCGCCACCCCGGTCGCCCGTCGCCGCGGCCTCGCGGTCGTCACGCGTGTCTTTGATCTCCTCCAATCATGACGTCCCCGGGCTTTCCCTAATGATTACATAATATTATAATATATACCATAGCGTTTTGTCCTAACCGCAAACAGCCCCGGGGTCGGCGAATACCCGCCGTATTACATTATATCGCTACGCGTGCAAACGTTTTTTTTTTTTTTTTGTTTTCTAGTAAAAAAAAAAAAAAAAAAAAAAAAAAAAACCGTCTTTAAATATAATATATATATGTGAAATAAATAAATTAAACGCGGGCACGGCGTCCTATTGTGCGTACGGTAATTGCTCCGCCGTCGTCTATACGTTATCGTTATCATTTTTATTATTAAGTTTAACCGTCCGAGAATTATGTTTTTGACGTTCGGACGCGAGCCTGTTGTATTGTCGTACGGAAAATGCGCCGCCGCGGAAGCGCACCGGCCGACGGGCGTTTGGCCGTGTGGCGGTGCGGCCGCGCAAGTTTACCGACACAATACGGCCGAACCCCGGGCGCGACGGTGCGAGAATAATTAATAATTACAAACGTACGAATATAATTAAAAAAAAAAAAAACGTACCCGTCGGTATTGTCGTCTGCCGATCCGCCGGCGCGAAACATCCGGATAAAAATCCAACGGACGGAAATTCAACAACGCAAACTCCGTTATTGATATTTATTTGTCTGGTTTTTCTTTTCTTTTTTTTTCTGTAAACGCTTCGAAAATATATTATACGCGGCGTATTATACAAACGCATGATTCATTTCGTCATTGGTCCGAGACGAACAAATTGAATAATCAATTAAAATATCTAAAGTATATCTAAACTCGTATCGGTTGTTTTTTTTTTTTACAGTGTAATCGCGTATAGTATTTCGAATTGATCGATTCGGCAACAATAAGTTAAATACCGAAACGAACGCGAAAACAACGATTTTTTTCATTATTTTTCACTATTTTTACAGGCAAAATAAAATTAAAAAAAAAACCCCTAAAAATGTCCGTGAAGTACATGTGGATTGGTTATTTTTCGAATATCTTAGCTCGGCGCTCGAAACATCTCAATAACTGACGAAAAACCGTAAATGTTCGAACTGTATAATTGTAAACTTTATTTTTGATTGTCTTATGCGAATGTCCAGTGGGTTTGTATTTGATTTAAAAATAATTTTCAAAAATGCCTTGTGCACTCGTCGCGTTGAATTCTCGACGCAAAATCTAAATGAATAACTTTTGCCGAAATAAAAACTCGCTTCTGGAATTTTGATTACACTGTAAGTGTTCGTTGTTTAACAGAAATTATTTATCGGACAACTTACCGTTGTTAAAATAATTAAAACCACTTTTTTTACCGTGGCTTTTTTGATTTTTTTTTTTTTTTTACATTTATTTAATAAATAACGAATTAATTTTCGAATTATATCACGTTGGTTAATGAATTTCAATTTATTTTAATTATATGGTTGAGACAGACTGCTGGATGTATATTCCGCACGTGTACACGGCCCGCAGGTGTATTACATTGATCATCCTTATTTTCAACAATATCGCAAACTCTCGTTTTCACTACGACAATAGCATATTGTAACCGTAGGCAATAAACTTAGCTCGGGTTCGTTTTTATTTATCTTGAATAATTCATTAACAGCAACAAAAAAAAACAAATTGAATATATTGAATAAAATTTAGTGATCCGGTGTAACGGCGATAATTGTTCCACGTGTTTTTGACTCAATTGCACTAGAGATATTTGAACAGGGGCAAAATTCAACGGTAGGCCCGACGAAATGATTCCGATACGTCCGAACGTCTGGTTCCCAGGCTACTTGAAAAGCAATTAGTTTGTTTTTTTTTTCAACTTTTCCTGCCCGTTCAGTACAGACTGTTTTTTGTCCGACGGCAAACGTAACTGGGACACAAGTTACAAGTGTTACTCTAATTTTAGATAACAGATTACAAGTTACACATGTTCAACATATTTCGAGTAACGCATTGCACGTTATTGTAACTCAGAAACGTAATGACTAGCCTAATGCCATTGTTTTTTTTAATCGATAAGACGGAAAATGATATTCGCACGGCTAATGGAAATGACCGCGGTTGGTCGTGTCCTCGCTTGTTCTTATAAATGTTCAATTAACGTAATAATCGGGCAGCAATTGCCGAAACGGCGACTTGGGTCGATCATTGTATAATTTGGGTGGCGTGGCTAGTCGCGCGACGACGACACGTCACGAGTTACGTAGAATAAAGTCACTTGAAATTCGCCGTGACCGTCGACGACGATCCGATCGGGAGGCCGTAAATACGGACAATGCGAAAAAAAAACTCGAGTACTGTGAAGACGGGTTAAAAAATCCCGTAAAACGGCCGTTGAAATGCGCGAAAACAAAGTTTTCCGGAACATTTCGGCGAATAATAATAATAAGAAGAAGAAGAACGAAAGAAAAATGAAATGAAACGGCATTGTCGAACTTGGGTTTGTCGGGCGCGCGGTACGATTGCCGGCGAACGTGCCGTAACGATTAACGCGGGTCTCGGGAATAACAATGCGACCCGCGTGCGTAAATAATAAAAACTATACGCGCGGCGCCACTAATTTAACCGCCGCGCGGGCGGTTCTCACGCGGCAGATATCGCGACGGTAAAACTTATCAGTCTGTTTACCGCATTGTAGTCGGACAATAACGACAACGAGGTAAGTAAAGTAGGCGCCCCCCCCCCCCGTTAAAACTCGCGCGTCCCCCGTAGCCGGGGCCCGTTCGGTCGCCCCGGCCGGCCGCGGGCGTTCCGGTTTCGCGGAAGCCTATTTTACGCCGCCCGCGGCCACCGTTAAAAACCCCGATCTTATTAAATGATATAATGTCCGCGCGTTTATATTTCCGCCGCCGTAAACCGCCGCTATCCGTACGCGACTACTACTACTATAGTGAGTTGCCCGAACCGGACAATTCGGCGGCGGTAAAACGCTGCAAATACACCGGATAACGATCGCCCGGGGACTCAGCCCGTCGCGAAAATACCGTCTAAAATCACCGTTTCATTTTTCATTTTTAAATTGATTTTCCTTCGCCTTCGCCACGTTTCCTAAATAAAACTGTACGCGTTTATTATTTAACATCGCCTTTACACGCACGCGTCCCATGCGCGCATCGACGAGATCAAAATGCACAGACGAAAATCTCCCGTTACCATTAATCGCTATAATTTTTGATAACGCCCATAAAATCACTCATTAGATAATAAATATTAAATTATATGTTATTGCCATTACCCGGCCACGCTCGGGTCAAATTCGGCTATCCAGAATCGTCGCTAAGAATGGTCGAAACTATTTTTTTTTTTTTTTTTTTTTCGTTAATCTGTTTAATCTATTTTAAAAAATGGACTCTCTTCCCCTTTACAACGAAATAAAATAGGGAATTTTAACAGTTATTTTGTCATCCGAATCATCAAGGAAACCCACAAATCCACAAAAATGGTTCGATTTTCGTAACAAAAATTCCAATAACCGCGTATCAGCTCTCCTTCATTTTTTTTTTTCTTTTCAAAATAAAATATGACTTATGTCAATCGAGGATAGTGTAGCTTTCTCTAAATGAAAGAATTTTTAGAACCAGTTCTGTCGTTACAAACCCCCTACATAGAAATATAAAAATATAGTGCGAATTAAAAGAAATTATTTGTTTCAAAAGTATAAGTTTGAATAATTTAAGATTTGTAAAATAAAAAATATGCTTGTAATCAAACATTTTCCGGTAGACATTAAAAAAATGAATTGGAAAATAGAAAAGAATTGTGTCAAAGCGTTATCTGTATAAACGTGTTTTTTTTTTATTTCTGGTAGGTATTAGAAAAGTCGATTTTAAAATTAACGTTTTCGAGAAATCTCTATTATTAATTGTGTTAAAATGTTAAAATGTCTTCTTTTCGTCAACGTTCGAACGTTTTGATTTTAATCAGACGTAGAATATGTAATCGTACAATTAATTGTCGTGCTTAAAAACACTTCGTATTGGTTAAAGATGTGGTAGGAAGATCGAAAAAAATTCCTGATTATATCAAACCCGACGACGTACGAAATGGGAAACCAAAAATCAGAAATCGGGGGAGGGATGGGCAGGTGTAACGTACGGTTAAAAAATCGCGAAACTCGAATCGTCAACAGGTTAGACGGATGTACGAGTACGAAAAGCACACAGTTTCAACCCTTTGGCCCGACCTCGCTCAACGTTGTTTCGGTCGCACACTGCACTCGTATATATGTGCAGGGTTGTTTTTTTTTTTTTTTTTGGTCTTTTGTCGGTCAATTATAAGGGTCGGCCATCAGTAGTGCTGCGGGAGGCAAATGGCCAAGGGGTATATCGGTTCGATTAAAGCACACGGACGTTAAATACACATCATAGGTATATATAACGGTAATGGACACGTTGAATATATATATATTTTTTTTTTTTTTTTTTTAAGGACGGGGAGGTTATTTAATTAAAACTTTATACATTATATTGTATTTTATTGATTTTTTTTTTTTTTTTCATTTTCCGGTTTTTCTATATATCCGTTCCGCTGCGTACGGCGAATATGCGAACACTATTTTGGTAACCGAATCTCGTTTCCGATTTTGAACCTAACCGGATTTTTATTTGTTTATTCTTTTTTTTTTTTTTTTTTATGTCATCCGATAATTAATCCGGTTTGGTCCTACGGCATACAAATTCGGGGCTTTGCGATAAAATCAAACTTAAACCGCTTAGAAATAGTTCAATAAAAAACTGTACGAAAACTATAACAAGATATCCGTTCTACATTCGAAATGATTTCTTCAGAAATAATTAAAAACCGCCCGCTGTGGTTCGAGTCTGCTAAAACCGCCGACAAAAAAACACCATGCCAAACTTTTTTACCATAGTAATCCGCTTGTAACAGCTTTTTCGTCCAATGAGATTCCCAACATCCAAATCCGTCGTCTCAAGCGTCAATAGTGTCGTGACCTAATCAATTTTAAAGGCTTAGTCGCTACAAGGAACTTAAATAAATAGAACAAAATAAATGCCATTTTCGTACGCTGGGTTACTTTTACGTTTCACTGTATTTTCAAAACGCGTACAAATGTCCTCAGTTGTACATATTGCACCTAGCGGTGCAGATTTGTATAAATCGTTTGTAAATAATTAATTTTAAAAAAAATATCCTCCGAGTGGAATTAAATTTTCTATCAATTAATTTCATTAAATACATATTCGCGTAGGGTTTCTCTCGACGACAATTGTCGGTTTTCGATTTTCGCTCAACTGTTTTTCGATATCGGTTTGACTACGGCGTGTGTTTGGTTTTTTTTTCCGTTTGCGTACAACTTTTCTACGCGGAATATCGCCCCGATTATCAACTCCAAGAGTGGTTAGGTTGACGATTTTGTTTTGTCACTTCGTATTGCGGTTAATACAATTTTCAATATCAATTTATCGAAACACGTTTAAACAATCGAACTTCGCTCTGAATCGTTTTTCGTACACGACGATTTACCGTTGCATACGATTGTACATTGAGTGTGTGGTTATTTGAAAATAAATACGATAAATTTCAATCGCCGTGAGCAACGTACGAATTATCAACTACTATGCATGTTCGCAAATCGCGCCCTAGCTTTCTGGTGGTAAGAGTCATACGTATATGGGATAAGAATTACAGAGACCCGGTTATATGGAACGTTACCGCCGGTGGTATTTCTGGCAACGTGATGAAAGTCGTGATAATATCAATAACGAATACAGAATGGGTACCGGGTAACAAAAAATGTATAGAAATATTATCGAGTTCCCGATTAGTCGAACACAGGGTTTTTAATAATTACTATATTTTATACGGGCACGCGGTAATTGTCTACATTTATCTCTAGGAATGTCAAATGACAAATTATATTTATTTTAAAATCGAAACCGCACGTATTTCAATTGATCAAAAAATGAAAAATCAAAAGTAAACAATCAAGTGAAAAGTCAATAAATTTATAAACTTAACTCGTTGATGCTCAGCTTTTTCATCTTAATAATCAACCATTATGTTATTTTTCGTTTTTTTTTTTCGATAATTTAAACCGCCAACAACAAATAAATAAAATACATACGAATTGCGTTTGTTCATCCGAATTCGCTGTTCGCCAACTGGACGTCCTACGAAACAAGATTCTATGGTATTGTTAGACTTGTAATAAAAAAAATATTAAAATACGCCAGCCAACAAAAATAAAATGTAGATCGGATACGTATAAAAGTCTTACAGGTGAACATTTTGAAAACCGGACGTAACGGGCGATTCCTACTGTCTATCTGAATAACTTTCTTCTTTCTCCCCTAGTAAAATATTCCGAGGCGTAGTATTTTTTTGAATTTTTTTATTTGGTCTACCTTACTATATATAACACTAAATATATTTATATTCTTTTATTGTTTCGCGTTAAACGCGCGAAAATGCGTTTTGTTCTTTTTTAAGCTTTGAAACGTTCCAAAACGGATTGATTTTATTGGTAATCAGTGTTGAGATAAATCTAACTAGATAATATATTTTTATATTGTATCATATCTAGATGCAAATTTTGGAATCCATCCGAAGTGAAACTAAAGGATTATTTTGTTATTAGTAATTATCTAGATATAATATACCTGTACAAAATTAAATGTTTTACCCAAAATAGAAAATATCAAATACCCAATTGTATTGGTTCAATTTCGATTAAAAACTCGAAATTACTATCTAGTGATTAACACCCCTTGGGTTTATAGAATTATTTTAACCGTTCGCATATCGACGACTCTATAGTGTATTTTGTTGTATTTAGATAAATTCCACAATATCCATTACCGTATGTGAGATAAATGAAATCTCCGCCATCTGTATCTATCTCGATGGTTTTAAAGCGATTCGTCTTTATCTAGATGAATTATAGTTGTTTGCGTCTCAACGCTCAACGCCGGCGGACCTGTACAAATATTCACACGAATATTAACACCTAACGTTTGTGTAAATGATTTCCACCTGTCGTTTATCCGTGGCCAGATCGATATTACAACCTAACCACCGTCATTTGTCTAATCTAGAGAAAAATGTTCAGTTATCTTTTGCGCAACGTTGCAATTAATCGAGTGCCCGATAAGTGAACCGTTGTGCCGTTTAAGACGCGTGCGGAGCGGCGAGAACGCTAATAAATACGATTGCGGTGCGACATCCGCGCGGCAAAACTACTCCGTCACACCCACTGGTGGTAGTGCGCTGGCGTCCGCCCGAAATTGCTGTTTTAGAGAACCGTCGGTTGGAAATTCTCCGTCTGCGAGCGAATTACAAACGGACCGCGAAACGCTGTTATTTCCCGAACAATAATAAAACACTTGCGCTCGTAATAAAAAACAAAACAAAAAAAAAAATAAAAAAGAGGGGAAAAAACCACGTCTTTCACACATAAAACAAATGTATTGTCTTAACGTTTTTTTAATTAAAAAAAAAAAAAAAAATTAAAATAAAATTACTACAACAATAAGCGACGAGAGGAAAAAAAAAAAAAAGAAGAAATAAAATAAAACATCAACTACGCGTTGTGCATATTATTATAACGACGCTTAAGAGAAATACGCGTATATATATATAAAATTAAGAAAAACAAAAAAAAAAAAAAATATATATAGCACGTAGTAGTCGTGAAAAATAAATGCTCTTTTACCGACGGCGGAAATATTTTGGAAAACCTAGTGATAAATCCATTTTCGATGATAAATTGCGCGCAACTATACACCGTCGCCGGTAATTTGAGTACTAATATTGTACCGAACTGACAAGGCCGGGCGAGTTAATCAACAAAATATTATGTATAATAAATTAATAATATCTCGTTTAGGTCGGTTGAAAAAAAAAATAGTACGCGTTAATTTTTTTTTTTATTAACAAACAATTTCAAGTCAAGTCAAAAGTTATCTGAAAATCGTATTAACTTATTAATTTGTTTGTAAACCTGTTGTTGTCACGGTGAATACGATTAAACATAAAAGGTCGTGAGATCAAATGTAAAACACCGGGGGCCGTACGACCTACAAAAGTGCAATATACATTCAGCCTCACTAAAACAAAACGAAAAAAAAAAAATCCGCACAAAATCTTACGATTTATACGACAGTATTTTAATAAAGCGTATATAAATTGTAAATAATAAATATTTCATTGGAACTAAGAGTAACTGTAGTAAGTTTAACGTAGCGCAATTCAAATTAACTCAGAATTTATTGAGTTTATAGAACAAAAAACACTCCGAAAGTCAATACCCCGACTGTAAACGTTCGATTTGCTTTGAAACGTTTCTTTGATATTATACAATCTGCGTATTTGTTTTTGTACAAACGGTAAATACGTAATCTGTTCGAAAAGTACCAGGACACAAATGTTATTACGGCTAATCTGCACACGATTACGGTTGGAATCGTAAACAGATGTATTCCCGGCGAATTAGCGAATATTTTAAGTACAACCTCGAAATCGCTGTCTTATCACAGTTAAATATTACACGTGGTTATATCCAGTCAATTTGTTTCGTACGCCGTTTGCGACACGTCCGAAAATAATCGAACAACGCGTGTTTTTCTTGAAACTTGGTAAAAACGATGCAACTGAAACGTACGGAAATGACTAAAACCGCTTTTTGGGATGATTTGTTAATTGATTCCCCGTGACTTTCGAGTGTTTTAAACGTTTCGAGGACAGTCGGCGGTCAACTGAAAACTAACCTAACCAGAAACGATGGTGTGGTGACAATTTGCGAAAAAAATGCGAAATGGCCGCCGATTATGAGTTAACAAAGTGAATCTCAATCGAGTCTTGTCGGGCAATTTTACAGGAAAATGTACAGATGAGAAGGGTCGCGCTGCCGATTCGTGAATTTTTTTAAAAATTGCGGACTATCCCTGTTCTCCTGATCAGACCCCATGCGATTTTTTTTTTATTCCCAAGACTAAAAAATATGCGCTTAAAGGACAACGATTTTAAGATGTAGAGAAAATTAAAGCGAACGTGGTAATAGAACTCATAGCTTTAGCTATGGAACAGTTCCAAAGGACTTTTGAGTATTTTAAAGTTGATATCTTTAAACAATACGTCATTTCATTTTTTTAATTTATAAAAATAAAACCCTGGTACTTTTTGAACAGACCTCGTACACGCGCTGAAGATTTTGGACATGACAACAAATTTCGATGGGAAATATTACCCGGAATACGCATGGTCGTGAGGTGGTGGCTAAGGCATTTGCACTACAGTAAAAATCACAAAGGTCTCCTTCTCGTGTGCCATATTCTTGATCCGGCTGTCTGTCCAATACGCATTTTTTTTTTAATATTTCCCTACTAGTTTTATCGATGTACTCACTTAATGAGGTATTATTCTACTTTGTTATCGTACAACGTGCGGATAGTGTAGATTTCGTAAAAATCCGTTTAGAGTTTATCGTAAAACTGATAACATTTCACGTCTCTACGATTATTTTTCACCGAGTTACAAAACTGGTTACGGTTTACGAAAACACACAATTGTAAATCCAGTGCGTTTCTCGCTACGTTTTGAATCTAATAAGTAAAAAAAAAAAAATCAATTTATAAGACATATTCACTATTGATTTAACGATTTATTTTAAGACGGTCGGAGTAAGTTTTCCAAATTTTCTCCAATTTCGTAAAACTCGAATATTTTTTTTTTTTACTTTTCACTCAACCTAAAATTTAAGACTTTTTCTTTTTGTATACTACGCATTGAAAGGGATGTGTTATGGCGATTTTTACGGACAAATATTATGTATATGTTGTTTTAAACAAATGAGCCAGAAGAAATTACGGGGTTTGGGAAGGAAGGATTTGAATTTTTGAAAACAGATTTCATTTTGTACTCCAATTGTCCGTGTGGTATTTTTATATACGGTATTTTCGATAATTAAATTATCGTGGACATATTTATGGGTAAAACTTAGTTGAAAAAAATATAGGCATTTCCATTATTCGTATACCGCCAAATCACACAATTACTTTTTCTAATATCCTAGAAACCTAGAATACAAAATCGAATGCGTTTTCAAATCTAAATTCGTCTTTCCCGTGCCTTACGCGTAAGTTAACGGCACGTCTGGCTTTCGGGTCATTAACGGTTTTTCTCCCCGGCTCCAACGCCCGGATCTTAAACATTATTTTATCATAAAATACTATAGGGATATGTGTTCATAGGGGTGGAATATTCCGCTTCGTAGTTGGCCGTTGAGAATTACAATTATTATATTGTTACAAAGGAATTTCGCCTCCTGCCCGCATACTAATTGGCCGTGCCAGTGCATTAAAATTGTCGAGTGTCGACGTTAACTGTAAAATTAATAATGCGAAACAACGTTTTTCACAGACCGATTGCAGGCCGTTTTGATTTCCGACAACTCGGCTATCCACTTTTTTTTTTGCCGTTTCGCGATTTTCGCGTTAGCGCTGCACAATAAATATTACTGCCGTCCGGAATATCAAATCGGACGGCGAGAATAATACAATATTTCCAGCCTTCCCCCTATATATATCGCATACATGCATGCGCATTGTGTATCGATCATAAAGTATTTGGTATACATTTTTTTTTTTTTTTTATATATATATATATATACATTTGCTAACAAGTTAAAAAAATAAAATAAAAGTTATTTTCCTTTTCCTCTACTATCCCCCCCCCCACACACACACACACGCACATTTCTTCTTTTCGCTAGTGTTTTGTGACTCCGGGTACTTTTGCCCTGCACGCGCGCAGCAGCAGCAGCAGCAGCAGCAGCAGCGTTCGCGTGTTCTTATTTCACACATTCCGCGAACAGCACACGGGGAAACTTTGCTTTTATACTTCAGCAAAAGTATTATTATTTATCGACGCGATTTCTGAGTCTCGCGGCGAACGGACGGCGAGGCAGGGTGAAAAAAAAACCGAAAAATTCGTTTTATCACTATTTATATTATATGTTGACCGCTGATAACTCATGCCTGTCCTGTATGGTCCGCTGCCTCTATGACTAAAATAAATAAAATACAAATCTTGTAAAATAAATTCTTAAGGATATGTCTCAAAGCACCGGTGGTTCACGAGAAATCGCCAGATCCATAATGACACGAAAATACCCTTGATAAATACATGGATTAAAACCCAATTTAAAAATTTCCACGCCAAACTAAAAAACTTGGACAGTGCTCGCGTCATTACAATATAGGAGAAAAAAAACACTCAATAGACGGCTGCGGGCTCGACATCCCCAGGACATTCTTTTAATAGACACAGAAGACTCGTCATCAGAAAATGAATTAATATACTAGACCTCATCGTTATTATTATTATATTCATATATGTAACACATTATTATATCACTCTCACTATTAATAAATTTATAATCATTTAAATTTGTAACAAATAAAATTGTAAAAATTAAAAAGTTGTAATAGCACTAGGTGTGCTGAAAAATTTTATAATTATAATAAGTAAAAAAAAATATTATTATTTTTTTTTTGTTATGGTATCGTACGTGTGTACTAAGGCGGTCCTATAACTGTAGATGACCAATTTTATATTTTAAATTTTGTTTAATGCACCGGCAAAAATAATTACAGTAAAGTAGTACCGTAAACAAACCGCTGTGCTGTGCGTCAAAAGCAATACAAGTGTATTAAAAAAAAAAAAAAATAGTACATCACCATTATTGGCAGTGCTAAATGTTTTACAAAAAGTAACATTCCGTTGTGGTGTTTGTTAAATTGGTGATTCTCTATAAATTCGTGAAAAAACTGTCGAAGTTAAATTCCAGGCTTATAGTCGGGTTTTTCGGTTTCGTACGTACAATATCTTACAAAAATATAAATGTACATAAGTATCGTTTATAATCGTTATTATAGAGTACACAATATTTTCTATAAAAAAAAATTTCAAAAAAAAAATACTACTTACTTAATTCTATTATATAAACCCTATTACGAAATATCGAAAAAATCAAAAAAAAAAAAATATTGAAAATATAGATTTTCACACACACACACACATGTGTATTCACATACTAGCTGGTTTTGCCCGGGTGATTTTGATGATGATACCGATTACCGATTACCCACTTGAATAATTATGTTCGATTTCGAGTAAACCGTTTTGTACAGTTTTTACGAGATAACGGATTCCAGGGGGCGGTGGGAAAACGACGTTGAATTGTATTTATATAGATAGATAGATACAGATGTATAGATAGATATTGAAATGTATGTATTTATAAATTTATATAACATGACGGTTCGTGAGATTTGTGTTTTCGTATTTTTGCAGCTAATAATACTATCGACGGCAGCGGTTACCGGTGCAGCCTGGGACTCGGCCGCGAACCCGAACACGTCTTACATCGACGACGTAAGTAATTGATTTTCTGTACTTGTATATACATATAAATGCACTTGCCAGTAAGCCCCCGTTAAGGTTAATCCGACGTGTGCGCATTATACGCAGTGTACTGCGGGTTTTTATCGTTACGATTAACCTTTATCGTATTATTATACCCGGGGGGGGGGCGGATTGGCGATTTTTTTCCAGGCCGGCAATCATTCATTGCGGCCCGGGAAAATTATTATTTTTATTATTTTATTTCTCCCCCTCCCTCCCCCCCCTAAAATTTTGTACGGTGCAAAAACTCATCGACCGAATCAGATACGCACGTATAAAAAATGTCTAAAAAAAAAAAACATCTGTAGGATTGGTTGTACGATAGTTATTATCAACGGACATCGGAATGTTTAAACGGTCCACTACGAAAATACCCGGAGTATCGATTCAATAACGATTTCATTGGAGTTTTCAATCACTCACAGTTTTTTTTTTTTTTTTTTTAAGTTCTTTTATTTTTGCACAGAAATAAAGACATTAAACGAATTGTGGCTTTAATAGATCAGTTTAATGCCTACCGAATTGAATTTTTAATACATTTTAATGAGATATCTTAATCACATATTTATATGTTCACTGTGAGGTGATTTCCATTTGTTATCCAATAATTGTTCGGTTACATAATATTACCGTAACAGTACACTAAACACCCGAAATTAACACAAATAAAACATTTGCATTCGAATGAATACAATTAAATATTTATGTTAATTTTATAAATTGCATAATGATATATAGCATCGGGGCCACAAATCGGGCCCGTTGGAAAAAATCCCCGATATATCAATACGGATAAATCCACTCCTGTATTTACGAGGTGCGACAATAAAATAACGAGACTTTTTGAATAAAACCTAAACTATAAACGTTATCTATAAAACGACTATTGAAATATGATTAGAAAACACTTATCTAAAAGTACTATGAACACTGATGGCATCGATTCATTTTCTTCTACGTTAGTAGCCTTGTTATTAGTGCGAGTTCGACTATACTGCCGAAAAATGTTAGATATAAAAATCGATCGACATGTGTTAACATTAAATTTCTTGTTAAATTAAAAAAAACTGCCGCGGAATCGTTTCGTATGTTATGTGAAGTTTATGGTGAAGAATGTTTATCGAGAGGTCGTGTTTTTGAATGGCACAAACGGTTTTGTAGTGGAAGGGAGGACGTCGAAGACGATGATCGTTCTGGACGTCCTACCACGTCTTCAACAAACGAAAACGTTGGAAAAATCGACAAAATTAATTAATCAATATTATTATAAAGAGGTATTAATTAAATTCAGAGAACGTGTCAGAAAGAAGCGACCAGATCTATGGAAAAATGGCTGGGTTCTTCACCAAGACAATGCTCCAGCTCACAGTGCATTTTCAATTCAACGTTTTTTAACTGAAAAAAAAATTACTGTACTTCAACATCCCCCGTACTCGCCAGACCTTGCTCCTTGTGACTTCTTCTTATTTCCTTCTTATTTCTTTTCTCATTTTCAAACAGTTGATGACTTAAAAATGAAAACGGCAAAACTTCTAAAAGGGCTGAATGAAAGCAATTGGCAACACTGTTTTCAAGAATGGCAGCGACGTATGCAACAGTGTATTGATGCTGAGGGAAGGTACTTTGAAGGTGATAATCATTAAATTATAACATTTTTAAAATAAACAACTTTTATTCAAAAAGTCTCGTTATTTTATTGTCGCACCTCGTATACCCAATTTTATTTTTTTCCTCTCGGGGATTCTCGACTTTTTTTTGTAGTCGCGGACCACCCAGATGAGCGGTTATTAAGTAAGACTACGGACCGTTTAGGGTTTTGGTTAACACGTTTTTTTATTATTTTTTTTGTAGTTGTTGTTTGTCTACAGACTGCTGTATTAAATTTAACCAAATGTTAAAAATACGTACGAGTATATGAATATATAATATTACATTATCGATAACGAAATGATATAAATAGTAAATAAATAAAATTTTGTGTAACAATTAATGAGCGCGTTGTTGTGAGGGCGACATCGAGTTTTTTACGAGTCGTTCCGGAGAATCCGGCAGCGGCACAATTAATATCGAAGAAAATTGAAATAGAATTTCCACTGCATTTTCGATAAAGCACGTAACACTCGTCCTCGAGTTCAATTCAAATCGTACAAATAGTTTACGGCGTGCAATATCAGATACTGGAAACATATTTCCAAATGTCCGTTTAAACGCACTACACTAAAAAATATCGTATTTTTTTTTTTTTAATTTTCATTTTTGGCCGATCCAATACGGATTGGCATCCGTAAAAAATAAATAAATAAATAATATCCTTTTGCCGAGTCCGTTTTCGCCATACCACGCGATCAGGACCACGACGTTTCGATTTCCAACGTTAAATATTATTAAAACCGTCGCCGTACGTCGTTGAAACGCGGCACGATCCGTTTCATTCAGACACGTACCTACCGGTGCACCACCCGGCGGATTATTATACGGAATAACGTGAAATTATATTGCAAGGTGCATTTTAGCGTTGCGGCAGGGCCAGTTGACAGCCGCTGCGCTTAAGTGCCGCTGCAGCACGCCCGTCCCGGCGAGTACCGGGGGGGAGGGGGTCCCCCGTCCGGGATAAATGAATTATAAATCAACACTGAAATCGATTCGGTCGGATGGTCGCTATAACGTTTCTACTCGCACACTCGGCGCACGTTAATAACAATAATGACGACGTATATTCGCGACAGTATTTACCTTATTGCAGTAAATCTGAACGTCGTAAAATTACGCCGCACCGAAAAGCCTGTAAAAACGGGTATGGGGTGTTGTTGAAAAAACGAAAAAAATCAACGGAAAAACGCCCTACGGGTTTTCCGACCGTCGGTAAACCGATTGGATATTTTTGAGAAGCTCGAATATAAATCATTCGACGCCGATCGTCTCCGAAATGCCGTCGTTCGCATGCTTAGTCGATAAACGTCCACGTTATCAAAAACTCACGCTTATACGCTGCCTCTCGGCGACTACACGGGGCTGCGCGACGTAATATTTCACAATACGTCCGCAATCGCATAATAAAATCGTACACTAACGCTGTGTCCAACGTGAACGCGGCGAACGCGGTAATGGCGTTGCGGTGCGGGCGAATAATATTATCAAACATATAAAAATAGATTAGATTGTCCATCGTACGCGAACGAATAATTAATTCGTTCGCGTTCGCCGCACGGTTTCAAAATCAAATCGTTTTGTTTTTGGTCGCGCGTTTAAGCGAATATTTCATTTATTAATTTAATATTTCAATTTACGATATTGTTGTATGGTCAACATGGAGCTCATTATATCTGAGGTACAAAAAAGGAATGTTCTTTGGAATAAATTTAATACAAAGTATAGGGACAGATTGGTATCTGAGAAACAATGGGAAGCTGTTTCCAGAATAATTTTTTTTAAATACTTTTTATATATTAAATATTTCACTTCAGCACTTTCCAATATTAACAATTGTTTTTGTAAACCAAAAGACATTTTTAGTTGTTTTTGTTTTTAAAAGAGTAGAACATGTGTAAAATATACCGTACAACTCACTTCAAAATACACTGCATGTAAAAAATATCTGAATATGGTTTAGCCACGAATTCGCGTCCGCCGCGTACACATAGGACACGATTGCGAGCGGCGAATGCGGCCAACGCGAATTCGTTCGCATGTGCCGCAAATTCGCGTTCGCCGCGTTCACGTCGGACACAGCGTAAACCGCGTAGGCGCGCAAAATCATAATTGTGTTATTTATTTGATCGCTTCGGGCGTTTTTGCAGTATGAAAACTCGTGGTCGCCCTGGTCCGAATGGTCGTCGTGTTCGAGAACGTGCGACGGCGGAGCCACTTATCAACTCCGGCGGTGCAATGCAGTGGCCGGCTGTAAAGGTCATCACGTCAGATACAAGATCTGCAACATGGAGGTTAGTAAACGATATTAACGGTTATTTTTTTTTAAGACCAACGAAAATCGAAAGCCAATAACGTTTTTTATTACAATCATCCGCAATATTTTTTTGATGAAATAAATTTTAAAACATTTTTACTCGTAAATATTGACAATTATATTGTACTTTTTGTACGTGTTGATGTATGCTAGGTAGGAAAAAAAAAACCGTGACCAGAATTACGACATTTTTGCTAAATAAACAATTGTAAATAATTAATGGCGTACTTAGTACAAATATAAAAACGAGAATTCCTGGGTGTGATAAAAATTGAAATGAAAATTGAATAGTTCTTCGGCATTACATCCAGGGTATACTTCCATAAAAAATCATTTTTTTTACGTTGATAAAATATTACATTTATGAAAATACAACTAACAAAAATTACGAAACATAAAAATGATTTTTTTTTTTTTTTCTCAAAATGGCACGAATGAAACTTCTTGACACGATTCCCTTAGCGGGGCAGTATAAACCTACTATGCGTTTAAACAGTAAAACTATACAAACGTTCGGCAATTACATTTTTTAGAGTTATTAAAGTGCAGCGTTTTTAAGACAAGTTTATCGAATTTGTCAATTTTCGGTTTATTTTAAATTGTTCTACATAAACCGTGCATTTCGCCGTTCTGCGCGTTTGAACGATTTTATTTTCTATTCTCGTACGGTATTTTTCATTTTTGTTTTACATTCTATTATACTTTGCGTTATTTTTTATTTTTTTTTTATATATATATAAGAAGAAATAATGCAATCTGAGATTGAAACAACACTACCGCGCTTGACGGTGCACTCGACTTTTGATATATTTCGTTGAATCGCGCGTACTACGTGTTTCTTCGCGTACGTACAAATTGTTTTTAAATATCGATTAACTGCACAGATCGGCGACGGGGTGGTGGACGGGGGAAATAATGAAAAAAAAAAAAAAAAAGAATATATTACTTTCGAATTCCATTACTTGTACAGTCGTAAATTTAACGCGGCACCGCCACCGGTGTCTGTCGGGAAAACACGTCATGACACAACCGTGAATGCGAATTTAAAGTGGACCGATTCGGTGGAGTTTGCGCCACGCCAAACGATTTTTCCAGGTGTTCTCTCGACCTTTCGCAGACGTCAAAACCGCCTCCGTGTTGAATACCTAATTATGTATACGAGTTCAAACGTTATATTCGCCTTTGTATACATCCCCTCCCGTACTACTGTCGAAATGCTTTTTTTACTAATTAATTTTTTTTTTTTTTTTTTTTTTTATAATTTACCATTTTTCAATTTATAACCCAACCGCAGAAGAAAGAGGGTGGATATATTTTGTGTTTAGGTCGTATGCACTCTGCTTTGGCGCATCCCTATGGATTCACCGGGTCTCTATGGCCGTTTGATAAACGAGTCGTTTGTGTGTGTTGGCTTCGTCATATACTGTAAATAGTGAAAATACCTAGGTCAAAACTTCAAATGATTTACGAGAGCGGCCGAAAATAATCAAAAATACATATTAGCGGTCTGGCAAGTACGCTAAAATAAATGCAGTAATGGACTAAAATATCGTAGACAATTCGGGACTGATAAATCCGACAACGTTACCATTCATACCACACAGCTGTACATTTTATAGAGTATTTCACGGTTGCTTTTTTCTGTCGCATTTCAATAGTAACTTCGAACAGTGCCTGTAGGAACGGAGGTTTTCGGGATCGGCGTCGCCCTACATACGATAAAAAACATTTTCGGTAATCCGCGCAAAAAAAAAAACGGTAACGATACATACAAAACAAATTATATATAGGTATACTTATTATTATTTTTTTTTTTTTTTACATATTATCAACGTTTAAGTCTTTAGTATTATATTTGGCATACGCCGTCTAATTTATTAGCCATTACTCCCTACAAATATTATTACTCAATGTCTTCGAGGCTAACAGCCGTGTCCATTTCAAGAGGCCGAGGCCTCTTAAAAATAGATAATAAATATAAAAAAAAAATCGTTGTTCTAATCAAAACTATCAAATTTAGATTTAGCAGCTTCGAGAACGTATAAACCGATTGGTAAATTAATCAAAATTAATCTAATTAAAAAAAAAAACACCACCCCAACCTCTTTAAAAAAACAAAAGGGGTTTTGATATTAAAATTAATATTACATTATTGGATTCAATGACCCCCGAAAACATATATTTTAACCTATGAAACGATGATTTCGTACAAAGTTTAAGGTAATATTAATTTTGACTCGTTTTTTTTTTTTTTTTTTTGTGATTTCGTGCGGTGTATAAGCATATTGGTTTTTTGTCTTTTATCAATATTTCTTCACTTTTTACGTAGTTGGATTTTATCGATTTGTTTTTAAATTAATTGTTATTTATTGTGTTTTTTTTTTCCATTTCAGCCGTGTCCGGACGGATTGGATTTCCGGGCGGTACAATGTACGAGCTACAACGATCAGCCGTACGACGGCGAGACCGTGGAATGGCATCCGTACTACGACGAAGAGAGCCCGTGTACGCTGATGTGCGTCGACTCCAAGGGGCGAGTGGAAGAAATGTCGCCCAGAGTACGCGACGGGACCCGGTGCAGACTGGGTTCGTTGGACATGTGCATCGACGGGGTGTGTCAGGTGAGCGGATCTAAGCTTTAAAATATATTTTATATAAATACGCACTTTGGGCGCTGAAACGAGAATACAAACACTAAAAAGCTGTGATAAGTTTCCGTTGAAAATAAACCCTAAATAATTAATTCTCGCGAGTGTGCGGGGCTGGAGTACATAAGAGGTGTGTAAATAAAGTAATGAGACTTGTCATGTTCAATCTGACCACTGAAATCATCCTCGTAGTTCCTCAGCTCCTCATATTTACTCGACTTACGTTCTTGTGGCTTTTTATACTTCCCGCGGTCGAAACATTCAGACTAATTACACTATATGACTTCCAGTACTGCTATAAAAAAAAAAAAAAAAAATTGAATAACCCGACTTCGGCGTTGTGTGGTTTCCCAAGGAAATTACTTTGAAGGTTGCAATGTGAAATTTTCGTTTTCATTAAATAAAATTAAAATAAAATAAAAAAAAAAAAAAATTGTTACTCGTTACTTTACATACGCAACTTGTAGGTCCACTTAACCATAGACATAATAATAATAATTCTATTATAAGAGGTTAGATTAGTATGTAGTAGCATCGTTCTCTGGGTTTGGATTGCATATTGCATGTTTTTTATAAGATACATAGGAAAATAGCAGAGTAATCCTAAAACTATTGTCTTACGTTATACGGTACAGAGAACCGTCGGAGTTACAATCTAAATTACACTGTTTCGATAGAATTAACGTGGACAAATACATTTTTAATATCTAACCATTAGATCCCAACGTTTCCATAATCCCTAACTATACAGGATTCTAATAAAAGTGTTCAATACCAAAGGGATGTTTTCAAAACGTGTAAATAAATTTTGAAAAATGTCTGCTATTTTTTTTTCTCTCGATATTTTTTCGTTTTTGTTGTTTTTTAACATTATTATTGAGTGTAAATACAAATTGCGAATTTCTTAACCTAATCTAAGCTAACTTAACCCAAAGTCCTTAGAGCGGCTGCGGCGTGTTCGTTAACAATATTAATTATACAACAGTTCTCGTTGTGAAGAGTACAATCACATTACTGTGAGTTATAATATTACATTCAGGTGGGTAGACAAAGAATTACTCCCCCGTAGAATTTCGCTTCGATTTTAACTTACCGGTATTTATGTAATAAACAGACGGATAGAAATGTGTCGAAAACCAAAGCAAACCGTTGTCGCCATGTTTGAAATATGCTTAAAATAATTGGACGGTTTCCGACTGATATTGAATTTTTTTTTCTTTTTTATTCGCTCTTAGAGAGTCGGTTGCAATTTGGAAATCGGATCGAAGGCCAGCGTGGACGACTGCGGAGTCTGCGGCGGAGACGGATCGTCGTGTTCCAAGGATCTTTATCATTGGGGCAAAATGGGCACAGGCTGTTCGGTGTCATGCGGCGGAGGTAAGCCGGGTTCGAAAGTATTAGTTAGTTAGTTTTATAACGCAAAACCACCTCGTCGGTCGGTGTTTTTTTTTTTTTTTACTCGTTTTTCGGTTTACCACGGTGCCGGCGGAAGGGGCGAGAATTCAATATCTGTTCGCGCTTTTTTGTGAACCGCGATACGGTCGCGTTCAGCTGAAAACACCCGAAAAAACCGGCCGGCACCTACCGCCGTCTTAACGTCGATAATCGGTATCGATAAACTTCACGAAATATTTACGTACCGCCCTTAGACTAATGCGGAACGTCATTATTCGTAGACGGCACTTATAACGAATAGTTCAAGGACAATTTAAGTGATAATTCAACATTAATAACCTTCAAGGTGGTTTGTGTAATCCGCGTTAACGCAGTGTCTTGCGAATTACACCGTGGACGTTATTATTATTATTATCGGTTCGCTTATAATTTACAACTGTTCGGTGTTAGCCACTACTACCCGCATTTTACTGCTAATTTTACTTTCGGTCTTAAACACGGCCGAGCCGGTGTTGTGTAACGCCCAGAAAACACCCGCCCGCCCATTTTCGTGCTGACGGTAAAAACACGGTGGTTATACCCGTATTACATATATATATATATATACGAGGTGTGGCTATTAAATAACGAGACTATCTACTTAGCGATAAGGCATGAGTAGATAAGGGTATAACGATAGTATATTTGTAATCTATGAATATCACTGCATCGAACAATACCAGTTTAGTCAGTTTCCATTTTGTAGTCTATGTGTAAGCGTCGTTTAAATAGACTTCTTACGTGTTGAACGTCGAAATCATGCCGGACGAAAAAATTGAACAACGTATTAATTTAAAATTTTTAGTGAAACTTGGAAAATCTGCGACCGAAAGTTTTAATTTATTAACTGAAGTATATGGAGATAGTGTCCTATCACGACCACGTGTTTTTGAGTGGCACAAACGATTTCGTGAGGGTCGTGAAGAAGTTGAAGACAATCAACGGGTGGGTCGTCCATGTTGGTCGTATTTTTCGATATTAAGGGTGTAATAATGACAGAATGGGTACCTCAGGGACAAACTGTGAATCAACATTATTACCTTCAAGTATTGACAACACTCAGAGAACGAGTAAGAAGAAAGCGGCCTGAGTTGTGGGAAAATGACTCTTGGATCTTGCACCAAGACAATGCGCCGGCTCACAGTGCCTTATCTGTAAAGCGATTTCTAGCTAAAAATCGAACTCCAGTGCTTCAACACCCCCCATATTCACCAGATCTCGATCCATGCGACTTTTGGCTTTTTCCAAAATTAAAAAGTGCGTTAAAGGGCACACATTTTGAGTCAGTTGAAGCTGTAAAAACAAAAGCGACAGAGGTGCTGAAGACATTGCAAGAAAAGGATTTCCAACACTGTTTCAACCAATGGAAAATTAGAATGGAGCGATGTGTCAAACATGGAGAGGAGTATATAGAAGGGGAAAGATGTTAAACCATTAAAAAATATAAATAAAAAGTTTTTACAGAGAAAATCTCGTTATTTATTAGCCACACCTCGTATATATGAAAAATAATTAAAATACAACGGAAAGTGGCGAATTTCCGGTCGCTTGCCCGAAATATGAAACGGTTTTGCCGTAAAATTATGGGGGGGAGGGGAGGAAAAAAAAACAGACACGGGGGCCCGTCTGCGCCGAGAGCGTTTTATACTCAATATGACGACCTCTGGGCATAGCGAATACGGCGGATTTTTACCCGGTGGATCGTGCGCGTAGAGGCAATGGAGTCGGAAAATACGGCCAAACCGACGTCGGTTTCATTACGTCTAAAAGGCCGAATTATTAACAAATAATCCTAATAACTCCGTTCTTCTTCTGGTCCGTCTCCGTTTCTTTTTCTCTCGCCCTCTCTCTCCCGGGATAACCTGTGCTCGCGGTAATAATAACGGCCCGTTATTGTTTGTACGCCTCGCGCGCGCGCCCGCGCGGCTTTTCACCGTCATGTGAAAAATACTGACAATGACGAAACGTTTTAATCAATTATTTTTTACGGTATAGTTATACACTACTACACGCCGGGCGCGCGCAGTCTGTTTTTCGGTTGTCTCTTATCGCCCCCGCGCGTTATGCGTGATTAATGGTTTCGAAAACCCCGCAAAGTTCCTTATATATATATATATATATAGTAATAATATTATTATAACGTCTGACTTTGTTGTATTCTATTATTTTCTGAACCGACCGCCGCCGCCGCCGCCGCCGTGTTTTATATACGCTAATCCAAACACGACGCGGCGCGATGAAAATAATCCGCCGACGACGTCGCCCCCTCAAACCGCCGCATTATATAACCGTTTTCGGGTCCCGTGTTTGTCTTTTATTATAAGATATGAATATCGTATTATTATAATGGTAATCATAATAATAATACGAGCGATTTTAATGCGTACAGGGTGTTACCGAACGGCGTGCCGCCGCAGACCTCGGGAACGAACGAGCGCGAACCGAGTTCGAAGCGTGCGTCGTACGCCAACGCCAAATAAATTCCCGTTTTATTAGAATCGACATGAATTTGTTTTTAATAGTTTTTTTTTTTTTTTTTTGTACGTGCGTGCGCGCGTAAATTAAAAATTCGTCTTTTCGATTAAACTTTGGACTTTAAACGACCCGTTTGTTGGTTTGTAATTCGGATTCCGAATCCGACACCAAAAGACACCGGGAAAATAATATTAAACTATAATTACTAAAATACCGATCGTTTCGCATTTTCCTAGTTTTTTCAGTAATACAATTAACTAAACCGAATGCTTTTATATCGTATTTATCCTAGAATAAGATAACGAAAAACTCCAAATTAACATTATTATTTTATTCGTTTTAAATTGTTGTAAACTTGTATTGTGCGTAAATAATTGCAAGAATCACTTGGGCGCCTCCGCATAACGGAATTGTATTTTACATCCTTGTATAAAACTCGATTAAAATTTACATGACATATTGAAATCACAACATTAATAAAAATTAAAATTAAATTTATGAGGGTCCCCTGCCATATGAGCACGACCAAAAAAGAAAATATACAAAATTGTGGGGCAACCATAAGATATGGGCCCCAGGCCTCCGTATTTCTAAATCCGTCTGTGTATAGGAAATTGATAACATTTATCCGAACCAAATATTTCCATTAGATAATTTTTTTAAAAAAAACTCGGCAATATATCGCATAGACGCACAGTTAAAACGACGAGGTTTGATTACGATCAGCAGACCGGTGGTACACGTCGTAGTAAAATTTATATTTTATAATAAAATTGACAAATCTGTCGTCCGCTATACAATTCTACAGTTTCATTCCGATCTCGATGACACTTTGCACACAGAGAAAGGTCGCCGTCTCCCGACATTTAGCCACTAAAGGGTGGCTCACACTAAGTTTTCGATATTTAAATATGAAAAGTGAATTTTTTTGTGTTTTTGTTCATTTCTGGGTTACTTTGGCGACACGGATGAAATACAGAACGGTTATTATTATTTAATTTGACTGTGACGGGAACCTTTTCTAAAAGATAAATTAAAAGGCACCAACTGCGGTGATAGCTAAAATATTTTCGGGAAATCGTCTTTTCTCGTCTTTTAGATTTGCCATTTCGTTTTGTTTCTCGTAGACGTCGGGCTTTTTGGTAATATACCTCGCTAATAACAAACGGCAATTGGAGATGTTTCCGCTGATACGAAACGGAAGCGATTGAAAGGGAAAATGCGATTGATTATTAAATTCCGGTGTCTCTTTTATCCTTATTGTCGACTTATCGTACCACATTTGTTCACGAGAAATTCCGGAAAATACCGGATATTTCTGGTGAACTTATACGAATGAAAAAAAAATTTTGCTTTAAAATTCAAATATTACAGTTTTTTTTTTTTTTTATGTTGATTACTTGGTTCACTTGGTTGAAATATAGGTAAAAAAAAAAAAAAAAAACCCAAAAAATATTATTTCTATTCCGTCGGACGATGGTTGGTTGCAGTTGTTCCAGACGGTAACGGTTCCAGTTACGGTTTTCAATGGAAGTGTACGTTTACTATGCGAAAATTAGACAATGAATTTATGGTATACACACACACAATTTGTTTTATTGTTAATGCCTAAAAGTATCAATGACTTAATGTTATCAACAGGTGTAAATATTAGGCGGTGGTCCGTCTAAATTTTTTGTCAATTTTCGATATTTGTATACCATTATTGCGACTGTCGTAACAACGACACGGCCTGTCCTGCATGTAATTACAATTATAAAATGTCTAAGTGGCCGTTTTAAAATCGATTTGGCTAGTTAAACCGCATTGTTTTTTCATTATCTGCCTCGGCGGTTATAGACGTGGAACGTTTATTTGTAAGAGAACTTTTCCGGAATAATCCGGGTATAAATTTAATTTATTGTCAACAATTAAAATAGCTAAATAAATAGACGACAGCGACGACTAGATTGATTAACGAAAAAATTTATTTGATTTTTTTTTTTTTTGTTGTTTTTTTGTTACGTTTACTACGGTATTAACCGGTTATGCATATGTTAGATGCGGACAAAGAAATTATGGCACGGTATTTCCTGCGAAATTCGCTTGCAAATACATCTATTTAGGTACTCGCATAACTATTGACTTGCACGCGTTTTGTTCTTGGCGGCCAACCAAACGCCATTTAGCGTCGTCGTCTGATTGAATATTTTTTTTGTTTTTTATACGACACGCGCATAATCGTTGTTGCGAAAAAATCGAGCTAAATAGGGTTAGGTCAAAACTGTCAAAACAGGCTGAAATCGCACGATAAAGATTTGCGATTTTCTTCGAACGTAAAATCATTCCGGCGCGCCCTTCCCCTTGTTGACGCGTGGGAAATGTGCGAAATCGATTTGTGCGCGTAATTTGTACGATTATGTAAATTGTATGGAATATCCGATTTTTAAATTTCCCCGGATATCCCAAAAGTAAACGATTGAATGCAAACTGAGTATAGGAGTAGGGAAAAACAATAACGTCGAAAATTGTATCGTTGGATCACCCGCCCGTCGGATATGGTAATGCTAGAGGTGGCGGCACGCCATTCAGAGACACCCTGTAGATTGAAAATCAAACGCGTATTTGTATTCCCGATACGACGGTTTCCGAATATAATATTCTCCAGATAACGTCACGTGAATTAATTTCAACAGATTTACATATATGATGGCACGTATTAAAATAATAACGATATTATCAGGTAAAATCACCATTGCGTATTTTAATAGAGCGATAAAAATTTACGGATCGAATATTTTATATTTCTTCAGTATTGTTATCAATTCGTACGCCTTGTCGGTTGTAATAATATTGTACAGTGTACACCGGTTCATATTGCACGTTTCCCGGGCAATTTTTTTTATCGTACATAACTCGTACATCTCGTCGTTAATTCAATTCGATTATAATTTGTTTTATTTTGCTGTGTTCTGTCTTTAAATTAAATTTCGACCGCAACGCTTAACGCTCCAATCGTCGACTTTAATCACGGTAATTTATGACGGCAAATTTCAAATTTTTTTTTTTTTTTTGTACAAAACGGATTATTTCGATTTTGGTTTGTTGTTGCGATTCGGTGACAAAAAAAATCGTGTTTACAATTAATTATAAAAAAAAAAAGTCTGCTCGATTGATTTTTAACCAATACTTATATTAGAATTTTCCAAACGTTAGTGTAAAATGTTTAAAATATTCTGGAATTGTTCGATACTAAATTTTCGAGTTTTTCGTATTAGGTAGTAAAAAATTATTTGACTTTGTAAAAATGCTCGGAAATTCGATACAGGGTAAATGATAAATTGTATTTGAAAGGTTAAAATACAAAAAAATGACTAGCGTTTTAAGTTCAAATGCACGATGAAATCTCTTTTTTCTTTCGATCTCGTCTCGGTTTGTGCCCACGATCAAAAAAAAAAAAAAAAAAATAGATTAGAGATCTCAACTTCTTAAATTAAGATATTGTAAATGCCAACGAAAATGTCAAAGTTAATTTTTAACTAAGTTTAATGTAATCAAATCAATTAACGTTAGGTTAACGAAGAAAATAAAACCGAATTTAATTTGACTGGAATTCATCTGTACGAGGTGCGACAATAAAATAACGAGACTTTCTAAATATAACCTAAACTATTAACGTTATCTATAAAACGATTATTGAAATATGATTAGAAAACACTTATCTAAAAGTACTATGAACACTGATGGCATCGATTCATTTTCTTATACGTTAGTAGCCTTGTTATTAGTGCGAGTTCGACTATACTGCCGAAAAATGTTAGATATAAAAATCGAACAACATGTGTTAACATTAAATTTCTTGTTAAATTAAAAAAAAACTGCCGCGGAATCGTTTCGTATGTTATGTGAAGTTTATGGTGAAGAATGTTTATCAAGGGCTCGTGTTTTTGAATGGCACAAACGGTTTTGTAGTGGAAGGGAGGACGTCGAAGACGATGATCGTTCAGGACGTCCTACCACGTCTTCAACAAACGAAAACGTTGAAAAAATCGACAAAATTAATTAATCAATATTATTATAAAGAGGTATTAATTAAATTAAGAGAACGTGTCAGAAAGAAGCGACCAGATCTATGGAAAAATGGCTGGGTTCTTCACCAAGACAATGCTCAAGCTCACAGTGCATTTTCAATTCAACGTTTTTTAACTGAAAAAAAAATTTCTGTACTTCAACATCCCCCCGTACTCGCCAGACCTTGCTCCTTGTGACTTCTTCTTATTTCTTTTCCCATTTTCAAACAGTTGATGACGTAAAAATGAAAACGGCAGAACTTCTAAAAGGGCTGAATGAAAGCAATTGGCAACACTGTTTTCAAGAATGGCAGCGACGTATGCAACAGTGTATTGATGCTGAGGGAAGGTACTTTGAAGGTGATAATCATTAAATTATAACATTTTTAAAATAAACAACTTTTATTCAAAAAGTCTCGTTATTTTATTGGCGCACCTCGTATAACCCGAACTTGACGACCAGTTAAACAAAAGTCGTTAACTTACACGGCCTGGATTTACTTATTTTTTTTTTTTTTTTATTTACCACGCGTCCAATACAATTCGCGAATACTAATTGTTCGTACTGTACCGCCGCTGGTACTTAAAACCGGACTGCCGTCATCGAGGTTCGGTCGTAAAATCTATCGTCGAAAATTCTGATCGTCTGAATTATCGATCGTACAATAATAATGTATGGTCCACGTGTACAGTACTCTACCCGTCACACGAATATTTTATTATTATTATTATTATATACCAATTCGTGTACGAATATCAAAGAACATCGTTTATAAAATATCGCCACGTACCTTCTGCCCGTATACAAAAATTGATGCGATACATCCGGAATTATTGTTCGATTGCGTTCGATTTTTTTTTTTTTTTACGGTATATATACGATTTATCGTGTATTTTATTCGTACCGGTAACATACACACCATCCGACGTCAAATAATAAATTATTATCGTAATTTTTACGACGGAATAACTAATCCGCGTAAGACGATTTCACGATTGCGCGCATACGACACGTAACCTGGGGTACCCGAGAAAATTTATCGCCCGACGCGACAGCGTACGAGTATGTGCGCCGCGGTATTATATTATAATAATAATAATTTTTTATACCGTGACACTAGCTCAGCACACATACACGTAAAACACATCCGAACATTTGGCGAATAAAAAAAGTCGTACGCTTTTTTTTTTTTTAACTATCTTTTATCTTTATCTCGATAAATATTTCGTTTTCTTTACTGGTCTAAAACCGTTTTCCCGTTCGATTTATTTTCATATTTGTTTGGGGGGTTTTTTTTTATATATATATATATATATAAGCAAATTGTAACTTTAATTTTTTTTTTTTTTATATATAAAAACGAGATATCCTTCGCTTACCACCGGTTGAGAAACACTGCATTTAAAGGGTCGCATATAGGCAATTTTAACGAAATAAAAGTTTATCAAATCGAAAATATTCAAATTCACTTTCGAAAAAGTTTACAAGTATAAAACGTTATGTAACCGTGAAACAAAATATAATGTTTACGGGGAAACCGTATCAGCTTTTCATCACAAAAATATTATGGAACTATACTACAAAAAAAAGGTAATTAGAGTTTGATAAAAACCTAAAACTATCATATTTACGATCAATAGTTTTTTTTTGTATTTGTTAATATCGAAATGCAAGAAGTGAACAAGAAGCCTAGCACAGAAATCGGTTGTTTTTTTCTTTTTTTTGTGTAAATTTAATTTCTGCATTAAGATTTATACGAATTTTACAAACAATTTTATGTACTTTCCGCTCTTATCTTAAAATAATAATAACTGTATTGATTTTGACAGTGGTATTTATCATAGATTGGAAATTTTGAACCGAAATATTTATTTGTATTACTCGTACGTCGTCGGATCGGTAAATACTTTGAGAGGTTGTTATTTTTTTTTTTTTTTTTTTTTTATCGTTCTTCACAACGATTATATATACGAATGATTGCTGCCTGCCGGAGATTACACAAATATAAACGTACGTACCGTGCGTTTACTGTTGTTACGGTTTATTTAAAATTCCGTTATAAAAGTATATATATATATATAAAAAAAAAAATAATAATAATATAAATAAATCCCGGAATATTTCAAAAGACTAAATTGAATTTTTTTTTTTTGTATTTTTACCGCGAGCGAGAAAAAAACGTAAAAACGATTTGTTAGCATACCTACGCGTACGTACATTATTACGTACACCAAAGTCAGGTGCTGTGTACAGTGACAGTTGCACACGACGGATAACGTAAACCGTAAAAAAAATTTAAAAAAAATACAACCGTTCGTTTGCGGCGTATCAACCGCGTTGGCCGCCCAACGATAAATCATTGCAAACGAGAAACGATTCTGAGCGTCGTGTTTGGATTTGAACGTGTTCAGATTGGTCGAACATTTTGTATTAAATTGTAACGCAATAAATTCAACAGTTGTTTGAATTTAACGAATTTTTAACATAAAACGCCGATTTTATCCACACAAATTCAACAACAACAGCAAATAAAAACCCACGGAAATTTCAAACAGTCGCAAACACTAAGACTACTAGCAAAATAATTATTTTATCACTCAATTGCCAACGGGAATAATAGAAAACGTCATTGCGTAAATATTACAGTTGTTTTTTTTTTTTTTCTGATGGGTTTACCGAAAAACTAAAAACGACGACCGGAATACGTCAACTAGACGATATTGGCTACAGGAGATCACCCGTGAAATTCATGACCGGAGCGAGATGTCCAGTAAAATAGTTATTAACAGACAAAAAAAAAAAAAAGAATTTAAAAACAAAAAAAAAACAACGCACATCGTAGTAAGCGCGTCCCTCTCACGGTTAAAAATGTAATATTAAGTTCGTAATAAAAAAATTAATATTATATTTGAACGTGATAATACAATGCGTTTTATATAATATTATGATTTCGCGTCGGTTTCATATTCAATATTTGATTATTCTCTTCGTGGATACGCATTTCGCGAGAAACGATATACAACTGAATTTATGGACCTACTGAATTTACATTAATTTTATGAGATTAAAAAACGATAATCCTCGTTTTATTTATTTGTTTTTAATTTTTTTCAATCGATTTTCACGTTTTAAACACTCTGTTTTCTCGCGTAATACCATTTGGTTATTACCGCGTGCGAATAAATTAAATTACAAAATTATATTACATGTAAACACCACATCGGAAACGGGCTGAATTCTTTCCCGTGTATATTATTATTTATTTATGATATTTTATTTACAACTACTCGCAGATGTACCCAGTCCGTTAGATATTATTTAATATTCGCATTTTTTTTTTTTTTTTAATATTATTTATTCCCTTATCAGTATATTATTAATGTATGTAATATTTTTTTTTTTTTTTTTTTTTTTTTTAATACAATTGAAATACACAATCTGTACAACGTAGCACAATAAGTATATATGATATTATAATTTAGAAAAAAATAAAAATAACGTGAATATCATGAATTAAGAAATCACCCATTGGTGACACATGGCTGGGAATTAACGCTGTCTAGAGTCTAGAACTTCGTTTTATGTTTATAGCAAGTCACGGCACCAGCTCCTTTTTAGACGACGCCCGGGGATTCCCGGAATGATCTGAGTGTAGAGGCTCTTTATCAAAGGATTTTGATGGGTTTGTAGGCGATTATGAAAGCGTTTGTAGAAAACTACAGCTTCATCTGTCACAGTTTTCATTGCGAGGTCTTTATGTAAGGTATAATTTGACACAAAAGGTGGAGCATTTGTAATTTTTCTAAGAGCAATATTCTGGAACTGTTGGATTTTGTTGGTATTAGATACTTTAGCAGAACCCCACAATTGAAGACCGTAGGTCCACATTGGTTTTAATAGTGTTTTATACATAAGAACTTTAACTTTTAGTTTAGAATGATTATTATTTGTAAGCAAGGGACGTAGTCTGCAGAGACGGGCATTTAAGGCAAGTCTTTTGATACGGATGTGAGCGTTCCAAGTAAGGCGTTTATCCAAATTGAGTCCTAGGTATCTGACTGTGTTGGACGTTGGGATAGGAACATTATTTAAAGACACATTTGGACAAAGGGAGTGACATAAAGTGAATGTTGTATGTACTGATTTATTTGGATTTGGTTTAATTCGCCATTTCTTGTACCATTCTGACATTAAATTCAGATGAATTTGAAGGTTCGAAGATGCAATTTGGGGGTTTTTGTCAATTGAGATTATGGCTTTGTCATCCGCGTAATCGGCTACTATAGTATTTTGAGAGACAGGCTGATCTGATGTGTAGATATTGAATAAAAGGGGTGAGGGGATTCCACCCTGAGGAACACCATCGAAAATTTGTTCAATTTCTGAGACAGAAGATCCAAACCGGATTTGGAAATGGCGGTTTGTTAGATAAGACTTAAGCAGTAAGTACAAGGAGGGGGAAAGAAATTTTTTTAATTTGAAGAGAAGGCCTTCATACCAAACTCTATCAAACGCTTGGCTTATATCAAGAAAAGCACATGTGCAGTAATATTTTTTTTCTAGGAAAAATAAGATTGCGTCAACAAACCTGTGTACTTGGTGTATTGTGCTATGCGCCGAACGAAATCCAAATTAAGAGTTTGGAAGGATCTTATTCGTGACGATGTAGGGTAACAGCCTTTTGAGTAACAGTCTTTCTAATACTTTTGATAGAAATGGCAATAGACTTATTGGCCTGTATGATGAAGGTAAGTCCAGTGGTTTGTCAGGTTTGGGAATTAAAATTATATTGGAGAATTTCCATATGAGTGTAAAGTATAAGAGACGTAAGATTGATTTAAATAAATGGGTTAGGAATAGAATAGCTTTTTTCGGTAGGCATCTAGCGACTTCGGCGGTAATTAAGTCGTAACCGGGTGATTTTTTAATAGAGTACTTCTGTATTGTATATTTAATTTCGTTTGGCGTAAAACTTTTTTCGGGAAGATAAAGAGGCATGGGAGAGTCAAGAAACTGAGTCATTTCTGCGCTGAGAATCGGGTTACAGATATCAGGATGTGGCTTAAATATTTCAGATAGGTGTTGACGGAAAACTTTGGCTTTGTCTTAATCAGTTATCGCAATAGTAGCG
This sequence comes from Tuberolachnus salignus, assembly GCA_956483605.1. Lineage (NCBI taxonomy): Eukaryota > Metazoa > Arthropoda > Insecta > Hemiptera > Aphididae > Tuberolachnus > Tuberolachnus salignus. Next base: position 32,806,928 of record OY101429.1, read on the forward strand.
TCATTTTTTGTTAAAGGTGGTAAGCTAGCCATATACCGTAGAAGTTTATTTGTTTCTTTCCAAAGGCTGCCGTCTGAGGACGATATATTTGATAATTTTTGTTCTAGAATATCTGATTTATATTTTGAAAGGTATTTTTTAAACGAGTTGGCCAGTTTATTGTATGTTATTTTATAAGAAGGTAGGAGAGAGGTTTGATACCGTGCTCTGGCTTTCCTTTTTTCAGCTATTAGCAAGCGTATGTGTTGTGGAAGCAAGGGGTTTACGGGAGTCCGAGGACTATTTGAATTTGACAGTGACTCCCAGGCCGCTGTTTGGATGATAGAAGTGAATTTATCCACTGCATTGTCAATATCATCATATGTCTTTAATTTAAACTTTAGATTGATCTCTTGTTCTATTAAGTTATGGAATTTGATACGATCAGTTAGTGGAGAAAAAAGTTTAGGAGGTGTAATTTTAGCTGTTGAGGAAGCACTGACTGTTAATAGAACTGATGAATGGTCAGAATTTAGGTCTGTGATATTTTCCGGGATGCAGTATAGATTACTTGGCACTTTACTAACAAATATATCTAATATATCAGGTTTTTTGCGTATAGAAGATGGCCAGTATGTGGGACCCGGTGGAGCCAGTACCGAGTATTTTTTAGCATTGGTAAAATTGTAGAGCACGTTCCCACGCGGATTGGTTGTGCGACACCCCCAGCTTTGGTGTTTCGCATTTATGTCACCACAAATGATGAAATTGGAGTTAATTGTTGAGAAGTAGTCGTTGAACTGAGGATCTGAGATGTTGTGTTTCGGAGGACAATATATTTAGGAGATAGTGATCGGTATGTTATTTAGCATAATTGTGACAGCACAAGATTGTAGGTAATCACGGGTAAAGTTTGGTAGTGGTGAGAAAGACAGGGTAGATTTGATGATGATGGCAACACCAGCATGAGCCGTGTTGTCTGGATGATTCGACTTGTAAGTAGTATAACCTGGGATATGTACCTGGGAATATTTGGTAAAGTGTGTCTCGGTTATTAGCGCAATATCGATACGTTTCTCGTATAGAACAGTTTGTAATTCGTTGACATGGTTTTTTAATCCGTTTGCATTAAAAAGGAGAATGATAAGAGATATTTGGGTGGGTGAGCTATTTATCATTTTTATTATTTAAAAGTGATGAAATTACTTGTGTTAGGAGGGCAATTAAGAGATTAATTAATGATTTAAAGTTGTCAAAAAAATCTGACATTATTTTGTTAATGTCTAACGTTGGAGAAGAGCGATTACTGTGACCAGTATTAGTTGATTCACTAGATGCAGCTTGGGCATATGTTTTAGGAGGGAAGTGAGTGTCGGAATTATTATTTGTCGGTAATGGGTGATTTCCTTTTACATTGAAATTATTATTGTTAGAATGATTTAGGTTAACATTATCATGAAGAAATTTACCTTTGTTGTTGGGCTTGTTTCATCGTTGGAGCTCCTTAAAGACATTGCATCTACGGTAGTTGGCAGGGTGGCTGCCCGAGCACGGGGCACATTTGGCTGGGCTGTCCCTTGGTTTGGTGCAGTCTGAAGTCAGATGTGAGTTTTCACAACGGACGCAGCGAGGAGGGCATCCGCAGTATGAACGAGTGTGTCCATAGTCTTGGCAATTTTGACACTGAGATATTGTTCTTGACTTATAAGGCTCCTCAACTTTGGTTTTCGTATATATAAGTGAGGGTAATTGGAAAATTTCCAGCGACATTTCAGATTTTTCTAAGTCCACAAAGAATAAGGGTAGAGGAAGTTTAGTTGTCTTATGTAAAACAATGGTCACTCGTTTAACAACAAATGATAATTCAGTTAATTCTATTTTAATTTCATTGATATCAGTGGACGGGTGAATATTTCTAATAACTACTCTGATAGGTTTATCTTGTGTTAGCTGGTACGTATGAAATTGAGCATTGTTATTTTTAAGATAATGAACTAGTAATCTGTATGCCTCTAGAGTTGAAGTTTGGTTTTTTAATTGATCCGTAGAAGATTTACAGAAGAATTTATCTTTGCCAACAAGTTTGCTTATTTCATTACAAAGATCTTTAAATTCTAATACACCTCTGACGAAAATTGGAGATGGAGGTTTAATTAGATCGTTCCGGTGTAACTTCGTTGGTTGTTGTTGCTTGTGGCGTAGTACCGAAAACTTCGTCAACATTTTTAGATAGAACTTCAAAACGATTAGTAGTTACGAATAGTGGTTTTTTTTGTTTTTTATTTGTCGGTAGTGTTGGTGAAATCATACTTGCACTTGATGACGTAGAGATATTCCTTTAGGTTTTGGTTCTTGTTATTTTTAATTTCCCAGTCGTTGTATAGGTCATTTATAGAACGTGGACTGGCCGTTAATGAGTTTTTGCCTTTTATGTTGATAAGACGGATAGGAGTGACGGTTTTATTTTGGACATCATTATTGATAGACATTTACGAGGCAGTCGATATGGGTAATTACCTATAGGCTTGGCCTACAGATAAGATCCATTCACAATTGCCGGCACAGCATTGTAATATTTATTTAAAATAAAATAAAATAAAGTAACATAAAATGAACTAATACGCGTTCACTCTTCACTTAATTTAGTAAAAACTAAGACAAGTGGAACTATTTAATATTTCAACTAAGAAATTGTTGTGCGAACAGCGGGAAAAGTGAGGAAAAAAAAGGAAAAATAAAATAAATAAATAAAATATGAATATAAAATATAACATATATATATATATATATATATATTGAAAGCGAAGAAAGTACGGAAGAGCCCTCCACCGTATGTGTACATCGAGCGTCAGCACGGGACAATTTTAAATAATATGTAACCGCATTATTACAATTATTAATAATAGAATCGTGGTAATTTTCGAACAGACCACGTATACTCGTAATATCTCGTACTCTAATATATGCAATAAAATCGCAGAAGACGGAAGCAATAGGCGTAGGTATTAAATTAAAACATTTTTTTTTTTGTATTACATGACGAAGAACTCTTCGTTATACTCTTATATTACACAGGGTACGCCTGTCCGAGCACGGTGAATCTGTGGGGATGGTGGACAGTATAATATTATACCGTAAAATTAATTTATTGCAAACCTAACCTACTTCTATAATTGTAACGAGGACTTAGACTATACTTAGACAGGATTCGGGATTATGACGCGGGCAATTTACAATTTATGAACCGTCCGACCGACCGACCGCCGCCGCCGCTGTCATATTGTTCGGGTTACCAGTACCTCGGTACATAATAACAATTAATTTACGACAAATAATAATATTACGCGCGTGTATATTTTTTTATTTTCTATATAAATACATTGCAATTATTTATAATAAATTGTTAAAGATCGTTGATCGTTACAATAAAAGCTTTCGGGCGGTTAAAAAAAAAAAAATAAAAAAATATTTATATATTATATACGCCTATATCAAAACGTTATTCCGTTTTCCGTAGCCGCGTAATTAAAGTAAAACCGTTTCGATTACGCGTATTATATTATTCTATACAAATTTAAATGAAACGCGTTGTATTTTTATTTTTATTATTTTTTTTTTTTTATATAAATCGATATTCTATAGTAAATATAACGCCGATGCGTATTCCCGTAGTACCGACGGAGTTACACGTAGTTTAAGTAAATAACGTAGCACCGCAATCCAAAAATAAAAAACTACATACAATTAGATATTGTCTCGTCTAACATTATCGTACATCGTATTTAAGCGGTACGTTTTTTTAATCAAAAAATAAAGTTGAAAACAGTGAAAAAAAAAATGCAAAAATTAACTCCTTCGGGCCGGATTTGAACCGGCGACCACAAGGCCACATGTAGGATATCGTTTTTATACGGTTATGCTAAGGTCAAACAGTACCGTTGCTCTACCACTGAGCTACCGAAGGATTACAGAACAGGGGTAGTTTTACATCTACTTATACCACCGTTCAAAATGTATAATATTAATATAATAAAATACGGCTTACGAATTTTAGTTGCGAAATTGAAATATTTCATTTATCTAAATGGAATAATTCTTTTATTTACATTTAATTTTTAATTATTATTGATAATAAATAACTATGACACTGTAATATGTTGATTTTTTTTATTTATTTAAATGCCGAATGATGAATATTATTTGTACCTCATATATGTATACATATTAAAAGAAACAAAATAGATACGACCAAAACATAACCTGGGAGTATTAAATAAGTTGTGTGTAAGCGCGACCATTTTCGATTTAAAAAATCATCATCAGGTAATAGAACGGCAAAGGCGATAAAATAATACACCATTGAATATAAAATCAGAATGAGGAAATACATAGGAAAAATAACTAACTATTTTTTTTTTTTTTATCAGTAAAGATCAGTGACGTGTTTACAACTTATTTTGGAAGAGGGGGAGGGGTGAAAAATGTATATTATAGATATAAATGGATATAATTTTAAATTTAAATTTATTTTTCGTAACTTTGTTTTATTTTTTTTTTTTTAATTATTACTTATCAATTGAAATTCTATATATAGATGTATAGTTTAAATTGGAACTTGTATGAGGTCACGAAATATTTTTTTAGCCTGCGCCTAGGATTTCCCGGGAGATTTAGAGAGGAGAGTTTTTTAATAAGTGGATTTGGTGGGATAGAAGTCGCATTCGGAAGCTCACATAAGAGAATTGTGCTTCTTCAATGATGGTTTTTATGTGGAAATCGTTATGAAATGTTAGGCTTGATACGTACGGCGGTGCATTGGAAAGTCGACGAAGAACTAGGTTCTGGAACACGTGGTTTTTTTGCTGAACCCCAGATCGTTATTAATATCAAAATCAACGTTATGATTGTTTTCTAAAACATGTCTCGCAAAATTAAAATTAGAGGGAGCTGGGGGGGGGGGTGTGGATTTTTTTATTTTAAAGATGTGCTCTTTGTATCTGGTCGTAAAGTTCCTATTAGTTCTACAAAAATAAAAAGTATTATTACAATTACATTTAAGTGTAACCATACACCAGCGCATTGTCTTGAGGAGGGGATATTTTCAAGTAGCCCTCGTCGGCACTATAAAATTTATTCGTTTCATTAAATATTCGATTCGTGCATTTTTAGCCAATAAAAAAATTGCTGTGGTCCCTCAGACTCTCCCTATTCTCCTGGTCAGGGCCCGTATGATTTTTTTTTTCTATTCCCAAGACTAAAATCTGCGCTTAAAGGTTTCAGGACGTAGTGGAAATTAAAGCGAACGCGGCAACAGAACTCATCGCTTTAACTTTGGAAAAGTTCCAAAGGACTTTTGAAAAATGGTAAGATCGTCCGGAGGAGAGTATTTCGAAAGGGATATCTTTAAATTATATGTAGCCGCATTATTGCAATTATTAATAATAAAATCGTGGTAATTTTCGAACAGACCACGTATACTCGTAATACCTCGTACTCGTATATATGCAATAAAATCGCAGAAGATTGATGGAATATGCGTAGGTATTAAATTAAAACATTTTTTTTTATTTTACTGGACGAAGAACTCTTCGTTATACTCTTATATTATACAGGGTACGCCTGTCCGAGCACGGTGAATCTGTGAGGTTGGTGGACGGTTTAATATTATACCGTAAAATTAATTTATTGTAAACCTTACCTACTTTTATAATTGTAACGAGGACGTAGACTATACTTAGACAGGATTCGGGATTATGACGCGGGCGATTTACAGTTTATGAACCGTCCGACCGACCGACCGCCGCTGTTATATTGTTCGGGTTACCAGTACCTCGGTACGTAATAACAATTAATTTACGACAAATAATAATATTACGCGCGTGCATATTTTTTTATTTTGTATATAAATACATTGCAATTATTTATAATAAATTGGTAAAGATCGTTGATCGTTACAACTTTCGGACGGTTTAAAAAAAAAAATAAAAAAAAATGTATATATTATACGAGGTGCGACAATAAAATAACGATACTTATTGAATAAAAGTTGTTTATTTTAAAAATGTTATAATTTAATGATTATCACCTTCAAAGTACCTTCCCTCAGCATCAATACACTGTTGCATACGTCGCTGCCTTTCTTGAAAACAGTGTTGCCAATTGCTTTCATTCAGCCCTTTTAGAAGTTCTGCCGTTTTCATTTTTACGTCATCTACTGTTTGAAAATGGGAAAAGAAATAAGAAGAAGTCACAAGGAGCAAGGTCTGGCGAGTACGGGGGATGTTGATATACAGAAATTTTTTTTTCAGTTAAAAAACGTTTAATTGAAAATGCACTGTGAGCTGGAACATTGTCTTGGTGAAGAACCCAGCCATTTTTCCATAGATCTGGTCGCTTCTTTCTGGCACGTTCTCTTAATTTAATTAATACCTCTTTATAATAATATTGATTAATTATTTTTGTCGATTTTTCCAACGTTTTCGTTTGTTGAAGACGTGGTAGGACGTCCAGAACGATCATCGTCTTCGACGTCCTCCCTTCCACTACAAAACCGTTTGTACCATTCAAAAACACGAGCTCATGATAAACATTCTTCACCATAAACTTCACATAACATACGAAATGATTCCGCGACAGTTTTTCTTTAATTTAACAAGAAATTTAATGTTAACACATGTTGTTCGATTTTTATATCTAACATTTTTCGGCAGTATAGTCGAACTCGCACTAATAACAAGGCTACTAACGTATAAGAAAATGAATCGATGCCATCAGTGTTCATAGTACTTTTAGATAAGTGTTTTCTAATCATATTTCAATAATCGTTTTATAGATAACGTAATAGTTTAGGTTATATTTATAGAGTCTCGTTATTTTTTTTGTCGCACCTCGTATACGCCTATATCAAAACGTTATTCCGTTTTCCGTGGCCGCGTAATTAAATTAAAACTGATTCGATTATGCGTATTATATTATTCTATACAAATTTAAATAAAACGCGTTGTGTTTTTATTTTAATTTTTTTTTTTTTGTTTTTATATAAATCGATATTCTATAGTAAATATAACGCCGATGCGTATTCCCGTAGTACCGACGGAGTTACACGTAGTTTAAGTAAATAACGTAGCACCGCAATCCAAAAATAAAAAACTACATACAATTAGATATTGTCTCGTCTAACATTATCGTACATCGTATTTAAGCGGTACGTTTTTTTAATCAAAAAATAAAGTTGAAAACAGTGAAAAAAAAAATGCAAAAATTAACTCCTTCGGGCTGGATTTGAACCGGCGGCCACCAAGTCCATGTGGGGGACATTTTTATCACTACATCGGTTATTTTGTTCAGTCCCGACGCTCTACCAACTGAGCTACCGAAGGATTACAGAACGGGGGTAGTTTTACGTCTACTTATACCACCGTTCAAAATGTATAATATTAATATAATAAAATACGGCTTACGAAATTAAGTTGCGAAATTGAAATATTTCTTTTATCTAAAAGGAATAATTCTTTTATTTACATTTAATTTTTAATTATTATTGATAATAAATAACTATGACGCTGTAATATAATGATTTATTTTATTTATTTAAATGCCGAATGTTGAATATTATTTGTACCTCATATACATATGTATAAATATTAAAAGAAACAAAAGAAATAAACAAAATAGATACGAATAAAACATAACCTGGGAGTATTAAATAAGTTGTATGTAAGCCCGACCATTTTCGATTTAAAAAATCATCATCAGGTAATAGAACGGCAAAGGCGATAAAATAATACACCATTGAATATAAAATCATAATGAGGAAATACATAGGAAAAATAACTATTTTTTTTTTATCAGAAGAGATCAATGACGTGTTTACAACTTATTTTGGAAGAGGGGGAGGGGTGAAAAGTGTATATTATAGATATAAATGGATATAATTTTAAATTTAAATTTATTTTTTGTAACTTTATTTATTTATTTTTTTTTATTATTAATTATTTATTAAAATTCTATATATATATATATATTTATGTATATTTTAAATTGGAACTTGTATGAGGTCACGAAATATTTTTTTAGCATGCGCCTAGGATTTTCTGGGAGAGTTAGAGAGGAGAGTTTTTTAATAAGTGGATTTGGTGGAAGAGAAGTCGCATTCGGAAGCTCACATAAAAGAATTGTGCTTCTTCAATGATGGTTTTCATGTGGAAATCGTTATGAAATGTTAGGCTTGATACGTACGGTGGTGCATTGGAAAGTCGACGAAAAGCTAGGTTCTGGAACACATGGATTTTTTGCTGAACCCCAGTTCTGTATGCCATAAGTCCAAATAGTTTTCAGGAGGGTCTTGTGAATTAAAAGTTTGACTTTTAAATTAGTATTATTATTTCTCAAAGTTAGAGGACTGAGCATGCGCATACGGGCATTGAGAGTCAGTCTTTTGGTTCGTAAATGATTTGTCCATGTTAGACGCTTATCAAGATTGAGTCCCATGTATTTAACTGTGCCCGACGTGGGAATTGGGATGTTGTTTAGTGTAACAGTTGGACATACGCCCTTCTTGAGAGTAAATGTAGTTTTGTTTTGGTTTATTTTGATACGCCATTTGTCGTACCAGTTAGTTAATCATTAGGTTAAGGTGAAGTTGTAGGTTCGATGAAGCCGTTACCGGATTTTCACTTCATTTTAAATATGCAACTCTCCCAACACAGAACACATGTAAACGTTGTCTTGGCTATTCGACATTTCCAAGTCAAGTCGTTATTAATATCAAAATCAACGGTATGATTGTTTTCTAAAACATGTCTTGCAAAATTAAAATTAGAGTGAGTGGAGGGGAGGGGTGGATTTTTTTATTTTGACGATGTGCTGTTTGTATCTGGTCGTAATGTTTCTATTAGTTCTACAAAAATAAAAAGTATTATTACAATTACATTTAAGTGTAACCATACACCAGCGCATTGTCTTGAGGAGGGGATATTTTCAAGTACCTCTCATCGGCACTATAAAATTTATTCATTTCATTAAATATTCGATTCGTGCATTTTTAGCCGATAAAAAAATTGCTGTTGTCCCGCAGACTCTCCCTATTCTCCTGGTCAGGGCCCGTATGATTTTTTTTTTCTATTCCCTATTCTATTCCGTATTCTTTTAGACTAAAATCTGCGCTTAAAGGTTTTAAGACGTAGAGGAAATTAGAGCGAACGCGGCAACAGAACTCATAGCTTTAACAGTGGAAAAGTTCCAAAGGACTTTTGAAAAATGGCAAGATCGTCCGGAGGAGAGTATTTCGAAGGGGATATCTTTAAATAATATTTATTTATTTATTTATTTTTTTTTTTTAATACAATTGAAATACACAATCTGTACAACGTAGCACAATAAGTATATATGATATTATAATTTAGAAAAAAAAAAAATAACATGAATATCATGAATTATGAAATCACCCATTGGTGACACTTGGCTGGGAATTAACGCCGTCTAGAGTCTAGAACTTTGTTTTATATTTATAGCAAGTCACGGCACCAGCTCTTTATCAAAGGATTTTGATGGGTTTGTAGGCGATTATGAAAGCGTTTGTAGAAAACTACAGTTTCATCTGTCACAGTTTTCATTGCGAGGTCTTTATGTAAGGTATAATTTGACACAAAAGGTTGAGCATTTGTAATTTTTCTAAGAGCAATATTCTGGAACTGTTAGATTTTGTTGGTATTAGATACTTTAGCAGAATCCCACAATTGAAGACCGTAGGTCCACATTGGCTTTAATAGTGTTTTATACATAAGAACTTTAACTTTTAGTTCAGAATGTTTATTATTTGTAAGCAAGGGACGTAGTCTGCGGAGTCGGGCATTAAAATAAAATTGAGGTGCTAAATATACTCTAGTTTCGGCCTTCTATGAGTTATTTTTTATTTTTTATTTTTTTTTTTTTAAATGTCACTATGGTACTCAGTTGATGTATTTTCAGAGTACTGCGCAGACGAAACCTTCCTGGTCAATTTGTAATTTTTGTAGGTTAAAGACAAAACGAAAAATAGTTATTGACGGCGGTCATTATTATTGATATAAAAATAGATTTAAAATAATAAATAATAATAGTGTTGATATTGTATTTAGCGGTTTAGTATTTTTTTTTTTTCTTCTTCCCCATAGCTAAATAACGTCGCCCACTCAGATCATTCTTACCTCGTGATAAATTACTTCGGGCTTTCTATGAGTTATTTTTTATTATTTTTTTTTTAAATGTCACAATGGTACTCGGTTGGTCCGTTTTAAGAGTACTGCGCAGACGAAACCGTCCTGGTCGATTTGTAATTTTTAAACTTCAGTGACAAAACGTAAAATAGTTAATGACAGCGGTCATTATTATTGATATAAAAATAGATTTAAAAAAAAATAATAATAAATAATAATAATATTAGTGTTGATGTTGTATTTAGCGGTCTGGTTTATTTTTTTCCCCCATAGCTAAATATCGTCGCCCACTCAGATCATACTTACCTCGTGATAAATTACATCGGGCTTCCTATGAGTTATTTTTTATTAAATATCACTATGGTACTCGGTTGGTGTATTTTAAGTGCACTGCGCAGACGAAACCGTCCTGGTCGATTTGTAATTTTTAAACTTCAGAGACAAAACGTAAAATAGTTAATGACGGCGGTCATTATTATTGATATAAAAATAGATTTAAAAAAAAAAAATAATAATAATAATAAATAATAATAATAATAGTATTGATATTGTATTTAGCGGTCTGGATTTTTATTTTTTTTTTTTTTTTTTTTATTACCCATAGCTAAATAACGTCGCCCACTCAGATCATACTTACCTCGGTGTTACCGAATTAAGCCCCGGGGGGAACGGTCGTAAATACATAACGAAATCGATAAGTATAGCCGCAGTAATACGTAGTTAATACATATAGTATAATAATTATTGTCTAATCGATGTTGTCGGCTTAGGGCGGCGGTGACTGGTTTAACATAATATCTCTTGAAAATATTTCGACGGCATTTTGTTAGTAAATCAAAACCTCACCCGAGGCCCGGGGGAAACGACATCGGTATCGTATTAAATTGTGTTCCCCCCCGATAATCCGTACAATCGAAATCGGGCGGAAAATCAGTGGCACGAACAAGAACTCGAGCAGTGTTAAAAATTGAATAATCTTGAATTATCTTTTATCTTATCTGGATAATTAACAAATTTGGCCGTACTATCATTTATCTTGGACCAACAATCGTATTGTCTTGACTAATCAACTTTAGATAAGTGTATAGAATCTAAGCGGCTCGGTTTTACTTTGGGTTGTTTTTATAGTCTGTAAAAACAAGTCCGTAAAATGAATTTTGGATTTAGTCTTGCGCATTGTGTTCGAACGAAATAAACATCGGACAGTAGTAAAAAAAAAATAAAAATATACATAGGTAAAATATTGAAATTTTCAACATTTTATCCGGATGAATATTGTTTTATCATTATCTAGATAATTTTCACTTTTAACTATAATCACGACTATATTTTATCATTTTCAGTTATGTTTGCGCAACACTGAAATCGGAGTGGTACTCTCGAAAAATTACTTTGTATTCGCGTGTGTTGTCTCGAGGCACCGCGCAAAGGTCGACAAAGTCTAAAACCGCCTAAATCTGTTCTCTCTCTATATCTGTCTGTCTGTTTGGCGAGAATGCTTTATCGGTTCACCACTAACCTAACCTAACCGAATAATAAATAATTATTGTACGAAAATAAATACAAATTAGTAAAACGATAAAGAATAATAAAACAGCGAATGCGGTTACCGCGGTAACTGAATAATGATCAAAACCGTACAGTTTTTTATAATAATATGTACGTTGGACATTTTTTTTTTTTTTTTTTTTCACAAGTAAATATACAACCTGTATCGATAGTGACACAATAAGAATATGAGCTTGTGGTTTAATACACGCAAGAAGAACGCGAGGAAAGCAGTCCCCCCCCCATCCATTTATGACAACTTTTATTTTGAAAATTTGATTTGGAGATGTGTTTTAATCTTGTGAAATATCGCGACGCCACTTTCGCTTCGGGCGTCTTGGAGGACTACTCGGTATAGTAACGGAAGCCAAATTTTTTTATTATACAGTTTGGATGAGAGGTTAGGCGGTTGTGGAATCTCTTATAAAAAAACAAATGTCTTCTACATCATTGATCGTTTTAAATTTCAAATCGGTGTGCAAAGAATGGTCCGATATAGACGGAGGAGCATTTTATTATCTGCCCTAGGGCAATATTTTGGATAGATTGGACTTTGTCGCATTTCCCCACAGTTTGTGCCCATAGTACGTCCAGATAGGATTTGGTGGAGTTTTGTAGACGAGGAGTTTGACGTTTAAGGAGGTACGTTTATTATTACAAATTAAATATTTAAACGTTCGTAGCCGGTTGTTAAGTGATAGCCTTTTGTCGCTGATACGTTGCGCCCATGTTGAACGTCGGTCCAATATATAAGGCCAAGGTATTTTACTGTGGGGATGAAAGAATGGCGACGCCGCAATTGGACAACGGAGCCTGTTGAAATGCAAATATATAAAAGTAGCGCGTGTACGGGTTTTTTTTTTTTTTTTTAAATTTATTTTAATTCTACGCGTCGTCCGACATTTCGTTTTTGGATTTTCGCCACCGTAAAGGGTCGGCATCCGAAATATGGAATCGATATCGTCCGGCACTGCCGGCGTACGTCTACGCGATATAACGCGACAACGACTATTGTAATATTCCGGTAATACGCGGTGTCGTCGTTTTTATTATTATTTTTTTTTTTTTTTTTTTTGTCAACAGGTAACCGTCTAAATATTTCCGCCGGACGACCCCGAATTCATCGTATTCGGTTTGCGATTTCTGATACGGAAACACGCGTCGTTTCGGGATATATACATTTCAAACGTTTAATCCGCTCGGCGTTTTTTCGCTACACATCTTTTTTTTGTAATCTCACAACCGCTTACCCGCCGAGTAAACGACCATTAAAAAAAATGACCGATTTTCCTCGTAAACGTTTCCGTTTTCTATTAGCTGTAAAGTTATAGGCTTTACAATTAAATTCAAACCGGGATCGTGGGCATTTATCCGGGCCGCCCGACATTTTTCCATCCGATAAAATACCAAACAAATTGTTTACTCCCGCGTTTACATTAAATTCCCGTGCTCAATAAACTACGCGAAATATGTTCAATAATGATTTATTCCGTTGTACGATATCGCAACGATATCGATTAGTTAACTAATTCGTTACATTTGACTTTTCGCAATAACGGTTTTTTTTTCAATCGCTATTTTATCGAACTTCCGCTAATACTTCTGAGAAATAAAATAAGGTTTTCAAAAAAAAAACAAAATTCGCCCGCATACAAATACCGTATATAATGTTCACACATTCGTTTCTGTGTTGATTAGTAAAAAGCATTACGCGATGGCAAACATTTAATCGCGATTTGAATATGTAAATTAGTGAATGAAAAAAAATTGTTCTATTCGAATACGTAGTCGAAAAAAACAGAGGGTGGCATTTAAAAAATCGCATTACGCATGCGCGTGCACCGAAAACGTTCGTTTATTAAATAAGAGTATGTAAATCGAATTGTATTTGAGCTCGAAGAAAAACCTCGGTAACGTACACCTAGCTACAGGTATTGTCTAACAATATTTTTAGAAAACAGCAACAAAACGGCTCAGAGGTAGAAGGGACAATAATTCAAATTCTATAGATTTTACGGGGTGTTGAATTTCATTTTTTTTTTTTTTTTTTTTGTACACCGGAAACGAAGCAAAAGTTTAAGTCACACGACGGTTATTTTTTTATTTTTTTTTTTTTTACTAAAAGTTAATTAAAGCGTTCAGCGTAATGCGTTTTTATGTTTTTTTTTTTTTTTTTGTAGTTAAAATTAACTTTTTGATATATATATATATATACACTAAAAACGCGGTCATTAGTATCCATTACGTGTTCGAAAGTTACAGCAACACGTCAAAAAACCCGTTGAAAAGTGCAACAACGATATTATTTCCGAAACGAATAATCTAAATAATTAACTGTTATTTTGTTTTTTTTTTTTTCGGTTTATGCGTTTGGCTAATAATTAGTAATAGTCAATTTCCTACTTATATACTAAAAAGTTTAAATCGCAGAATGATAAAAACTATTGAAAAATAATATAAATAACAATTATTTTCAATTATGTTATTTTATTAAGACGACGTGATACCGGCCGTATTCACGGGGTTGGGTACAGGCGATTTTGACGTTATTTTCGAGAAGAAAAAAAAAAAAATGCTAATTTATTAACTCGAATTATTAAATTCGCCAATCGAATAAACGTACAAGTGGTGCCGTGTGGTTTTTCACAGGTATTTTTTGTGTAATCGCGATGCAAAATTAAATGTATACATTTCGCACAGGACAGCTTTACAATATTCACAGTGAAATTACCAACGCTTTGAAGAATTGCGTCTGCTTGCGTATATATTATTATTATTATTATTATTATTTTTTTGATAAAATAAATACAATCGAAGTTGTCAGTTTGGAAACACTTTCGGTTATTTTGGTTATTTTATTTTTTTATACTTGTAAAAATTATTTGGCAGAACAATCAAAAAATAATAATAAAAAGGGCACACTACGATACGAATAAAGTAATTCATTATGTACTGTAAAATTTTTAGTGTGTCTGCCATAAATACGGACCGAGTATAGTTGTCTCACGCAAAACCGTTTTAACCAGACGAAATTTTACGATAATTTATACAATGGAGCTTTAATATTTCTTTAAATTTCACACTTTTTATTATTATTTTTTTGGTTTTTTTACGACGATATATGAATTTATGGTTAATTTTTAATGTGACATTTAACAAGATTCCGACCGGAATACGTTTGATCCAGTCATCGGAATAAGGCTGAGCGGGTTTTATTATCAAAATTACAACGATAAAACGGACAATTTGGCCAACGCGCGTTAGAATGTTGAGAAACGATGCGCGTTTTTTTTTATTTTTTTTTTGAAACCACAAAAATCCGGAACTACCGAAGTTCGAGAAATTTAAAACCCGATATTTACTATAAATTGTGGTCTGAATCCAAATTTCGGTTTTTAAAATTGTGATTTTATACACTTTAATTCATTTCTCATAAAACTATTATTTTAGTATCTTGTTGTTAATAGCATTAAACGTGTAAATCATTAAATACGTAATTACAATTCAACAAATATCACGATTAGAAATGTATTTAAAAAAACAAGTGCAATAAAAAAATTTAAAAAAACATACATATTACACTCTAATTTATATTATATATTACTAGCTGACCCGGCAAACGTTGTTTTACACATAAAAATACAAAATTTCGGATTTATAAATCCGGATTTATTAGATTTTCGGATAATCCGGATTTACGTCACATCACTTATTTGGACATTTATTGTACAATTACCTAAAGGCTTTATTTATTTACTTCCGATGTAACGTATTGGTTTTACTATAATTTTTTGTTGTTGTTGTTTTTCTGTCCGTAAACTTTTTTTCAACCATATACTCTGCTCCGACTTTGATGTGTAGCACCTTTTTTGAATGCACTTTACATAAATGGGAATATAACGTGGAAAACACGGGAAAACTGTTTCATAACCCTGTTAAAAATGATCGTAGAGTCCTACAGTGTTGACGGGATTTTCAAAGAACTAATAAACGGGCATTTTATGTTTTTGGAATATCCGTCCGAATAAAAATTCGGGTAAAATTGGTTTGGCCCTACAACTTATCGAAATCCGGATTTATTGGATTTTCGGAATATTCGGATTTTTAGAAATCGCATCACTTGTCGTTACACGGTACATTATTTGTTCGGTCCTAACCTAACAGTATAATGTAGTTTGAAACGGCCCGAGGAAATGACGGTAAAAAGATTCTCTACTAACGGAAACTGGTATAAAAAACAATTGGTATATACAATGCGGTACATGACGGTTATTATAATGCATCCAAAGTGCATCGTCGTGATGACACACTGTGCTGGCACACGCTCTTGTATAGCGAATATTTGCCCGAAAACCGTTTTCGTTATTTTTTTATTATATTTTTTATTTTATTTTTTTTGTTTGCATTTTCGATATTAATTGTTTTCACCGTGGAATACGATATACAAGGCGGGTAAATCTCAATGGAGGTATAACTCCATTCCTGTTTCGTTGTCGGCATAGCAAACAAAAAAAAAAAAAAAAAATAACAAAAAAGAAAAATTGCTTTTGAAACGTAGCCTCACCTACGTAGCTGATAATTGTTTAGCAAATTCGTCGTAAGGAAATTATTAGAGATAATTTTCTTTTTTCAGTTCTCCGTCCATTCGTAATCAATTGTTTGGCTTATATACATATAGGCACGTAATGGCTCTGAGTACTTTTTTTTTTTAATATAAACTTTTACACTGTTGTATAGGTGCTCGTGTCTCACGAATATTTTGGACAATTTTAATTTTTATCGATTTCTCATTTCCTCGGTTACGGACAACATACAGCGTGACACTAGTGAACTGTACGGTTTATGAACTTTCGTGACGTCTGAGTGACAAAAATGTCACTTCACCGTCACATTTTTTGTGTCGTTATATTGCAATATATTATCATCGTTATCGTGTAGTTCGATTAGAACTAAAACTATAAATTTTAACGTCCAATAAAAACATACCGGTCACGATATAATGCTACAAGGATAAAATTATAAATATATATAAAGTAAATAAATAAATGTAAAATAAAAATAAAAATTACAAACAAAATTATGGGGACAGTGTAAAAAGATCAAAAGAGAATAATAAAAAATTCACCTAAGGTTTAATTCGTCAAATGTGACCATGAACTATTTAATACAATAATGTTAAGTTAAAAAGTTTATATTTTTAAACTTTTTGACAACCTTTGATGATATTCTCTTTTACACCGTCCCAATCATTATATGCTTGAGATTTTTGAAAATGCAATCACCGAAGGTGACTGTTTATAATGAACATTTTAAATTTTCAGAGTTTTTTTTTAGATTTTTATTTGATTTTATGTGGATTAAATTTTTTTTGGAATCTTAAAAATGCTCGAAAATTTAACACAAGGACGAATTTGTTTTTTTGTGGCCACATAAAAGTATCGTAAAAATCCGTAGGTACATTTATTATTATTATTTTTTTTTTTTTTTAAGCGTACAAAGTACAAATTTCGACGGAAATCGTAAAAATCACAGCATTTCAAAACACAATTAACTGACCCGGAGTTCAGAGTCGTTTTTCGTTAATGATGATTTATCTATCGTTGCGTACCGTTATCAATAAAAATCTCCCCTATATCCCACCTTCCCGATTTCCCGCCCACAACAGTAGCTAACCCTTGGACAGGTTTTTTTTTCCTTTTTTTTTTTTCTCGAAATTAGTATACTCGCCCGGTGTAAACTATTATACACGCGACGTACAATGGTTTTCATTCGTTATATAAAACGTTTATCTTTAGAGTTATAATTTTTATATAATCGTAACAAACCCATTCCTTGGCGACGTCGCAAAAGCGAATTTCGGTTTTGGATCCACGTGTAAGCACTTAACAGTTTAGTTACTGTTTAAACAGTAACCCGTCCGTACAGATTAGTCATGTACAACGAAATAATATTTTAAAAAAAAAAAATAAATATATATATATATCGTTTTCACTCCGCAGTATTCTGTACGGTATTGTAACAATATAATAACCACGCGACAAATTTTCTTCGCGCAAGTTTATAATACACTCTAAACATTATATAAGAACAACACGCCGATGCATCGCATCGACCATGCTGGTTTTTTTTTTTTTTTTTTTTACAATTATTCAACACGTTTGACCGTCGAAAAGGTCATCATTGTTCGAGTATCCGCACAAAATCGTTACATTGTTATAACCACGCCGAAAATGGATATCCGTTCCGTCAAAATAGCCTTGTTTCCACTCCGGCAGACGATATAATTCTACTTAAAATATCCGCCGTCGAGTTATATAAATAATGCGTTCAAAAACTGCTCGGGATATTGCATAATAATACGACTCGATTCGCGTTGCCTTTTTTATTTATTTTTATTTTTTTTTTTTTATTAAATTCCAGCGTAGCAATGAATCGAATGTAATGGTTTTTACTATGATGTGTGCGTGTGTTTTTTTTTTTTTTTACTCGTTCCCAAACAACTTTTCAATACTGGACATATTTTTCCGAACGCCCATATTAGCGGTGGTTTCTAAATTTATAAAAATAATAATAAACAAACGAAACTCACTGATTATTTATTTTAAATTAAGATTAAAAAAATACATACAATGTAGTTGAATTGAAAAATGAATTAAGATTAAAAAAATAATAATATATATATATATGTAGGTATAATATGATATTTTATGTTTATTTGTTATATAGAATATGAAATAAAAAAAAAATTGATACATACGGAAAAAAACATGTAATTCTATTTAACGAATTTCGCTGTATTACGAATTTTTTTTTTGTTCCCCGTTTTAGCGGTGGTCTCGGCCTTTCCGGTGGCGTGTTTTTACTTGTCGATATATTGGAGAAATAATTTTTTCGGATATTCTCCGTAGTTTCATTAGGTAATTAAATATAACTTTTAGTTTTACTTGGACGTGTTCGTTTTTTCTGGCTCTCCGTTTCGACCACACGGATTTCTCAAAATTTTGTTATTGTTTGTTTCTTGAATTTATTTATTCGAACAAATACACAAAAAAAAATTATAATCAATTTACGGACGAGAAAAATGAATTGCACACACACACACACACACACGTCCAATAACTTAGAAATCGCGAAGCAGCACAATACCAAAACGTACACCGTACGTTAATTGCCAATAACATTACCTTTGCAACTCGCCGCCTATACGACGACCTGGTACAGACCACTGTACTGCGGGAAGTTTATTTATTAATTTTTTTATATGTATATATATATTTTTTTTTACGTTTTTACAGGGTACGAAATGTCCAGAGTGATCTGCCTGAACCGAGACACGGGCGTCGAAGTGGACGCGGATCTGTGCCCGGGCGAGAGGCCGACCGGCAGCGAATTGGCCGCCGCCGAGTGTAACAGCCAACCGTGTCCTCCCAAGTAAGTTCACGTTGTAACGATATTCGTATACACCAATAAGGGTGGCCTTTTTTTTTTTTTTTTAAACAAATGGGAGAATTTTAAAGGTCTACGCTTATCAGAGTGACTTTTTTGTTTTACGGATAACAAACCGTCGGATCGTTTGTATTGTACGCTTTACACAAACTAACGGTCACTGATAAGGAACCGTTATCATACTTTAAAATATTGTTTTTACACGATTGGAATTCTCGATTCTCCTTTAACCGCGAATTCATCACGCCGACATGTTAATGTGATATCAACCGAATGTCCAAAAATATTTGATTCTTCTTCGAACGAGAACAATAAAAAATAATAAGATTTACACCTTGTAAATCGTTGGCACTATCCAAACGTCGCTTCGATCTCAATGCACGTAAATAATTCCTCTAATTATATTCGTTACTATACTATGGTAAACACTACAATGCAGGGCGTGTTTTTTTCATTACTTTTTTTTCACGGTCCAGTGATTAATTACAAGATTTTGAGAACGAAATATATTGGTTTTAGTTTATTTTTTTCATTTATAAATCTAGTTTTTTCAGTCGGTCGGGTATAAAAATTATGTTGTATCGTTTTTGTGATGTTATTTAAAAAATATGTTCAACTTTTTACTCCCTCCCCGCCATCATTTCAAAATCAAAAGTAAATGATATACGAGGTATAAAAGTAGTAGGGGTAACTTTTTTTCGAAAACCGTGTTGAAAACAAAATTGAGAGCGTCGAACGTGAATTGACACCGCCGCTGTCTTTGCTAGCCTCGTTTGTCGTGCGAACTCGACTTTGGTAGGAAAATAAAGACGAACAAGATTATTTGAAATCCTAATGTGCCGATTGTGTACGGTTTAGTTGGAAATATTTCCAACAATTCGAATAAAATCGTTTGGGAAAATGAGAAATTGTCCTATAGAACCGTTCGGTACAACCGCCGTAACGTTTATCCAGACATTAGTAGGAAGTTACGTTTATACGACACGGTCGGGTCCGAGTACGAAACCAAAAACATTTGTAATTTTTTTTTTTTTTTTTTGTACCGTATTGGGCCGTTTGACGACGGGGACGGAGACGTCGATAAATTCCATAACAGGACAGGTGAAATTTACTCGTCGCGATAACAAAAATCACCACGCATCGCATTATTATAATACACGGACGTGTTTAATATAACGGTATAATGCACTACTCCGGTACGCCGTGTATTGTTTAGCGACAGACACGTTTTGTGCATTACAAGACGGGCGATATTATATATTATTATTGCAGCCTACCCGACGCCGGTGCCGGTGCCGGGCAGATTTCCGCGGCGGTTTCCCGGGGGTTTCGGGGTCGAGACATGACGACGGCGAACCGCCGCCGTTAATCTCGGCGGGCGGTTGAAAGATAAAACGGCGACGTGTGCGGGTTTTTTCCCCGGCTCGTTTCACCGGCTTTGCCATCCCGCACGGCCCGGGCACGTCCCGTCACCGGGCCCGACCCGGAATTATTTCCTACGTATTTAACGCACGCCGACGGTAATATTATCATATACATTTTTTGTCCGGAGAGGATGTGCTTTTTAAAAGGGGCGTTAAAAAATCACATTTCCCGCCCACGGCCGTGCTTTCCGGTCGGAAATACAGGGTGCGGCACAGCCGACTGACTGACGAGTTGAAAAGTATCACTATGCTCTTGCACCACCATCACCTCCTCATCCATCTCCCACCTAGCCATCAGATAATTCGGTAGTAATTATTACTTTTTCTGTGATAATCACGAGTTTTCCGTTTACGATTCATTTTGATTTTGATCTGGCCTATAATAGAAATTCACATAGGAAAACGTAAAAACAATATACAGGGTGCGACAGAGACGACCGACGAGTCTAATGAGGTCGTTAGCCTGTGATAAGATAAGAGCAGGCCTTAATAAGTGGCGTATTTTTAATTGTACGGTAATGCCGTTTTTATTCGTAATCGTGGTCTTGGACAGGTGTACGTCGTGGTTTCGTCGTGCGTGCGTATTACGAAAAATAATCGTTCTGCGATCGCTACGCAAAGGACTTCCGGTATACACTTCGGCGTTCCACGTGCTCAATCTGTTCGGTCTGCTGACACTATTAAATTGTGGATACGGCATTTGGAAGAAACTGGGAGTACTCTAATGTGACAGTGCGGTGTGCTGTGTCCCAATTCGGGGTGATCGGCCTCTACTCTTTTGAAGACGAGAACAGGACCGTCAATGTCACGTGCGCCCGTTATGTTGTGGTGTTGGAAACTTATCTGCAGCGTAGGTTAGAGGAAATGGCTGAAGAACACGATTCGGGAGATGTATGGTTTCGGCAAGACAGCTAGAATTTCACTTGTTGTCTTGCGACAAATGTTCCCTGGGTGGTTAGTCTCTCTGAGAGGACACATAGGCTGGTCAGCACGGTTTTTGTAAAATTAATTTGGTTTTTTTAAACCAGATTTAAGCGTGTGTGATTTTTTCCTCTGGGGCTATCTTAAGGATAAGGTTTTCAGACATTGCCCGCATACCATAGAAGAAATTAAACAGAAAATCACCGTGGAAGTCGAGGCCATACCAGTCGAAATGTGCCGAAAATCATATGAGAGCTTCAGAGATCGTCTACAACAGTGTATCAATGATGACGGTCGCCATCTTGGAGATATAATTTTCAAAAAATAATTTTTAAAATTGGGATTGAATACAGATTTAAATTAAAAAAAAACCTTTTCTCTAAGTTTTACCGTTCGTTATTTATAGCCTATCAAATCTCGTCAGTCGGCTCTGCCGCACCCTGTACAACACGTGTTTCGGTATATCATCGATAATTCGGGACACACTTTACAATTCGATTTATTCTTCTTCGGACCCGAACGCATCTCATAATTCAAATTTCGTTTTTCTACATAAGCTCAAATGAATGTATTTATACGAGTACGCATAAAGAACCCGATGGACGTACACGTAATGAAATTAATGTTGTCGACGGCGATAAAATATTATCGTAGTTTATGGTAAATTCAATTTCATTCTTCGACTTTAATCGTATCGTTTATTGTTTATCATCAAAAAAAAACAACCCTCTGCAATAGGAAAACTGTTTTTTTTTTCTTTATCAATTTTAAATCGAGTAAAACGTATTCAGTCAGAATACGGGTCCCGTAAAGTACATGTGTTTGTCGCTCGCCGAAAAAAGAAAAGAAAAAAAATGTGATCGCGTCAATTGAAGCTGGTGAACATTAACATATGTTGCTCGACGTTTTTGTATCGCAACTTCTACGCTTTGGTCTCTACTCAAACAAAATCACCATCTTACTACATTGACACCTTACTCGTCGTGGACGAGACAGAGAAAATGCGCGCATCCTGAGCTGGAAGAATGTCTTATTGGCCTTCTAATAAACCTTTTCTCTAAGTTTTACTGTTCGTTATTTATAGCCCATCGAAACTCGTCGGTCGGCTCTGCCGCACCATGTATATTATGCGCTCGAAATTATCCGGCGGGTTTTTTTTTCGGACGATTCGTATTTCGGATTCCGACATTAATATTATTCGTCGGGTACATTGAAGATATTGTATTGTAATATATATATATATACATACAGCAAAGTTTCCATTTAACGAAATTTTCCGTTTTACGAATTTTTTTTTTTGAGAACCATGACCAAACATTGTTAATCGTGCGTATCACCTCTGTATAACGAATCCGATGTTTAAACATAACGAATACAACCGTTCGATAACAATTCCGTTTTCGTAAACTCTGTCACTGTCCAATATTAAATATTGTTCTGAAATACCTACGATTTTTGTTTTTGTTTTAAATCAAAAGATAACACATTGATAGGCAAGCCGGTTAATTTGACCGCAGTATTTGCGTGCCCCAGTTCCAATACTGACGTAAACGTAAAAACGTACAAAATGCGATGCAATCGCATTGAAGGAGATCGCGCCGAAGAATTCAAAACTAAACTCGCAGAGAAATAAATACTAAACGCCTTTTCTGTGAGAAACGGTTTTACACGACGAGCAAATGTTTCGGATGAAATTTTGTTTAAACTCAACGAAAACGAAACATTTTACGAAAACAGTACAATTTATATAAAAAAAAAATAATAATAATAATAAACAAACGAAATTCACTGATTATTTATTTTTAATTAAGATTAAAAAATACATAAAATGTAATTAAATTGAAAAATGAATAAGGATTAAAAAAATAATAATATATATATATAGGTATAGTATGATATTTTATGTTTATTTGTAGTATAAAATATAGAATATGAAATTAAAAAAAATCGATACATACGGAAAAAAACATGTAATTCTATTTAACGAATTTCTCTGTATTACGAATTTTTTTTGTTCCTATGAGACTTTGTTTTATGGAAGTTTTACTATATACTATATACTATATATATATATATATATATAAATATACAAGGTGCGACAATAAAATTTTTACTACGAGACTTTCTAAATATAACCTAAACTATTAACGTTATCTATAAAACGATTATTGAAATATGATTAGAAAACACTTATCTAAAAGTACTATGAACACTGATGGCATCGATTCATTTTCTTATACGTTAGTAGCCTTGTTATTAGTGCGAGTTCGACTATACTGCCGAAAAATGTTAGATATAAAAATCGAACAACATGTGTTAACATTAAATTTCTTGTTAAATTAAAAAAAACTGCCGCGGAATCGTTTCGTATGTTATGTGAAGTTTATGGTGAAGAATGTTTATCAAGAGCTCGTGTTTTTGAATGGCACAAACGGTTTTGTAGTGGAAGGGAGGACGTCGAAGACGATGATCGTTCTGGACGTCCTACCACGTCTTCAACAAACGAAAACGTTGAAAAAATCGACAAAATTAATTAATCAATATTATTATTAAGAGGTATTAATTAAATTAAGATAACGTGTCAGAAAGAAGCGACCAGATCTATGGAAAAATGGCTGGGTTCTTCACCAAGACAATGCTCCAGCTCACAGTGCATTTTCAATTCAACGTTTTTTAACTGAAAAAAAAATGTCTGTAGTTCAACATCCCCCGTACTCGCCAGACCTTGCTCCTTGTGACTTCTTCTTATTTCTTTTCCCATTTTCAAACAGTTGATGAGGTAAAAATGAAAACGGCAGAACTTCTAAAAGGGCTGAATGAAAGCAATTGGCAACACTGTTTTCAAGAATGGCAGCGACGTATGCAACAGTGTATTGATGCTGAGGGAAGGTACTTTGAAGGTGATAATCATTAAATTATAACATTTTTAAAATAAACAACTTTTATTCAAAAAGTCTCGTTATGTTATTGTCGCACCTTGTATTTGTATGTTTGTATGTCTACTAGCTGTCCCGGACGGCGTTGCCAGTGGTTTATAAACCGCCTCCGTGCCCATCGTCCGACTTTATCGGTCCATCGCGGTTTTTACACTGTTGGATTTTCTTCGGGGCGTTTGACTAAAAAAACGAAAATTAATACGCAAAACGATCTCGTTTATCGTTTGTCACTGTTGCGGCGTTAGGCACCTGCACGATATACGTATATATATACCACCGAAATTTCAAATATCTTGATCCACCGTTGATCTTTGGCGAGCGAGTGAGTGGTATTACGAAGTAATTATTAAATTTAATAAACATTAAAATAACGAAGTAAAATTAAAAAAAAATACCTTAATTTTTTGATGACCAAGCAATAGTTAGGCGATAGTTTCCCTATTAATACGTTATTAATTGTTGATTTGTTTATATTATATATATATATAAAGGGTGTTTACAAAAGGACACGCTTTTTAAAAATGCCAAAATAACAATTTAATTTAATCAAAAAACAAAAAAAATTGACATCATTGGACTCAGGAGAACCTCCGGTTTAGGTATGAAATATTATATCATTCATGTGACCCCTCCCCCCCGGCCTGTTGGCACACTGTCACACGGTTAAGGAAGTTGGCGATTACTGCCCTACAGTTCTCCTTGGTGAGATCCTGGACGACTCTCTGAATTTCTTCCTTCAAATCCGTGATCGTGTGAGGTTTCCTCTCGTACACTTGAGACTTCACAAACCCCCACAAGAACAAGTCGCATGACCTTGCCGGTCAATTTTGATCTCCTCGAAATGAAATCAAACGATTTGGAAACCTTTCATGCAACAATGTTAAGGTCTCTGCAGCACTGTGACATGGGGCTCCATCTTGTTGAAACCATAGCTCGTCGATATCAATTGTATCAAAATGGGGCCACAGAAAGTCAGTAATCATGGTACGATAGCGTTCACCATTAACTGTCACTGCCTGCCCTCTCTCATTTTCGAAAAAAATAAGGGCCAATTACGCCGCCTGACCAAAACCCACACCAGACGGTCACACGCTGTGGATGCATTTCTCTCTCTTGAATTTCGTGAGGATTTTGTGTTCCCCAAATCCGACAGTTTTGTTTGTTTACAATAAATATATATTTACAACCCTTTTCCTATACAAAATATTTGAATTTGCAATAAATAAAAAAAATTGTATTGTCACTTTCGAGATAAAAATTATCCTATATATTATGTTGAACCGAATCGCACACACGAGCATAGTCTTATCAAAATCGATTGTGTAGTTTTAGAGCGCATTACACGCAAAACCCGTTGTACGTTTTATTTTTACATATATATATGCCTTTTTTTTTGTAATTTAAATGTAATTAGTTTCTACATTAATATTATAGTAAAAACGATGTTTAGTGTTTTTTTAATGTACCTTTAATAATGGTCCTCCCTCCAATTTGGACATACCCTTGGGACCCTGGGTCCTGGGCCCCCGTGCCCCCGGCCTAAATACGCCACTGATCACTATATCAAATGCTCAATTATGCCAATAATAACACTTATCGGTTATATTTAATAAACCGTTTTCGGTTATCTTTTTTACCGTTTACCGCGACGGTATCCTGTTAAAGCACCTGTAAAGCTGTTTGGAAAATTGTATCGATAACGCGACGTGTCGAAAATTCTCGAATTTATTATGAGATAGGTCACATGCTGCGCTATGATGGTTTGTTGAAGATGATTATTGAAGGACGTGCGGACGGTAAAATCCGAAAAGCTGAATACCGAGGATAGGAAATATACCGCAGACTCTGGAGTACATTGGAAATGGAAAAATCGAGAACCGCAGAATCCGAGTTATGGCAGAGACCGGCGGCCAACCAATCGGGGAAGATCGAAGACCAAGAAGAAGAGATTTAGTGATGTGTGAAGCCCCGTTCCCGACAGATTTTATTTAAATCTAATATTAAAACACTCAATTTTAAAATTCCTGGCTCTTCCTCTCCTGCCCTTTTGAAAAACGGGAATTTAAATATTGATATGCATATTGTTCGTCACATTTTCGTGGACTCGGAATTTGTTCTTATTATTTATCGAATTCGCGCATGAGCAACACTATCTTTTTTTTTAAATAGCAAGCCTTACTCCCTCCCCCGCGCCCCTTTAACGACCATTTTTTTTTTTTTTTTTTTTTATGAACTTTCGTGGCTTAACCGATTTTTCATGTCCATAACAGCAGTTCGAATTTTTTCGATTTTTTTTTTACATTTCGGCTATTGCAAAACATTATTGGACTAGACTCGTCGTCATGAATTAAAAAAATTGCCGATTAAAAATAAATTGATTAGATTTTTTTTTACTTTTCTTACAAGGTTGTACGCGATGTACATTTTGATGTATTACTTAAACTTTTCCATTTCGATTTCATTAATTATTTAAAACAAAACGTCCGTTTCGTCAAAAAAGTTTTTTAAAAAAAGCAAAATCAAAGTAAAATGTTTAAAAGAACGCAAATCTAAAACTAAAAACAATATTATCACGATGAATAAAAAATGGTATATATATATATATATATATAATATGTTCTTACCATTCACTTTTTATGATGGATAAAGACTGCGCGATGTAAAGGATTTTTAAAGAAATTATTTAATGTAAGAGCACAACGTCGCTCAATTATTTACATGTATTTCGCTCATCTCATTCCAAATAAAAAGTAATTACATTCGCAATCGTTTTGTTTTATTATTATTATTTTTTAATTTTTTTTTTTTTTTTTTACTTCGTTCAATGAAATTATTTTTATTAAACTCGCTCGCGGGTACAAACATTACATTCTAAGTTGTTTTAATAAAAAAAATATTAGTATCTGGTTATTAATATAATATCCGTGTAAACACAAAAAAAAAAAAAAAAAACTAAAAAACATTCTAGTCCGAACATTATTTTATTGTTATAATTAAGTACGATAAAATTCTTAGAACGAGCTAGACTTAATCATAGAATCCGAACGTTGTTTTTTTTTTATTAATATTATCGTTATTTTTATTTTTTATCCGTCTGTAAACAATTTTCGCACCGGTCAACTTCGATGATTTTTGGTAAAAAAAATTTTGAATTTTAATGGTGCTCCAAGGAAGTAATTTTCGGACTTTTCATATAGCTTTCGATTATGTGGGAAAATCGGAACAAAACTAGAATATTTGCGCAATAGCGGTTTCTGTTATTTTTTTTTTTTTTTTATGCAATATTAATTGCTTATGTAATTTATATGTTAACACTTTCTTAACGAGGTACAATTTTCAAAATATTCTGGTGTTTTTTTTTAGTGATTTAAGAGCTATTCGAAATTGTCGAGTTTTTTCTTTTTTGTTTTTGTTTTAAACGAGAAAAATAATTTATTTTTATCGGTGTTTCGAGTCTAAATTTATGATGAAATCCGTTAAAAACAACGAACAATTGGAATTTATATTACAAGTTACGTAAAATGAATAAAATTTTCAATTTCTCTCTATCAAAACATGCTTAGTCGAACTCGCATCAGAATCGATTTTCGTTTTGCGATAATATATCTTTGCGTACAGATATAAAACTAAATTCCTCTATATATCCCTTATTTGTTAACCTCTCACTTACAACAGTGGTCCACCGCGGTTCGAAGTGTGATTAGCTTTTTAAATTTTATTTTAAATATACGGACTTGGTCACACACAAAAAAAAAAAAAAAAAAAAAAAAAAAAAAAATTAAATAAATTAAATAATAACAATAGAATAAATTAATAGAAATAGTCATGACATTCGCTTAGGAATCGCGATTAGGAAGTGCACGTGGTGGTGAGCAGAACGCGGGAGACAGAACACGGGGACATATCTAAGAAAGTCGAGGAATGCGAAACAGAACTCTGGAGCGGATACGATATAATGAAACTCCTATATAAATTGTATTCATTTTGCGATAATAATTGTTGATGGATGTTTTTTTTTAAAAAAAAAAAAGAGCGATATATAATCCCACTAATCGGTGTCGCCGACCTATTGTAATATTTATACTAGTGTTGGAAAAATTCTGGATTTTCCAATGTTCAAGAATCCGAAATTTGTAATCCTAGTGAGAAATACTAGTGATGGAAAAAATCTGGATTTTCCAAAGTTCAAGAATCCGAATTTTCCGATTCTGAAATTTAAAATCCGATATTTACTATAAATCCGGATTGCGATCTGAATCCAAATTTCGGTTTTTAAAATTGTGATTTTATACACATTAATTCATTTCTCATAAAACTATTGTTTTAGTATCTTGTTGTTGATAGAATAAAACGTGAAAATCATAAAAAAAAAAAAAAAAAAAACATACATATTACACTCTAATTTATATAATTTATTACTAGCTGACCCGGCGAACGTCGTTTTACTCATAAAAATACAAAATTTCGGATTTATAAATCCGGATTTATTAGATTTTTGGATAATCCGGATTTATGTCACATCACTAATTTGTACATTTATTTGCAATTATCTTCAGGCTTTATTTATACATTGCGGTGTAATGTTATGGTTTTAAAATTATGTGTAGGTTATTTGTTTTTTTGTTTTTCTGTCCGTAAACAATTTTTCAATCAGACGTACTGCTTCGGTTTTCAAGTGTTTTTGATGCATTTAGGCGGTCATTTTTTCGATTTTCATTGTTGTAATTCTCAATAAAGCGGAAAAAAACTAAGGAAAAATGAAAAAATCGTTTCTTATTAGTTTTATCTCTGTTAAAAACGATCGTAGAGACCTAACATTTTCACCGAATATCAATATTAGACGACTTTTCTAAGGACGGGCGAATTTTCAAAACATTCTGGCTTTTTTTTCAAAAAATGTATAAACAAGCTTTTTAAGTTTTCGAATTTTTATTCGCATAACGTTGGTTTGGCTTTACAGAAATGCACGGAAATTAAACACGAGATTTCATTATAAACCATATTTTACGATGAAAAAGAAAAAAAATCGAGGGTAATGTAATTATTCTTTTTTATACGCGTATTAAGTGTTATGTTCAACAAAAATCGTACATATTACGGAATTTTTCAAAACACGATTAACCGAACATCGCTGAGAATGGTTTTTCGTTGGGAACTATTTATCCGTCACGTGCGGGGGGGATATACACTAAATCGTCTTGTCAACCTTTCACCTGCAACAGTGGCCCGTCAACGGTCCGAAGTGTACGGTTAGTTCTCGGTCTTTCTTCATTTTATTATTTATTTCTTTAATTATTTGTTCTTTACGCGAACGGCCGTTTTCGTTTTGCCGCGGGCCCGCCGATAATGCGACGCGGGCACTACTAAAACATTGAGGTGTTTTTACACGGGGAATCCGTTTACAAACGGCGTACACTACGCGATTTAAATAATAATTGGAGCTGCGCGAGAGTTATCCGGCGGGGAAAGTTTACCGTGTGATTTCCGTTCCCGACGTACGGCACGGGTTTCGCGCGCGTAAAACAATTCCCCGGGCTACGGCGAGGAAAAAGACGTGGCCGCGCGCCCATCTCCCCCCCCCCCCCCGGGTAGGCAAGTAATTAAAACGATAATATTGTAATCGGTTTCGGGATTAAAATTTCGATTTAAAACGCTCGCCGCAGATCGGATCCGCTGCAGTTTTACGCGGACGGCTGTACGGCGGGGCCGTCGATGACGGGACTTTCGAAATATATCGGAATACCGTGCCGTTCGAAAACGGTTATTAAGTTTTTATAAAACATTACACGAAGACGGCTCAGAATTTGATATTTTTTTTCTCTCTCTCTCTCTCTCTCTCTCTCCACTCGAGATACGCTAATGAGCATCTTCTAGATACAAATCTGAACGTTTATGCGCGGAACCGCAAACGTTTTAATTAGGCGTTAAAAATCGGATATGCCGGGCACGCCACTACGGTAAAATGTAAAGGACCGTAAACGTATCCGGAACGCGCGCCGAAAATTAAAAAAAAAAAAAATGATTCTATAGATAACAAACCACGGTGACTCCGAAATAGCTAGAATACGATTTGGGTTGCTCGACTAAAAAACTCAACTCGTAAATATCAAAAGTGTGTGACGCGAGAATGTATTTCGTTTTATATTTGTCCGCGGCTTAACACAAAGGCCACGAATAATCATCTCCGTCGGTTCCCGTCGAATCACTAGAGCCGAAACACCCCGGGTAGCAAATACAAATGATCTACAAAAAAAAAAAATAAAAAAAAAAAATACGCGTTTTTTCGAAAACCGAACAAATTTATTGTCGCTCTGGTAATATCCGTAGTCGTATTTTACTTAACACTTCGTATTCAAATACAGCCAATTCCAAGCCATTTGAATACGTAGGGGGGGAAAAAATGGAAAAACGCGTCAATTTTGCCAGCCCTAATTAAATGAGCAATATAAAAATTACAAACTATTCAAGTCTGTAATAAGTAAAATCATTATTCGCATCAGACATTTCTCTTTTGAAATAATTATAGAATATACAAACAAATTAATGTTCCTCGTATATTTCTATCGAAAGCCAATACACAATTTAAATAATATTTGTATATTTTTAAATACACTTACTTGGACACTAACTCGTTTAACTAAACGTTATTGTAACCGTCGACTGTATATAAAAAGCCACGATAATTTAACCAACTTAAATTGTTTTTTAATATTCAATTTTTGTCCAGTACATAAACGGCAATAATTGAACTTGTATAATTTAATTTGAATTTAAACGTCTTATAATAACATTAAAATTCGTAAGTTGTCACCACGATATTTCATTAAAAAGAAAAACCAAAACCCAACATAATTTCAACTGCATACAAGACATACGCGATATAATATTACGTAAGATGGTATTCGTTACGAATAATATTTGCGAACAAAAAACTGGAAACAATACGGATTAAATAATCGCGTTTAAAAAGCGCAATAATAATACATTTTGTACGAAAATACACGAACAATTTGTTAAAAAACGTTAATTTTTCTTTTTCCGCATAGATAAATATCATTTGTATTAACTAGTGTCAAAGTTGCTATTCAAGTGTAATATTAAATTTAAGTTTATACGCGTAATTCGTTCGTTTAAATGTCTCATATCAAACCGATGAAACGTAAAATTGTCGATGAACGACGGGCTTTTCAAGAAAAACGGGACTATGTATATTTTTTTACTAAATTTTAATTCTCTTCCAATATGTTTGATTCGTAAACAAAGCGTATCCTTGGCATACAAAGATGGTACCAAAGATACCAAATGACGTAAAATACCATTTGAAAAACAAAAAAAAAAAACTACTACTTGTAATACATTTTTTTTTTTTTTTTTGTCGATTAAGCTATTTTAAATAAATTAAAAGATATTTTTATAGCGAATTTTTTGAATTTTTAAGGCATTTTTGTATTTTTTGCGATTTGTTAGAGCATTAAAATGCCCTTGTGATAATATATATATACTGAATCATTAATGGTATTATTATTCGGATTCATTCGACGTCCTATGACCGTCCCGTGTCACGGCTTTGGTCACCGCGGTGCGCATAAAATCCCAACGTCCGAATTATCCGAACGGTCGGACATCCATATCTGGATTTTAATCAAATTCTTATCCGGATTTGCGGATTTGTTTTTTTTTTTTTTTTTTTTTTTTTTTTTTTTTTTTTTTTTTTTTTTTTTTTTTTTTTTTTTTTTTTGCGTCACTAATAATTAATTTATACCGGTAGTCTTAACGCGTCGGGAATCAAAAAAAAAAAAAAACATTTTAAAAGCGTTATCGAATGAAATTATTAGAATAAAAATATGGATCATTGAACAGCATTTGACCACAATTTGTAGTATACCTTCCTAATATTATATTTACATTTTTTTTTTTTTTTTTAATAACTACCTACCCTATACTATTTTATCTTTATAACTGTCTACGTTTTAAAATTTAAAATTTGTAATTTGACGAACGGTTAGTCAATGTAACTTTTACGCAACCCTTTAAATATTGAGCGTGAAAATATTATCTCGGGTCGTTTGAAGATAATATAGTTTAGGTATAAGTATAATAATTAAGTATATAATTTGTTTCTTCTTTAGGTATCGAGTTAAAATTTGTAAATTTTTAAAATCCGCATATACCCTTCCTCTAGTCACGATCAATCCTCCAGCTACCTCTATCCATCGTTCTATAAATCTTCCCGCTCTGTCCACGTCCTAACGATTCCGTGTGATTTTTTTTTACTCTGTCCAGTTAAATGTCTGTAGAGGGTTAAGGGTTCTCCGTGCACGCCCAGCTAATCGCAGTGTTTCTTTTTTCGACGATCTCTAAAATATTCCACTCCCCGAACGTTTGATCCGACGTACTATCAGATTTCCGTCCGTTTCCACTCGCCGGTTATGTTATCACTTACCGGTCCAAAGATAATTCGCCATTTTTTTTTTTATTATTTTACCAGTCACTTGAAAAGTATAGTTCAGAAAATATGTTCTGATAGGTTAGCTTACTGTAATTATTTCGAACGTAACTTTTTTTTCAATTGTTATACATTTAAATAATATTCAAAACGTATATTAATAAAATACAACCACTGTTATTCTGTGTTGTTATATTATACTTATGTTTTTTGCGTACGTTTAAATTATTTCGTTGCGCTTATATTAATTTTTTTTTACGTGACCATTAGTGGTAAATTTTGTTCAATAAATTTTAATCGGCTAATTACCGGCATTACCGACAATTTCTGTCGATTTATCGTCAGCGCCTGGGAATGTGTTTGATGGTATAAAGTATGTGTTTCGTATAAATATTATACAAAATTGCATTATATTATTTATGCAAAAAATGTTTTATTATTTAGTGACAGTTTTATGAATTATGACCAGTAATTCTATTATCCGCGGTTTGTGCAATAAAATGTTGGTTTATCAACCATATCCCGAAGAAAAAAATCTCAAAAAAAAAAAATTAATTGTAACACTATGGCAGTGAACTTTTATTTAAATCCAATCGTTCAATACGTTTTATTTGATGCTCGTTTAAACAACCCGCGTGTAACTTGGACCGCCGTGGATCTGATATCTGAATCTGGACGCTGATCAGGAAGACTAATCGATTTGGTTGGCTACGAGTTTACCCCAAAGAGGAGAGCCCGAGGTTCGTGTATTGGTATTCAGGTATACGAAAATACTGTCGTTTAAAACGTCTCGTAAAATATCGATAAAAATTAATTCTTACGGACAAACGTTTGGCAAATTAATCAAGACGTTTTGTCGGAGGGACTAAATCTAATTTTATGTGGATAAAACGAATAGGAAATAAAAGATATAATATTAGATATATTACTATTAAAAGCCCATAAATGCGAGAAATTAAACGTACGAAATCTGACCCAAAGACGAATATTGCTAAATGCGTTTTGGAGTTTTACTTGACAATGTTTACATTGATATCAAAAGGAATACGGTTGTTTGAAACGATCATTATGCACGCGAATAATAATATTCTGGGTCTGTGCTGTTATTTTTAACCGAGGTACGACAAAAAGAAGCAGTCGTAACTAATAAAACCGACATTGCCGTTAAATTTTCCCCTTTTTTCTACGTTTATTTCACCCCCCCACCCACCACACACACACACACACACATCATTATTAAAATAAACCCAACGAAAATCAAAAAACGACCTCCCCGACTCACCGACTAGGTTCAAAATGTCTTCAGAAATGTTGGTACACTCCGGGAAAACCGGAGCAGGGTGTCCGGTAGAAATCGTTAGTGTGCTATACATTTTTTAATTTTTTTTTTTTTTTTTTTTAGAGTAATAAAATAAAAATAATAACCCCGAGGCCCCGGTAATGGCGATCACCTTATCGTTCCTTTCCGCGCCCGCCAGAAATACGACTTCGGGCCAATTTTAACGTTTCGCCGTCGTGCATAGATATTTTCTCCTTTTTCTTCGATAAGGACAATGCAATTATTATCCGTATCTGCTTATATGTGCATTCCCGATTGCCAGACATCGATAGAATTACAAGCTCGATTCTAATCGACTAAAGCAAATATGAAAATGGTACATAAATTCGGCAGGCCTGGCATTATTTTGGCAGACTATTTAATAAGTAAAGAATAGGATACCGAAAACCCCTGTCTGGTAAGTACTGTTATCACTAATCGCGCGTATCAATCACAATAAAGTGTATCTATATATCAATCGTTAGACATACATAAAGTGATTGGCTGCGCTTTATTGCCTACGCTTTGCTGTATATTTCGAAATATCAACGTGTCCGTAGTGATAGTGATAGACTACACAACTGCCGCCCGGGCGGGGGGGGGGGAGGGAGTTACCCGTCAGTTTCTCCAGAAAGTCTAACGACCGTACACTTACGGTACGTTTACGGTGAATTACGGCTGTGTACGGTATACGATAATACAGTCGAGTCGCGATAACTCGACAACTCGATTTTTTTTTTTTTTAATTCCCCTAGAAGTTGTAATAACACTCAATGTGTTATATAAGTCTTGTTGACTCGAATGTAAAATTGTGATGAATAGCTTAGCCGAAGTATATTTTTATATCTGCTATATCTGGGATATTCTGGGTATTTCGTGATAATTATTATGTTTTATCTACTTCAGTACTGTATAATAAAGATCGCTGATTATTAGCGCACACACAATAATAATAAGTATGGTTGGTTATACGACGACGACGGTGGATATGATTGGCGGATTGTAGCAGATAAACTTAATATCGATCAAGAGATTACATTTCAATCATGTGCTACAATCGATGATACTGTTTGTAGTCAGTGGAATGTTAACTGATAACGAAATCATGGGTATACATATATCAAATTCTAGTGATTCCGATAATAATGGAAACGATGAGCCTGAAACAACTTTAAATATGATTACGGCCAACCAAGCAATGTCATCATTACAAACTGTTAGGCATTTTGTTGAATCTGTCGAAGGCGCGGATACTTCTATTTTCGAATCCATAGGCAAATTAGAAGATTTTGTCGATAAACAGCCAAAAAACCAAAAATTAATAACAAATTATTTTTCTACTGTATCTCATAAATAATAGATATTTAGTTTTTGTATAGCATTTATGTATAAACATAAATGTATTATATTTGTCATAACGTTATTATTGTAAAATTTTAAAATTATATTTCATTACATAGGTAACTCGAAGTATTTATTTTATTTTGATAAATTCGAGTTAGATATCTCGAATAATACATATCTCGAGGTGAATTTTTATCCTCCCTTCAACTTCGAGTTATCACGACTCCACTGTATAATCAATACCATTAAATGGACACTGTAATCGTTTCCATTCAATTCGGTTTGTTTTAACCGTATTTAAAACGAGATTGTTTTTTTTTTTTAATATATATATTTATTGAACTTTTCCAGAAATACATTTTAAAACATAATATAATACGTTTTATTATTACGGGTTTTTTTTTTTTTTTTTTTTTAGGTTATTATTAATAACCTAATAGCACGGACCTGCAATCTATACGAAAACCGTTCTCCTCATAAATATAAATATAATATTTGCTCTCTGGCAAATATTGCTTTGACTTTAGAGTCCCGCGTGTGTGCCGATACGATATTAATCGTTGTATGTACAGTTTTGCGGTTGTGTATACAAATGTACAAATTGTATACGAGAAAAATATAATAATAATAATAATATCTTCGCGACAATCGCACGCCGGATTGAAAATTTAATAACAGTTACCTTATTATAGTATAATATAATATTATATAAATTTTATTTTTATTTTTATTTTTTTTTTTCCTCCGAGTTAAAAACTTGTTTTTCATCCGATAAAAACTTTTCTCGCTAACTTTTACTTTTGTTACTTTTCCATTTCTTATATATAAGTAATATTATATTCAGCCGTATCTTTCATCTCTCCGACGTTACATACGTCATTACGGTCGTTACGACGTCGATAAATTATTACTTTTATATATATATATATATATATATATTACGTATATATGTATCCTAATATTGTAGCCGTTATTTTTATTATTGTTATACTTTTATAAGCTTCCTTTTTTTTTTTTTTTTTTTTTTTTACTAAGACGTTATTTAAGTAGTTGTATATATGGCGTATAATACATAAAGACTATTGTCGTACGATGGAATCTAAATGGTTTTCAAACGAGGAGCGAACATACACTGCAGTCTACTCATTAATGTCTCGGCTATTGAGCCGGGAAACTCCTGCAATATGGGATTCGATCGGAACTAATCGCGAATTATTGGCAAATTGTATTATGTCCGAATCGAAACGCAAACATTACTATATTATTTTGCAGACGTTTAACGTTTTGCTACCGACAATTGAATAACATGAATTAGAACGATTTGAAACGAGTCTTTCGCCCCCCCCCCTAGACAACCAAATTAAAACAGGGCAACACCGACTGTTGTTTCTTCGCCAAAGGACACCGATAAACCGACCAAACAAAATTCAATTTTCGATATATATTTTTTTAGACCGAAAAATCCATTATGTTATCTACTGTTTAGGTGTTGAAATCCGGTGAAAAAGTAGCCTTGAGTAGCCCGAGAGAATAATCTAACACTGACAATACTAACTAACAATAAAGTTCGGTTTAGGCATTTTGAAGATTAGCCCGGACAACAGACACTTCGTTAATTTTATGATTAAGCCGAATCCTTTCAGAAAAAGTGCTACACTTGAAAATCGGAGCAAAATTTCTGGTAGAAAAGTTGTTCGCGGACGGAAACAAAATAAATTTAAAACACACATTATAAGTTTTTCGCGTCACTCAGAATCCAAAACCTATACTATCTGTATATTTTTCGAGTATAATACTATTGTTTTAATATAAAATTGTTTTAAATGTCGAGTAGAACAATAATACTTATCGGTATTGTTAAGTATTCCTTTACAAATTTTCCAAACTCATTTGCATTCGTATATTACTGAAATATATTACTTTTCGATATTCGACGGCATAGCGCACAAATGTTGGCAAAATAATAGTGTTAGTATTGTGTGCTATAAGTACGGGTGATCTAAGTTAAAAAATTAACAATTGGTGCGAGTCATTTTGCCACATATTCAATTGTGATTATACATTTTATGTAGAAACGTCGTAAATAATGCCTATACTGTTTTTAATCTCATTTAATAGAGTTTTATTATCGATTAAAAGTTATTGTCATTTATCAATCGATATCGATACTTTACACTGATTTACACTGTCAAATAACATTTCGTAATATTCTAAATATTGCGAGCAAAATTCGATACGTGTTTTAACATAATTTTCTCTGAATACGAATGTGTTGAGTTTTTTTTTTTTTTTTTTTGTGATATTATGTCCAGAGGAGAACAGTAATTTTCAATGCTAATTACTCATTATTTGTTTAGCGAAATATAACACAACGTTTATGTGTTAATCAGTTACGTTTTCGATTTGTTAAAGCAGTAAATACATTAAAATCGTTCTGCTGTAAACGCACAAAAACATCACTCGCAACACGCGTGTGCCATCGACATATATAGTTTAGCAGACATTACCCGGGCTCGAGTTCGGCTATCCAGAACCGTAGCTCGACAGTATTAAATTACATTTTTATGTAATTATTTGTTTTTACACGAGCCACTATTGTAGTAACAC
The DNA here is from genome assembly GCA_956483605.1 of Tuberolachnus salignus. Lineage (NCBI taxonomy): Eukaryota > Metazoa > Arthropoda > Insecta > Hemiptera > Aphididae > Tuberolachnus > Tuberolachnus salignus. The sequence continues at coordinate 32,845,093 of OY101429.1, forward strand.
TTTGAGCAAGCAAGGTCGACCCGGATTTTCGGGGCTCGTTTACTGTTTTTATTTTTCGTAACGTTATCGACTCCGTAGTGACAAAATATACGCCACGAGATAGTCTATCGCGAAAATCTTGGACTTTTACGATTAGATCGTGAAATATTAGACGGAGAAATAGCGGTCGCGCAAATGTACACTATTCGTGGTATCCAGCGAATAAAATTGTTCAGTATAATAGGTGTAGGTACTTTTTTTAAGTGAATGCCATGCGGATATAAATGTGCGCTGTATTGTTGTTGAATTCACTTTGCCCGCTTGAATCCTGGCCGGGTACACATTGTCCGGGTAAATAAAGCGAATGCTGGCGCATTAAAATGTTCGTTTTTTTTTTTTTATGTTGGTCAAAATATTCGGGAATTCTATACCCTGCCCGTAACATATTTAAGTACACGCCTGAAAACCTAGGCGAATTTACGGGGAGGTAACGTAACGATCCCTACGTCCGTGAACTGTTTTTTTTTTTTTTTTTTTTTGTTATACGTTAGAAATATATTTATTTAATATTTTTTTAAAATCGGTTAATGACGTCCGTTCGAGTGGACAAGTGTTTATAGCGTATACTTCATCCGGTATTAATCTGACCGAACCTAACCATTCGTTTTATCTGGTGCTCGTACGCTTGTAATTTTTCGTTTTTCGTATGCGCCCCGACCCGCCATTGCCGAGTCTGTTTTTATTTAATTTTTTTTTTTTTTACCAAAATTGATTAATAATATGAGTATTGACCGTATAACAGTAAATCGGTTTAATAATGTAATTTCGTTAAAGTAAGTATTATCGTATAGTTGTGCGCGTACAGTGTAAGCAAAGTTTGTCTGGATAATGTAATACGATGATTAAATAGAATGAAATAAGTATTTGTTTAATGGGTTTTTTTTTTTTTTACATTCATATTATAATACAAATAGAATATTAATATTATATACGAGTAGGTACACGTTCGATTCCCCTCCCGTAGACATTATATTTACATTCGTGAGCCTTGTTAGTGTATTAGTAACTTATTTTTATTCGATAAACTATAGAGTATAGTACTGAGCATTTACTTCTCCGTAGAATATTATTTTTTTTTTTCCGTCGATAAAACTTCACATTGTACTTCGTGTAGTTTTTTTTTTTTTTTTTTTATCATAATGCCGCTCCGCAGCAGTAATATATTAACGAATATAATAATGATTATTATATTTACTTAAAATAATGCGATATACATTTATATAATGTAACGGCGGGCAATGTTAAACATTAAAAAAAAAAAAAAAAAAGTTCGAGTATAAATATCCCGCAGGCAATAAAACAGCAATAAAAAATTAAAAACAATTAATTAAATATATCGTATAGAAATCGTTTCGACTGATTATAATTGTTTTTCTATATCATACTAATAAAATAATCGTTTTATTTTGTATTTTTACCGAATGCAGTAAAAAAAAAACAAATATCTGTGCGGTCTGCAAAGACTGCCTGTTTTTTTATGTGTTAAAACATAAAAATATTCGATGCGTAAGGTCAATTCAAATTTTAAATCAAGCAAAATTTTAAAAACAATAATGAAATTTAATGGAATTCGGAAACAAAATTTAATTCGATTCGGACAGAAAGAAAATGGTTTTTTTTTTTTTTTTTTTTTTTTTAAAGCACACGTCATAATAAAACCAATATATTTCAAGCATATCGCTCTAAATTTTAAAATAATTTTCAATCAATATTTTGCACAGGCAAAGCCGTGCAGCACAGCTAGACGATTCTGGACGACCGACAAACACGACCCGAGCAAGGCCGAGTGATGGCGTTTAGTTAGTAAAATAATAAAATAAAAATATATTACGTTAAATGTAATAAAAAGTCAATAAATCGTAGTAATTAAATAATATGCGCTGAATCGACCGAAAACCGATATAGTCAATAATATTGGAAAACGAATAAATAATACAAATATAATCTCGTAAACCGATACAAAATGTCAGTCAAATCAGTCTAGATTTATATTATTTTTCTTTTCTTTATGAAGATTTTTTTTAAAAATTCTAATCTTGTCGTTTTATTTTCGTTAATTTCGATCCGGAACAGTTATCCGATTATTGCACATCTACCGGGAACCGAGAACAAAAAAATCAATCCATGTTTATCGAAATTTAAAACCAAAACACAAAGATCGCCCTGGCTGACCAATAGACCCGACGATTTTTTACTACAGATATATTATTACTCAATATCAAGTGGGTAATCGTCGTTGTAATCCGCTGTGAGAGATGAGAACCGGTTGTAGCTTTAAACTACAATTATTTATTATATGAGTTTTATCGATAAACATGGCCAAAGGGGAAATACGAGAAGAAAAAAAAAAACACGATGTTTACGGTTCCTGCGACATCTGTTTAACAGTATTGATGATTGCCGGGTCGGTTATTATATTTCGAAAAACGTACGCTAACCCGAACGAATTTGAAAAGAACGGACCCTTTGTTGAGTTATATAATGTGTTTTACGATGTCCGGAAGAATACAAGGACCCGAAGCCAAAATAATAAAAAAAAAAAAAACGAAACACGTCGGTCCGGTCCTGCGTAAAAATTGATTTTTTTTTTTTTTTTTTTTTATCATGATCGGTGCAGTGCATGTGACCGGGGAGCACGGGAGCCGTCTATTTTACTATTTGATCTGATGGCGAAAATGAAAATTTCGTTGACCCGTACGAGGCCTGGTCAAAAAGCTCTCGAATTTTTCAATTTTTTATTTATAGTGCTTACCTACACAAACTATTGATAAACTTATCACACTCGAAGTATTCTCCCTCTTGGTTTACACACTGTTGCCAACGACGTTTCCATTGTTGAAAGCAATCCTGGCAAGCAGTTTCTGGAATCGCTCCTAGCTCCGTCAGCGGATTTTATTTTATTTCGTCTATCGTAGAAAATCTTTGTCCTTTTAACGGAGATTTTAGTTTTGGAAATAAAGTCTGCTTGTGCCGCCAAATCGGGAGAATACGGTGGATGAGGAAGCACGGTCGTGCAAAAATTTTTCACGCAAAAATCTCGAATTAACAGGGAAGTTTGTGCCGGAGCATTGTCGCGATGGAGAGAAACCACGAGTCTTGCGACATCAACCTAGGGAAAAATTTTGCTGCAACGCGGTGCGTTCCAAGTTTTTCTACCAGGATTTCATGACACGAACCAAACGATATGTGACAATCTTCCGCAATTACTCGAACAGTTAAACGTCATTTAGACCGCACAATTTCATTGACTTTTCTCACATGAGCATCGTCTGTCGATGTCGACGGACGTCCCGAACTTGGGCCGTCATCAAACGATTCCCCCGGCCGTCTTTAAAACGTTTAAACCAGTCGTAAACACCGAGTACGTCCTAAACACTGATCACCGTAAGCGTTTCGCAACATTTTATGTGTCTCGGTAAAAGGTTTACAAAGTTTAACACAAAATGTAATATTAATACGTTGTCCGTGAATGTTGTTCATCTTAAAAATCGCACAATACACACGACTCGTCTACTTTGAACGCGCCCAGTTAGCGTTTAGATAGCATTAAACATTCGAGATTTAATTGAAAAGACAGCTGCTCGTCTCTATTTTATTTTAATCTAATAACATTTACGATACTATAAATTTTCTATTTTTAGGAATTATAGTTCGGGAACTTTTCGAACAGACGTCGTATATAAAAAGTCGATTTCGAGACCGATTGGTCGGAAACGCGTTACGTTTAATCATTCAAATTGTAATTATTAAGAGTAATTCGACTGTAAAAAATGGATTTGCGCGGGCACAACTCACTAGAGCTACGGGCCAGTGGTGTCCAAACCTCAGGCGATACGCGCCCCCCCCCCCCCCCGATAGATTTTGATGCGGGCCCTATGGCAATTATCAAAACCATCGATTACTTACCCGTACTCGTATTGTAAGAAAAAACAATGATTAAAAATTATTGTTTATATCGATTAAACACTATATGAATGTCATTGTCGTTATCACAACGAGATTGCGATAGCTCAGACGATCGGACAATTGAACTGTGACCGATTACGAGAGAATATCATAGATTATTGGATTAACGAACCCATTATAGCGTAGCTACGATTTCAGATAAATATTGAAAACCAAGTATTGCCCGACGTTTTGTTTTGGCGGTGTTGGCGCTCAGTATTACTATTTATTTTTTTCGAATTGGCATTTTTAATAAGCAAATAGCGTCGTCGCGATATAAGAATAGAAATGTCACACAACGAAGGAAGAGTGTTCAACGGAAAGTCGACCGATGGATACACCTTTAAATACAAATTAAAAATCGACGGATTTATCCCGGATTTGTTGGGAAACGGAACATTTTAGAATTGAAATAATGTCTTTGATCTCGACAACTCAATATTAATAAACCTACTCCTGAGTCCAATCCCGTTAAAAAACCTAGTAATGTTGTGTCGTTGTACGGTCATACATCGAATGTATTATTATAAAAATGTATGCGGCCCACGACAACTTTTACACGCTTAATGTGGCCCGGTCTTCCCGAAAAGTTGGACACCCCTGCTATAGATCTAATTGAGAAAACGAATTTTAATTTTCTTCACCAATGTCGAGAAAACTCTCTATACACGTAAACTCTTAAATACGGGCGGTGGCATGCCACCACGATTAGGGTTAAAAAAAATAATGAAAATAATTTCAATACAAAGATTACACAATATTATTTTACTGCTATACTTGAAAACGCTCCGAGAAATCGTTGGATTACGACGAATAATATCGGTATACCTGTGCAAATATCATAATAAAACTTGTATTTAAAAAGTAGTGTTGTACATTTTTAAAAATAAAAAACACGGGAATTAATAATAATAATAAAAAAAAATACAACGTAGAATTGCACTATCGGTATATAATTATACCGGAGAAAATAGTTTTTATAATTGATAAAGTTTTCCGGTGAAACTTATAAATATACTGTTTTATTATTTTAGATTTGTCTAACTTTTAATGAGATATTTTCTTTTATCGAATCAAAATAATGAAAACGTACAAAGTCGAGTTCGCAATACCATCGGCTAAACATTTCCTGTTATATTTACTTTAATAAAAGCTTAAAATTTTCTCATAAAAAAAAAAAAAAAATAAAAATAAAAAACGTATTCGAGTGTATTAGCATTATATATCAACTGTATTTTTTTTTTTTTTAACCATAATACTATTTCCGAACTGCGTGAAATGACTTTTACACGTTGGACTTTTCGGGACTGTTTTACAGAAGCGAAATTGGTTTCCAATTTGTTTCAAAAGTAAATACAAATTGAATAATATTCGTACAAACAATGTGACGTACGTTACTCAAAATATTTGTTAAATAAATTATGGTTTTGTTCTATATACCCGTAATACATTTTTTCACCGTTTCAAATATAACATCGTGAAATGAAAAAATATTCTTTATTAAATATCTAAGAGCAAGAAACCGCGACTTCAGTAATAATATTCTTCTATAACCGGCTTACATTTTGATAATGTATTTCGTACATTAAATTGATGATATTGACACTGTATAGTAAAAAAAAAAATAACAAAAAAGCCATAAATATTATTTAGAATGATAACGTTAGAAAATAATAATGTTTTCCGACAAAACCATTGTGAGATGATTGCTTTTTATCATGATCCATTTTCTCGGAGGATTTTTATAAAAATTTGATATCTGTTTTTTTTTTTTTTTTTTTCATTCATAATAGATTAATTTGAGTTTTATTTAAACACCGTTTCCTTATTTTTACTTTGATCCCGAGTACTTTAAATGAGTATGAACACTTTTTTCGGTCTCCGGCCCTATTCTACTCGGATTCGAAAAAATAATATTTTTCTAAACGTCTCGGTAGCCATAACCCGGGTTGGGATTTTTTAGCATTTGCATATTATTTATAGAAATCTTAAGAAATAGCAGAGTAAGCTTAAAATTTGTTTTATGACTCAGAGAACTAAAATTTAAAATTTAATCTTGATTATTTCATATTTTGAGAATTTTTTAGATTTTGCAGTACTTTTCGAGATATTTTCGCATTCTTACCGGCTTTTAATCAAAATTGGTCATGTTTTGTCTAATATAATAAAAATAATCAATAATAATTAATAATACTTATTATTAGTTAAAATTTATAATAAATTAATATTAAAATCAAAATCCATATATATTTTTATTAATAAAATAATTTAATTTTAATAGACGGGTTTTTTTTTATTACTGTCAATCGAGAATTTATTAATTAATAAATAATAATTTTCTGTTTTTCGTTTTTTGCATAATTTATTTTTTGTATTGCATATATTTAGTGCATATTTACCCATATTCAAGGTAATATTGTAGCGCATATTTATGCAATTTTAAATGCTCTAAAATCCTAACTCTGGTATTATCGGATTACTCATATAGTTTACGTGTTATACCATTTTAGAATTTAGACCAGAGGATTATAGGGAAATGTAGTAAATTTCATAGCCATTTTTAAATGATAACCGTTGATAACCGTACCCTGCCAACATTTTTTTGAGAAAATCATCCACCCGTGAATTTCAAAAATTATTAGAAACATAAAAATTTGTTTTATTTAATTTTTTATTGAATCTCTATAAGACAATACAAATAGGTGTTTACTTGTAAGATAATTTGTTGCTGATCGTTGTGTTTGACAAATTGTTCAGTGTAGTCCTCTATCAACTTAACCCTTCTCTCTGCTGGGTCGTTAACATTTTTTAACGACCAACAAATATCTTTAGCGTGTTTATAGTCGTCTAAATCTTGCAATGTATTCGGGTCAGCTAGTAAAAAATGATCAGAAATTTTAGAAATACTTTCCACGATATTATTGGTTAATAATTCAAATGGAAGATCTTTATTTAAAAAATTAGTTACGTTATCCAAATTCAATTTTTTTCGTTTCGTTCCTTCATATTCTTCTCCGTCGTTAATATTTTAATCAATTCTCTTCTAAAAATTTGTTTACCATAGGTCGTTTTGTTTTATAATCAATACGATCGTCAAATAAACGGAATATTACACATTCCAAATTAAAATACCATAAACGGCCAATAAATTTGCCTATGGAAACCTCTTTTAATTTGTAGTTCTTAAGTTTTTTTTTTTTTATTGGAAAAAACAATGAATATTTACAATCTGTAGCATTTGTACAATAAGCAAATAGGATAATTACAGAATATTTACATAACATAAATAATTTTGAGGAGGGAGAGCTGTCCAGTGACAGAATCCTCAGGAAAGTTTTTTTTTTTAAAAAAAATATATCGTTCAATAGGTACGGTAGCTGGATTCGCAGCTGTGATCCACGATTGAATATAAAATTTAACTATGGAGCAACATACTTAATCGAGTGAATTTTGATATTTTATAGTAATTTTAAATTGATCACTAAATAATAAAATGTTAAAGCAATAAACACCATTCGCTATAAGAGCGTGCCAAACGATAAGCACCCGGCGAATGAAATGTAATCCCACGTGTGGGAGTAGTTGAGACTAATTCAAGAAATTTTCTGTAGTCGTCTCGGGAAATTGTCTTTCGACCTTTGTATACAGAATAAAGAAATATCATTTTCAATGTCTTTTAAATTCTTATGCGAGTTATAAAAAGTTGAATATATTCTAAAATGTTTGGAATCGCTATTTTTCCAGTAATTTTGAAACCGTCTAAAATAACGGTACGCCAGGACCATTCATAACACTATCCTCCATATTAACAAAAACAGCTTGCAAAACTAATTCATATATATATATATATATATATGATGACGGCACGCGAAGAACAAAAGATCACGGTTTAATAGTTGTTCTAAAAGGACACGTGTCCCATTAAGGCGACCACTGTTTGACGATGTGGTACCGAACACAAATGCCTGAATTTTATCCACTAAGTCCCAGTCTTGTAATAAATTGTATACCGCCTCTGATATTTCTTTTCCAGTACCTGGAGACGGACAATGAACGCCTAATAGCTTTTCTAAATTTAAACTCGGAGCAATTGCACGGGATCTATCAAATTTTCCTTTGTTTATTATATCGGGCAATAGTTTAGAATCCCAATGGACTAGATAACGAATAAACTGTATAATTTAAATCGAGATTTAATAATATAAATTGAATAGCTTCAGTTGACTGTTTATGAAAATGTTCACGGGCTCGTTTAATATAGTTCACTTATTTATCGTAAAATCCAAAGAACTCACCTGAAAACTTTCTGAAGCAGCAGTTAATAAATGTATAGCGTCCGGGTCACTAACCTTGTATTTATCTAGAGTTGCTGACAAACGAGATATCGTAATATCTTCTACTTCTTTTTTTTTTTTTTTTTTCCGTGGGTGAGTAATTTTCATTAAATTTAACCTAAATTACTTTTTTATAGGATCGAACAAAATGAGAGGTACCTGACTAATGAAAAAAAATTAAAAATGTCTTTTCATTCGAGTAAGGGTCACTCTAATGTACACCCGAAACACCGTTTACTTGTTGTATTTGTGTAAATATTTCAGAGATTTTCAAAATTGAAAAAATCTATATTTTAAAATTACATTAAAAATGTGCAACTATGACATTTTTTTATTTTTTTTTACAGAAATTTCAAAAATGTAAATTCCACGCGTGCATTACTCGGGAGGGAGCGGTTCTTGATAAGCCCTAAGAGAAATACGAACGTTTATATTTACACATTGTACACGCGATTCGCGTTTTAGTTCTTACGGTACTAAAATGCACAAAAAACACAGGCGAAGGGCGGGGGGAGAACCCATAAATCGCCCACCTAGCCTAACTTATATGTATTTTTGCATAAAAAAAAAAAAATGTAAAAACATTTAAGGGTGCTAAACTACTCGCCGGACCAACCTACGGAATATTGTATTTACGATACGCTTAATTTGTTTCAGATGGGTAGCCGACGACAACTGGAGTCCGTGTAGCAAGACGTGTAGCGGCGGAATTAGAGTACGCCACGTTTATTGCGTGGAAGAGACAAACGGCACTAGGACAAAGGTAAGCGATATAAATAAAATGAAAAATCAAATCAAATTAATTCTGTAAAAAAAATCTAATATAAATAATTACAGAGGATTTTTTTTTCGCTTTTATATCACCGCGAACGCGAAACAAGCGACGAAGTTTTCGTTTTGTAATTAAAACACTACCCGTTTACAGATGCGCAGGTCTGCGCGGTTAGACTTCCAGTTCGGCTAATTTTCGTCGCGAGGAAATAATTTGAATATTAAAACGATTGTATAGGTCAGTGGTTCTCAACCGGGGTGACATGTCACCCTTGGGTGACATGGATCCAATGTAGGGGTGACAAGAAAATCTTGGAAAAAGTTTAAAAATATAGACATTTTTTTGAAAAAAATCGTATTATTGAATTCCACAACTATGTAAAAATCATCAGAGTCAAACTTCTCATTAATTTTTAAATTTCATAGTTTATTCAATTATTATATATTATCAATAATCTTAATTATTTTTTTTCCAATTTAAAATATCAATGTTTATTTAACAGTAAAGCAAAAACAAAATGTGTAGTTATTATTTTTCTGCGTACTGTATAGGGCTTGTATTTTATATTATTATTATTTTGATGTTAGGGAGACGTAGTGTTGGGTTATCGTAGATGAGGGTGACATGAATCCAAAAAGGTTGAGAACCACTGGTATAGGTGGTAGGTACGCATAAGTAGTATTGTAGTTGTGAGTTGTGTTACTATCGTGTAACGGCCGGTTTTTTATCGGGTGCGCGGCACTTATTGAACGTTGAACAATAGCATAAGGTTGCGCGTAAATATACAAACTCTGACATAATCTAAAACGTAAAATTAATTACACGAAAACTCGCGAAAACGCGCCGGCGTTTTTACAGTTGGTTGGCTTTTATTTTTTATTATTTTTTTTTTTTTTTTATCATTATCTGCCGAGTTAATGAATGTCTGGTCGGAAGTTATTGAGATATTAAAAAAAATGCGCCAACTCCGAATACCGAATTTCTCGACTCCGAACAAATGTCTTAACCCAGGGGTCGGGCAATTGGTTTCTACGGATTGGGTCCGGATGATATGCAAAACAATTTTCCGTGGTCCACAGAAGTAAAATAAAAAAAACAACTAAACATTAATTAATAGATTTATTTATTTTTGTATTAAAAACACAGGCTAAGGTAAATAATTTAATAAATAGAATAGAATAGAAAAGTATATGGTGAGCTTAACGAGAGAAATTCCTATCGTTTGTCCCGAGCCAATTTTTTTTTTTTTTAAATTTAGTACTCTCGGCAAACAACTGATGTGCAGATTGTTTTCAAGTCGGGTGGGGTGGAGATCGGTTGATGTTGAACGATATTTTTACTTAAAACCGGTCATTTTGGAAAACGGAGTTTCGCATTTTATGTATGCGGAGACAATCATAGTATAGCTAATATTTATTGACAGTTTTTTACATTTCGCATGCTCATCCGAAACATGTTCAATCCAAAAATTCAATTTTGTATATCTCCAACGAAATATCTATATAGAAAATAATTTAAGTCATGTATTTTTCCTAATCAAAGTCTTGCGTCGGCAAACATACCCGACAATCCTAGGAAAAGACTAAAAAGGCGGTGGTGTCGGGACCCATTAATTGAGTTATTTGCCTAATTGTATTTGTAATTTTATTGTAAACTCATAAAAATGTATATAAATAGCTGACAAAGTGTCTTCACTGGAAGGCTTCTTAAATCGGTCCATTCTCCAAGCCACTTCTTATTCACTTATCTATTTTACTTATTGTTCAATTTTATGTAACAGATTGTAAATAAAAAAAAAAAAAAAAAGTCATACATTTTTAGCGGTCAGGTTAGGCTATTGCCGACCTCTGTTTTAACCAATCATATTTGATAATTTGATATGAATCGTAATATATTATATATTTTACGATAAAAACATAACTGTAATCGCGTATTAAAATACCAAAAAAAAAAAAAAATTATTAATTTACCGACTTAAAAATTAAATTAACGTCGAATCGCATAGTCAATGGTCTAAATTTCAATGTTTCGGGTGTATCACAAATCCTACCACGAGCGTTAGCATCGCCGTATGCTGATTGAAATAAATAAATATTTACACATTTTCCATTACTAAACATTTTTTATTCATACGATGAATTAGGTTCAATGTGGAAATTAATGAGTTGACAATATAAAGGGGGGTGCGTATAGCAGCGGTGAAAGGTCAACGGGTACGTGTAAGACAAAACGTTGAGGGGACACTGGGCTAGACGAAACGAAAGATACGACGGGCGAGAATTACAACAAACCGATAAACCGATCAATCATCGAAGACTTTAAAAATTAAAACTACCCAATAGATCCGTACAGGACGGCGGCACAAACTAAAGGTTTTTTCTTATTCATCTTGTTATTCAGACAAACTGTTAGAAATCGTATTTTACGGGCGTACATGTGTAGTAAATATGGTAGTCTTTATGTTCTAATGGATCCTTTTTCACCGGCGTCTACAACTCTCTTAGAATTTTCTCTGCCATATTGTATATACGAGTGTACTAGCAGCCATTCCTCGGATCAAGTTAGATAGATATCCAGAATCGTCTAGCTGTCCCGCGCATAATCTTTTTTAAAATTCAGAGCGAAGTGTGAAATGTTTTGGTTTTATTACGATGTGTGCTTTTTTTAAATACATTTTTGTCTAAATCGAATTAAATGTTTTTTTTTTATTTTGTTTTTAATACGTTTTCCATATTATTTTTAAATGTTTCAATTAGTCTTACGCATTAAATATTTCTGGAACCAGTATGAATCGATTTTGCTTGCACGAGACACGCGTAACAGAGCCACGTGCAATTGAATATGGGAAAAACATTGGACGGTTTAGTCTAAACCCCTACAACGTTTAATACAAGGCCCTGTGCCTTATCCGTGGTCATTGAATTGCGTAATTCTACGGTAACTCGGAGCCGTCAAAACTAAAATGTTAGATTTGTTGGTATTATTGGTATCCTAGGGATCAAGACCCAAGTTGGGTAAAGACCCAACTCCACAGTCATTAAAGATCGTACACTCAAGCAGGCAGTTTTTTTAAAGATTTTATTCCTCGAATCCTTGTAAAGGAATTCGGACCTTTGATCACGTTCAGCAACCATTCTTAAGTAAAAACATTCACTGTTATTCGGTTGAACTACATGTATCCTGTCGTCAAGTGCAACCATTTTTTTTTTTACTCCGGGATAACCTTCGACGGTGGTTCCTCGATTTCTTCGTTGGTATGTTTTGGTAGATTGTCCGGTCTACATATGTATCGACCGGACTGAAATTGCTTCACTTAAATTTCGAGAGTGTAAACTACTAAATGTAGCTTGCACACGATTTTTGTTTGTATATTTTGTGTAGGAGGATTACTGTTTTAACGTAATCAAACGCGCCATTTTATTCTATACAGGTTTTTATACTATTCGGTTTCCATGGTAATCAACAAACTGTAATTGTTCTTTAGTTTCATCAAAAACAATTTGATCGCTGTACTAAAAATACCAATAACCCTGTGTCAGCCACCCTCGCAACGCTACCTATCCAATTGTGAATCTGAACCATCCAGGGACCCTTTCAAACGCACACAAAAAATGTCCTTAAAAGTCAATCAAGCCGTTTAGGAGGAGTTCAGTAACATGCACACGGACAAAAGAAATATATATATAAAGAAGATAAAAACAATACGTATATCCTTCCGTATCATCTCTCGATCTGGAACTATTGTCTTCCGTCCGTGCGTCCCTCGGATTTCGAGTTCTTCTTCCACCGCGTCTCGCCGGCTCTTCGGTGGTCTGCACACGGGGCCTCTGCCCTTCCGGTTTCCACTCCAGAACCGCCCGGCTCACGGTGTCGTATAACGGCGGCGATTGTTTCGCCGCGGGTATTTCGTACAGACGCAATTGTGACTATTATAACGAAAGAAAAACGGACCGAGTTTCAGCAGACTCTACGTACCGTTGTTGTTACAGATGCGGTTCGATTAGCTAAACTGGCGGTCCGATCCTAAACCGAAATTTCCCGCGGTATTAGACCCTCCCTTTCCCCCCCCCCGGATGTAAAATAATATAAAACGAAATCAATAAACTGTAAAACTATTATCGCGAAAATTTAAAAGAGGTATATTACTCGTATTAAGCCGCGGATTAACCATCGGTTTCGAATATACGTAGGTATTTTACCAAAGATTTTACTGATATCGACGCCCACCTGTAATTCCTGTACCGTAATAAGAATAGTATATTATTATTTACAAAAAAAAAAAAAAAGACGATAAGTCGTAGAAACGAAATCGAAAAAAAAGTCACTTGCTCGTTGAAAAACGCCTTGTAAAAATTACCAAGAGCAATTGAGCTATTTTATTATTGCCCGATAGATGGGAAGTTATGGACTGGACAATTTATTACGTACGGTGCGCTCACCTGCTCGCAATTCAATCGTTATTTTATAGATATAGACGTAAGTGAAATAACCGAAATAATTAATTGTCCGATAGTCGGGTGTTCTTTATAAACCTTTTTTTTTTTCGAAAGAGAGAATGATATTAAACGGTTTTTTACGACGCTAACTAACGCAAAGCAAATACTGTATCGATGTATATAAATTGCCCCGTGAGACGTGTAAAGATGTCGTTTAAATTTGGAGGGAAAAAAACCCCGTAGTTGTATGAAATTACTTAAATGAATCGCTTATTTCAGAAACCTCGCCAAATGCGAGAAAAACAAAATCGACTATTTTCCGTTTAATTTTGTTAGATTGGAGGAGGTTTTTTCGAATAGTTTTTCTGCGGCTATGAATACCGTGAAAATTGCCAAAAAGTGATCAACGTTTTATCAAGTCCAGAAAGGACTATACAAGTATGGTTGGCCGGGGCTAGTTGGGCTAACTTGTGTGAATCCGTTTTTAAAACCCACTGAGTTTTGTTGTTTTAAAGCTCAAACTATACCAAACAGTCCACTTACATGTAAGCCGTATACGTACGCGTAATCAATTTAAAATATTATCTTTAATTATCAGCCTACACTTGAACAAGTCGACCTGTCCGATCGCATTGGCGTATGTAAGAGGTGTGACAATAAAATAACGAGACTTTTTGAATAAAACCTAAACTATTAACGTTATCTATAAAACGATTATTGAAATATGATTAGAAAACACTTATCTAAAAGTACTATGAACACTGATGGCATCGATTCATTTTCTTATACGTTAGTAGCTTTGTTATTAGTGCGAGTTCGACTATACTGCCGAAAAATGTTAGATATAAAAATCGAACAACATGTGTTAACATTAAATTTCTTGTTAAATTAAAAAAAACTGCCGCGGAATCGTTTCGTATGTTATGTGATGTTTATCATGAGCTCGAGTTTTTGAATGGCACAAACGGTTTTGTAGTGGAAGGGAGGACGTCGAAGACGATGATCGTTCAGGACGTCCTACCACGTCTTCAACAAACGAAAACGTTGGAAAAATCGACAAAATTAATAAATCAATATTATTATAAAGAGGTATTAATTAAATTAAGAGAACGTGCCAGAAAGAAGCGACCAGATCTATGGAAAAATGGCTGGGTTCTTCACCAAGACAATGTTCCAGCTCACAGTGCATTTTCAATTCAACGTTTTTTAACTGAAAAAAAAATGACTGTACTTCAACATCCCCCGTACTCGCCAGACCTTGCTCCTTGTGACTTGTTCTTATTTCCTTCTTATTTCTTTTCCCATTTTCAAACAGTTGATGACGTAAAAATGAAAACGGCAAAACTTCTAAAAGGGCTGAATGAAAGCAATTGGCAACACTGTTTTCAAGAATGGCAGCGACGTATGCAACAGTGTATTGATGCTGAGGGAAGGTACTTTGAAGGTGATAATCATTAAATTATAACATTTTTAAAATAAACAACTTTTATTCAAAAAGTCTCGTTATTTTATTGTCACACCTCGTATAAACCTGAGAAACCCATCGTTGGATAGCCCAGTTCCCTTGGCTATTGGCTGTGACATTGAGGCGTTTTTTTTGGAATTTTTTTTATCGATTATCACCAAAAAGTGCATAAAACGGACGATTCGTACGATACGCGCGCGAGAAAATAATTAAATATGTACTTACTCTTCCTTTTTTGTCTCAAATACAATTTCAAACACGCCGCGTATACATATTATATTTGTAAAAGAAAACTACTGTTTTGTCTCTTTTTTTTCCCTCTCTTTTTTTTTTTTTTAATAATGCACACAAAAGGAATGTTGTTCAGGTGTGTAGATTGATGCGATGCTCTGCTGCGTAAAACAAATGACGGCGGCGGCGGCGGCGGCGGTGCCGGTGGTTTACGACATGAAATACAATTAATTCTCCCAAAAACGAACGAGCGCTAACATTAATTTCGATTTACATGACTTTTCGGCGGTCTATATATTTTTTACGATTCGTAATATACGGACGGTTATCGTTATTTATGAATCGTGCGTGTGTCCATTAACCAAAAATATTATGCGCGACGTTCGGTCGAGAAAATTCGGTCGACCGAATAAGGACGCTCGAAATGACGCCCGGTGACACGGAATACAGGGTGGTTTTTTTTTTTTTTGTTTTGGTTTGTTTTTATCACTAACCAGCGATTATTATCCACGGAGATTATTCCGAGTGAAATTGATTTTTTTTTTTTTTTTTTTTCGGTCGTTTTCGCATAACATAACACTTATATTGGATTAACCGTTTATGAGTTGCAAGAGTTTATGACTACGACCGGAGCAATAGAGAAAATTATCCAAAAGTGTGTATTAAATTTATTATCATTCCCAAACTTGTCCGGTGTAAACTTTTAACTGGTATATCCCGTAATTGTCTTATAGTGATGCGTATCGAAATTTTTGGCAAAATATTCTTCTTTCGAAACTCTGTGGAAAATAGGAACTGCCATTGCCATTTGAAATTTAAAAGTTTATACTCGTTTATGATACACGGAGTCGGGGTAAACATTCGATTACAGCTTAAACAATTGAACAATGACTAAAAAAAAAAAAAAAATAAAACATATATCAAATTTCATTAAAATCTCCGTTTAAAATAACGATGGAAAAAAAAAATCGCCCTGTATATTATAAGGGGTTTCGGATTATTAAAAATGGCGCAATACCGCGGCCGGTGTCGTATTTTTATATCGAGAAAATAAACGCGAAACGACTGTGCCGGTCGACCGTTGATATTATTATTGCTGCGACAAACACTACTCGTATATAATCGAATTTACACTATTTTTTTTTTTTTTTTTTTTTTCGTTTCGTTCTACTGTCGATTGCCAATCGTATTTTATACTCTCTGCTGCAAGCCCATTCGTTTTCGCGTTGTAAAACTTACGTGGGGTTAAGTCCGGTGGCGGTCGTACGACGGGATGTATAGATCAGACCACATCGGAACGAACGAGCTCGAATGAAATGGAACCGTCCGTCGCGTTCAAATTTCAAACGAAACGCGAATTGTTTTTTAGGCGGGCTGCGCACTGAAGAAATTGGTTTAAGAAACCGATTTCATGAAACTAATTTCATATTTGCGTACACCGGTGAAACAACAAAAAAAATGTATAGTTTCGACAATGTCGTCTGATGACGAGGATGTGTTAAATGTTATATTGGTGGCTTCGTATGGAAAAAAAACGAAACGTAGGTATTGGTTTGGTCCACTTATAAAAGATAAACAGCCATAGTAGCTATGTAGTTGCAGAGGACTTAATCGCCGACGAGGATAAATTCCAAATTTTCTACAGAATGGTCGTACCTCCTGCGAAACATTTTCACAGGCAAGTTGGACCTAATCGCTATTGCTGTAATCCTTGTTTTTTTGTAATCGTGTAAACAGTCGTATCCTTTCGATTGTTTCTATTGATTTAGAATTAAAATCTCGAACTCCTTTCGACGCCGTGTTAATTAATTTAATTTTTCCTAGCACTATTGATAACTCAAGAACAACTACTCCGAACGACGTACGTTGGTGCTATTAAAAATAGTAATACGGTAGATCGTCATAAACGATATTTCGTATAAAATGAAAAAAAAAAAAAAAAAACAATGATAATATTGGTCAAAACGCCGATAACTTTTCCATAAATGGAGATTTTATTATGGGGATTATTATGTCGTAATATAAACACTATTAAATTAGTACGATAGTATTTACTATTGTTACTATACTGTATATATATATATATATATATATATATATATAATACTAAAATATGATAAATATAACATAAATAACATGAACATACAACAATTTATAATAATAACGAAACATTATTGTTGAAACCAAAATTAAAAGTGTTAAATAGAAACCGTGGTTGCGCAACTATGAGAAATTTTCGTTTCGTAAAACTAAAGTTTCATGAAATTAGTTTCTTAAAACTAGTTTCTTCAGTGTGCAAAGCCCGCCTTAATCGAATCGTTTTTTTTTTTTTAAATTATATTCGTATTGACCATAAACTTTCAACTTTAATCGAGTCGTTAATTCTGATTCGTTGTCCAAATTATACAATTTGTAAAAATTATAATCGCTAAAATACCAATAATTTTACATTTCCCTAGCTTTATGGGGATATGGAGCAAATTAACCGTGGCCTCCTATCGTCCGAATGCCCTAACAGCCCGTGTGTGCAGTGTCTTTTTTTTTTTTTTTTTCCAAATGATTACAATGCAATTGCATTCACATCAAAATCACTACAACGCGTAAACAATTACTGAAATCCGTATATACAAGGGATTCCGTGGGGAAATTATCAAGGGATGGGACAAAACGAAACTGTATTACAAAAAACGCGTATTATATACAATTATTATCATATTATGTTGTTGGTTTTTTTATTTTTTTTTTATACTATTCAGCGGTTCATAAAACACTCGAGACAATCGCAAACGTGAAGCAATCAACGATTTTTAATGCTTGTATACAATTGTACAATTGTGCCAGTCTCGAAAACTGCGTACTAGCATATTTTATTATTTTTCGGCGGAGACGTGTGCCTCGCTTGCCCGCGCCTCCCCCCGATAGACGAACGTTCTTAAATATTCGACGATCGACCGCAGTCGATATTATTATTTTGATCGAATCGTCAATACTGCTCGTATTTTTATTATTGGCTAATGTCCTTTGGTCACGGGTATCGGAATACGATTTCGACTGTTATTCGAATATCAAGCCGACTATAGTGTCCGGACGGTAAAAACGTACGTCGGCCTTGCCAATGTCTTGTCAATTAAATATTACGAAATATTAGATAATCGATTAGGAATATAATTTGGCTGACAACAACACTAATCAATCGACCGCGTAGAAGTTGTAAGAATCGGCCGGTCGTGTTCGTCGTCCGTATAATATTGTGATCGCAGGGCAATAATGAAATATCGCACGGCCCATGGTCGTATAGAACAAAGTAAGCTAATAAAAAAAAAAAATAAAAAATAAAAAAAAAATTTCATCCTGGTTTCATATTTCCGTATATAACATGTAGCCAAGTAACGTTCGGTAAATCGTTTTATCGATTTATCAGTGTCGCGCTAGATCAGTGTTTCCCCGACCTTTTTACCACCACGGACCACTACGACAATATTTTATAGGTGGCGGACCGCCACGATTTTACGAAAACTAGGAATACCTTTTTTTTTTTTTTCTTTTTGCTCATTAACAAGAATACACAAAATTTATCGGAAAATGTTCACTTTTATTATTTTACTTTACATGTTATTACTATACTTCACTAATACATAATTATACTTCAAATTTCTTACTCTGGTACCAAGTACCACTTATAAAAGTGGAAAATGCTTATCGGTCTACAGCAGCAACAACGATAAGAGATAACCGTATAATATTATGCGGTTCCTCAATAAGTCGTCATTTTTTTCGTCATTTAAAAAAACAATAATAATTAATTTGTAATAGAAATCGAAGGTGAAATCTATGGGACCGCGGCCCACCTATGACTGGCCCATGCGGTCGGGAAACACTGCGCTAGATGGTTTCGCCGTCATAATTTAAATAATAAGTAAATTATATTAATTTAGAGATGGCGGGGGTAGGGGCTAGGGGGAATTAATCGATATTAAATTATAATTACTAAAATATCAATAATTTCGCATTTCCCTAGCTTCGTGGGTAGTATAACAATTAACGTAATCGGTGGTATTCCCGCAAGGGTTGCCGTGGCAACGGATGCAAATATCCTACTCTCCCGATTTCAGTGGCCTTCAACAGTGGCCCACCCTTGAGCGGGTGTCCTACATTTTTTTTAAATATATATATATATAAGTATAAAAATATTCAGATATTCGATATAATAATAATTACTTAGAGAAAAAAAAAAAAAATGAAAAAATGGTTATCAACAATTTTTATCTCAGCGGTTCACGGACATAAGGACAATATAATATATATATATATAATTGTCACGTCGTTATTAATTATATTATATAACAGTATAATATTACTATAATGTTTACTACGCCAACGATCTATAGTTATATTCTCACTTGTGTGGACATCAAGATTATACTGTTTTCGATATTTGAATTTCTGGTGTTCGGAGACATCGACTGACAATAAAATAAAAACCGTCCCGTGTACGATCGGGCACCGCCGGTTTCCATAACACGTCCTGTGCGCATCTGTTTATGCAGATTCTCTATAACCGATTTTGATTTGATGTGATACAGGGTTCGTGTGAGTAATGTTCTAGACAACTAAACGCGAACTATTTAAATTTAAAACCGCGAGGAATTCAGTCGGTTATACACGTTTGGAATTTTCATACTACGTAAATGTACTTTGATATTCAGTAGTCTTACTCCGTGTAGTGTCACGGACAAAAACAGTTTTATACCCTGATAAATCGTGTCCCGTATAAAAAACCTATTCTGGCCGAGTCTTGCGCGATTAAATAAATGTTGATAAATTTTAAGTGGACATTTTTCGAGTTTTTCATTAATTTTAACAAAAAAAAAACCCCCAAATGATAGTTTAAAATAGCATTGAACGACTAGAAAAAAACTCCGGAATGTTTTGAAAATTTCACCACGTCTAAAACGGTATAATACGAGCATTCGGTGAAAATATCAGGCGTCTACGATTATTTCGAATCGAATTACAACGAAATACCGAGTTCAAAACCAACGTAAACGTTTATACGTACACGACCGTACGGATATAAATTAAATCCCCCCAACCCCTCTATAGTCTACTTTCCCAGCGTAGGCGGGTAGCGCACAACAGTGGCCCACCCGTGGCGCAAAGCGTTTCGGTTTTTAATTTGGTTTTACGCGAATACAAATTTTTTTCTTTTTTTTTTTTTTTGCACCGTCAAATATGTTTGAAAGTTGTACGCGCGGTTCGACGATTTATCGTCGCGTGCAGATATAATTTAAATTCCCCTCGATCTATCCTACGCGCCCGATTCACCGGTTCCCAACAGCGGCCCATCATCGAGCGGTGTCCTACGTTTTTTTTTTTTTTTTTTTTTTTTTCGTCATATCATATACGTATATAAATGTTTAGATATTCGATATGACAATTGCACAGAGAAAACAATAACGATTATCTATCATTTTTATCTCGCCGGTTCATGGATTCGATAGTATAATATATTGTTGTCGCGTCGTCATTAATTGTATACAATCGTATAATACAGTGTGTTCCAAAATGATTCATCCGATTACGAACTGATATAGTTCGGCAACGGTTAATCGCAGGTTAATGACCAATGTATTAATGGAAAGATTAGATAACTAAGTTTATTTTAAGTTATCTAGTTGTTAAATTTGGCACCGTAATCGTTAGTGACGTAACTTAATTAGTTGTTATCGAAATGTCGACCGAGCAACAAAAGGCGTTGAGAAGTGCGAGTCTGTTATTACCGTGCAGCGTGATTTTCGTCGAAAGTTTAACATTGAACCTCCAACAGCCCAGAGTATTCGAAGATGGCATAAAACCTTCCAAGAAACTGGTCGCTTATGTAAAGGGAAGTCATCAGGTAGACCAAGAACTTCGGATGAAAATGTTGAACGAATTCGAGAAAGTTTTGTAAAAAGTCCACAGAAATCAGTTCGTCAAGCATCCAGAGAACTTGCAATACCACCGACAACAGTTTGGCGTGTATTGCGGAGACGCCTGAGACTTAAACCATACAGAATTCAATTGTTGCAGGCTCTCCATGACGGTGATATGCAAACGAGAATTGAGTTTTGTACAT